>CM023830.1:8857500-10057500 GCA_013266295.2 Branchiostoma floridae x Branchiostoma japonicum | reverse complement strand
ATGTCTGACTTTGGCAATATGAATGGACCTAGCTGAAACAGTCATCTATATCCAAGAGAGAACTATATGTACAGGTACAAAATGGAAGGTAAAGCAGACCTCTGAAATCTTGTTGACAGCCACAGCCTGGGGTGCGACAGTCCCTACCGGGGCGCTGCCTGCCGTGTTGTTGGGCATGTTGTTGGGCATGTTGTTGGGCACGGCACCTTCACTGGCGACAGGGGCGGAGGGCGTGGTCGTGGACGTCTTCACCTCCTCCTGCTTCTTCTCCCAGTAAGAACGGTTCAGGTACCTGGCAAGCTAGACACAGGAAATCACAACTTTACTCATTTGTACTGGTGAATGAAATCTGACAAATCATTGTGGTTATGGCAAGCCATCTGGTCAAAGGTTGTACTTGTATCCACCAACACACACAACAAACAAGAAATAATGCATACATTGTAGTTTAACACTCAAGTAGGTTTGTAATCAATGAGTTCCGTGAACATAGCACTCATTCACGTGAAATGTTGTTAGATACAAAAAGTGTAAAGACTTACCTCAGGATCCATCTCATAACTATCATCATTGGATGCTGTTGAGGAAGTCTGCAAATCATAGATAGAATGAGGAAGAACTCTAGTGAGACATATTTTTGCATTGTAAACCATTACATGTGGTAGAAATAAAGAATAATTAACAAAAACAAGACAAGAAAGGTAAGCTTCAACTGTATACATTTTGTAGTGTGCACTTGACCAGGATATCTTTACCCCATTTACAAGGAAAATTTAATGTTTTCACATTCCTTGAAAACTAAAAAATAACCTGTAGAAATCATGGATTACCGGCATCTTTGTTTCTAATTAATTTGTTGAAAAAATAAATAATAAAAATAAATGGCCAAATGGCATGCACTTACGTTGTACAAAGAACTAGAGGCAGGAGGGGTGGAGTTATGTGTTGAAACAGACGAGTAATTGTTGTAATTTGTGTACGGTCCTTTCTGGAAACAAGGATTAACAAAACATAAAAACATAAGATACTGATAAAAAACACACATAATGTTCACACTGACAATTAGACAACTTCATGTGTACAGGTGTATGAAGACTTTAAATTTCAGTTACATTTTGAAGTTAACATTTTCTCTGCATTTGTGTACCATGTTACACCTGCTGTGAACTAAAATTAATGAACTTCACATTTTGTCTTCAAATTCTTTCTTTAAAAAGTAAAACAGCTAAGATAAAGAATGAGTTAATTTTAGGGCTATTTATCTCATTATTCAGTAAGACGGAGAAATAACCCACTTCTTTACTCTCAGCTTCAGACTGAGAAAGTGCTATTGCCAGCTCAAGCTCTTCCCTTTCCTGCAGTTCTAGGTCCTTCTGGCTAGGGGGCATCTGCAGATGACAAGAATGTACATGTTTGTCAGGGGACAAAAGCACAAACAAGAAACAGCAAATTGATCAAAGAGATCACAGTTGACACAAAAAGTAATTTTCACTGCAAACAGAATTTGGCAAAAAATTGATTGAAATGATTGAAATGTATTCATTTGGATCAACACTCACAAACATCACAGCAAATCACATCACATCTTACAAAGTACTATCTTTTTTCTTCTGCAACATCTATGCCTTTTTCTTGGTAACAGCTTTACTGCTGCTTTCTTTCAACCAGCAGCCTACTTGAGCATGTGAATATGTCAATTACTGACCATACATTGAACGTGATTGCCAAAATGCCCCAACTAAAATCATACCGTCAAATTTCACAATCATACATGTGTGTTGGTGTAATTTGACTGTTGATTTTTTTTTTCTGTATCATTCATTAAGTCAATTGGGTCTAGTTCTACCTGAAACTGAAACCTCAACTTACCTACCACAAAAGTAGCAACACCACAAGTTGTTAAGACACGGCAAATGGAAGGTACATAATACAAAATGTTCTTACATGTCCTGACTCTCCTTTTACCTGTGATTGTTGTGACAAGGGGCTGTTCAGGTATTCTGGGGGGAGGTCGTTTTCTCCGGTCTTTCCCGCTGCTTTACCGGCGGAGGGCCTGGAAAGAAGACCAGGGAGGCTGTTTGCATGACAGCACTTTGGTAAGCACAGTGGGATGACATCACATACACAGAAACACATCACCACAGAAATTACATGTTTATGGAACACAAGGGAAACAAAAAGATATGGAACCTAAGTAATACAACATCAATGCTATTTAGGTTCAAATCATGAGGACAAAAGCTTTTATGTACCTTTTTTTTAAATCCACGGTGAATTCTAGCAAACATGCGACTGAACAACCAGAACAAAAAATACATGACAGGTAAGAAGCTACAACAAGGGGATCTGAAGAAGACAAAAGTCAGTGTTGCTGCTTACTTATTGAGCTCCTCAAAGCAAGAATCGCAGACTCGGACTTCCTTCTCGATGCCAAATTTGGGGATGATGGAATTCTTGGAGGAACACTTTCCACAGAAGACCTGACCACAGGCTCGACAGTGATGCTGGGGGATACAGAAGTAAAACTTCATCAAAACAACACAAACATTTTTACAGAGAACTGCTTGTGGAACTTGTACAAATTTTTTTATAAAAGGCTGCATCCCAAATGGGTGAATGTCACAAGGTGTAAGCAATCCATTGTATTCAGGTATACCTTTCTTTGCACCATTCCAAACTGCACTCTACAGCGATGGCACACATCCCCATCCTTCCACTCAGGAGCCTGGGAGTAAAGAAGTATATTGCTGTAAAACTACTGGAATATTACACAAAACTGGAGCATTAACATTAGAATTACATTGACATCAGTGCCTCTGAAACAACTTTTGCAAGTCAAAAGTCTGCTCCTGAAAAATAAAATTATCCATTTGTACAGTTTCAATATTTTGCCCAAAGCAAAAAGGTACATTTAAAACTTGTGCTATTGTTAAAATGACAAACCCATCCCCTACCTTCTCAGCAGCAAACATAGCATCACTCTCCCTGAGTTCAGGGAAGGAACAGCCCTCCATCTTCATGATCTGATAAGTGTCCTGCACCACGCGGTAGCTGGGCTCATTCCGGAAGGCATGTGACCACACTTGGATCAGTTCCAGCACTTTGTTCCTCACATTCTCAGCAGATCTCTGCAAAGACATGTGAAATCTTGTCAGGTCTTTTTACAATTACTGTGACTTCTCTCAGAAATGGTTCACAAAAGACATAACCATAAATAATTTCAGACAGTTAAAGTCATTTTCCATTCCAATTCAGCTTGAGCCTGGCTGCAGTCCAAAATGTAGATTGCTATGCAGATTGCTGTAACAGCCATACCAGACTGTAGGAACTATTGGCATCACCAAGGAGAAAAGACATGCTCAGACGCAATCTAAACTCTACATGAAAATATGCTACCAGATCTACATGTAAATGCCCTGTTGTTGTGGTCCATTCAACATACATGTCCTATAGTATGTTTTCAGTATCCAATCTATTTTGTATTAGTCCACTATTCTGCATCTGTGACAACCGTATCCTTACAAACTACAAATGTACATCTACATTGTCAACCCTGTCACAAAGAAAACCAGTACTTCATCTTATCAACGTTACATTTGTAATGCTAACAGCATGTAACTTATAGTGCATACCTTAGCCAAGTCTCTCATCTCCTCCATCACCTCCTTCTGAGCGATCTCCTGGTGGACAGGTGAGCCACAGTTCTTCACTACGGACTCTAACACCTGAGGAAAGGTTGGACACAGTTTACTAGTAGAAATATTATCAAAATGTGTACTTATTATATTATATGCATCTGTATAAATGCTATAAGGGTTGCCCCCTCAGCCTATTGGCATAAAAAATGTATGGTACTTCATTTGTTGAAACACCTACTTCTTAGCTGCAATGTTTTTCCTTTATTTCACATTCTCATCATAGCTGCCATTTAGTCAACAAAATCTTTGGGGGAACATATACTTTAGTGTTGTATGTAGGTATAGAGCTACATTTGTACGTGTTCATGCTATATTTGTCTTGCAGCCCTCAGTGTGACAAGTAATCATATTACACATACATAATTGAACATTATGAAACATAGATACTACAGTGGTAACATTTCACCAAAGCTGCTTAGTTCTAGATCTAGCACTGGCAATTTGGAAGACTGAACTGATGCATTTTTCTTAGCAACCATTTAAACTGTGTCTACTGTAGTACTGTTACTGAATGCACACTAGACAGTATCCCTTGTACTTTGTACAGGGACAAGTTATGTACATGTATGCTGATAAGATAACATACTGGCTTAAACCTGATACGTGTATGTGGTGTTAATTGGCAAGTGTGGGGTATATTTAACTTCGTGATACCAGCAGAATATCACAGCCACCATTCTTCTTTACTTTCTTATCTTTAATACATTATTGGTTCAGGGGACACTTACCTGAAGTGCATACAGAGAAACATGTGGGTTCCTGTCATATACTTTCTTCCTGATGGCAGGGATCGCATATTTGGGCCTAGAAAAATATTTCACAACAACAGTTTTAGATGTTATGATATTAATGCAAACAAACACATCATCAAACATGCACAAACATTTGTTTGGGATGCATTTGCCTTACAATACATTTGTAACTACTAGAACCTTTCAAACACAATTTGGTAATTGGACCAGAGGAGTTTTAGCATAACTAAATATACCTCACTTTACTACTGCTAATACTAATCCTTGGGGATGATACAAAGCTTCAAGCATGTACCACATTTAGAACAAGTACAACAGTACTGTCTTGGGTCTCTCTACTCTAGCAATTAGCAAGACTGTTGATTTAGCATTTTTATGAAAACCCTTACGTGACATCTCCCTGTCTGATGGAGTCACAGATCTGTAGGGTGGCGTCCCAGTCTGGCTCCAGGAGCAGCTGGCTTGTGGCTTTCTCTGAAATAACATGCAACACATTTGATGGACGGAACTGTGCTCTTTTTATGTAAATCAATGCATGAAATAGCCTAATTGGGGTCAATTTATAGAATTATCACAACATTGATATGTGCAAAGATCTGAGTATAAGATAAATGTGTGTGTGTGTGTGTGTGTGTGTATGTTTACACATATAATAGGCTCTACTTAACGTTTTACCAACAGATGTATTTTTGTTGTTGTCATCTGAACGTGATGTTGATGACTCACATCCAGAATTGTCCCCATGAATAAATTATTGGGTAAACCCTTGATTGGCAAATCTCCCTGTACCAGGCTGTGTTCAATCGATATTCCCATCTCTTAAAGGCAGACAAACAGATGGGAAGATGCAATCGTCTTCTAATACCGTTTCATCATAACTGATTTCTGAACCGAATCAACACTCTTCACAAAAGTACAAACGTACATGTACTATGGTCATAAACAAAGCGTCAGCAATAATTTACAGTACTATTAGTAGTAAAACACTGGTTTAATTTATCAAGTAGTCTTATGTTAAAGCTACTTGGTTAAAGATTTTGATGTTCAGAACTTTCAGGGGATTATAAAAAAGAAAAGGTGTTACAGACGACCGGAAATTACGGAGTTAAAATCATGACAATCAAAATCCTGGTGAGTCTCGTTGGTGGAACGATTGTGATCTACGTTTCCCGACCGGAATAAGTCAACAAATTTACACCGGAAAGTGCTATAAAAGCCCACAGGACAAGCGTTATCATTCTCCTACCTAAAAGTCTGTCGAAGTTCCCTCCTCGAAACATCTTGGGCGATTTTCCTCCCCAAAACTGCAGGAGTAGTGATCAGAGTCAGCTGAAATTTACTTCTTCCTAATCCAATATGGCTTCCCGTGACCATGACGTCATCAGCCAAATTTCACCATTTCCTGAACGAAATCTGACATCAATACAGAAAATTCATCCATTTATCCATATAATCCCTTCTTAGAGGTACCTAAGAAAGGGTAATTTCGATATTTTAACAACAATGAAGAAAAAAGCAGTCAATTTGGGGTCAATGTAAGGTCACGACCTTTCACCTTAAACCCGGAAGACATTCCAGACTCGAGCTCACCTGGACGAGAAAAACAAAGACACTTTTCTTGTGATATCTGCTGCATTTCTCACTCTTCTTGAAAGATGTGTCTCCTCGTTGGACCCACGGGTGTTGGGAAGACGCTGCTTTTGAAACGACTCCAATGTATCCTTTGTTGTGTCCTTCCTAAGTCGCTTTTCCTAAGCTAGAAGTAACGTAGCTTCGTCACCGTGTAGTACACATGTAAATAAGTTACGTGTTGTTGCTGGGAATCTGTAGTTTTGTTTAAGGGAAACCCCTTTTTTTATCCTTAACAATACATTAACAGTTCTATCTGGGAAGGACAAGCTGGGAGACATGGAAGAGGCTCCAGCTACAATTCCTACTGTGAGTAATCTATGATGGATATGATACACATTGCCTTTGATTCTGTGAAGTCTGCCCGTTCACCATAATTCCATTAATTGAGTCGCATGCAGAGGATGACAATCTTTGTAGATATGTCTTTCCTGCAAATATACAGGCTGTATGTCTGATCTCTTCGATGTGACCAATCATAATCATAATTCGACCAATGTTCTTGTAAATATTGTTTTATGGAAACCAATTTGAGCTACAAATATTGTTTTTTACTCAATTGTCATGACGCAACCTATACACGATTAATTGTATAACCTGATCTATCTTAACCCTACAGGTGGGAACCAACCTTGTAAATGTCCAAGTTGGCAAGAAAACAGACTTGACAGTTCGAGAACTCGGCGGCAGTATGGGACCAATATGGCACAGCTACTACAAGGACTGCAAACTACTATTGGTGAGATTCAAACATTGATTTTGATTCAATTGTTTCAATTGAGGAACTGTCATTTTCTGACATCAAACTGTGTGATACTACATGTTCTTTTCATGCCTTCCCTTCATCAGCCTAGCCCGTACTATTTTATCTTGCAATATTTATATGATCCTGTAACATTGTAAGTGGTATTCGACTAACATACAAAAATGTTCTGTTCCAGTTCATGGTAGATGTCTCCAATGCAGCCCAGCTGTCAGCCTCCACTATCCAACTGTTGACAACGTTAACAGATGACAGACTACAGGACGTGCCAGTGCTTATCCTGCTCAATAAAGTGTATGTATCTCTTTGAAGTTATCTGGACATCTTTATCATATACTCCACTATTTATGTCAGTATACACTGGTGTACCAAATCAGTTGTGTTGAACATTATGTCTTTGTTTATGCTCATATCACTTTCTACACACAAATGGATGATTCTGAAGGTTGTAACTTTTCAGTACACTAAACAATATTTTTTGGAGCATCCATAGACTACTAAAAAGTTTTCATAACTCTTGTCTACTGTTTTGTTTTTCAGAGACCTGCCATCATCCATGACTCTCACAGAGCTGAAAAGTCTAATGAGATTGGAGGACATAGTCTGCCATGCTAAACAGAAGGTCACAGTTCTAGAAATAAGTGCCAGAGAAGGACAAGGTCTGGTAGAGACTATAGCTTGGCTCAAGGACAATAACAAGTAAAGGACAGCAATACATGTATTTAGGTGTATATAATGTATGCACAAAAGAGGTTAACCTTATTTTTACATTGAAGACTTTACATATACCTCTATGTCATTTGGTCAAATTATCGCATATTCCCTGGACTGTAATTTGTGTGGAGCTTGCTCTTTAGTTATTCTATACACTGGCTGTCAGTGTGACATGTCTATAATGATTTTGTAATGCCTGAAAACATTCACTGTTAGTTTTGAGGAGAAACAACTAGAGTGAAACAGAGTGTAATATGTGTTTGTTTATAATTGAGTGAAGAAACATAGCCATTTGCATTGCTGTCATAATAAAAGTTTTTATTTTTTTTGTATTTCAATGTTTATTTTGTCTCTTTATTGTCTGTGATGCTAGTGACCACTTTCTGTCCAGTGCCCATTGTTGATTGTACTGTATCTACATGTACTGTCTTTACAACACTGCTGCACTGCAATAAACTTTAAGTGCAATGTTACATTACCTTCCACAACACTTTGAATTACAGCTACTATAAACAACAATATTATATCAACTTGACAAGCTTGAATCTCCCCACTTGAGGCTCTGGAACAACATGTACAAATGTCCTGACAACGTTTTCTCTCTCCTCTGGCTCTATCTTCTTCACCACACACCTGTACAAGTGGCTATTGTAGTGAGGCCGGAGAACCTCCTTGGTGAAGCGCACATACCCAGGTTCTAGGGCATACAGAGTGTTGAAACGACCAGTCCCTACCTGAAAGAAAGAACATGTATATTTGGTCCATAGAGAACATCATAAAAGTAAAGCCTGATAACAATCACATAATCTTGTTCTTTGATAAAATTCTTTGATAAAGATGAATTTTCTTAAAACTGGAACCAATTACTTATTACTGTTATATATGTATATGTACATTTAAGACGTGTACATTGTAAACATTAAATTTGTCTTGTATGACTGCATGATGTAAAATGTACATGTATCACAAACATAGTTATACATGGTACTTACAAAGGCCCCAGGATGCCACTTGTATCCCCTTTGTATTGCAATAATATTTCCTGCCTGGGCATATTCACCTGAAAGAGGGAAAGCAGCATGAGTTTAATATTTGCTTCTAGCATTTCCTTTATCAAGTTTATGTCTATCTTAATTGGTTTTTGTAAAAGAAAAACACAACTTACATGTACGCTGTAAATGGCAACTGATCAATGTTCGAAGCTGCTAAAGTCAATTTATTCATAGATTGAGATACAATGTAGCACAAAAACGTACCTTCCCGTATTTTCAGACCAAGTCCCTTGCCCCTGTGTTTTCTGGGTCTCACACTAGTGCTCCCTCCTTGCTTCTTGGAGGCCCATCTCACCCCAAAAACTGATAGGGGTGCCCCAATCAGAGTGGTTAAACCTGGGGAGCAATGTAGACAACATGAAGAACAAGAAGGGGATAGCTAAGAAAGTTTTCAGCGGTCTATGATTGTACTCTCAGAGGGAGAAATGTGTAACGTTGCATGTCGTAAAACTCATATGGCCGAGGACTAAACTATATAATTTTGTCAACATGCAACGCCTCACATACTGACTAACCAAGCTCCACATCAATAATAGCTTACAAATAATCATTCTCTAAGTGAATATGGAAGTGAACTACTCTAGAATACTCGCCTGAAGGAGAAAATGGAGCTAAAAATCGAGAAAAATCAGAGTAACATTTTCGCACGATGGCAGCCATCTTTTGCAGTAAAGGTCGTGACCTTTAGTTAAGCGCCCTGTTGAAAATTACTCCGCCAAAACCTTGCAGGAGAATCAGCTAGGTGCGCGAAAAATATGGTTAGGTTCCTTAATTTTTCTCTCAAATCTTTCTTTCGTTTTTATGTTTACAACTTTCACTTCAACTTGAATCTGGCAGTGAGTAAAATTATTCAATTTGGAGACTATTTTTGTGCGTAAGTATATAATAAGGAAAGTGATACGGCAAGATGGCGGCAGTTTGAAAATTTGAGTTGTGACTTGCCCCGTTTGGATGAAACTTTTCAAGAGCTACTTCAACTGAAATGGGCGACAGTTTTCCTTCACAGGCCGATATTGATCAGGTCTTGGCGGTGTGTCCTGAATTGGACACGAACGATGTGCGAAGGGACCTGAAATTTACTAAAAATGTTGAGCTGACGGTCAACAGAGCCCTGGACGGGAGGGTAAGTTCACAACCTCAGCATGTGGTGTAGCTAATATGTAGCAGATGTGGGTAGGGCACAAATTACTGTAATTGGGCTGTTCCAAAAAATAACTATGGAGGGGGGGTGGAAGAGGTCTCAAATCAGCTTCCGGCCCAACCCCCCTGTCCAGTCCAGATTTTTTTTTACCCACCCCCTTGTCCAGTCCAATTTCATTATTTCGACCCAACCCCCCTGTCCGTTCCAGATTTGTTTGACCCAACCCCCCTGTCCGTTCCAGATCTGTTTGACCCAACCCCCCTGTCCGTTCCAGATCTGTTTGACCCAACCCCCCTGTCCGTTCCAGATTTGTTTGACCCAACCCCCCTGTCCATTCCAGATTTGTTTGACCCAACCCCCCTGTCCGTTCCAGATATGTTTGACCCAACCCTCCTGTCCGTTCCAGATCTGTTTGACCCAACCCCCCTGTCCTTTCCAGATTTTTTGACCCAACCCCCCTGTCCATTCCAACCCTGATTTTCCAACTGCTAATGAGACAACAAGAATGTACTTGTAAGTCAGGTAATCAAGTTATTCATTTTATAAGTATTTCCTATAGAGCTGTGTAGCTAAACAAATCTTAGGTACATGTACAGATACACTGGTTTAGGTACAGGTCTGGACCTGAACCAGGTGTGTTCACTATAATTGACAGGTTCTTCTGAACTCCTTTAATAACAAGAAAATCATAAATAAACTCTACAGTTACGGGTAAGTTTTTGTTTATGGAGAATGGTCAGACAAAATAATTTGGACCAAACTACTACTCAGTAACTTGAGATGTTTTTGTTTTCATCTCCTACCCTAAATGGCCTCATGCAACTCAAATCTGAACAAATTGACATCTAGAGGAAGCATAATAATACGCAACAGATCTTTTAGGTTAACAATGCCAGTCTATAACACAAACACACTGTCCTGTCTCTGAGATCCATAGGGGAGCAGCTATTTTCCTATTTTCGGTACTGTACAGTAAATTTGGTACTGTGTGCTGGTACACAGCCCCACTTTACCAGGCTGTTAACATGATAGCATACAATTTAACATCAACTATAGTAAGGCAATACTATCATAGTGATCTATTACTATTGGTAAATTACGTAGCTCACCATACCATCTCCAACAAAGCAGGAAGTTAAATCAGATGAATACTTGCATATGCTTGACATATTGTATGCAGTCCTTAAACTTTAAAGATACATAAAGCCATGGAACTAGTACTAACTGTTGAGGAGTTTCCGGCAAGCAAAACAAAGCAAGATGGCCAAGTTTTTCTACCAATGCTGCCATGCCTGTAAGTTTGAATTTTTATCATTCTTGAAAAATATTTGAGAAAAAATACTAGTAACAAATTTTCATAGCTTCTCAAAGTTTCTATTTTTAATAGAATCATTCTCTGAGATACAGCCATGACAGTGCCTGCCTGTAAGTTTGAATTTTTATCATTTTTGGAAAGTACTTGAGAAAAAAATACTATGAATTTTCATAGCTTCTCAAAGTTTCTCTTTTAGAGTCATTCTCTGAGATACAAAAAAAAACCATAACTTCCCAATTTGGTAAAAGGCTGTGAGCAAGCTTTTATGACACAACCACGGAAAAGATATGACTTAATGTACATATAACTAGAAATTATCACTGTACGTGCATGTGGTACTGAAACACTTGCATTTTGTTGTGAGGTGTGTAACACTAACAGACTCTCTGAATGAAGAAAGTCTGACTTGGTCCATAGAGGTAAAAATCACCCCCATGCATATTCTTGGTCTGACTCACTAGAAGTTCATAACACTGGCATGGTAAGGTGGGGAATTAGCATAATGGCTAAACAATGGAAACCTGCAGGGAGTCTCAGTTCAAGCAGACATTCCTTGGAGTCTGCTGTTCTCCTTTGCTAATAAAAGTTTGGCTTGACTGGAAAAGAAGTTCTAAGGCCACACCAATTTAATTTGTTGGTTCTTGGATGTTTTCAGGGAAAATATGACTGGAAAAAAGTTCTAAGGCCATACCAATTTAATTTGTTGGTTCTCGGATGTTTTCAGGGAAAATATGAAGCGACAGGGCGAAAAAAAATGAAAACAGGTCTAGGCATCCTATTATAGCCCCAAATGCTACGATAGGAGCCATGAAGTCAACACAAAAGGCTGGGTTAATATTTAAACTATGAATTTTGAACTTTTAATCAAACCACTGCATTGACAGATGGGTAGACTGTAACAACTAGGAAAAAAGGACTTTTATCAACTGTTGTGGTCAAAATTTGAGCATTTTTTAGTTGATTCAGATCCAGAATCTTTTTTTTTTGCAAATCAGAAAAAAATGAAGAGGCGAATCCGAGAACCAACAAATTAAATTCATGGTCTATGGCCAAATCAAAATGTGCACTGTAAATCTGTTTGTCCTGAACTTTTGCCCTATTTCATTCCACACTGCAGTCACTTTCGCATGAGGTAATTTTGCATAATCTACTAACTAAGACAACATTGCAATATCAGCAAACAATGGGAACTCATTAGGACATGGAGCCAGATCAGCATTTGAATGCAGTTAGAGTAACTTAGACCAAGGATCTTCCATCGTTGATGGAAGCTCCTTGCTTAGACTACTGGGTGTGAAAACTGGGATCTTGGTACATGAAAAAGAATGGCTAGATCCCTTAGTTTTTGTAACTGTTACAGTTAACACCCAGAGGTTTGACTGGAAAGGAACCTAAAAAGACTGAAAAGGAAATAGGAATCAAACGTCAGTAATTATCAAAGAAACTAATTCGATTTTAGACTGATGTGCTTTGAAAGAAATTAGAATTCCAAGAGGTTTCATTCTAACTACACAGTACTGAGTAAATTGTTAGAACAGACAAATTCTTATCTGAGAACTAATTTTCTACCAAGTACATGTAGTATAATTTTGGAATGATATGAACTTTGCATTCAATCACTTGGAAAATTAAACTTTTAATCAAACCACTGCATTGACAGATGGGCAAACTGTAACAACTAGGAAAAAAGGACTTTTATCAACTGTTGTGGTCAAAATTTGAGCATTTTTGAGTTGATTCAGATCCAGAATCTTTTTTTTCTTGCAAAGGCCACACCGACTTAATTTTATGGATTACATCCGCGCGCGCATTGATTTTCGCCTGTTCTCAAAAAAAAAAAAGATCATGTCTTTCGAGGCTTCACGGAACTCCGGAACTCGGCTGGAACTCAGTACAGACTGCCGACTCATAAATGCTGCAAAAGGGCGGCTTATCGTAAAATGAAGGAGGAAGCTGTGAAGGAAGATAATACCTGAACAAGACTATCTACATCTACCTCCTGCAAATAAAAACTTGTTTGTTTGATGCAGTCACTGTGTCCTGTGCTTCAAATCGCAATACCGGCTTTGTATTCCTGTGGTTAAGCAGCATTTTTTTTTTTTGCTGGATTTTTTTTTCGCCCTCTCGCATTAGTTTTGTGGTCTCCAGAGGATGTCATCCATAAAATTAAATCAGTGTGGCCAAATCAGAAAAAAATGAAGAGGCGAATCCGAGAACCAACAAATTAAAAATGGTCTATGGCCAAATCAAAATGTGCACTGTAAATCTGTTTGTCCTGAACTTTTGCCCTATTTCATTCCACACTGCAGTCACTTTCGCATGAGGCAATTTTGCATAATCTACTAAGACAACATTGCAATATCAGCAAACAATGGGAACTCATTAGGACATGGAGCTTAAAGATTAGCATTTGAATGCAGTTAGAGTAACTTAGACTATTGGGTATGAAAACTGGGATCTTGGTACATGAAAAAGAATGGCTAGATCCCTTAGTTTTTGCATGAAGTTACTGTTACAGTTAACACCCAGAGGTTTGACTGGAAAAGAACCTACAAAGGAAATAGAATTCCAAGAGGTAATTCATTCTAACCAAGGAGGTTCAAAAAGGGCCTCCTTGTTTTAACTACACGGTACTGAGTAAATTGTTAGAACAGACTCAGCTTTACTTCACTCAGCCTCGATAAGTTGCTCATATGTGTATAATTATCATTGTTGAACCTTTAAACCATTGAAAATTCAAATACTATATCAGTATATGTACACTAAATAAGCACATACATCCTTTTCAAAGCAATCATACCAGGAACTTATTATATTATGCAAGGATACTAAATTATTTTTATAGACATGCAATTTACCAATTAAAGTTACATAAATGCAATGTGTCAAAACCTTTTGGTACAGACATATATTCGACAACACTAAGAAACAGCAAAATGCTAATGTTTCAGTTACATTCTCTGACCCTCAGACAAATACACTGACAGTACCCTGACAACACACATCACACGTCCAGTCTTGATTTTCCTGACCCAACCCCCCTGTGACTGTCCGTTCCAGATTTGTTTGACCCAACCCCCCTGTCCGTTCCAGATTTGTTTGATCCAACCCCCCTGTCCGTTCCAGATCTGTTTGACCCAACCCCCCTGTCCATTCCAGATTTGTTTGACCCAACTCCCATGTCCGTTCCAGATCGGTTTGACCCAACCCCCCTGTCCGGTCCAGATCGGTTTGACCCAACCCCCCTGTCCGGTCCAGGTATTTGACCCAACCCCCCTGTCCGGTCCAGGTATTTGACCCAACCCCCCTGTCCAGTCCAACCTCTTCCGCCCCCCATTCTCCTTTATTTTTTGGAATAGCCCATTATGCAGAAATATTCGTGGTGGTTTTATATTTTTTCGGTGACCAACATAGCACTGCAAACATGTTCTTTATAGTTCTATTCTGCTATAGCATTATTTCAACCACAAACTTTAAACACCAGCACAAAAACGTCATTTTCCATCCTATTTTTAGCAAATTAAAAACTTCGCAAAGATAAATTACATTTACAGTATGTGAAGGATACTCTTTGAATTTGAAGATTATCAAATTTATCTATATTTGACCACCATGTGTCATGCCATTTTGATTTCGAACGAATGATTTTGTTGCAACAACCACTTTTGTTGTTTTAAGAATGCTGAACATAACACTTTATAAAAAGCTTCTTAATTCTATTGTTTATCGGTGTTATACTAACTGCAACCTATGCTCTGTTCTGTACAGTTCTTGCGTGGAGTATTTGACCTGTTAGATAGGTCAGAACAGCCCACCTGTGACAGCAGCACTGACATCAACTCTGATGACGACGATCTATCCAACATCACATTCACACTACAGCCTACAGCCTGTACCAGTAACCTTAGATATGCATCTACAAGCAGGAAAGAAATAAGTGACAGTGACTCTGATTCTGATTCAGAACCAAGATTCCAACAGAACAAGAAACATGTTGTCCCAACGAAAAAAGGTAAGGCCAGCAATGATGCATTGACAGGAAACAACAGATATACAGTTAAGTCTACAGCGAAGAAAGGTGACACGTCAACAGGAAAATATACCTTTGACTCTCCCTCAAAGTCCAGTGACTATGCTGTAGTTGAAGATGATGTGATATCAGTGGACTCAAAATCATCCCCAATGGAAAAGTACAATACCTTCAAAAGACGTCCCCACGACCTGTCTCCAAGTGGCTCAAGCTCAGAAGATGACCTTCCGACTCCTCCAAGAAAGCTTCAACGAGAAGAAGCCAAGCCAAGCTTTAACACAGAGTCTTTTGGAAAACAGGCTTCCTTGTGTAAAAAATCTGCTGCTTCCTCTGTTGTAGCCCTTTCAAGTAGTGATAGTGACAGTGACAGTGATGAGGAGAAATGGAGAATGCCTCTCTCATGTAGGCTTAATACTTCGAAACCAGCTCCTGCAAATGATAAAAGCTCAACAAAAGGTAGTTCATCTGATGAAAGAAGCTCTCTTACAATTGGCAAGTCAAACACTGTAACTCCTCAACCAAGAAGTGCCACAGTGGGAGATAGTGTCAAGGATGGATTAAGTGGTTTGACTTGCAGCAGTCAAAGGAGTATTGAGTCCGACTCCCAAGGCTCCAAGAACAAAGGGAAGAAAAGGAGCCCAGAGGAGATTCAAGAAAGGAGAAGACAAGCTTTGGTAAGAATGTTATCTAAGCTGCAACAAATTACATACATGTACTTAATTAGGAAACCAAAACTTCTTGTATGTTTGAACGATTTTGATAAGAATGTCTAATTTTTTCATATCCTCTTGTTAGTTAAAGAGGCAGGAAAAGGAGCTGGAAAGACAGCGAAAGAAGGAAGAGAGGGAACAACTTCAACAAGAGAGGGAAGCAAAGAAGAAAATGAAGGAGATGGAAGCAGCAAAGAAAAGGGTATGTTTTGTGTACCATAGTTACTGAAAATGTGTGAAATTCAGAAGTCAACTTAGAATTGGGATTGACTTCTACCTCATCAGGGCATCTTAAATACATGTATTACCAATGTGTGTTATATTTTGCATAGCAGCATAATGTACCAGTTCTCAGATTGTAACTAACAACATCTAGTTACTAACATATGTAGCAAAGCAACATAGAAACTGACAGAGTATTGCAGGTCTCAAAAGGATGAATAAGATTATCAGTGGTAGCAATACCTTTAGGTTCCAAGTGGTAAAAAAAATTTCATATACCATAGTTGTGAGGACATCGACCAGATAGCGACTGTGGGAGCGGACGTAAACTAACCAGGATGGTACCCAGGCTAGTGAGGACATGTTTTGTATTGTGTTTTTCAGGCAGAAAGAGAAACCTTCAAAAACATGAAGCCAGGAGAATGTTTGAAGGTAAGATATCCTCAGAATCAACAGCAGCAGAAATACGTATTTATATGTCTTCACACTGTCAGAAATTTTGGGATGAATATCTTAAATCATGACTATTCACTATTGTCTACTGTATAGAATTTATGAAATGTTGTACTCTCCTTCCTGTTCTCAGTACATCACAGTGGTTCTGGACAAACATCTAGCAGAATCTCCTTGTGGAGGAAACATCCTGACTCAGCTGCACAGCTCAGAATCCAAATTCCAGATAGTGGACCAGCTAGTCCCTTATAGTGTCAGCTGGAGGAGAACTGTGACTCTTCATAACTTTGGAGAAGATATACAGGTTAGTGCGAACGGTAGGATACATAAACACCATCATCATCATCACCCATACCCCTTTTTCATCTGTTGCTGATGCAGGCCACCATTACATATTACAGGATAGGTGTATTTTTCTGTGTCTTCTAGGCCTCAAAGATTTTACATGTATAAATGAAAAAAATGTATGTTGCAGCTTGGCTCTATCAGTACCAACGACATAGAAGAAGAAGAGACTCTGGTATATCTTCCTGTTGCTGACTTCGTACTTCTGGTTTATAACTACAGACAGGTAAGAACAAAAAAATTTAATAAGGGATAGATGAGATGAGATGAAACAAGACAAAATGAGATCTCAAAGGTATGACTTACAACTCTTTTTAGTGTGCGTTTGTGTGTGTGGTGAAGGAGGGTATTAGTGGAACATACTGGTTGATTTTATCACATATGAGACACTGTGTGACATGTTTTGTTGTTGTATCCCATTACAGCAACAGCAAGGAGACAGTTGTGTTAACCAGGAGACATTACAATCTTTTGTCTGTGGGGTGAAAGCTGTCTATCAAGGGAAGAAAGTCACACTGATCGTATTTGGGCTGGAAAAGTACTTCAGGTAAATGTAGCAGACAAGTTGAAATTTGATGCATAGCAGTTATTTGACTGTAGTTGTAGTTTTTAGAGAATTATGGCATTTCTGGACAGTGTGATTTAAAAAAATGTGTATCCAATGATGAATTTGTCTGGTGTGTTTTAGGGACCAGAGCACCCAGCGACAGAGGCAGTTCAGGGATATAGTCAGAAACAATGGTGTGATGACTGAGGACAGCAAAAAGGGCAAGAAGAAGAAGAAAATGGAGACAGAAAATAGCATCATCGTTACAAGGATAGATGTCGAACAGGTACTGCAAATGGGCATTTGTTCGAAATCTGTTGAGTCCTGCATTATGCTTGAAAATGTGTAAGGTATTTGTCAGAATTATGCTCATGGGCATGTCCTAGAACATAGTGTGCTAACTGAGTAGCCATGTTTTGTTCTTCACCCAGGCTCTGGTTCATCTCCAGCTGTGGGAGGATGTGGTGGTGAAGCTGCTGGAGGAACCAGAGCAAGTGGCTGACATGATCAGGATGTACACCAAGGCCGTGGCAGAAACACCCTTCAAGTAAGCAGCACCGTGATTATAAGAATTACACTTGACATTTTTCTCACAAAGCTAGAGTTGTTGATCGTCCTTTCATCCATCAGCATCTAGTTAGACTTCTAGCATACAACAACATTAAAAAAAAAGCTGTAACACAATGCTGTTATGGTGTTAGCTATGGTATTTGCTTCTTCAGAATTGTACATCATCAGACTGTCAACCACAGCATAAAAGTCTACCAGACCCACTTTAGGTGTAATCAAGGACAACTTGGAGATGATAACGTGTATGTATTCTCTTCACACTACATTTTCTTTGTGACCACAGGAGGCAGAGAGACGAGTCTACCTTCTCCTTCCACATCGAGAGCAATGCAGTGAGCTGTGTGAAGGTGGACAAGGATGGGCGTGGCCTGCTGAAGGTGTGGCAGAGACACATCCAACAGATGAGGAACGTCAGCCCTGAAATGTCCGCAGCCATCGTGGCAGAGTACCCCTCACCACAGCTGCTGCTGCAGGTAAGGCTCCGCAACAAAATGGAAGGATTACGGTCCTGCAAGTTCATTTCTTGTTTCTTGAATTTTTAAGAATTAAGAAGTGGAACATTAGTGTGAAAACAAAACTTTTAAAAACTTTGAAAGCTTTAATGTTGGTAAACATATCGTTAATTGCTCCAACTTGCTGCTATCATCAAGTGCTCTGTTGTATTCTCCTTTTTTACAGGCATATGAAAGGTGTTCTACAGAAAAAGAGGCACAAATGCTCCTGAAGGACATCGTGGTAAGAAAAAATAAGACTTCTCTTCAACTCATATTGCCAACATTCTGTTTTTTCCCACAAAAGGTTCATGTAAGACAGTGTTGTAATTAAGTGTTCTTCTTTTCTTGTTAAGGTGAGGAGGGGAGCAGGTGTGTTGGCTACCTCCAGGAGAATTGGTCCAGAGGTGTCCAAGAGACTGCACACATTGTTAACTTCTTCTGACAGTGAAAAACTCTTACAAAGTACAAGTTAATCTTGTGATCAGCACAATTTAATCTTGTGATCGCCACAATTTATGTACTACAATCTATGTGCCAGAGGGCTGTCTCAGCAGGTACATGTGTCAGGTCAAACTGAAGTTGCTAAATCAACTATTTCCTACCTGCTGCTATCAGTTATCCAAAGGATTGTCTTAAATCATTGTGTACACTTACAGCCTAGTGTCTTCTCATCAGGGATTTTGTTAATGGAATGACATATATGCATATATGAACACAATAGAGACCTAAGTTAGATGAAATTAACAGTAGATTGTAACAGACTTAGTATCTTGTATCTTTGAAGAAAATATGAAAGTAGTTTACAACTTTTTAATCAAATTCAGTAAATCATGTTTTGATACTAAGTAATTGGTAAATTGCAACCAAAGAAACTTCTATGCCTTTCTTATTGAAATTTCTTGTTATTCAGACTTAACACATAAGTTATAGAAGTAGAGTAGTCATATAAAATTAGACGTAATCTACTTTATTATTGACTAATAAAAGAGAAGCATTCACAGGATACAGTTGTTTATGATTTCTTGCTTTGTTGTGTTCAAACTCCCAAATGTCAATACCTTCTGAATAACAAATCCTAAACCAAAGGTGTACGCAAAAGTTAACTTTTTTTTCAGGACTCCAATTTTATTTTGCCCAGAGAACTGATCACTGTGCAGTACACTTAGCACCTCTTGAGTAAGACCACAGTGTCACAGACTCCATGTACACCATCATATGTCCAATGTATACAAAGCAAATTATCTAGGCGTACTTCAACAATAACTCAAATACTACCACCAACAGAACTGGAAGTTGTAACCATGTATTGTAATGTTATATAGAACAAAGTATCTATTGCTCCATGTTGTCATCATTGTCTCCAGGTGTCGTGGCGTCTGAGACAGTCAGCGCAGGTGCACTTGGCAGCTCCACAAACACCCACTGGATCACATCAGGTGTCAGAACCTCTGCCTTGATGTCTCCCCTGCATGACAATAGAGCCGTAGAAATGCACTTTGTTAGAAATCAACCATATAGCTTTACAAAAAGAAAACAAGCTTTATCAAACAACAGCAACGCTTCCTGTACAACAGTAAGAAGTTCGAATTTAAGGCTTATGAGCAAATATCTACTGTCAAATTTTACACATCTTTTTATATGTATAGAGTTAATAGTAGGAACAACAGAATTTAAAGGCACAGTAATGACTTAACACACAAAAGGTATCCAGCCCCTTGTAGTGGACTTACCTGTCAAGAGCTGCAACTGTCCGTGAGAACAAGACACAGACAAAGAACTCTGCTGCCCGCTGCAGGAGGAACTGTGCAGTCTTGGTGATCCTGTCACAGAAGCCCCACTCATACAGGGTGTAGCACACCACATGGTGGAAGGCATCAGGCCTGCAGGTACAGGGAAGTCATTACAATTCACTGGGTTGGATTTTTCATCTTTAGAATTTGAGTTTCTTTCCAGTTTCTGGTCTCACTTAAAGTAAAACTGAGTTTCCTAGAAGTCTTCATTTGAATACTAGTGATAGTCATTGTCCACTTCTTATTCTGTACCTACCTGTTGTTACCTCAATTATGAAATCCTAATTAAATGGCAATGCATTTCTACATAACGATGTATTTCTAGCCATAACTTTAAGTGACATCCTGAGTTGTCTTACTTTCCATACAGGAAACAGAACTCCTCAGACATGGACCTGGCCACCTCCAGCCTGCTGACGGCCCTCTCCACACGGTTACACCACTCCCCCGGGTTACTCTCCTCACCATCACTCATGTAACGCACGAAGGACGAGTCCATGTCACTGGGCTCTGACCTAAAGGATAGAATACACATTCAGCATGTCTTAGTGTGGGCAACATAGTACTACTTGTGTATTCTTAGGAATTAGTAAGGAAGGTGCCGTGTCTTGCCTTGTGCTAGCCTGTTTGAATCATACTTAATACCAGCTTCCTTCAAAGAAGCTTGGGTTTTGGTGAAGTTGTGATTGTAACTTAATAGAAGATCACAAACACGATGAACAGTTAAGATTTAAGGTTTGAAGTTCATTACTGTAACAGTAGATTGTCCCTATTCACAGTGTTTTTCAAATCCAAAATGACCAAGTGTTGTTATACCTGATAGATTCATGGTCGAATTCAGGTGACTCCCCTGAATCATACGTCACATGGACAACTTCATACACTATCCTCTTCTGTACCCTCTCCACAGTCAGGCTGCCCAGCAGGTCCTTCAGGAGATCGCTTCTGTCCTTGCTGAAGTCCTGCAGGGCTGCCAGGATGGAGCACACACTCAGGTCTGTCCTCCGGGTAGTCAGGTACTCCTGCCAAATACACAGCTTATACAATATGGCAGACAGGTGAGATATGACAGGTGATATACAGGATAGCATCAAACATCTAAAGAAGGCATTTCTTCATTTGTAATAAATCTTACACCACTCAACAGAGAAGATTATAAATGATCACAACCAACATATTTTCATCAGGTACTAACCTCTGGTGATATGTAGTTGTCTACCTGACTCTCCTGTTCCCAGTCATCTAAGTCCTCTTGCTGGCGATTGTCATCATCAAGCAACTCCCTGTGGTGTTCTAGGGCACGTGGAACGATGTCGTTCAGAAAGTCTGAAACCTGCAACAAGTTTAGGTTAATGTGGGTTTTCCTCATAATGTTGATAAGGTTAGCTCAATACAAAGAACTGTCAAAGACCAACCAGCAAAATATCTCACCCAGTGCTAATTTCATACATGTACATGATATACTTGATGTACTTATTTGTGTATAGTAAAGCCTTCTACCTGCTTAGGTAGCCTTTTGGCAATGTACATTTAGGTTAGACAGCAGGGAGACGGTTGAACTGTACCTTACATGAGCATTGCAAATACAATATTGTACCTGTTCTCGCACAGCCAGGAATACATCTTTTCTGATGGAGGACTTTGTGTCAGTGACACCACTGATCTCTGCAAGCTTTCTGATGACTGGAAGAGGGAGAGCTGCCGCAAGATGGTCATCCACCGAGGACGGCACGTGGACAGATATCCGATGATCATCCTCCTGGTTCCCCTGGGCTACACCCTTGCCTTTCAAATGAAGGATTGGAGCATTGCTTTTAACATATGAAGCCTCAAAAGGGAAAACGACAAAAACATCAGATGTCTCTTTCATGGTTCTGCCACTGAAGCCACCCAGCTGGATGAGAAAGCTCTGCTTGGTGTCGTCATGGTAACCAATTGCACAGAACGAGTTCACGAGGTCTGACCTGCTGTCGGCTGCTTGGCCCTTGGATGGAACTTTGGACCAGACATACTTCTCTGGATCGGAGGCATCCAGGATGCGTACTTGGTCACAGTCTTGACCAAAGTGGCCACTTACAATGTAGATGTGTTTTGTGACATGGTCTACCACTGCACCTGCACCATTACATGGGTCAGGAAGGGTGCCGCTCGGGTTGCCTTTCTGCCACTGACCTGCAGACAAGAGACAAACAGGAAAAACAGTCGTCTTTTAACAATTTCTAGAATCTTATTGACTAAATGTCAGCTTAAACTATCAGGCTTTCAAATTTTGAAAGTTTTAAGACTATCAAAAGAGACCAAGAACAGTACTATTAGGCAAAACATTCTATGGATGATACATATATCCAACCAAGATTTCCTATGAATAAAACTGAAGAAGGCATCACTGATATTCATTCAAATCTAGTACCCAATATGAGACGTAACAGGTAGCCTTACCAGTGCTCAGATCCAGGGTGTAGAAGTCATTCTGCATCTGCTTGGTGTTTCCAAACATGTAGAACATTTTTCCATCCAGTTCACAGACACTGCAAGGATATCTGGAACAATTCAGAGTTTCTTGATCATAAACTTGTACAAAAATTCACTGGTATATTTTGAATTTATCACTGATGATGCATGTGTACAAAACATGAGATATGGATAGAATAGAATAGAACTTTATTGCACAACAGTTGTACATGGTACAATGTATGGCAAAGACTATTGAACATAGTTCAGAAATAAAGGAAATGGATATGAGTAGAACATTGCAGAACCTACCTTGGTGCTGCTTCATCACCAGACGTTTTAGTTTTACTCCACATGAAGGTTTTCAGATCCAGCGCCCACAGACGCCCCTGGCGGGTGGGACCCGTACTCCATCGGAAGGTGTAAGCCTTGTTGGCTGACTCGTCCAACAGGAATACTGCCTCAAAGTTACGGGGAATGTCACCGGAGGTCTGTTAAAAGATAAATAAGTAAGAAACTTGTCAGAAGGAATAATGCAGAAGGGTAAAAAAGTGGGTGTCATTTTTTTAGCCTAATTGTACCAGTTTGTGAACTTTATTTTTTTCTGTCATTCAGGCTGATTTAAAATTCAAGTGGTCAAAGAAAATTAGTGTAAGGCTAGGGTAGGAAATCTAAAATGCCTCCCATTAACTAGTATAGATGGTAAAGTCCTGACCTTGGGATGGCACCATCTTGGCTTGTCTGAGTCAGTCATGTCCAGGATGAAGACAGAAGCCTTGTACTGGTCATCCCAGGGGTACATCCTCTCCCTGTGTCCATTCAGGAAAATGATGTAGTCTCCCAGCTTCACACTGGGACAGTTTGGGCTCAGGACAACAGGGGACGTTCCAGCAACTTCCAGAGTTCTCCAGGACACTTCCTTGTCACCTTGTAGCACAGCTTCATCAAGGTCAAGACATCGGACCTTTACAGAACAAGCAAAATGCTGTTATAACCAGCAAATCACACACTCACACACACATTGCAATATTCAAATGTTGAGCACAATATGCTGTGAAAACTCTACTGAATAACCTTTTCTTTAACAAAGGTATTACACAAGTATTAACACCAAAGAATGAAGTTTGATATGAAATGATAGTTGTCTATACTGCAATTAGTTATAATCATCTGTGTTGCTTAGAACAACAATTCAACATTTATGATGACTGACCTGTTTGCCAGTGACGAGCACAACCCTGCTCCCCACGACGTGGAGACTACGACATGGCGAGCGTACCGTTCCCCTCACCACCGCCACATGGTCGTTCTGCGTCACCTTCACACTGGTCCACTCCATGGAGCAGGTGATGAGATGGTCCAACCGACTGACTGGTTCAGACAGATTTGTGTTATTGACTATCATTAATGACATCTGATCATTACAGGTAATTGAAAGTCTGACTACTCATTGATATTGCTGCTAGGCTAATAACCCATAGAAGGACCTGAATTATGTAAACTACACAGTCACTCCTGAGATATAACCCAGATGGCCTAATAGTAGCCAAGATTTCATTGAAAAATCATTTTATAAGCATGAAACCATGCATACCGTACTCTATCCATGTAGCACTGTCATGAGATCAGTTATCAACAGAGGTTAACAGCTCTGGCCTTGGTGCTGATCAAGTAATTCTTCCCATGATACAGATTTTGAGCAATAGTCGTTTTAAACTGATAATAGATTTATAGCAACACGCTAGAGCAAGCAGTTGCTACTTCAGCTTTTTCCATACATTCTGGAAAAAAATGGAATACTTGGCAACAATATCATCTGGTAACGTTTATAGTAACATCAGAAATGTTCAGTGGAAAAATCCAACAAATTCTTTCATTCCACATGCTTTGCACGTGATGTCATGAAAATACGGGAAATGTTAAAGATTATAACTATTAGACAATATGCAAAATATAATCACGAGTAGGACGTGGTAATAGGCAAACTGCCCCTAACGTTTTCCTAGTAGAACGTCCCATGCAGCTAGGTCAGTGACCCAGGTCACAAAATCATGCTCCCCCGTCCCAGGCCGTTTGTCACAGTTCAACGGCCATTGATTCTACAAAGTATCGAGGCACGTAGAAACATGCCAGTGGGGCACGAAATCAGTTGAGACAGAATAGCTAATATTCAACCAACGACTCATTGATTTTACCAAGTGGAATGTCTAGGTCACTGTCAGATCGACCACCATGTTCACGTTTAACAGGTCACTAGTGTTGCTCCGCTGACATTACCAAATTACGAGAAATTCTTACCTGGAAAATCGTACAGGATCAAGTTCTTTCTTCCTTACGGCACCCTAAACCAGTGTCACATCGAAGAACATACAGTCAAACGTTTGTATTATCAAGGGATATTCCCGAGAATTTTGAGCAGATCTCGACCCAGACCGGTTTGTTGACATGACCTGAAGATTTCCGCGCGCTGATTGGCTGATTGCCCTGACATCATCGTCATACTCGGAAGCTGATTGGCTGGTGAGTTGGCGCGCCCAGAATGCGGAAGTAAGCGAATTCTCTGGAAGGATCTAGATTTTTTGTGGGAGGGGCAATGACTTCTACATGTGTTATCTAATCTGGAGCCTTCTAGCGCCTTGAACATGATATATTTGCGACCTTGATAGGGATATTACTTTACTTCACAGCTTATTTTAGACACCCGCGTGGAAACAAAACGGTGATAATCTGACTGCACTAGGGGCTTTTGATTTGAACGAAAAAAAATTAACAAAATTAAAGTTTCCAAGGACCTTCCTGATCCATGGGTAAAACTAACGAAATATTATACTACACAAACATGACGCGAAGGAGGAAATTTTAATTCCACCCTGTGATCTTCATTTCTAGCATTCAGTCCATCTGGCACACCATAAATTGTTAGTACATGTATAGAGTGCACTTTCATCTTTAGGATCTTAGTGATCTATTGACACAGTACCAAAGAAACAAAATATGTACTTCTCTTCCATTTATTTCTCTGAAGAATATCTCTCTATTGCAATGGACATATTTCAAGACTTTAAAGGCGAAAAGCTAACAATGTACAACACATCAAATAAATGTTACTTAGACAATGACATGAACAAATATGCAAATCCCTGCATTTCTTGGTTCACTTCTTCTTGTAGATTGACGACAACCTAAGTTGAGAATGGTGTAAAGTGTCACATATCTTCACTATAATTACCTAGAGGCAACTACAGAACTGCTTTGTGGGTAGAACAGTTATTGTAACAATACACTCTACATATGTTCTCCAGGTAGATGCTCCTAGAAAGTCTGTAACAACTAAAACTTTTCTCTATGTTCATGATGTATCCATGGACTCTTGCTGTTCCCCCCTCTGTAGAAGAGTCTGTGCTACCCTCCCAATGGCCTGGGCTGTGGTAGACGTGGGGAAGGCATCAACAAATCTCTGTCCCTCCTCCAGACTTCTTGTAAGCTGAGGGTCCAGGGGAACACAACCTGGGGGACAAGTACAGTGTAAGCAGATGTACTTACTACTGGGTTGATTTTTAAAACATGAAAGTTCTTCTTTAGCAAAAATTACATTGACAGTCACAGCTTTTCAGAGAGACTAGGGATACAACATGTTACTCACTCACCCATTCACTCACTGCCTTTTCTTGACTAGACTATAAATTTAGCATGAGGAAAAATGCACTTTACTCACCTAGAAACGGAACATTGAACTGGTTGGCTAAAGCTTCACCCCCTCCTTTGGAGAACACATTGGTGCATTCCTGTAGGGTACAGAGATTCTTATCAAACTGCTGACAAGATTTATTCAGCATAAAATGTCCAAATTCATGAATGCCTAGGCAACAAGCAAGATAAGAGCAAAACTATACCTGAGGACATTGATGCAGCCATCATTTCTTCATTCATGTATTCTACTGGACATGTAGAATTCATAAGACTTACTGTACAATGTGGACACACAAATCCGCTCATGTTCTCCATGACCCCCAGGACTGGCAGTTTGGTCTTCCTACAGAAGGTCAGCTCCCGTCGCACATCCCCCACAGCCACGCCTTGGGGCGTGGTCACCAGGACGGCACCGTCGGGATGGTACTGTCTCACGTTCTCTACCACTGAAATGTGCTCATCTGAGGTGCCTACAGACATTCAGGAACACAAGAACATCAAAGGAACTTTTTCTTGAGAAAATCGTCATTGAAATTTTCAAATCTCTACAGCATGTGAAGTATGGCATAAAGCTATAATGCATCTGATCAGTATCTGTAGCTCACATCTTTTTTTTTATATGAGGAGAAATGAAAGGCTCAAAAGAGACAGACCATAATACTCACCAGGGGGGGTGTCTATGATGAGGTAGTCCAAGTCTCCCCATACTACATCTCCTATAAACTGCTTGATCATTGCTGTAAGAAAAAAAATCATATAGACATTGTTAAAGAAATCCTTCAAATAGATCCTGCAATACACAAAAAAGAAGACTATCTCCCAGAATACGTCGGTGAAGGTTAGACATCCAGGTGATAAGATATGCCAAAAACAGTTACTCAAGCAACTGGATATGATTTTGGAAACGGTCAGACGTTTCAGGCAGCATCCACTACCTTTCATCAGTGACACTAAGAGATAATCTCCAAGCAGATCTAAGGGTGGCCAAAGACAGTATCCACAGTTACCATGGGTGGCTGAAAGGTAACTGTCTGGCCAATTGGATACTGTCTTTGGCCACCCTTAGATCTGCTTGGAGATTAACTAAGAGACTGCAGGAGAATCCCAGAATATCTTAAAATCCTGACCATTTTTCTTGGGTCCTCTCCAGACCACGGCATCATCCCTGTTCTGTAGCAGGAAACCGATGGACATCAGGGCCAGTCGCTGGTCCTGGTCTGGATAGACTGGCACCCAGCCACCTGGGCACTGGTGGACGTCATGTCCCTCAACATCAAACATCCTGGGGATGCTGGGGCCACAAAGGTCCACATCTAGTATCCCTACCTATACAGAAACAAGGTGAAAATGTTCAGGTATAGACTGGAACCTACATGTAGGCACATCAGGCTACATCAAACATCCTACAATAAGGCTGTAATATAAAGCAATAGACTGGAACCCAGGCACCAGGAAACAGCCTTACATCATTTATATACATTTTACATATATATTTAGTATGCTATTCAGAAGTATTCTGACCTAGATCCTAGACTAACAAACTAAGATGCCTGTACTGAGTACCATTTTGCATGGAAGTGGGTGTAGCTGGCCCATGTCTTTATATCAGTGATTCATATATCCAATCCAACTTTCTTTGCTATTACCTTTTTCCCAGCCTGCCTGAGTGCCAGTGCCAGTTGAGCAGCAACTGTGCTCTTCCCAACACCTCCCTTCCCAGACAGGATCAGCACCACATGTTGCACACCAGACATGTTGTCTGCTGCTCCATCTGCAAGACATAACAAAAACTGATGAAAATGTCAAAACATCGATAAATGAAATTATGAAATAAATGAAACGTTTATAAAATAATTTTATGCCCCCCCCCAACCTCACACAAAATCCATAAATCACAAGCGCTTTTTCTCACCCGCTTTTGATGAAGTTGCCATAATCTTGCTTTATCTCTTATCGGAAATCGGAAAGCTACTGCAAATCCAAAGAGGTGAAAATGAAAGTCTTCGTGCTCATGTAAACACGATCGGTCCAGTTTGCTCACGTTCCTCACGCGGTTGGTGTCAAAGTTCAGCCTCATCGCCATCACAGTAGCAGTGCAGCAGCGACATCTAGCGATTTGCAGTCAAATTGATTGCCCTGGCCCGCAGTTGCGTAATCAGCATCAAGAATGGCATGGTTCACAGCATAACTAGGGGTGTGCTTGTCAATAAATCTTTCTAAATCAATAACTATATGAGTAATTATCACTACTACAATATAATTACAATAAAATTAAAATTTATAGCGTTACTAATAAACGTTTTGAGAAGAAAATTCAGCTTATCGTGATGAAAGAAAATTATCCCTTCAAACAATGTACTATTCCAATCATCTCAGGTGACCGTTCGGTCAGTTCTGGTCAAGGAAGTGAAAACCGGCGTCCAAGGACGTGAAAGGAAACTTCGGGAAACCACACTGGATGAGGTATCAAACTGTACTGAATTTAAATATTTACCTATAACAAATCAGTTTATGTGCAAAACTGGTGCAGAACAATGACCAGACATGCGACTGACGTTCACTGACCTGGATAAATGATTAACTCGTTCGAACTCAACTCCGGCGACCCACATTTTTTAAGGGCGAGTCAGCAATCACGTGCTTAAAACACAGATAGACGGTCGCATAGGTCAATATTGGCATTGCGTAGGCTAAGATTGTAGCCTTAAGGTAGTCACGAGGGGTTTCCGTAACTGTAAAGTGCCCCATTGTTACGTCAGCACAGGTGTCGCACACCTTAGGCAATGCTGCACAACCGGTGCACAGGTAAGCACAAGTTCTATCATCTTTTTCGTTGCTATTTTGTTGTGTAAACCAGATTAGTTACTTTGTCACTGTAGTAACAAAAAATGACATTGATTACGCCCCTATTGCTGATAATTGCTGCATGCTGGCGACATTCACCTTACTAGTAATCAACCATCACATTTCTTTGCATGACTGTGTTCTCGTGACACCAGAATGCATATGTGAGGGACATTTTCATATCTTGAAGTACTCTAAAAAGTTATATCTTCTTTATTCTTTATACATGTACTTCCATTGTATTCACTACCTAGTAACTTTATGTACGAACTGCCCAGGATACACATGATGTATCAATTCAACATTAGGGGATTTGACAGATATAATTTGCATAAGGATAAGATATGATGTATATCAACTCTCTGTAATGTATGTTGTATATAGTATCATTCTCATTGCTGTGTTTTGCAGGGTTGGAGAGCCTATGAGGTGCCAATAGCTGACAACTTTCTGACATAGCACTGTCTAAACACGAAAAATAAAAATGCAGGCTTGGACACAGTTTAAGCTTCTGCTGTGGAAGAACTACCTTCTTCAGAAGAGGAAAAAAATTGTAACTATTTTTGAGATTGGACTGCCAGCGTTGTTCGCCTTGATCCTGGTGTTCGTCCGTAATGATGTTGAGTCGATCCCAAGGGACACTCCGATATATTATCCTGAGTTCACCATCGATAGACTGCCAGATGATCTCTTTGGCACATGGGAGGTGGCATATTCACCTAACAACACCGCAGTCAAGACAGTCATGGATATTGTGGCAGCCAAGCTACAAGTACAAGGTCAGTACCATTGTTCATCATTTTCACCTTGCCCTTCGGATCTTATTGTTATTCCCTTTCAATTTGCTCTGAACTTCGTCATTTTTTATACGTAGCAAGTAAGTTTTGTCCTTAATGTCTGCACTTACAGTTGCTACAGTAAGACCTGGTGACCTATGAGTTAGTCTGCCATTTCTATCTTTCCCAAACACAGTTCGAGGATTCAAGAATGAAACAGTTTTACAGACGTACGTCCACAACGCGATGGAGAAAGAGAAAGAAACTCCATTTCAAAAAGTGCTGGGAGGGATTGCATTCATCAACGACTTTCCCAACGAAACAGCCATACCAGATGATATCATCTACAAGGTGAGATTCGTGTATGGATATATGACTCTAGGTCCAAAGTAAGGCTTACTAGTACTTTAGAAATATTGTACTCAACATTTTGATTTTAAAACAGACCAATAAACTTTAAGGCAGTGACTTCCCTTAGTACAAAAATCTAATTATCGTAGTTCCAAAGGTCATCACAGTTGTAGATAAGCTAGGCAAGTAACACTGCATAGTTAATGACCAATGTGGTTAATGTTTAGCCTAATGGAACTTTCTCAGCATTTTCATTGGCTTAAAACCAGTTTGCTTCTTTGTTTGTAATTAAATCATTCATGTAGAATTTAAATTGTCCTGTAGGCCGCTTTTTATGGTACTGTCAAAAAACTACAAACAAGTTACACATAACTATGTCGTCTTAAGTGTGAGGCAATATTGTTTTGATACAGATTCGTCTGAAGTACAGTCCCCGAGCTGCCAATGATGGACCACAGGTCAACATGTTTAATCAAGACAAGGACTGGAAAACTCAGTACATGTTCAAGTTCCTCCAGACAGTCGGACCAAGGAACAAGAATGATCTGGAAGGGGGGTCCCCAGGTAAAACTACATGTCGTGTTAGGAACACATGTCACTTTAGGAACACATAGAAATGTAAAACATTTGTGACAACAAATATTGCCCTGGCCCATACAAAAAGGCCTTTAAGAATTAACCTGTATCCAAGAATGTTCCACTATCAATTTGTACTTTCGTTAGAAATTGTTGAAATCATGATTATACTATTTTCATGCATATCTTAAAGGTGGTTGCTGAAATCACAAGCTTGCAAACTTTGATTCTTTATGTCCTTCCTTTCTAACCTTTTTTTGTCCGATCCAGGCTATTACAGAGAGGGTTTCCTGGCTCTCCAACACGCCGTGGACATTTCTCTGGCCGAGGCTCGTGGTGCGAACACCAGCGGTATTGATGTCCGCATGCAGCGTTTCCCGTACCCCAAGTACGTGGACGACAGGTTCGTGCTGGTGATTCAGCAGCAGCTGGGGCAGGTCCTGATGCTGAGCTTTGTCTACACCGTCTTAAACATCGTCAAGATCCTTGTGCATGAGAAGGAGCGGAAACTTAAGGTACGAGGAGGATAGGGACATTTCCACTTTTAACTGCGGCATAGACAGACATAATATACTAGTAAGCTCTAAATCTTGTGATGGGTGAAAATTGTAGAAAATCCAGCTGTCATTCTGATTTTTTCTCAATAGATAAACATAACTTTTACCAGCTTGATGTATGATGATGTTTATTAGATATCCGTTAGATTAGAATACATCTAATCTCTTTCTAGATAAAGAAAGTTTAGTTTGTACATGATATAATTGTAGCTTGTAAATCACAGATGTCCACCAGTTGATGATATCAAGTGTCTTTACAGTTGTGTATTGTGTCACTTTCTTCGTGTGCAGTGAACTGCAGTAAAATGGTGTATGAAAAATGAACAAACGTTGACAAATTTGTGAATCCTACAGGAGTCCATGAAGATGATGGGACTGAACGGCTACCTCCACTGGATCTCCTGGTTTGTGAAGGAGTTCCTGTTCCTGATGATCACCATGGCTCTGTTCACCATGCTCATCTGTGTCAAGGTGAGATCATTCTCATCAGCCAAAAAAAATCTGTTCATCTCAGATGCTGTAGCTTACAGTACTGTGTGTGTGCTAGTTTTGACTACAAAGGGGTGCAAAGAAAGAAAACCACTTAGATTCAAAGCAAGTGAATATTTTAAGGGGCAAAGCCAAATGTACATCTTTCTCAATCAAATATAACATTGAACAACACCCTCTGAAATGTTCATGTCATGTAAGTCACTAAGGTTATGACAAAGTTGTGAATTGTTTATTGCCCTTGTAATTGAGTTGCACTGTAGGAATTGTGCATTTTTTGCACACATTCAAATTTTCCATGAAGACATCCCAAGACTAAGCAAATGAATAATGAGTTAGCTAGCCTAAACATGGAATGATATCTAAGGTTACAATGTGTTTGAATGAGACTTCTGTTTCTTTCCATCCTGTCTTAGTTCTGGCCACAGGGAAAGGTCATCCAACAGACCGATCCTAGCATCATATTCGTCTACCTGATGTTATTTGCCATTTCCACTATTTGCTTCTGCTTTGCCATCTCTGTCTTCTTTTCAAAAGGTGAGTTCAGAATTTTTTGCGATGTCTGTTGCAATGTGAATTTGTACTACATCTCTTACATATTTTTATATAAATCATCATTTTATATTCAGTAAACATCTACATTGTAGTTATAGCTTATTGTAAATTCTTTCTTATCTCAGAGTCTTTAACATTAGTTACTTCAATCCAATTGAACACAAAGGCCTTCCAATACAGATTCAAATGTACCTTCAAATGATTCATTCATGGTCACTTTCTTTTCTGTACAGATCAGAAATATCACTGCCTGTAATGATACATGCAAGACAAATGAGACATGTTTTCTAGTAAATTGTGTTTTCATATTAGTCACTATATGAATTTTTTTTGCTCCGTTTAGCAAACACTGGGTCGATCGTGGCTGGCGTCCTGTACTTCATGACGTACGTCCCGTTCTACTTCATCACGCAGTCGTACGACCTGATGACCTGGCACGAGAAGATGGCATCCTGCCTTCTCAGCAACACCGGCATGGCCATGGGGGGGCAGGTGATCGGCATGTTTGAAGGGACAGGTAAGACTAGAACTTTCATTTAGCTTGAATAACAAATCTTCATTGACAGTTATTAGGTATTTTCTTTTTCAAACAGATATTTTACTACATGTATATTTAATTTTAAGATAAATTCTACTATATCATAATGATGATCTTATTCTGACAGACAATAATAACATTGCATACAATGTGTACAGGTTCCTTGTTCATGTGAAAAATTCCTGCTTGTTCAATGCACGTCATGAACATCACATCACAGCTTTTAACATCCTGCCCTAAGGATGATGACTGTTCAAGTTGAGTGGGATTCGAACCCTGTACCTTCCAGTTCAGAAGTAGACACACTACTACAAACAATACAAGGTCAACTCTTGGAACCACCAGCTTACACTGACTGTTATACGACACTTTTAAATTTATTATATCATGTACAAATGTAGATATCGATGTAATGAATGAAGTATGCAAATATGTTTCCAAATGTTTCAAAAAGAGAGAAGAAGCCGATAGAACGTAGATAGATACTACTTTATATAGTTTTTAGCTTTTTTATATATATACCTTAGATCTAATGTTAGCCATTTATACTTGTTTCTAGTACATTGTATTTCCATTGATCTCTGCATTTATCCCCCCGGGGAATGAACATGCAAATAAAGATTCATATGTATCCTCCTACAGGTGCAGGAGTGCAGTGGTCGACCATTAACACGGGTGTGTCTGTGGACGATGACTTCACCATGCTGCACGTGTTCCTGATGCTGATACTGGACAGTGTGCTGTACTGCATGGTTGCCTGGTACATAGAGGCAGTTTTCCCTGGTGATTATGGAGTACCTCAACCATGGTACTTCCCTGTTCTGGTGAGTCCTGTATCTGTATAGCTGGTATAGATACAAACCAGCTTTGGAGGCACATGGCAGCAGCTAGTTCTTGAAAGACATGTATCTTTTTATCAGCAAGTGGAAATATAGCATCAGCCCTAATTCCCATTGTGCCATCAACTTTTAGTTTATGCAGGTCTTTCAGTTACTGTAACCTTTTGTGGAGGTTTTCTATAGCAGTAGGAGACAAAATGAGGTGTTTGCTGTGTTTTAATTATGCAGTTGAACCAAATTTGTAATACAGCTGTAGGAATGCAAACTGCATACTTGCGGTGTTACGCTTTCAGGATAAGAGGTCCAGCAAAAATTTCAAGACTTACAGTAACCTGAGTTAAGGTCTGTCCTTTCCCCATGCAGCGCTCCTACTGGTGTGGGTCCAGCAAGTCTGACTTTGTTGATGATGATGACAATGAGACCACACCCCTCCTGTCTGGAGCAAAACACAGCGATAACCAGGGGGAGTATTTTGAGAAAAACCCGGCTAATCTCAAAGCAGGCGTCAGGATCAGGAACCTCAGGAAGGTTAGCTTTACTATAGCTTATTAGTGAGTCTGTGCTTTCCTATTGCTTGTATACATAGCTCAAAGGTAATGAAATAGAAAGAAAAACTGAACACAAGCACATAAAGACCCAAAGACCATCTAATAAGTATCAGCACTTTGCACCTACATGTACTCGGTACTTGGTGCTGAAAATGTTGTTCACATCAGATTTTTATTAAACTGTCAGAAATAATGATTTCTTTCATCGCTTATGGTGATTTTATATTTATTTTTATTGAAATTTAAGTACATTGCTACATTATCAAGAGGTTTTTTTAGGAGATTTGTTTATTTGTTAGAACTTACAATACTTCATATCTTTAGTAGAACTTCTGAAATTAGACTAACCAAGTTGACTTCATCTATTATCTTTGTACACTAAAAAATGAGTGCTTTTCTTGGGAGACAACTTTCAAATTATGATGTTGGCAACATAATAATAAAGACAATAAGAATCTTATGATAGATAAAGTTAACAGTTGGCTGTAGGATTCCGTGTTGATGTCAGTTTTGATTTTTTTTTTACTTCAGACCTTTGGGACAGGTAAGAATAAGAAGACAGCTGTCGGAGGGATCACCATGGACATGTACGAGGGACAGATTACTGCACTGCTGGGGCACAACGGGGCAGGGAAGACAACCACCATGTCCATGCTTACAGGTGTGGGGCTTTATAGTCTTATCTATTTTTTTATATTTGTAATGAATATATGTGATGCAATGTTTTGTTTAGAAATCCTCGGAATTCAGCTATATGTATATAATACATATAATAGCTGCTAGGAGGCTTTATAATTGTTGTTATGCTGATATGCTAATAAACCAGTCTACTACTACTACTACTTATCTACTAACATAAGTTGTATAGATTCGAGGGGATTCATTCCTCAAGCTAACCGACATCTCGCATGTGTGTCAGGCTGAAATAAAGTTCTAAACGGGAACTTTGCGGCTCCAGATGTCTTACTGAGGGACGGCTGCGTACGTGTGCGAGATGTCGGTTAGCTGAGGAATGAATCCCCTCGAATTTATACTACTAACATAAGTTGGTTATGGCCAGCAGAAAAGAGAAGAAAAACTCTATTCATGTACTTGAAACATAATCTGTGGTATTGACATCACTGTGCATGTGGACAGCAAGCAGAAATAGATTAATGTGTTTCCATTGTAATATTCTCTTAATGGCATTGATAACTACATTAAACATGACCCATGTCCCTCTGCAGTCTGACTGTCGTTCAAGAAATTGTAAACCTTTCCCTTTAAGATGACTAAAAGTTTCTGAAAAACATTTTAGGACAAATTTTAATCAAGCTTGACTCTGACCAAGACCAAAATCATTGTGTGTTTCAGGTCTGTTCCCTCCCAGTGGAGGCACAGCGTTGGTTAATGGCTACGACATCAGGTACAACATGCAGTCTATTCGACAGAGCCTGGGGCTGTGTCCGCAACACGACATTCTGTACGATGACCTGACTGTGGAAGAACATCTCTACTTCTTTGCCAAGGTGAGAATTTCTTTTTAGTTGCAAGTAAAATTTATGTTATCGAGTTATGGGACTACATAAATGCATTCCACTGCCATGATGAGAGACTTGTACATGTACTAGCATTTCCTACCTTTGGTGTCATCTTCCATGTTGCCAGTATCTAGAATTGAAATTGACAGATGAATGTTTCTTTTGCTTACTGTGATTTAAGAATTATCACATTTAACATTGAAAGAGCATGTCACAAGAAGTGTTATCATTAACATGAATCCCCCTTCATCTTGCAGCTGAAGGGTTTTGCTCATGACAAAGTTCAAGATGAGATCAATCAAATGATCATGGCCATGAAGCTGGAGGACAAACGACACGTCAGGACCAGCGCCCTGTCTGGGGGCATGAAGAGAAAACTGTCTGTTGGTATCGCACTGTGTGCAAACTCCAAGGTCAGTTGACAATGTAAAACAGCATTGCCGTCAAGTATGCTTGTTATACATTTGTATGTATTGTTTTCCTTTGAAGCTATACTATTGATTCATAAGTTCAGTTGTTTAAAAAGATTGGACTTTTTAGAACAAAGTTTATAGAGGGTTTTTGTATTATCTAAAAGAATTGCTTACCAATATTGTAAAGAAGCAGAGAAAATAATCTATGGAACATTATTGACTTAGAAAGAAATGGACACCAACATCTTCACTCAAACCCATCATCCTGATCCATCCTTAGAATAAGACTGTCAGTCACTTAGTAGCTAAGCATTTGTCGCAGCGTCTTACATACATCCTACTCCTACAGATAGTGATGCTGGACGAGCCGACCTCCGGGATGGACCCTGCAGCGCGCAGGGCCACGTGGGACCTGCTACAGAACCACCGCCGCAACAGGACCATCCTCCTCACCACCCACCACATGGACGAGGCCGACCTGCTGGGAGACAGGATCGCCATCATGGCAGAGGGCACGCTCAGGTGCTGCGGGTCCAGTCTGTTCCTCAAGAACAAGTATGGTAAGTACCTACTCTAGAACAAGTACAATATGTACTGTGTACTCCAGAACAAATGTGGTATGTACCAGGTACTCTAGAACAATTACAGTACATACAATACCAGGTACTCTAGAACAAGTACAGTACATGCAATACCAGGTACTCTAGAACAAGTACAGTATGTGCCATGTACTCTAGAACAAGTATGTTACCTACCAGGTACTCTAGAACAAGCATAGTATGTACCAGGTACTCTAGAACAAGTATAGTATGTACTAGGTACTCTAGAACAAGTATGTTACCTACCAGGTACTCTAGAACAAGTATAGTATGTACTAGGTACTCTAGAACAAGTATAGTATGTACCAGGTAATCTAGAACATGTATGGTATGTACATGTAATAGGTAATCTAGAACAAGTAGGTAAGTATCAGCTACTCTAGAACAAGGGTGGTAAGTATCTTGTACTCTAGAACAAGTATAGTATGTACCAGGTACTCTAGAATAAGTATTATAACTATTGTGTACTCTAGAACAAGTATGGTTACCGTAGTAGATGTTTTGTACCAGCAGTCAGGACTCTAGAACAAGTACAGTATGTTCCTACTCTAGAATAAGCATTATAACTATTGTGTACTCTAAAACAAGTATGGTTACCGTAGTAACACTTCCTGTTGTGTTACAATCCAGGTGTTGGCTATCACATGGTCATAGTCAAGCAACCAGGCTGCCATGTGTCTGCTGTGTCAAAGGTCGTCAAGTCTCACATTCCTCATGCCAAGATGGAGAGTAACGTCGGGGCGGAACTGTCCTATATACTTCCCACGGAGAGCTCGGCCCAGTTCGAGGCACTTTTCACTGAGATCGAGGAGAGGAAGGAGGAACTTGGCATAGATGGCTATGGAGCATCCATCACAACTATGGAGGAGGTGTTCCTGAAGTAAGGGATTTTCTTTAAATATTTAAGCTTTGGTTCCACCATTTACTTTATTTTTAATCTTTGAGGAGCTACAAGGACATTGACAGGAATAGCTATGTCATTATGTGTATGTCTGACTTTGATTTTATTGAAATTGCAACAAGGCAATACGATGCTAGGCAGCTAACAAGCTGGTATTGAGACCACATAGTACATATTACATACATACATACAGTATGTAATATGTATATCCTGTATGTATATGCATACTGTATGTATGTGCATGTTGCCCTATGTTCCTGACACCCCCTGGGTGTGCTGTGTTTCTGTCTTGCTGCAGGGTTGGAGGAGATTCAGACCCTGACATGGACAAGCACCTTCACAGAGTCACAGAGAGCTACCAGAGCTTGTCCCGTTCCCCCTCCCCTACTGCCAGCCCTGTGGCAAACGGCACGGCAGCCCCGATTGCAAATGGCACGGCAGCCCCCGTTGCAAACAGCTCTGCCATGATCAATGGTTCTCCGCCTAACCTCGAAGGGGAAGACATTGAGGCCCAGCTGTTGCCTCTTGGTGAGTTTGACTCATCCGTAGCTGCTGGTGAGTGGTGATGGTTGGCTTTGGCATACCTTCTGTAGACTAGAGTTGCCAATGTCACTTGCAGAATGATGTTACAGTACCAGTAGATAGAGAAATGCTGGATTTTTCTTTACTTTTCTTGTCTGTTTGTAACAGTTTCTTTTTTTGTACTTTTCTAACGTTTCCAAGAATTCACAAGAAACTTCAGAATATATATCACTTTAGGTTCTAACACATTCATAACAACTGAGGGAACATGAAAATATTTTCATTTATACTAAAGACCCTCCCCCTATCTACTGACTCAGGTAATCTGAAGAGAAACACAGGCACACGGCTCTACATGCAGCAGTTCTATGCCATGTTCCTGAAGCACATGCTGCACTCCTGGAGGAACATTTGGGTCTTCCTCATCCAGTTTGGCATCCCCCTTCTCTATACTGCCTTCTCACTCATTGTAGCCAAGACATATCCTGGACCACAGGTCTGTACTAGTACACTGCTGCAGAATGTATATTGTAAATTATATGTCAATTAGATGGCAGAATGATGAATGAGAATGAAATACAAAGATTAACAGTCCGTATTTAGTGTCTTTTTCAATGTATGAAATTCAATGTAATTGCCAAGAAAACCCTGACTGGGTAAAATGAAAAGATCTTAAGTCTGAAGTTAGTGTGAGTGTCTGTCAGCACCAAGGAAAGGGGCAGTGTTAGTGTGAATGTCTATCAGCACCAAGGAAAGGGGCAGTATTAGTGTGAAGGTTTATCAGCACCAAGGAAAGGGACAGTGTTATTGTGAGGGCCTACCAGCACCAAGGAAAGGGGCAGTGTTATTGTGAGGGTCTACCAGCACCAAGGAAAGGGGCAGTCTTAGTGTGAATGTCTATCAGCACCAAGGAAAGGGACAGTGTTAATGTGAAGGTATATCAGCACCAAGGAAAGGGATAGTGTTAGTGTGAAGGTATATCAGCACCAAGGAAAGGGACAGTGTTAGTGTGAAGGTTTATCAGCACCAAGGAAAGGAACAGTGTTAGTGTGAAGGTTTATCAGCACCAAGGAAAGGGGCAGTGTTAGTGTGAAGGTCCATCAGCACCAAGGAAAGGGACAGTGTTAGTGTGAAGGTCCATCAGCACCAAGGAAAGGGACAGTGTTAGTGTGAAGGTTTATCAGCACCAAGGAAATGGACAATATTGGTGTGAATGTATACCAGCACCAAGGAAAGGGAAAATAATTGCTTTAATTGGTTTTGCATAACTTTTGTTCCTTCACAGGATTCCCCACCTCTCAATCTGACAACCACACCCTATGGTCCAAATGAATCCCCCTTCACTGCTGGCATCAATCCAAGCAATGCAACAATGGAGCTTGCTCAACTCTACGCATCCCAGTTTGCTGGAACCCCCACAACTCCTACAAACATAAGCAACTCTTCCATCTGGGACAAACCACCCAACATGACTGAATACCTGGTGGACTTGAGGACAAAGAGAAATGACTATGTGTACCACAGGGTACTTGTCGCAAGCTCATTTCAAACTGAGAATGATGGTAAAATAAAAGCAACAGCACTCTTCAACAACATGCCATACCACTCACCAGGACAGACTCTGGTGACGTTGGACAATGCCATTCTGAAGTACTTGTTGGGAGAAAATTTCTCAGTGAAGACTATCAACCACCCAATGCCCAGAACAGTACAGGACACGGCCACTGACCAGCTCTCCACGTTAGTTTCTTGTCTTGTTAAAGTCTTAAAGACTAGTACTGAAGATTAGTCCAAGTGTAGTTGAAAATGCTAGGTCTGTGACTATGCTTTATTTCCTAAACTGTGTCAATCAAATGATTAAAGAAGGGGGCCACTACAAGGCAAAAATTTTGACGAAGTTATTGATTAAAAAAGTTGTCTAAGATTAAACTTATCTAATATGTTACAAAAAGTACCTTCATCTAGAATGTAATCGTAACAACCTTAGTAGCCATTGTAATCATTACAGATTACCTTTGTGTGAAAGATGTCTGAATAATGTGACAATTCTTCCCTTCCAGAGGGATCACAGCCTTTGCCATTGCCTTCAACATGGTGTTTGGTATGTCCTCCCTGGCTGCCAGCTTTGTCCTCTTCATCGTGCGTGAGCGTGCCACCAAGGCGAAGCACATCCAGTTTGTGAGTGGTGTCCACAGCTTGACCTTCTGGTTCTCAACCTTTGCTTGGGACATCATGAACTTCATGGTACCGTGTCTGCTGATCCTGGTGCTGCTGTGGGGATTTGATGTGAAGGCGTATGTGGAGGATGGGAGAGTAGGTGAGTAAGACATTAAAGTACAAGAAAATGCCTTTTCATCAGGTGATTTTTTTTTTCTTTTCTTAAATGTTCAGTTATATTTTTCTGTTTGAAAACTGTTATGGATTCTCTAACATATGGTACATTTCTACAAAATTAATGCTGGGCCGAAATCCAATGGAACATTTGAATTATTTGAAGACATCTCTGTCATATATAACGTTATATGTCTAGGAGCAAATCTATTTGCAAAGTTGCATTTTCTAAACAGAGCTAACCTCTAATCATTGAGATATCCTTGTCTTTGTTCCAGCCATGATCTTGCTGCTGTTCTTCCTGTATGGCTGGTCCATGATCCCCATGATGTACCTGGCATCGTTCCTCTTCACTGTCCCCTCCACTGGCTTTGTACGTCTCACCATGTTCAACATCATAGCTGGAGTGGCCACCATGCTGGCTGTGGGTGAGTAGCAGTGTAGAACCATTGATTTGATGGGTGGAGTTACTCAACAGTGCATTATACTTAGTATTGAATGGCAATGATCTTTATTGCATGTTAGGTTAGGTTAGGTTAGGTTAGGTTAGGTTAGGTTAGTAAGGATCTCCATTAGTATGTTCATGCCCAGTGGGCTAAATGCACTGTCTAAGCCATTGACAAAGTTGGAAAGTTGGTCCAACTAACATTACATACTGTTACACAAGTAAAAAAGAATAGTATGGTCAGCATTTGGGTTTAGTGACTTTTCTTTATACAAGGTAAAATTAATCATCTGTGCAAAAGTTTAGTTCTCAGGAACTTTATTTAACTTGTCACACATCAACTGATTGTTTTATCGGCTAAGTCACCTGTCTTGTTTTATCCAGGAATTCTTGCAATACCTGGCCTGGACTTGGAAGACATCTCCAAAGCTCTGTCCTGGGGTTTCTCTCTCCTACCCAACTACTGCCTGGGCCAGGCCTTTTCAGACTTTGGGACTAACTACCAGATCGTGTCCTTGTGCACTCAAGATCCCATCACTGAGGCCATCTGCAAGGACTTTAGTAAGTATCTCAGGTGGTTCTATTGCTTCTTCATTCTTTTGACATCCTATCTGTAACATTGTATTTTGCACAATTATTCCACGTGGCCAGTTACTCCTTACCTTCTAATCCAATGTCTTCTATTATGATAATACTCTTGTGCTAATACATATTTGCATAAAATTTAAACTTTTGGTTAAACTTACAATAATCAATCAGTAAAGTGACTTCTTATGTGGAATGTTACTGACATGTAAGATGTTTTAGACATCCATATATCCATAGTACATCAATTTGTGATGTTGATGGCCACATTTTATACAGTAGTACTTATTTGAAATGAATAGCAACAGTTTTCTTTAAAATCTTAGATGATGACTAACATTTCAATGTTCCTTGTCTTGACAGATGTAACCTGGACCACTAACTACCTACAGTGGGAGAGAAACGGCATTGGTCGCTTCCTGGTGTTCATGGCATGGGAGGGGGTCTTCTTCTTCTGTGTTCTGTTCCTGGTAGAGTCCAACCTACTCAGGCAGTTCTGGTACTTCATCAGGTAGGGAACTCTGATCAGTAGGCATGAAGCTTAACTTTTTCATTTTCCTTTTTTTCAGGCAACAATTTCCAGAAACCATTGCTACAGATAAAATAGAATGCTTCATTTAATAAGGTGGAATTTTTTATGGACCTGATTGTCACCTTTTGTTCAAATACTTGAAGTATGCAACTCACTGCAAGATTTTTGTGGTGCCAGGCCCAAGAAGAAGCCAACTGTCATCAGTTCAGATGGACAGTACCGTATCCAGGACGATGAGGATGTTGCTAGGGAACGGAAGCGCATCAACAACACCCCCCTCAGACAGCTCTTCTCAACAGATGCCCTCATTCTAAAGGAACTCAGGAAGGTCAGTATTTGTTAGTATACAGTAGTACACTCCTTACCTTCTAATCCAATGCCTTCAGTACACTATTGAATAGAAAGTAAGAAGTACCTTTAGTTAACATATACAATTTTAATGGAGTTTTGAGACAGAAGTTGGTTAAGCAACCTGTTGAAAGATCAGATACTTGTTTATTAAACATTGTTTGCCCCTTTTTGGAACTATTGAATTTTTTCATTATTTGCCATAATTTAGTGAAATACCTTACTTCAGTATTGTATGATCCAACCTGAAATACAGGTTCAAAATATAATAGTGAAAATGCATATAGCTGATCATGAATTTAAAACCATTGTATAACGGTACAACATGTTTAGTATATTGTGTCAAATCTACACATATGTTGGTCATACATTTCCAGATCTACAATGAGTACAGCTCGGAGCCACTTGTTGCAGTAGAAGGGTCCTCCCTGGGGATCCCACTCGGAGAGACCTTTGGGCTTCTGGGAATCAACGGAGCGGGGAAAACCACCACATTCAAGATGCTGACTGGCGATGAGACCATCACGTCAGGAACGGCGTACGTGGCAGGTCACAACATCAAGGACGACATCAAAAGGGTAAGACTGACATCCCGTTTGAACAAGATGTTTCAACATTTTTGACATGGACCACCAATAGAACAGTTTGTCACTTGCTGCGCTGCCTCTTCTCTGTCTTACCTCTCCTGCTAAGAACCAAACACCTAGCTGCCCAGAGGGCACATCTGACCACCTTTTTCATGACTGAACAATGGGAAATTTGATATGATGGTAGCTTGGGCAAATTACCTCATACACACATTTTATTTATTTAATAAGGCACGTGTTTTTTTTTTTGCTCTCAACGAATTCTTAAAAGTGACACCTGAAAAGGGGACAAATAAAGTAGGCAATCTGCAGGCAACTTTGTAATACAACACTACCTACCTACAGGTCCAGCAGCTGATAGGCTACTGCCCGCAGTTTGATGCCCTGATTGACCAGTTGACCGGCAGGGAGACCCTGTACATGTTTGCTCGGCTCAGGGGCGTGCCTGAGAAGAACATCAAACCTGTGGTGGACGACCTCCTGCAGGCACTGATGATAGAGGAACATGCCGACAAGCTGACCAAGGCTTACAGGTCATATATATTTAGTACATGTAGCTAGTTTATTTTACAATCAATCCTCACAGTGTCACAGTATGTGATGCTGTAATGTTAGATGATGTGATTTTAGATTGAAGTGTATCAGAAAAGCTGCTGTAATCACCCTGACATTTGAGTTACAAGCCATATGGGCCAAGTAGATTAGCTTAATGACACTTTAAGGCATCATAAAATAGGCATTGGAAAGAAACCTGCAGTATTCAATACTCAAGTCAATAGGCAGAACATAATACTCTAACTATACTTATTTACTATAATGCCTATAAGAGCCTTCTGAAACATCACTGCTTTACCAAATGACTAGTAGATTTTAATACCTTTTCATACAATACATATACTGATTATTAACATGTGAAGTTACTAAGATATGTTTCTCACCCTGTTCCAGTGGTGGCAATAAGAGGAAGTTGAGCACGGCCATTGCGCTGGTGGGAGACCCACCCATCGTGTTTCTGGATGAGCCCACCACTGGGATGGACCCCGTGGCCAGGAGGATGCTGTGGGACTCTCTGTGCCAGGTGCGGCAGGCTGGCAGGTGTATCGTCATTACCTCTCACAGGTGAGAATGTATCTGTATCTGTATAGCTGGTATAAACGCCCTTTGGCATATAACACATCAGCTTTCAATGGTCAGGTAGCCAATGGTAAGTTAATGGTATATAAACAGCCTTATTAGAACTATAACACTTCCATCAGGTGATGTCTGTACATCATGTGGTTTCATTTTTAAAATGTCAACATTTGTAGAGGTCAGTAGCAGACTTTGAGATTGAGATCTCATGAAGAAACTGACTCTGTACACCACTGTCCTTGCAGTATGGAGGAGTGTGAAGCCCTGTGCACTTGTCTTGCCATCATGGTTAATGGTCAGTTCAAGTGCCTGGGCAGCACCCAGCACCTGAAGTCCAGGTTTGGGGAGGGGTACATGCTCATTGCCAAGGTGGCCTGTAACACTCCTGAGGAGGAGAGACAGAACATCCTGCCACTTAAAGACTTCATTGAGGAGAACTTCCCAGGTACTGATGTTACAATGTACTGTAACAGCATTTTTTTTAAATTCTTGGTGTCAATTGTAATATCTAAAGTTATACAAGGGTAACTTCCTTTGAAACATTTACTCTCCAAATCAATGTGATTTTGATTTTGTTATCTAAACGGGAAACAGGTTACATAGACATAAAGGTCCACATTTTTATATACCTTGAATAATTTTTACATAGTAATGCTTTTTTTAAAATAACAATGTTGTTGTATTAACTTAAAATTACATTTCATACCTGTCTACGAATGCAAAATACAATAAATTGTATGTCCTGCCTTCAGACATCCTCACATTACTGTGAAAGTGTTCTAACATTTCCTCCATCCTCCTCACTATAGGGAGTATCCTGAAGGATGAACACTACGGTATGGTTCACTACCACGTCAAGGACCGCTCCCTGACCTGGGCCCGCGTGTTTGGCACCATGGAACGGGCCAAAACCAGGTTTAACATCGAGGACTACCTCGTAAGCCAGACCTCTCTGGAACAAGTGTTCCTCAACTTTGCCAAGTGGCAGAGACAGACAGATGAGTAGCCGACAAAATAATCAAAACAAAACTGATGCATGAAAACTGCATTACAGTTTTAGATGGAAATTTTTGACTTCAAACTACTCTTACCTCATTATCTCCTCAACCAGTAATCCATTTCAATCAAAAGGAAATGATAGAAGTGGAATATTTTATGTTTAAATGAACAAATGGCAGAGTGGTTTGTGTGCTGTTTTCAGTTTTGTGCACAGTTAATAACAGGTGCTGAAGTAAACAGGCTTTTTAGAACATAAAATTACAACTTAGGGTATAACTTGTTTTCACTGAATGTTGAAGAATTTTTACTGAGGAAATAGAAACCATTGCTTTGTAAGTACTAGTCAAATTTAATGTAATGTGATGCAATGGACCTTGGATTGCAATCATATGCTGTAACAGTACAAGCTTTTCACTTCAGAATTTTAGCATTGTGTATAATTTAGCCCCTGTGTAATATTTAAGATCAGAAATATCATTGCAATGTAAGTTCACAGTATTTAATGTTTACAAAACATGTAAGAAAATTCCTCTTTTTTGGACTTAATATGCTAAGCAACAACAAAATTCAGCACTTGACTTGTACATTTACTTCAGAATATATTTAGTGGGGTTTACTTGAAAGTAATCTTTCTCAACATTTGTAATAGTCTAATCTTGGGTGATGTGTCATGTTTTACTTATTTTCATGTTTTTAAAGTCAAAATTGAATTCACAAGAATCACACAATTTGCAGCTCAAAATTGCATTACAGCTGCTATTACATTTTATGACCACCAAGTTTTCAAAATTTAATATTCTAAGTCATATGTTGTGACCTGCAAATGGCTTTGTATGCATGTAGTCTGTTCTAAATATGTATCTGTATCACAAATTGTTGTTTATAATGCTAACAGTCATGTAAAGAAATAAGATGACTTACTACAGATGTACACAGTTAAAATTCATAGTCTCCTGGTGAGGCTTATTTGAAGATGTAAATAAGATATTGAATAGAAAATATGCAATACAAATTACCTATAGCTAGAAAAGATTTAATGACGAAGATGTACAAGCGTGTCTTGAATATTTGGGAAAATGTATATCACGGCAACTAATAAACAAACAGGTGAAATGTACACTTTATGTTGTCAAATCAAGTTTGTTGTAATTTGATAAACATAAAGCTGGTTTATTTACAAGGTCAATGTCGCCAGTATATAACTGGAAGAGCCCAAACTGTGCATAGTAAAGATAACACAACCAAAAGCAGTCCAATTATTCTATTCCATCTACGCTGCCTGGATTTCAAACGTCTCCACCTCCTCCCTGAGATGGTCGATGAAGTTGTTGATCTCAGACACGCGGTGACGGTTGCGTTTGACCTCCTCCTCGTTGTGCACACGCTCCATCAGTGCTGCCAGCCAGTTGTTGGCCCGCGTGATGATGTCGTCCTCCTTGTTGTCGATTTTCAGCAGGTGGAGGTCATGTGATGCCCCAACTGCATTTGTGATGGTGTCTTTGTCCACAAAGAGCTGGAGAGAGAAGTCATTCATGAATGTTTCTGACATCCTCTGCCTTAGTGATCCACATGTTTTCTGATTGGGTTAATGCACGTTCTTTAATTTTCAGTTCCTACATCAGTTGTCTGACATTGTGTAACCTCATAAGTCATGTTTACTTTCAAGTAACTTTAGCCCGAGTACAGAGTCTGTTGGAGCTACATGTATATCTTAGAAAAATTTACTTATTGGGAACATACTTAGGTGAGTGTGTTTCAGATTTTCTGTAACATGATAACTACTTGTGTCCTCGTTCTTATTTTACATTTCAAAAAGATGTCATACCATTCTGACATCATCAGGCAGTTCATCATCCAGCTCATTCTTCACCATCTTCTCCAGGGTTACTATGGCAACCTCCAGCAGTTTCTCATTGTGTGTGTTCTCAAGGTCACGACACTGAGAGATCGTAAGCTTATGTTAAGGAAAGATATTTTTCATATCATATAAAAAACATACAAAAGTATCAACATATTCAAAAATCAGTCTGCTGCTGCTGAGTTCTTGAGATCATGTTTCTTCACATACTTCACAAGTTTTTTGGGGCAATTACTACATGTGACATCAAGTAAAATTCATTTCATAGATGACCATTATTAAAGTAGACAACACAGACACTAGTGATGACTATATAATGCTATAACCAGGAATGAAAGGATATAGTCCTTGAACATTCTCCACAAAGGTAGAGACCATGTCAGCCATGTTCCGTTCAAACTCCTTGATGGTATCCTGAGAGGGCACAAAGCAGCATAATTTGACAAAAGCACAGCTCTAGGTTTTGTTATCTTTGTCGCCTTGTATAGCCTTGTAGCTAGCAATAATTACGTGTTAGTCTCAATCCTGTACTTGAACCCCATAAGGACTTAAAAGATGGTGTCATAAGTGGGATTTCAATGAATAATTAAGCTACATGTATTTTGAATGGCAGTATCATATTGTTCAATGAGAAAGACACAGAAACACTGTGCTCCACTTTCTAAATAATTTCCTACCTCTAGCTGGTCCACCAGTTGCATCTCCAGGGCCATGAGGCCATCCCATAACTTGTCAATCTCCTTGTTGTGCTGCTCCAGAGAGGTGTCAATGTGTGCCTGGTCACTACTCTGTGCCAGCTCAGTGAACAACTACAGAGAATCAATCATAGTAATCAGTCAGTCTGTCAGCAAACTGCATACAATTATAACTGTAACCTATCCTCACACAGGCTAGCCAAATTTTCATCCAATGTAAACTACACTGAGATAAACAGAACTGCTTTGCTGAATGCACCTTTCTCCGATACTCATTGAAGTCGTTGATTTTCCTCATGCCCATGTTTCTGTTGTCCTCCTTAGCTTCGTCCACAGCAGTCTGGAAGCCGCTGACTTCATCCCCACGTCTCTGGTGTTCCTTCAGACCATACTCAAAAATCTGCTGGCAGATTGCTGTGTACTTGTCTTTATAGGTGGCGCAAGAATTAAGGAACAAAGCAACAAAAGATGATTTCATTTTGTCTCCTAGAAAGTGCTGTAAAAACTTAACGAAATGCCCTCTTTGAAAATCCCCAGAGGTTGACTTTTTGATTTGACATTAAATCTTGCACATTGTACTTTTCTTGAACCCATTTGATGTGCAAGTATGTCCTTTACGTCTCCCCCTCTGTTGAGAAATTATATTCCATTCCTAATTGGTTATATGTACATGAATAGCATCTAATTCTAAGTTCACAGTAGTAAAGGATATCCAGTGAGAAGTTCATCCACCCCTGGGAGTAGAGCCAGTTTGGGTCCCTCTGTGTCATCAGCAAACATGGAGTCAAACAGTGCAGAGCCATTCAGGTTCTCCACATAGGCACCCTAAAGGGGGGTTGTAAAGACAGGAGAACTGTCAAAGTGCTGAAATATCTGCTGTTCTTAAAGACTACAAAGAAGCCAGTTAATATATTCAAAAAGTTGAAAAAAAACTTTGATATTTTGTCTTTCTTAATAATGAATCACAATGAAAGTATGTTATTTCCAGTGCTGTGCATGGGCACACATGTATGTCATTGAGTCCAACATGTAATAAAAACACAGTTTGACAACAACATGCTACATTTTGTATGACATTACTTGCTGAGAACCAACACACAACAAAAACAATGATAATAAATGTGGTGAAAATACAAATTTTGTTCTGATTTGTGATAGCAGTTACACACTTCAGTTAATCCTGTACTTCTCAAGTGGAACCACAGGTACGATGTATGTGTTCCTCTCACCTTGTGCAAACTGAATTCTGCCTCCTTTGCCTCCTGGTCCTCAATCCTCTTCCTTGCTTGTTCCTCATTGTGCTCCAGCTGCTGGATGGGGTATGTGTACTGCTCATTGGCTGCTGCCCTCTGTAACACAAACATGCATACAAGATGATTATAATTGGTCACAACTGGTCATGTGATTTTTTAAAGACTTAAGAAAGTATCCAATGCTCGTTGTGATTGGTCATTGCTGTCCATATGATTCCTTCAGGAGGATGACTGTATCGGAGTGTATCCTTTGCCTCAAATCTACTACATGCATTTCCCTGCATTGAATGATTAATCTTAAAAGAAGAAAACTATCATATCCTCATATCCATTTCCACCTGTATCATTCTAACTTACGGTGTTCTCGTCAATCAGCCTGTAGTCCAGGAACTGCAGGGTTGGCAGGTAGGCGATAACGTAGTGCTTGAAGTTGGGATCATCACAGAAAGGGTTTCCACTCAGGTTCAGGGTCTTTAGCTGTTTAAATCTTCTCAGATAGATCAGCTGGATGACAAAAACAATAACAATGGTTGTAACGGCATGAAATGAAGATAAAAGCATTTGTTCTGTATTACCATGACCCACTATTATCACCATGACATGGCATTGTTTGTACATCGAGATTGGCTGGAACAAGTTGTATCATACATCAACTATTTTTAAACATAAACGTTTTAATAACAATGTCAAGAGTGTAATCCTGTTAATTTTTGAAAATTGCATACATTTTCCAGCTGGTCCAGCTCATTGTTGCCCACAGACAGGACATGCAGGTCCACCAGGGCATCCATGTTCTCTATTCTGGAGATCTTGTTGTTGTACAGGGTCAGGTCTCGAATCTTAGTCAGCTTGTCCAGACCCTCAATCACCTCAATGTTGTTGAAGGAGAGGTCTACACAGTGTGACATGAATAAAGGGTCTTATGTGAGACTATACTTATGGCAAACTTATGGTACCATCATTAGTTTTCTGTTATGTCATGACAATGGTAGTCGCTACAAATCAGCAATTGCTCCAAATTATTTTATGAGAATAGGGCCTTCCCATTCAAAACGTTTACATTTATATCTTTCACAAACCAACAAAAGTAACCTTCTTACTCTGTTGCCTTGGTGGATGCAACACTTAGTTTTTCTTGGAGCTCATTATTATTGTATTTTATGTTAGAATAGGATACATTGTACATTTGTATAATATGCATTATAATTCAACAGATCAAATACTGACCCAGCCAGACCAAGTTGACCAGTGCGTCCATCCCCTCAATCTTCTCTATAATGTTGTTGTCCATTTGCAGCTTGGTAAGACTGGTGAACCTCCACAGGTTGTCTATCTTCAAAATGTCTGTAGGTACAGAGTTGTTTGACAGCAATTATCAACACAATTTTTGCACACTCTTTAAACGTTTTTTAAGCTTTGTACACTCTTCCTGTTTTGTTAGGTTTGACTCCACTTTTTAGTCAAACTCTGTTTTTTCTTGCAAAGCTTTTGATGCAACAACATTGAAGTTCATAGTACAGTGTATATTAAAGGGCTTTTCACTCAGATGCTTACTTTTAAAGTCTAGTCTGAGAGCCAGGACATCTGCGAAGTCGATGCCCTCCTGTTTGGCAATGCGGCCAGCCTCGTCCTTTGGACCCTGCTCCTCCACAGCCTTCTGGAGCATCTCCTCATCGATGACTGCGGGCTCGACCGTGTCGTACAGCCGGCTCATGGTGGTAGGGTCTGGAGATCCTCACTAGTTCACACCAAATTCTAAAATGCCTGCAACAAAATCCAAAGAAAGCAAATTTTGATACTGGACTGTGACAGCTATTCTCATGGGAGCAGTGACACAGATTTGAAGACAGCAACTTATAATACAATACAATTTGAATGGAAGTAGATTTTTGTTATCTAAATTTCATCATCTAAATGTAAAAAATCGATGGTATGACTCAATTGCTTAGAAGCGATCTTATTAATCAAGAGATATCAGGCTGCTTAAAATGCCTTGTGTCACTCTTTTTATGTTGGAATAACATAAATATCCATTGACTTTATTCAAAACAATGTAATCAAAACAAAATCTTTGATTTAACGGCTCGCCCCTCCCCCACAAGCATTTTGAGAGGAGCTACGTATGTGATAATGGCAAAAAATACCTAGATTAGAATTACAATTATAGGGTCGTGTTCCGTGTAAAGACAAAGTCATTGTCAAACCTGTGAAAAAAGGGCAACTGGAATGGCACGAATCTATCCAACTCTGCCCTGGTTCTCTTCCCGCAGCTTTCGACCCACCAAAACAAGTTTCAAAATGGCGCTGTTGTCTAGCAACTGGTAACCTCTGACCTACAAGAAAGAAAATTTCGTAAAAATTTTCAAAAAATTGCCCTAGATGAATATAAATCGACTAGCATTTATTCATATTTGATAATATATACTATATAGCTATAAAATGTTAGTAATTTTTGGCGAGGTTCCTCGAAGGTGCAAAGGGTATGACGTCATTGCCTATATTTACAGCCATTCCCTCCCATCTATCGTACCAAGATGTCGTTCTTCGGAGGCAGCCCGTTCAGCACCCAAGTTGGGCAGCGGATAGGTACGTTTTACATCACGCCAGTCAGATTTTCTTTCTGCTACGTCGTACCTTATTATCCCATCTATCTATGCCGTAAGCTTAGCGGGTTAGAAAAATCGTAGGCTACAAGAAAATTGATGTTTATAATTGAGCTAAATTTCTGTCTGGCCACCTTGCAGTGTTGCTGTGCTTCCGCGTTCGAAACATCGTCAACTATCAACAGACTGCACTGCCTAATTTTGTTTCAAAGATAATTTTCCTCCTTCTTGATGCGCTCAGACATATGTACTAAATAAGTATGTGAAATCCATCGAATGATATGCTTGTTTGTATTCCGTACGTGTAAAATGTTAAACTCATTTTGACGTGGCTCTGTCGCAGATTTTATTTGACGTTGCGCTGCATCGATGTATGGTAACTTCCGTATAATAACATTTAATTTAATACATATTTTGAAGTTGTCAATTTTTTTCTAACAAAATGGGTATCGTGAAGCCTGCTGTCACTTTCAAACCCTCATTTGATTTTGGCACTCGATTGTGTCAATTGATGATTACCGCAAAACAAAGTGGACATAAATTTACGGATAGTGGGAACCTGTGGTGTGAAGGGGGAGGGGGGCGGACAATTTTTCTCCAGGTTTCAATTGGGCGTTACGTCAGGAAAGCTTGAAAGGGCGTATCCTAGAGAAGAATCCACTCTACCAGGTGCTCTTCAAACACTAAAATGGGGTTGAAGTTCCTTCTACTCAGTGTTTTGTGCCTAAATTATAGCTCTGTAGTTGCTTCAAATTAGCAAGTAATTGCTAACTGCATGGGTTATTGTTCTGCAAACAAAACATACTCCATTGTCACCCATGTATCATATGACCATAACAGGTGGCACCAATTTGATCTAGTTCAAAGCCAAATCTGAGATGGTTGATTTAAAGTCCTGGCACACCTACAAGACAGCAATACTCACAGATAAACTTGATAAGGTGTTGTGAGAATTTTAAGAATCTGAAGAGAATGCTTTGACTTTGAAGTATTCCAGGTCATGGTCGATTGTGTTACATGTGGCAAAACAGCCGTGACCTGGAATAAGTACAAGGACCATGTTTTGTTACCCAAGCACAGCTGGGTAAATGCTAGAAATGTAATTCACAATAAACAAAACAACCAAAGCTTCATTCTTGCTGAAATAGAATATTGCCACTAAATTTGGTATTACTAGTATTCCTCTGGATTTGATGTTACTGGTAACATGTTTGACCCATATATCCTGCCATCATGACATACTGCTGTATAATAATATGGAGATTTCACCTTGCCAATCGACTAGAAATAATTCATAACAAATTCAACAAATTCTTTTTAAGGGATGGACAATCCATTGTAGGTTTGGTGGAAAGGTGGAGCTATAATTGTCCTTAATTGATCTTAAGAGGACCTTACTTTGGTAGCACTATGCTCTTTCTGATTCATTAAAAAATGAGACCTATTTTTCTTTTATTTGTCTGTTGCGTATAATTTCCTGAATTCAGGAATATCACTTGTTCCCTTTTTAACTTGTTGAAACATTAACCAACATATTAAACAATACAACAGCCATTTATCTACAGAATCAACATGTACTTTGTAATGGTACTTGGAATACAGAATATTGCACTTTCCAATGTAATAGAGTAACTCTTTCCTGTTTCCAGAACAAGCCACAGATGCAACCTTGGGCTCGGAGAACTGGGCCTTGATGATGGAAATATGTGACATCATCAACGAAACTGATGAAGGGTAAGTAACTTCTTATCAAGCAGACTTTAAAACTGTGTGTCAGGGTTCATTCACTATCTATGCTTATTTTAGTATATTTTGTACATTCTGTACTAAGGATCATATTTTAAGAAAACCCTCTTGCGCAGGTTCAGATTTATTGTTGATCAGCATGCATATGATGTTCATCTAGTATACAACACTTGTATATACTTACACCCAGATGAAGGCAGGACCAAAGAACCCGCATATACCTTTTGATCTAGCAAAATACATGTAATTGATGTTTAATACCCCATGCAATGATACTGATAAATATAGACCAAGGCCAGAGGTCAGGTTTGATATGTTCTAAAATACTACTGTGTAACAGCAATATAGCATGCATATATCAAATCCATATTTCACAGGCTGGTTAACACACTTGTGCATGTGCTTGTTACTAAAGTTGTCTCAAGTATGTTTCAATGCTCACACATCACTGCATCCATTGATTTTCTTCAAACAGATCAAATTTTTCTCCTGTTACAATTTTTCCTCAGCACCGAGCTGCTGAACACATCACGTACCCAGATAGCCCATTTTTTCCTGATGTCAGTTTTCATCTCTTGTATCAATATATTTGTTACTTATCAATATAAATGCCAACTTCATTAAAATTAAGATGTACACCTTATAGTCTTTCCCTTTTATGATTTTCATGATATTGTTATGGAATTTTCTTTCACTTTCTTATCCAGCCAATATATAGCTTGATTATCAAATGGAAACTAATGTAAGAATGTAATGTTGTCCTTCATGTCAATGGTTGTTGTGTCAAACGTTATTGTCTGTGTTCTTATATTCTATTTTCGATCCGAGATGTGATGAATAAACAGGGGGACTAGTTTTTTTAAGAACAAATGCTGTGTATGCCTAGACTAATTTTCTTCAAAAGGTTGCAGTGTTGTTTACAGAGATGAATAGTTGGAACTACCAGGAGCTACCATTACCAAGTGCTATTTGGGAACAAAAATTTTCCACTAGAATAGAACTATAAAATGGTGTTATGGATTGGTAGATGCCAGAGGTCAGCTAGCAATGCAGTCCAGGATTACTTTTAACAATGAATTGAGAAACTTTGATCATCCATGCTTAAATGGATGTCTTCAGGACAAAGATAGGAGTCAAGTATTTATGGTACCGGTATCATTCTTTGAAGGACATGATATTCATAAGGATGCAATTATTATTTTTTAATGTCATACAGTTTTTAGGAGACACATGTACATACATGTGTTGGTACATACGTACATACCACTTCTGAATAAGTTAAAACCTAAGATATGGCAGCTGGCGTTGCTAAGTATGGTACCGGTATGGCTCTGTTGTAATCATTCATGACCTTCTCACTACTGGTATAGGGTCAGACAGTTGAATCAGATCTAGACAGATTATACTAGGCCAACTTCTGCACTTTCCACCACCCATGATGTCTTTCATACACAAATTTTTTCAAGGAATATGTTTCAGCCGCATGCCAGAGTCAGGTCCCTTCACCACACATTCCCATATTTTTGATGTCCGTAATTTTGAGTGTTTCTTAAAGGCCTCGGGATGCAGTAAAAGCCATCAAGAGACAGTTACAGAGCAAGGCCCAGAGATATGGCTGCAACCACAAAGTCGTCGAGCTCACCTTATTAGTAAGTTTTTATCCTCAGCTTCTTCACTGCTTCATCAGCTTTTTATGTCAAACTATGATTGTATGGTTTTTAGGCCCAAAGATGCCATAAAGGCCATCAAAAGACGACTGCAGACCAAGGGCAACCACAAGGTGTTGATGCTAACCCTTACGGTACGTCTTCTTTCCTTTGTTTACTTCATTCTGCTATGTCACCAAATATTGCCTTGCACTTTAATTGCACCTTTTTTTCTTTGGTCACTGGATTTTGCAACAGATGTGGTTCATTAAAGAATTTGAAAAATGTTTATACTGAAGAACTGGAACTTTTGAAATGGACTCAATATGTGATGGTAAGGTTATACAATGTAGTTGACATCACCACTCCTTGAAGAAATAGGTGTTTGCTAATTTAAAGGTTTTTTTATACAAGACCATCAATTCAGTTCAAGGTATTGTATACCTCCTTCACAGTCATTTAAGTATGATACTCACACAGTTGTGCTAAACTTCAAATTCAGGCCTATCCAGAGCCATGAAAACCTTTCAATGTGCAAAATTAACACTGTTTCTTCCAAAGAAGCCTTTTGTGATAAATCCATTTTTACCTATATTGAATGTATATTATATGCTCCACGCTCCAGACTATTATGCATGCTAAATTCATCTCACCATACATACTAAATTATGCATGCTCCAGCTGCATGCATGTGTATACATGTAGTTCAAACTGTTGTAACTTGTATACAAACAGGTCAAAACATTCAGAATACCATTTAAAATGGCTGATATTAGTGTATATAAAGTGGAAACATATCTTCTGCATCGTCATCGTTCTGATAGAATATGTTATAATTATAATATTAACATGCTAGCCTGAATACTGCTGTACAAATCCAAACATCTGTATGATGTCAATGCTACCAGTATTAGTCTCAGAGGTTCAACACCGTGCTTTATGTGGCCTTTTCGCACAGGTTCTTGAAACATGCGTGAAGAACTGTGGCCACAGGTTCCACGTCCTGGTGGCCAATAAGGACTTTGTGAATGAGATGGTGAAGATTATCCAGCCCAAGAACAACCCCTCCACCACGCTGCAGGAGCGTGTCCTGAGCCTGATCCAGACCATGTCCGACGCTTTCAGAAACTACCCCGACCTCCAGGGGGTCGTCCAGGTGCACGAAGAGCTCAGGTCTAAAGGTCAGCAGCTATTGCTATCACTTCTCTGTACCGCATGTCTCACCAATGGAATACATGTACTTCACAAGACAGGACAGTAACTGTTGTTGCATGAACTTGTACTTCTTTTATTTCAGAATCTGTATTTTGTTAATGTATATTACCATGTATTTTAATTAAGTACGGTGCTCTGTGGTTACCCTGTGTTATTGTGTGACAGTATTGTGTGATTTTGTATTCATGTATTACATGTTAAGGACCACAGGAAGAGTAGCTAACAGAAATGTCACGCTAATTGTGAATCCAAATAAAGTCAAGTCAAGTCTTCTACTTATGTATGGTATTTTTATTTGACACCTTTTACTGACAATCAAGCTACAGGCTATAACAGACAATATGAAAAAATATCCAAGATTCACGTCGTGTAAATAGATTGTACAAATTTAAGTAATATGGCAGGCAGATAGAAATAGTTACTAGATGGTCCTTCTCTTGGACAACATGGAGCATGCTGTCATTCACAGAAAGGTAATTTCTTATGTAATTTATTTAGCTAACGAATGGTATTAATATTTTACAACGTTTTCTTCAGGGGTGGAGTTTCCCATGACAGATTTGGACAACCTGGCACCAATCCACACACCAGAGAGGGTGAGAATTAGAACAGCATCAGTCTTTTATCAGATTCTTGTTATCTTTCTCTGATAAACTTTCAGTCAGGCTTACATAATGTATTTGTCCAATCAGTGTATGATTAATTTTTGATCCTGATGACACTGCAACTTTTCTCTCTTGCATCAAGCTACTCTTATGCTTTAAATCTCATTGATTTGATCTGATTTACTTTCTCTAGAGTGTACCTCCAGAACTGGATCCTGCCATAGCTAGGACTAGGCCTGTAAGTCTTCCTCTCAAATGTCAAGGTTTGAAGTGAGACAAGAAAAAAAACATGTATTAGTCCTGCATGCACAGTGGTGCAGGTATCAGGTGCTTTCTTTGGTGAACAAAAATTTCAATTTTGGCATGCCTGAAAATATGATAAAACATATCATTCATGGACATTTTGAAGGTGGCCCAGTTAGAAGTAGTCCAATATGGTGAAGAAGGTGCAAAGAGACCCTTTTGACTTATTCTGCAATTCTTGAGGCTCTATCGTCTTTACTTCTTTTTACACTTTACCTGCACTTGTTTCTTGAGTGATTACTTTATCCTGCTTTGTTCCTAATTGTTCTTTCAACTGGTACTACTGCTCTTACTAGCATTCTTAACCTCCTCATTATAGATTATTCAAGTGGTTGCAGTCTGTTTCTGTTCCTCTAGGTGGCATGCATGCGCAGCCAAACAATCCATGCATGATGAGACTTCATACAGATGATGAATATTCAAAAAACATGCTCAACTGTCCCTTTCACTACCAGGCCAGTGTTACAGCTGTTCCAGCCCAGCGTCCTGCCAGCCAGCCTCAGCAGCAGCCGTCACAGCAGCCCCAGCAGAACCCACCAGGCTCGCCGGGAGCGATCGGGGCCCTGCAGGGACCCATCAACCCCACTCCAGAGCAACTGGGCAAGCTGCGCAGCGAGCTGGACGTGGTGGAGGGCAACACCAAGGTCATGTCGGAGATGCTAACAGAGATGACCCCCGGACAGGAAGACCCTGCAGATTTGGAGCTTCTTCATGTGAGCAGGATATGCCATCAACATACTGATCATGAAATATTTTCCTCTTTTATGAGGAAAGGATGAGGGATCAAAAAGTATCAGATGCTGATGTTATTTGTAAATTGTATGTTTACAACAGTTGTTGAATGTTTACAACAGATGCTGATATGTTTACAACAGATGTTTACAACAGTTTTTATATTGGAGCATTGTTGCACGATAATGACATCAATGCCATACATTAGTTATTCTGCTTACAATTAACACAAATTGAACATGCCATATTCAGTGCCTCACTTGTATTGTATAGTGAGTAAATGTTAAACCCTGTCTTTTTCAGGAGTTAAACAGGACATGTCATGCCATGCAGCAAAGAATAGTGGAGCTTATTGACAAGGTGGCAAATGAGGAGGTCACTGGTAAGTATTATTAGGAAACTGTTAGCAACTGGTAGCAATAAGAAATTGAATCTTGTATCTGGCTTTGTGAAGGCAAGCTGACATCTCTAAGATGCAAACACACCTAAAAGGTGTACCTAAACTATTTCTATGTTGTTTTTCTCCAGGAGAGTTACTGAGAATCAACGATGACCTGAATAACGTGTTCTTGCGGTTTGAACGCTTTGAGCGATATCGCACTGGCAAGACGGGTCAGCCATCCACCACGGCCCCCGCTGTGGCGGCCACTGCTGGGGGTCCGACAGCGGTGACTGGCGGGGCTCCACCCGTCAGTGCTGCACCAATGGGAAGCTTCCCTCCTCCACCAAGTTACAGAGAAGTAAGTACACGGGACAAGGTGGTTCCCAGGTCAAAATGTTTAGCAATACTGACTTTCCATATAACACAGTAGGTAGATAATATATGCATCATCATCATATTGCCCGTAATGTATGCAGACTTGCTAAAAGTAAGTCTGACTCATTGTAAGTGACATACATGTACATTACAAACATAGTGAAGAGGGCTAACAAAGGCAAGGTACATAGTATAACATACATATGCATGCTTTCACATGGTTAATCTGCATTACACCACAGTTGTTACCATGCCCTGCAGTGCCATAGATATGCTCAACACTGTAAACAATGAAATCCTAAATGAATGTAGTTTAACTGGCACAGGTGTATGGCAGCTAGTACACCTCATATTTTTCATAATGCTGGTTTAACTTGTATCAAAAGCAATCACAAACACCCCCTCCGGTGGCAAGCATGGCCAGCTATCCAGCTCCAACCGCGGCCGTAGCACCTACTCGTCAGGACATGCCCCTCAACATCCCATTCCCACCTGCACACACTCAGGTAACGGTTGCACCTGCGTGAGGCTTGACACCCCTGAGGCACTTTGCAACCTTCCTGCACATCATACTATTAGACAGTCCCCTGCTCTCCTAGACTCTTTTAGTTACTCTCATTTGTTCAGTAATGAAGCCAAATGGAAGAGTACAGATCCAGCTATATAACAGAAAACATGACAAGCCTGTCATCTTTCAAATTTATAGGACAATCATAAATTCTTCAGAAGGCAAAATATAGACAATTCAGTTCAGTGGCTTCTCCCCCCTATGTTAACCCTTTCTTTTATTACTAATAACTTAAAGTTTGCCGTGTATTAGTATAGCACTAACTAATAAAAACAGATAGTATACATGTAGTAGTTGCTTTATACCTAAACCTTTTAGAGAACAGCAGTACTTACAGCATACATGTAGCAAGTATGATGTTGTTGAATGAAATTGTTAAATTTAAGTTTGTACATGTATATGCATGAAGAGTATCATGCTGGTCAAGAAGTTGCAGCAAAAGAGTTCATAATCACAAGTTTCAACTAAGGGCTTTGTGATCAATGACTTGTGTCTAACTTCACTTTCTTCCCCAGTGATGCTACATGTACATGTACATGTAGTTGTTTACCATCATCAGCTGAGAAATATATTAACTGTAACTGTACACATAACTGTTCTGGTAGACATTTGTTCAACTATACATATATTTTTAGATAATGCATTTATAGAGGCCTGTCTTTGAATTCTGTAATGACTTCCACTGGTGTGCATCACACATTCACATCTGTACCTGATCGTACATCTCATGGTGGATATGTAGTCTATACACATACATTTTGTACATGCACTTACACTATAGGTAAAGTCTGAAGTGACATGACTTTGTATACTGTACTAAACATACAAAATGTATACACAAATGGCATTCATGATCACACTCGGTCTGGTAGCGGCATCTTTTAAGGTGGCTGGACAGCCAGGATTGCTGCATTTTGTTGCTGTATGTTCACCCCCACCTGCTCAAGGGAAATGCATGTCACATTTAATTCACATCTGTATACATGTGCCATGTTATATGGGTATCAATGCTCTGTCCAGAAAAGCACACAATTTAACAGACATGCTCCCGTACCAATCATGCTTCATGTAGTGGCTGTACAATTTTTTAAATGTAGAACTGATGCACTTTTACGCTACTTCTGCAGAATGTAGATTTAACGGGTAGTTGAAGTACTTTTCATCTTCAGGCACCTCTGTAGCAATCATGTCCATGCCACATGTGATGGTCATTTTCTTTGCATTAGATGCATCTGTAGTGTGTGAAAACTCTTAGTAAACGCACCTGTTTGTAGTATTTGTAGTCACCCCACCTGTACTTGTAGCTGCATGCTTAGTCCGCACTTAGAGCTGCACACTAATAGTGATTGTGTTTCTCACCCCTTGCATGTGATTCTCTTGATGAACTCTAAAGGACCCAAACACCACCCCTCTGATGGGGACCCTAGACAGCCTCAACCCTCCACCCACCTACACTGAGGTAAAGGGAGGTGGTCTTGTGTGCTCGGAAATCTATCATAAGAACTATCAAACTCTCAAAGATATATCATATTCACAGTTACTGGACATATCCAGAACCTATAGTTGACTGTAGCCTTTTCTGAGACTGCACAGTTCTAGAAGGTGTGGTCATGTACTTCTACCTGTTTCTGCTAGAGGGAGCAATCTTCTTTCCAACAGGGACTATTTTGTACTGGGTCCTCACTGACTTTCTATCTTCAATGGGGATAACAAACTTCTGTCTTTGACAATACTCTGTTAACATTGTGATATTATGACTTTCCTATCATTCGTACTAGAAACGGTATGAAAATTAACACAACTTGTTTGAATAGACATGATGCTCTAAAACTGTATTGATTTGACTTCTGTTAGTTGTGTGATGTCTTGGCTGTACTTACTCTCCACAACTTATTCTTTCTCATGTACACTCTGCTAATCTAATTAACACATCTCTAGCTGTGGTATTGTTCTAGACAGAACAAGTTGAACATCCTCTTCATACCAAAGAAGACATTTGGATGAGTTGAAACATTTCTTGATTATTTTGTTTTGTTCTGTGCTCTAGTCGCAGAGTGCTGAGCCTCAGACAGACACCCTTATAGACCTGGGCCCAGACGTGAGCCCAGGAGGCCCTCCCCCTCTCCAGCCTACAGCAGCCGGGCTACAGCAGCAGCTAGCAGGCCTCAGTACGTTTGTAGTCATGACCAGATACGTGTTGTAGCAAATGAAGTTGTCGTCTGGATGATTTTGCCAACTATGTATTTGGCCTACTCAGATTATTGAGAGCTTTGTTTAGTATGCAACATGTATACCCAGTGGATCTTTGTGTAACAGTTAGTCTCCTTTCTCAAAAGTACGAAGTTGAAACATATCTGGATGATGTGTGTTTCTCTGTGTGTTTGCATGTGTGTGTGTGTGTGTACATGTGTGTGTGTGCTTACAGTGTTTTTATCTGAATATGACAAATCTTAATGAATGTGTGATACATACTGATTTTTTGAGTGGGGGCTACTTTTTAATGTGATTTTATATATTTGGATCTTATTGCCTCCTACATGGTTGGATTCTCCATTGTGCCCACAGGCCTCACCAGTTCCAGCATCAGCAGCACCCTGAATGCCACGCCCACCGTCACAGCTCAGAACACTGCAGGCAGGGATGATGATGAGTTTGACATGTTTGCACAGACCAGAGGAAAGTCCATGGAGGAGTCCAGGAGAGGGTTGGTGTTTGCTCCTATCATGTACCGTATATCAACTGTTCTTCCTGTATTGAACGTTAACTATTCATTTGTTGCTACTACTGGAGTTATTTTTGCTTAGATAGGATAAGACCTTGTACAACTGAGATTTTATTTTACATGATGTCCTTGTATTTACTTTTTTTCATATGATATTCAATATTACATGTAGCCTGTGCAAAATAGAATCGATCAATCAAAATGCTGCATAACTAGCCTATAAGACTTCTTAGTTCATCTACATGTATTAACCCCTTTTTTGTGACACCACAAATTTGACTGTTACATGCATTTGTGTATGTGATGGCTAACGTAGGCTACGTAGCTGGTTTCAGTTGATTGATAAACAGGCTACAATATTAATTTTCTCCATCTTCCTACAGTGGTAGCACATATGAAGACATTTCCCATTCCGGTGACCTCATGAGCGGAGGCCTAGCCCGAGCTGTCAACACCAAATCTAACCCTAACCAACCTGTAAGTGGAACTCTGGTTTTATTCCCTTTCTTTCATCTTGCTAGAATTGAATTAATTCTGAATGGGTTTTCAGCACAGGCCATTTTCTGTTATCTGGTTCTGTGTCCAAACATAACACTATTTTGTTAGCAGCAGTTTGCCATACTAAAAAGGCTCTATACTAATGACGTATTATCATATAACAGTAAATGTTACCAGCTCCATATTAAACATTGATGTATACCTACACAATGTTGGTTTTACTCACACTCTTAATCTGCACTGTTTAAACTGTCCTCAAAACAGTTGTATTTACAAGTAAAAGCAATTAATACAATATTGTAGACCTTTTTACTTACTTGTTTTCACTGGAAAGGTGGAGATGGTGACAAACCTATTGACTTTACAATAAAGGTCTTGCTAACATTGTGACCACAGCTACAGTTGTAAACCATTATGTTCTGTCTTGTCTGCTACCCGACCCACACAAAGGACGAACCATTTGATGAGGTTTGTATCATAGTGCTTTATGTAACATTGACTTGGCTGTGTTTTGAAATGATTAGGGATGTAGGTGTTATTGTGATAATGAAATCCCGCACATGGTAGCTGCCTAGTTAAGCTGATTTAATTTTACAGCTGGGTCAAGCTGATTGCAGCATGAGATTAATAGCATGTTGGATTAGGCTGGGACAGCTGTGATTTGAAGCAGCCTGTTGCTGGGCAAGTCAAGATGATTTCTTGACAGTTGAATAGGCTACACTGTACATACTAGAGGCATATGGCCAGGGTGTTGCTCAATGTTGTATAAATGATGATATAACGGGTCTCCTGACTTGTACTGTTGCAGCGAGCCAAGGATGCTTTGACAGGTTATGACGAGGTAGAAAGGTGGTTAGCAGGCAGTGACTTGGTAAGCCATGTCTGAGTGGTGTGCTGCTGATCGTGCAGTAGACTGCACACACACACTGAGCTCTACAGTAGAGCTAAGCACCATGGGACAGGCACTTGTCACTGCCATCACCCTGATATCTGTGTGACAGACTGTTGTCTTGTCACTTGCAAAATCATCATGTCATGATCAGGGTGTAAGAAACAACAACAAACTCACTCAGGTAACAGGTATCTGGACTGTCTGCTCACACCAAGCAGCAGCTTAAGGGCTCCATTATAAGCCACTCATAACTTAGAGATAACGCCCACACTATAATCAGACCAATTCCTGTATGTATGTCATATGGGCCAAGTGCCTGAAATAAAGTTTGAATAAAGAGAAAAAAATAAAGACACGAAGTGACAAGTGTCTGTCCTGTAGTGTGGCACTTGTAGCAGCATCTTATACTTGACTTGTCTCTGCATGTGTGTGACCCTGTCTGGTCCCTTTCAGCATGCTCAGCCCCTAGATGAGGTAGAAAAATGGCTTGAGCAGAGTGACCTCCCGGTAAGTAGAAGCATGTGTGTGTGTACATGTGTAGTTACTCAGTGTTTGCATCATTTGGAGCTCCAAAATGACTGGTTGTGCTACCAAATCTACCGAAATTTGCTAGGCAAAGCATATTGAATGGCCATGGTTCGCATGATAGGGTGGAACATACATGTACAGTAATGTATTTGTAATACCCAATGTGAAGCTCTCTCATTTGCCATATGTAGTTTTGGAGTAGATTATATTGCCCTTGATATAATATTTTTGAAAATTATATTGAAAGTCAGTGGCCACAGTGATATACATGTATAAGTGGAAGAGTGACTTGGTGATGCAAACATGGCAACTACAATGTACTTTATGTTAGCATAGACCATTCTTGTTGTAGACAAACGTGTCAGTCTTCTCTTTCCTGCTCTGTAAAAGCTGCATGCTGATAGCCCATAGCATACTCTGTGTTCCGACATTACTTAACAAACTAAGCTCATAAAGTTTCAAAACTTTGTTCAGTTTTTGTATAATCTCTGTTAGATGTGATATAAGTCACCTATGTGTACTTTGCCAGATGTTACTATTGGCATATGAATGTTACTGTTTTTTGCTTAAGAAAGCTTGATACAATACACTGTACATGCATGCCCCTATTGGGTTAATACCAGCCCCTACAGACAGGCACAGTGGGTGAACAGGCTGCTAGCAGTTCTTCAGGGCGCACTTTGCCGCAATCTCACGTTCGTCATGGCTTGGTAACATCCCTTGCACCTTCATTCATTGATTCATTCAATCCATCTCACAGAAGTCACCCATGCTGGCTTCAAATTACCAGCTCTGCAAACTGATCTGATGCTTAATTCCCACCAAGAAGGTTGAAATTCATTACGAAGAATATGTATCTTTTCAATCATGCTTTGCAATGTAGTGCTTTCCCTGCTACCTTTGCATCAGTTGTCATAAAGATAATTGAAACAAAGACATCCATGATACCAATCACAGCTTAATTGATTGACTGTATATCTAATCATCAATCTTTACAGGTTTTTTAAAAGTCCGTTCAAAAGAATACATGTTGAAACTGTAAACTTCAGCATATTTCTTACATCTATTATCTTTAGCTGAAATTACTTGAAACGAAATTATATCTTTTCCCACATACAGCAAGGCTTGAAGCTGTGTTACAATTGTCAGCATTATAGGGGATAGCTTGCAACTCCCTTCTTTAATTCATATTCATATTATTGAAAAAACCTTGTTAATTCTGAAAAAAAGAGTCACCAAAGTTTACTAAGTTGATACAGTATTGAGGATGGCAAATTGATGTTTCTACAGCAATCCCCTGGTGCAGCTCAGCAGGAGGAGGAAGATGTGGAACCCGTGACCAGTGCAGGTGTGTGTTTGTGTGACATAAACTCTCTCTGTTCAGGACTAGGTGTAATGGTCCTTTCCCTGCAGAGTTTATAGTGGACATAAATCTGGGGCCGTGTGGCGCAACGACAGAGTACTCGACTCGGAACCAAGAGGTCCTGGGTTCGAGTCCTGACATGCCACCGACCTTGTGCTCTTAGGAAAGGCACTTTACACGACTTCCCTCACTTGACTCAGGTGTAAATGAGTATCGTGTTAGGTGTGCACGCTATCAGCATACTTGCTGCCTAGTGCACACTTTGTATTGTCATGTTACAATTTCTGAATAAAAAATTAAAAATTAAAAATCTGGAACTCTGGGGAACTGTGTTTTTTGACAAATTGAAGAGAACATGAGAGTCCATAGTTCTTTCTTTCATTTTATTGTACGTAATAAGAAAGCTTTATGTTGAACATGGATTGATATTTTGTTGTAATTTTTCATCAGTAAAATTGAACTTGATTTCTGATGTACACATTCCTTCTTTTGAACAGAATTTGACCGGTTTTTGGAAGAGCGAGCGAAGGCGGCGGACACCCTGCCAGACCTGAACAGTCTCCCCGAGGTGCCAGCCCACCCTATTAACCCCACCTCCACGGGCGCACCAGCACCTGCCATCCCTCCCAGGAGAGGCAGGCAAATGCAAATGGAGGAGTCTGAGAATACATTATTTGGATTGTAGTCAAGGGTAAAAGTGCTGTCCTGACAAGGAGGGTCTTGAAGTTCTTTTGGGTTGTCAAGTAGATTCTTTCCTTGCCTACTGTACAAAGTATTTTTTCCATAGCAAATAATGAAATGATATCGTGAAAGTAAACTGTCAAATGAACTGTACTTTTTCACATTTCACCTTGGTAAGGAGAGAGAGTTTCTTTTCTTTATATCTTTTTTTAACTTACTTGTGCATTATTTGATGTACTTGTGTATGGTTTTTTCCTATGAATTAGACAGAGGGCTTGTGGGTACATGTATATATCCACAATGAATTTGACATGTATGTAATCATAAGAAATAAGTGAAATGTTAGGAGGTGATAACATGAAAATTAACATGTTTTCATTGCTCAAGTAACAACTTAAAATTACATGTACATGTAATACAGGCTGTGTTTCTAGTTTTGGTGGCCTCTGTTCATGTAGAAGGTACATGCACCAGCTTGTTGGTCTCACTGCCTGCCTGTAGTAGATGTTAAAAGTAGTACGAGTAGACACACACTTAAATTTCATTGTTTACAATTTTTGTTTTCAATGTTCCAAGCATTACCTGATGACACCATCTAGGAATGAGGTGATGACCACTATTGGAAGGTCATAGAGGAGCAGAATCGAATGCTAAATCAGAGTGGAAGAAATAAGCTACAGCACAGGATATGTGTTTATCAGTCAAGGGGTAGAGATGTTGCAAAACTATTCATTCGGTCTATGAGCTGCAATTAGCCACTTACACAATAGCTGGAGTTTCTTCCCATATTGTATTATGTATTAACTCGTGTTAACCGTTTACAGCTCTTGAGTGATAGCAAGGGTGTCTCCATGAAGAAAGACTGTGTAGCGAAGAAATCGTCTATTAGTACATAATAGAGAGTTTAAAATGGTGTTCTAACTACAATGTAGCTGTATAAAGTCTTATCATGAATGCTACAAAATAATTTCTCTATCATCGTGGTATACTTATCAACATGTACATGTGCATTTCTGACTAACTTTTCCTCCTAATACAGATAAGCCAGCATTACAATCCAAAGAGGATAGTACTGCTTGGCAGTTTATGTAACATACAATGTAGTGCCATCCGTATCTACATCATGAAATTTGAGGCTGAATAACAAAGTGTGTCCTAAAGAAGAATAGAGCTATATTCTTATGTCAAAAGATTTTATTCACAATACTGTGGTACCCAGTGGACACCAGCAACATGTTTATTTGTCTGCAATTAAAAACCAGTAATGTATGAAGAAAAATATTGCTTGGAACAAGAACAACAAATGTGTTGATAACACAACTAAGCTGAGACAGAACAGGATGGGAAAGATCTTGAAAGTGCTACTGGAATGTACAAAGAACTATGGAAAATGTTAAAATATTAAGACTGAAGTTTCTGTTATAATCGACCTAAATATGGAGATCTAAATGCTCTCTTAATATAAGACATTGTCTTTCGGGATACTTCTTCATGTGGTAGGTGTGCAACAAATTATTACAATGCTTTGTACACGTGTAACATATTAGTGAGGATTTCGATTGAATGATATGTAGGACACTATACAAATTTGAGATATTCCATGATCTGAATATGGGCATTGTTTACTGCTCTGTATGAATGTGTGCAGCCTTCCAACAAAATATTAACTGCCAATTAATTAAAATGGAGGCTTAGGGTTATTACCTATGGGCAGGTGGTATTTTTTATACATATCTTTGTTGGAGCAGGCGTATACTGTGCACTGTACTGAGAGGATGGATGATTATGTAAATGAAGGTTTCAATGGCCGCTATTTCACCCTGTTGTAAGCTTCTGTACATGTGTACTGAGAAGCTTTGTCGGTCACTTTGCTGGCCAACATGCTGTATGACTTACTAGTACTGTACAAGAAATCTGACATAAATTCTACTACCTGGCTTGAACTGGTAATCACTTTATTAGTGTCATCAAGATCTTCTTTTCCACAATGGACCACGATCGTAATACTTGTGATCTCAGAAAGAATGCATTTATTGTAATATCATTTCATCTGAATCAGTATTGCAGCAAAGGAGAATAACAACTATGACACACCATTGCATTTAGCCATTAGTAATGAACATATTGTCATTGTCCCTTAATACCAACCATGGCGCATCGTGGACAATCATTTAAACCCAATGATCACTTGTTGAATCCCTCCTAACACTCAGCAACATTACTGAGCTACTATGTATGAATTACGTAGATGTCCAATATATGCAAGAAACGACCCAACACTATATTCCGTGGCCTTTCCATAATCTTACTAATTAGGTGCGGGAGAAGGGGGCATTGTAACTGCCACAATACACGTAATGATTTCTTCGCAGATGAAGCAGCCTTTTAATTGCATGTTCGCAACAAGACAAGCAAGAAAGGACAACGCACATCAAACAGGCCCAATTAAGTCTATCTTTGCAATACTATGCCCTTTAATGTGAAATGCAGTGAAATTGAAAAACGTTGCAAGAAGTCCAGGATTCGCGTAGTGTTGAATATCTGGCTTCCAGGCGCGCTTTATTCTCACGCCGCCTTTTGAGTCCCATCTGCTCGCCCGCACTGAAGACAGGAAATTAAACAATAAACACTTCATTAGAGCCGGGAGCATTGCAAGCAGGGGACAGGCTTACAAAGTCTATGTGTAACGTCAACATCCCATCGTTTTATCAAGTACTTTTTCCGATAGTTCCCATTATGATAGTGGCTTTGGTGTTGTTGTGTTTTTTTTGTGTTGGGGGGGGGGGGGCAAAACTCCCCCGGAGATTGCCAGTCACTCAAATACTACTCCTCAAATGACCATCCGGGATATTCCTCTGCTGTATACCACAATATTTTTGAGCATACAACAAAAGTAACTAAAGCAAATACATCAAAAAGAACATTCATGGCAATAAAATTGTCATCTTTAATGTATTTGCTTTGGCCCCACCATATACGAGGACCTTGGCATCCACTGACTCATCCATCCATGCTTTCAGCACCGCCACATGCGTCACCTGGACACCGTTGCCATGGTGACTGCATCCACACGTCTCTAGACCAGTTCCTCCCACCTACTCGTATGGTGCGTGCGTAGGCGGGCAGGACAGAGCAGAACTAGCCGCAGGCTAAAGCGGTCTGCTTTCCACCATCAGCAGTCGTGACGTCTCTGATCCTTCCGAAATCCTCTCGCAAACGGCGTTAGTGTTTGGGAAATCTTCTTGCTTGCAGAGTTCAGAAGGAAACAGGAAGAGGCTGATCCTGAACACGCCGGCGGAAGAGTCGCTGTTGTCGGTCGTTAGGATTAAGTCAGGTAAGCACACGGCTTTGCCTTCTGTGCCTTCTTTTAAAGGACATTTTATTTGGTTACCACGTTGCCACTGTAAGTTGAAGGGCATAACTTACCTGTTAGTTTCGAACGAACGTTCATTTTGAAGATAGATATATTTACTTAGGCAGAAAAGATAAAATCATCGTTTAGCAAGCGTTTTATTTTTCTCAAATATGTCTCCGTCAATGCACGTCTTGTGCCATGTTCCTCCACCATTCATTGTTATAATGGCTCTCTAATCTTGCTGAAGAATCTAAAAGCACCGTATGCCAGTCAGACCATTTAGCTAATTCGTCTGCCTCGTACTATTCTATCCTATATTATGGAAATACTGTACTAGGCGGCCCGTCAATGGTCTATATTAGGCCACAGCAAGTAAATTTTATGGATGACATCCTCGCGCGCATTGATTTTCGCCTGATTTCAGAAAAAAAAACAAGAAATTTTGTTGCCCTGCGACGGTGGTCAACATGCCAAAAAAGGGCAAATATGTCATGAACGTCCATCTGCAAGACAAGGCTCTGATTTATTCTTTTATTTTTACTTTGATACAATGTTGTATTTTATTCATTTTATATGTGATGTTGCCACTGAATCAAAACCATTTGTACAATACATGTAATTGAAAATTTTATCTAGTCACTTCTTTTTTCAAAGTTGTTTCAGAGACAAATCGGTGTTGTAACAGTTGGCACAATATAGGTAGAGTATGGCTTCCAGACAGTTCGGTTTATGAGTCACTCTGTCAGTGATTGAGCCCTGTGTTCTGCCTGGTAGCCAGTCTCTAAACTCAGAGACCACCAGGGATCCAGCAAACTTGAGGCGCAATTCCTCGTGTTTGATGGCAAGTGTTGACAGTCCAGGGTGTTCCATTACAAATGAATACCCAGTGTAGTATCTACCTTGAAGATGGTACAGCAAGCTTTTTTTGTTCTATTTAATAAAGACACATCTGCAAGGACAGGTAATACTGTTGAATACAGCGACAGAAGACCTGTTGGGTATGATATCATGTTTTACCGCCTAAATTCTTGTTCAACGAGGTTGACGATCTCAAAATCTGAAAATGTAGGAATCTTGTTTTTTTTGGCCTGCCTTGTTTTTTTTTCGCCCTCTCGCATTAATTTTGGAGTCTCCGGAGGATGTCATCCATAAAATTTACTTGCTGTGGCCTTATAGTAGGTGGTGTATACGTATTTCAGTGCTATTTTCCATGACGCATGGACATCTGGTGATGAAGTTAGCCTTTTTTAATACAATTGGGATACCGTCTCGGTGTATGCGTCAGAAAATCCCAAAACGTGGCGTCAAAAACAGCCAACGTTCGAGATACTGTCATGAAACTAAAGTAATCAGTCTAGTTTGAAGAAAGGATATTGTCTGTTGTCCTTCGAGATCTCCTTCTTTATTGTATTTCAATTCATACCCATACAAACCACGTTTGTACATAGTCTCATTTACCTTACCTTCAGATATGTTTTGCCGTCACTGTTAAAAATAAAAAAAACATCTCTCATCGTCATCCACGGCTCCTAGCATGCCCATCATTCTTCTTCAGAAGCTAGTTAGTGCAGCGAGCAAAACACGGAGTGCGCATTCGACCAGTGTTAAGTGTCGGATTCAATAAGCAATCAACGTTTCTAAGCAACGCTGAAACTCGTCATGCCAATTAAAGACGTACATTGTGCATTCAATGATACCCGGTGCGCGTCAGTTCTAAAAAAATCGTTTCTACAATAGTTCGTAGATCTTTTGTAAGTCATTGGAATTTCAATTTTATTCTGTTTTAAATATTCAAAGTATAACGTTGAAAGTGTGGTCATATGAGTTTTTGCTGTATCTTAAGAACACAGCTACGGATAAAATGTTTCGTATATTTCTGTCACTATTGCGAATATCTGATACTCTTCATCTTAAACGGGCTTACAACCATATAAAACTGTATTGTGCCGTATGTTCTGCTTGAGTTCTGGCTATAGGCTACACCAGGACAGACGCTTGCCTACGTAATACTCCACCCTGTTCGCTTTATCTTGATCTTGATCTTGATAGGTTACTGCACAACGTACGCCCCTCAGTTGGGGCCACACGTGCAGGGGGAGTGCGCTGGAACTGTTGCTGTCTTAGTTGTTGTAGTACAGCCTCCTTTAACTTTTTAGGTTCTGATATATCTGTGGTGGCTTGTGGTAGACTATTCCAGTCTCTCACAGTTTGCGGAAAGAACGAGCTTTACAACCCCCCCCCCCATCTTATGCCGCACTATATATCGAAGTCTGGTACGATTAGTCAAGTAACCATTAAAGGCATTACTATGTAACAGCCTGACCTAGGAACACCTGCTTACATGTCCCTACATCGGATAGTATGACCAAAACGTTGTCTGCTACCCGGGGTTACCTCCAACGTGACGGTAGAATGTTTGTTTTGCTGTAACACGAGGAGCGGGTGATTTGTACACGGGAAACGGTGAGCAAAATCATCCGGCTAATCCGAAAATAAACTCAGACTGCAACATATTACTAATTGTTTTCATGATATCCATGACGATGATTCAAACGATAGGAAGTGTACGGGTGTAGTGGTAGTAGTCCACTGTGTTCTGCTTCTGCAGTAGCAGGCATCCTGCAGCAGCAATCAGTCTTTCTTCAACTCTTTCCATTTTGCCCTGTTCATCGCGAGCCTCCTGAGCTCCCGAAGTTCTGACCGCAATGGTCCTAATCCTCTGTCCTTGAGGTCTGCCCTCAGCAAACTGAGCAGATTTTTGCAGTGCCTTCCCTTTCTGGATTTGTAAGAGTTGGATCCTACCAGGGCGAAGGTCAAGGCCTGTTGTGCAGGTGTGTCTGTCGGCATTCTTAGAATGTGTCCGAACATGGTCCATCTGGCACATTTCACTTTAGTTGTACGGATGTCCTGAAGAGAAATCGTTAGGAACAGTATAGGACAACAGTCCTCGCCCAAATGACTTTAGAGGTTCGTACAATTATATTTTTCCGGTAAGTCATGTTTTTTTCTGTTGCATGGAATTTTTTTTAGATATAAAACCTTGAATTACAATGTCAAATGAATTAGTGATTTCTATTTGGTCGGGAAATAGGTCTCGAAATTGTAGATAACATCTTTCTCTGGCCCTAAGCATCCCACGGAGGGGGTTATGCATGCACATGACATTCCTTATTAGACATGCTACTCCTTTGTTAATTTTTTAAAAGAAATATTTTGCTGCAAATCCTATTCTTCGCGTCTAGCTTTACAGTGTATCTAACAGCATTTATCAACTGTAGCTATTAACTTCTTTCGCGTAACCTCACTCCTTTTTTGGTTAAAGTCCTCCTTGATTTTAATTCGATCATCCTACCTCAAAAGCAACATGGCAGCCCAAGGTAATGACGAAGACTGTTTTCGCAATATGCTCCTGGTTTTCACTAGATTTCATATTCAACTACCAATAGAGAGATCTTGTTGAAATTGTATTTCCCCCTTGCTGTTATGGAAATTTTGATATGAAACGCTAGTACAAAGAGTTTGTTGAACACTGTTGGAGATCTGTCTGTGGTGCTGAATGTGGTACTGTTGTCCATCAACTGGAAACATATCAGATTTTATCATGTGTTTTTAAGTAACAATTGTGTTTCTAATACCTTGACAATGTTGATTTCACCGGCTGGACCCTGTCTCCTTACATCTAGATTCCTACATCATATGTTATACAGCCGAAATTTTGTTAGGTGCTTCTCGACCTTTCTATTAAAAACCCATCGAAAAGCTGCATTCTTCCCGTGCTAAAGATCACAAAATCGCACACTCATTTAAGAAGAATTGTAGTAATACAGTGTAAGACTAGTCCGTGACAGCTTCTAGAGACTTACATTTCTTTACACCACATCGGCATATGAGCAAACGCGCACATGTGGTTTCAGCACGATTCATATTGGATATGAAAATGACTTGGGTGTACGTACATCCTATAACAACATCTGAGAGAACGAGTAATTAGCTTACATCTATGGACACCTGGGTCTGTTTGTGAGAACTACTGTGTCCTCTGGTAACCTCTGATGGCGTGATCTACTTTATTACTGGACATATTGATATTCATTGCATGCAGAAGGTTTGCAGGAACTTTCGGTGTGTATTTAATTTTTTTGTGCATAAAGATTTCAAGCACTGTGAGCCGTACTTTTGTAGTAATTATATACAAACATGCCTTAGCATCCACTTGTTGTAACATTAGTAATTTACAAACTCGGTATATATGAGGTTCCAATTATGGAAATAACTTACCAAAATTTATCATCTACATTATGCTGTACAAGGTTTGATAAGATTTTTATCACTACCAGGAGTATAAATGTGATCTTTGTGTGAATTTGGCAACTTCAGGAAATGTGAAATGATGTGGCTACAGTTGAAAACATGGGAAAATGAGAATTTGGAGAAAATGTGGATCGTGAAATGGGGATACTGAACAGACACGCTAGACGCTAAACGCGGCCATTTGGACATCTTCATGAGTTCTTGCCACATTTGCTCACTGTCCATTTAACTATGATACTCTGTCTGGGACGATTAATACCACCTTTTATGTCAATCAAAAAATCATTCCGCTCCAGTTTGTAGATGTTTGTGCAATTCTGGAATGTCCACATGATTTCACATTTTCGACAAATGTGACAGTAACGCTTTTCTAATTTTTACTGTAGTCACATTATTTTCAGTATTTCCATCAAATTCACATAAATATCACATTTATGCACCTGGTAGAGTAAAGAGCCACCAGGGAGTCACTAACGTTCAGGAGAAAAGTGATTCCGTACCCTCATCTACGTGTGGTAAACAAAGACAAGCTCTTATTCGAATTCATAAGCGTATAATTCATGATCTTCTTTGGCTTGACAATAACTAAAATTACAAGAATTCCACACGAACTGCTTCAGGGAGGTTGGTATGACGGCTTACGCAGGTGCTCAGGTGATAGAGGAGAGACATACGTGCCTTGTGGACATAGCAACCAAACACTGACGTTTCATCATTACACATCAAGATGCTTCACATGTTTTTAAACAATATAAGTGTAATGCTGGACGGACCGTCTTATTACAATTGTCGTGTCTAATCCTGCATCATCTCTTTGATGGGGTTTTGATTAATGGCTTCTGTCAATCTGGTATCTGGTTTTCTACATCAATACTTCACTTAATGAGGTGCCAGCTGGTATTTCATCATACGATCGGATAGAAGGGGCATTCTTCATACAGGGTCAGCTGCAGTGTAAACAGATTCGAGGATGTAATGGCTTCTACATGAAATCTTTGAATTTGGAAAACATGTTTTCTAGATAGTTGTCTAAACTGCCGTTTGAGAGGACAGGAAGTCCATCAATATCGTTGCTGACATTCAAAATGCACCTGCTGCAAAATACAATTAATGAAGCAATTCGCAAGTACTTTTTTTGCTATACGTTTCAGTTGAATATCACTTTTGTTTTTAAAATTTTCGGTTTTGTCAAAGGTACACCGTTCGCTTTCATTTTGATACGTTTAAAGTACGCTCTTAATACGGGAACTAAGATATCGCAAGAGTGAACGGATGAAGAGATTTTCAGTGGGGCACGAGAAGATTACATTTGTCTAATCCGCTTTACATAGTATTACGCATTGGGGTTGATTACGGTTTACCCCAGTTGCAATAGAAAAGGAAGCTGCTCTGAACCGATTCTAACAGGACTGTGGCAGAGCGTTATTTTTTGTATTTGTGACGTGTGGCCTACCGATGAAATTGCGTCTTTCTTATATTTCTTTTACGGTAGGGTAATTGATGTGTGCGTCAGCGTACGTAAACTGCCAGTTCATGTCAGTCATGTCAGTTCATGTCAATACATCCATGATATCCGTACTAAACCGATAGAGCTTAAAAGGATACTTAGCCAGACGATTATCTGCGTTCCTAGGTGTGGCTGTTTTCAATTTGTATACAATCTCATCGCTGCCTTGTTGTAACGTAGTTCAATGCAGCATCCGCCGCAATATTCGATTTTGTTCTCTTTGTAAACCTTACGATGCATATCTCTAACGTAGAGATCTGAAGCAAGGATGGCACGGCAAGGCAAGACATGCGGCCATGTAGGATCTGTCACTCTGTGGATTGTGGCCATGACTGCTGTGTTCCTACAGGTATCCGGATTGTTTCTTTTCGCTCTTCATATGAGTTTTCTTTGTCATCATGAAGATGATTACCAAATTGATGTCAGTTGTATCTACTTTTATGCATTTACAAAATCTGTATTTTCACACAAAGATATCTTGCAATATCATTTTTTTCGAAAACACTGGTTTGCTAATTTGTTTTCATTGTTGTGAGTGATGGCAGAAATGATCGTTTAGTAATCTCCATCGATGTTTCTCTCCACGAAGGACATAAACGGCCAGACCACTGAACTGCCACCGACTGACAGTACTGATGTGACAGAAATGATGACAACCGTCGTTAGTACGGAAGGTGAGAAAGTATTTCGTTTTGTCATTCCTTACCCTGTCTACTGAAAACCGAAGCTTGTACTAGTAATACCCCCCCCCAAAAAAAGGCAAAATAATTGCATTCAATGCAACCTTCATTGTATCTTGTATAGCTGCGTAATATCATTATGATAATCAGCGGCAACAGTCCAAATACAGTCTTTGTGGAGATGTCGAATGTTTTTATGGAGAAAATCCGATTTGACAGCTTAGACCTCATTCTCCTCTATCTACATGATCCTCTCTGCAGTAAATCCCAATTACAATCTCATATCGAAATATCGTCTGAAAGATAATTGTGCATCCAATTCACCACAGGTTCTCGTCTTTTTTATATAGTCCACACTGATTTCATTTATTTCATTATTGTAGTAGCATTATTCTTAGTCTTCAGTTAAGTTCAGTATCACCAGTCATCTGCTACATTGTGTTTAAATTTCGTATGATGTTGAAAAGAATAGGGTAGCGTTGCCAACGGTACAGGTTAAGTCAGCTTTAGTCACGATACCCATCTTCAAGACCTAAAATGCACAAAAGATCATGCATATATGTGATACCAAGTGGCAGATAGCACTAGCCCCGGCATTTAGTGCGGTAGGGCTGAACGGAGTGACGGACCTTGCAGCTGGAAGGTGCTTGCATTTGCTACCACGTAGGTAAGTAGGTTCTTTGTAGGGGATAGAAATTGACTGTGTTTCCCGGTAACGCACAGGATACAACTCTACCGAAGGAAGGGTAGATCAAACCTCAGAAGAATTTGCAACCACTGAGTTCTACTCTACTCCAAACCCCGGGACGACCGAGGAAACAAATATGCAAACTATGCAGTCAACAAGAGTATCAACGGACGAGGAAGATTTAGTGAGCACGGAAGCTATGCTCGAGACGACACACATTTTGGACACTACTGACTCAACATCAACTGAAGAAATCGTGACAGAAGAATATCTCTCGACATCCCGATCTCAAATCAAAGAAACAACAGCTTTAGCCACAACAGAAGAGGCAACAACTGAAAGTGATTCTACGGAGAGGGCAATCGTCTCGACTGCCACCGCACCACTAACCTACCCATCAGAAGTAACAGAAGAAGCAATCACCACTGAGGTTGCAGAGACAGAGTCGGCTCCAACTGAGTCAGTCTCACTTGACTTCACGTCCACAGAGGGAACTTCAGTTCCAACTGAGATCGCAATAACAACCCAATCAGTCCTCAACGAGGTCACGAACACCGAAGAAGCTGTTTCAACTGAGGGCATGACGACCCAGTCAGGTCTGAACGTAGTCATCATGAGCACTGAAGGCTCTGAGGGTATGACAACGAAGTCAGTTGCAACTGAAGGCATGCAGACGGAAGACGTTTTCTCAACTGACGTCATGACCACACGATCGATCTCAAACGAAGACATTCGCACTGAAGACTCTGTCTCAACTGAGGTTATGACGACAGATTCAGTTCCAACTGAAGTCGTGCAGACAGAAGAAGCTTTGTCAACTGAAGTCATGACCACACTGTCAGTGTCGAACGAAGTTATCCACACTGAAGACCCAATCTCAACTGAGGCTATGGCAACAGAGTCAGGTCCAACTGAAGTCGAGCAGACAGAAGAAGCTTTGTCAACTGAAGTCATGACCACACTGACAGCTTTGAACGAAGTTATCAGCACTGAAGACCCAGCCTCAACCGTGGAATCACAGCCAGCCTCAACCGGGGACTTGAGTACAGACAAGGCTGTCTCAACTGAGTTAAATACACCAGAATCAGTCACAGATAACACCATCATGACTACAGATCCATTGTTCACAAATACGCTGGTAACACAAAAGGTAGCCCCAACTGAAACCTTGACAACAAATGAGGGAACTCCAGATGAACTGTTATCGACCACAATGAGATCCCAGACAGAGCTTACAACCAAACCATTCCTCACCACAGAATCAGATGTACTCGCTACAGGCACTGATGATCTACTGACAGAACGTCCGCAGGTCACAATCGTCACACAACCGCTCCAGATAGCTGGTACAACCTTCCCATCGGTCACAATGGCCGCCTCTACACTCTCTGATGTCAGCCCAACGGCGTTCCCTGACGAAGGTGCAATGTCATCGTCTGCAACGACAGGATCTGACACTATGACCGATGAAACGGTTTCAACAGAGATCATGGACGAAATCACGGTTACTTCGCCCACAGCCGTGCAAACATCATCCACAGAAGCTTTCTCGTCTACCGTGGTGACAGCGTTGGACCAGGCAACTACACAGTCAGAAACATTGCCAGACGCCTCGCAGGAACCAGTGACCGTGTTTACAATTCCCGTTGAAACGAGCCTTTCCACGGTGTTTAGGACGTCACCTATGACCACAAGTACGGAAGACGCCACTGAAGATTACAGCGCAACAACAGAGGATAATGATCTTACAGGCGCAACCGCATCTACAAAAATCGACAAAACAGTGACAGGTCAAACGATGGAACTGTCTACGATGGATACCGTAGCTACTACAGAAGAAACGGCCGATGACACAGCAACTTCTGTGACGCAAATTTCTCCCACAGTCGCAACAGGACAACCTACTTCCACGACCCTACAGCCAGGACTATTTCCAGACACCGCCACAAGCTCAGTGGATGATGCCACGACAGAAATGATGATGACAACGGAAATGTCACCTGACTCTTCTGTCCCAGTTACGGCCATGGATCGTCCGACAACCCACCCGTTTGTAGACACTGTCGAGCCGACTGTAACAACAGAGACGTCAAGTACAGGCATGGCATCTACAGCCTCCAGTAAACAAACCATCAGCACCACTGCCCACCCTGAGAGCACGACCATGCATACCACGGTCAGTCCAACAGAGGAAGCAGGTATGCACTCAAACTGACGCACTGAGCTGTCCAGTATCTTCTGCTGTCTCACTTCTTCTCTCACCGGTCACCGAAGATCACCTTCCGTAGTTTTGCACATCTTGGAGTAGCCAACTTGCCTCCTGTATTTCTGTGGCAGTTCGTCCCTATATTCTGCCACACAGCTACTTGTATCAATTTTCACTTCCCGTCTTCTGTCTATCTAACCTCAGCTGATCTCTCCTTCAATGTGAAAGACAAGCAATCTCGTAGCATCTTATTGATACATGTATATGTCTCTCCAACCTCCACCGTGATTTATGATTCAGTGAAAGTTATCATTGGCAATTTAGTTGTAGTTCTGCAAAACCTCATGATACATATTTCTGACATATGAACATATCATACAGATGTATTTCAACCAATTATTCCACACCTTTGTGCTGCACAGATCTGAAATACGTCATACATACAAGATGAAATGTTTCATGCTAAATCAACTTCTTCTAGTTGATGGAATTTTTTATCCTTGTTTCAGACATTGATGACTGCATCCATGACATCGACATGTGTCATGAGAACGCGACATGTATCAACACAACATCCGGGTTCGCATGTGTCTGTAGCAGAGGCTTCCAGGGAGATGGTCGGAACTGTACTGGTAAGCTTATCTAATATAGTATATTGCATTCTTGTTATAGACGACTGGGTGCATGGACTATAAGATCATGTAGTCAAGTTTCACTGTGCGTGTTTATATTGGCATAAATACCAGGTGTTCAGACGACGAGTTAAGACTTTGCAAAGAGTACAGCTGGCACCGTATACATTTGTACTTAGGATGCATCAATGTTGACATACGTATACGCAAAATCCTCCTATGTACAAGATATGATGAGATATCAAGTATAAGATCAGAAGTATGTATTGTGGTGGAAGATATAGATATGGATGTAGTCCAGTTTTACTGTACATGTTCGTGTTTATATGGGCATGAATGCCAAGTATTACTGATTTCGAAAGCATACAGCTGGCACCATATACATTTATACATTTATACACAGACAGGATGCATCAAAGTTGGATACACAAATCCTCCTATGTACACGATATAATAAAACATTAAGTATTGAGATCAGTAGTATGCCTTTTGGTGGGAGATATACATATTTGACACAACGACAAGGATGTAGTTTGCCGTAGACTCACAGTGGAAATCAGGCAGGTATTGTAATAACACATTGTACCTGTTTCAGACATAGATGAGTGTTCTATACGGCCACCTGTGCTAGGTTTTGTACTGGACTTGGCTGGGATGCCTGGTGCGATCTCTCGCCATGGTTGTTCTGATGTTTGTGTCAACACCATTGGATCGTACCACTGCGCCTGCCCGGAGTTTTTCACGTTGAAGGAGGACAGGAAGACATGCGAAGGTAGACACATTTCCTCATTACCCGTGAGCACCGTGGCATTCTCCTGTCTTTGTCAGCAAGTATTAGAGTATTTAAGTGTTGCATTACTGTCAAAAATACGCCGTATCTTCTTTTGTTAATGTAGTATTGCATGATGTTTTCTTCACCTACATGTATGTTTAATTATTCATTATTATTTATTATTATTAATTATTATTAATTATTATTGGTTTTACACTTTTGTACTTATTTACCTTTATTTTGTGTTTGCCTAATATGCATAATTCAGCGACTTGTACCATGTACAAGTGGCTGCAATGTAGTTTAGAGTATTGGTATTAATCGAAAGAATAAACCAATCTTATGTTTGATAGTCATAATCATGCTCTACTTTTATTATTTTGTCTGATACAATATGCTCAATGCTAGACACAATATGTTGAAGTTCTTGAAACATGATGTTGAAGTCTAACGTAACTTATCAAGGTATTGCCCAGGTTATAATATGTTCAATTCTTTACACATACAACAGGTCAGGAATCTTGTTCTGCCAGCGCGAACCCCTGCAGACCTACTGCCCACTCCAAATGTGCCATCGCCAATGGGACACAAGTTTGCAGCTGCTCCCCTGGCTTTTACCTAGCAGCTAATGGTTACAGATGCGAAGGTACAGGTTTTCTTTTCCTTACGATATTTAAACAGTACCACACTGCATATTGCTACATATTCAAAAACAATGAATTCCATCTTTTGTTTGACCAAAATTCGTGGAACTATCCAGAGCACAACAGGGTATTAATCATCAGTGACCATATTAACTTACAGATACTGACGAATGTTCCTCTGGACACGACAACTGCCATGCGTCTGCTCAATGCACAAACACCTACGGCAGTTTCTCCTGTGCATGCCTCGGTGGATATATTGGAGATGGAACCTCCTGTACAGGTATGGGTTATTCTTATATAACAGTGGTATATCATTCAACATTCCTTTTGAATTATTTTGCATTTGGTGGACCGGTGATATTCTCTTCGCAGCACTCCAACCACCGTGCGCCAAGTTTAGATAAAATGTTATGTAATATGTTTTCTCAGATGTGGATGAGTGCACCACGGGCACAGCCTCTTGTGATGAGAACGCCTCCTGTGAGAATACAGACGGATCCTATACGTGCACCTGTGAGGAGAACTACGACAGTACCACACCTGAAGGGACCGGATTCATCGGCCAGTGCAGAGGTACATTGATTGTGTTTACACTTTTCCTCATTTCTCTTGGTCGTTAAAAAAGCTGCCTGCTTAATTTTGTATCGTGATGATTCCTGCTTGGTTCATGGTTTACATTCACACAGATATAAATCACACAGCTCGATAATTGTAATAGTGTCCTATCATTGTTATCATTCAATCATTGGGTGGGAAACCGGACTTGCGCTTTTGAATACCCTTAATTTGTACATATTTTGAAGTGTATGTTTATTTTCTTTATTGTATGTATTTATTTAGTGGTGGTGTCAAAATAAGTTCTCAACTTGAGTGCGCCACCACTAGGTCCTGTATTCTGTCTGTGTGTATGATTAATAAATAAAAAAGATATGACCATGTCCTGTTGACGCTGTGACCATAACGCATGCATCTGTGTATTTACTGTACCTGCATCGCTGTAGTTCATCCTTAATTAGTGCCCATATTTTAGTCACTGGCAATTGGTGCAGAATAGACACGTTTTATATCTTTTTTCTCTACTTGTCAGAGGTTCGCCTGTTCCCGGATGGTCCGGAAGGACACTGGTTGTTCGGTAACGCTACAACAGAGGGGATGTCTCCTCTCATCGAAGTACCGGAGGGGCTGCCGATGCCTGGGGGACGGTTGTGCAACTCTGTCTACGTAGGTTCTCGTTTCGGTCAATCAACGGGTTAATAGTCATTACTTTGTGGGAACAAGAGACGACTAAGACTATAGAGAGCCTTGAACAACTTCTCGAAATTGTGAGAATAAGAATATTTTCACAAAGCTTTCTCGTAAACCTTCTGCGAATCGAAAAAAATTGTTGAATCAATAGATATTTCATGAGCGAACGATACACAGCCTCCTCATGTTTCACACATGTCATAGAGAAAGGTGTCAACTGATACACAAAATTGGATAAGACCGCATATATAGATACTTTCGACTTATACAGCTAGATTCTGGTCTTTAACTTCTCTGTCCTGTTTTCTAGATACTAGAGAATGGGGTAATCGTGGTAACAACGCTGAAGGCTTCACAGAGTAGTGCTGCGAGACCGACCTACAGACACCCCACTACTGACCCGCACGCGTTCGGAGAAACTGTCTGTGGCGTCATCGCACCCTTCTGGGCTGACGTCATCATGGGAGAGAACTATCCATCGAAGGTAATCATAAATAAACAAGTACATATACGTGAGTGAAGATTAGAAATACTAGTTACAGATCAGATGAGTGATCTACATGAATATGCCAGAAGAATGTCGGTTTTGCTCAAGTCTAATGTGTTGCCTCTGATATAGGTTCGATACGAAGTGTACCAAGATGTACAGATGTCGCTCAGGCGAGGGCCGCCTAACAGAGCACTTGTTCAACTGTCTAGTCTTATAAGGTAGGTTCACCATTATTTACACAGTTACACGAGTAACAGCAATGAGTGTAGTGGGATATACACAAAATACACCAGCTATGTGTCAATATACCACCCAAACTATGTGTCAATATTTATCAGGTAACTCTAATAGCATGGACTACATGAAGTAGCTTTGCAAGGTTGGATTTCATATTTGAATTGCTTCAACTAGTTTTTTTTTTTTTTAATTTGGATTTTGTTTCCTTTCTATGTAAGTTCGGAGCTTGGGTGGAATTCTATGATGACGTACGCTCTTGTGGTCACGTGGAAGAACATGTCAATGGCGGGAGATCCATCCAGGGATGGCATGCCGGTGAGTTACTGGTTTGCAACACTTTTAAACCCGAATCTGTGATAGTGCTGCTAAGAATAATCTGTATGTTTCCAATGTATATCCTGCAGAGATGTTGTATCTTTACTATTGGTATTTTGCATGGCTCCTCAATCCACAATATTTCTCTGTTCTCAGACCAACACTTTCCAGGCTATTCTTGCGACTGACCACAGGAAGACCTATGCTGTGTACTTGTACGACGACCGCAGGATGCAATGGGACCCACAGATAACCCAGGACAACCTGGTGGGCGGGAAATGGCCGGCATTCGTGGGGTACATCATCCGGGGGAAAACCGGACAGTTGACTGTTGTTGAAGACGAGAATTCACGGTATGATAGGAAAGAAATTATATTTCATGATGGTTGATTGTGTTTTATGTTTTTTGTCTTGTGATGTGTAGCAAGTTCAGAGAGTAAATTTTGTCATAAGAATGAATATGAAACACTTTGCCGTGTATGATAAAAGTCAGCTAGTTTATGAGACAATGGTAAAGATGACGAAATGAAATGAGATACTTGAGAGGATGGTGTAACAGATTTTGAAGCAATTTATAATAATGATGTACAAAGTACCCTAAATCTCCTAACACAATATCCGGCTTTAGAGATAAAAAGCTTTGTACAAAAGCTGATCCCTAAAGACTCAATGCATCCCACGACACATGCCTCCATTATTTTAGACAAAAATCGACCATGGAGAGCGGCCAGAAGAACTGCTCGCAGCCGAACGTGTACTGTCTGGACAGGAAATCTGGGGGAAGCTCCACTCGGCCCGGCCGCTGGAGCTACAGACTTGACGACAACGATGACACCTACGTCAATCCCCGGAAACTGTGTATGGACTGGTACCGGGTAGGTTTTATGTACCTTCTTTATTGGGCATGATAAACAAATAATAATGAGAATCAATAACTGCATCTCATATAGACAGAGCAGTTGTCTAAACTCTCTCTTTTAATTCCTCCTATATCTAATCGTGTAATGTTAAAAGTTTTCGAGGGGAAAAAGAACATGTAGCTCCTTAGGAAAGATACCACGATACAAAAATCTAGGACTTTACGGTTTGTATATTGTTGTTTCTAGACCACTTCTTTAACACCTTTTCGTCCGATATTGGCTCTTAAGATCGAAGTGAAGTACTTTGTTCTTTGTCACAAATCTGAGAGCAGATTTCCACACGTCTGTTTACGTCTCCAGGTTCAGATTGACGCCACCAGGTTTGGTTCGCTTCCTCCATGTCCGACTACCGCCGCGCATGCTCACTTGGACGCAAAATGGAAGGCTGCCTCTGACGTCAGTTCCGGTGATCGGCTCTGCTTTGACCTGAACCGCCCTTTGTCATCATCATTAGGTACGTAAAGATTAGAGTTTCGAGAAGGCGACCGAACTTCTCTTTTCATTACCTTTCGTTCTTTTCCTTTCTTTTACATTGCCAACACTTTAAACACAGGCGGCAACATGCTGTGCTGTTACCAAATGCCAGAGGGAGCTTTCATTAGAAACAACCGAGAGCGGTCCGGAACTTTTGAAAGGTATCAAAGGGTAAGTTAGCGACGGACACAATTATTTGGCATGCTAAGATCAGAGGGTTTAAAATGATTTGTATATACAAATAAGTACTGATAATTTAGACCAGTGTGACGGACACAATTTACTCATCATGCTAAGATTGGAGGTTTAAAATGATTTGTATATACAGATACGTACCGATGATCTGTACAATACAGTAAAGGTCTTATCAACAAAATGTTTTTTTGTGTAACCAGCGATCAGCTAATGACGCCCAAGCACGAAAGTCCTGTTGTCTGGACTACGGTAGCAAATATTGTGATATGTACTTCGAGAGACGACCGATGGGATTTACTGAAGGATACGTTCCACCAAGGACATGTAAGGCTTCATGATTTTGTATACATATTTGCAAGTGCTTGGATGTACATATACCTTGATCTCTGACTTTTTATTCATGTTTGGGTGATTCTTTTCAAAACCTAGCAAGTCTGTGAAAGTCTTCGCTTGTCCGCTTCAGCCCAAAACAGAGCTTTTACCTCACATATCGTTTCTTCCAGCGGCTGCAGCAGGCGACCCGCATATTCTGACCTTGGACCGAGTCAGATATTCGTTCAATGGCCTAGGGGAGTACATTCTCTGTCACACAACGCCCCCTGTCACTTCATCCCAGAGCGCAGCAACCTTTTCCTTGCAGGGTAGAACCCAGCTAGTGGACGTCGAACCGGGAAAAACTCCAAGAGCAACCGTCTTTAGGTATTTTCTTTGCTTTGTTCTTCAGTGCACTATTCATCAGTTTTCTGTCTTTAATGCAAGCCTCCATCAAGATGGCATTGCGAACAGTATGTAGAAAGATACTAGGAGATTGAACATTGAAGGCAAAAAAGTTGTGAAAATCCATTCACATTTACAAACGAACAAGCCAGCCCTCTTATTCTCCTCTGCAAATGTAAATGGTTATCATCAACAACACCGGAACAATGAAAGTCACGATTCCTGTATATACTTTTACACCTTGCCTTCCACCGCGTAGTGCCATCGCCGCACGTTCAGCCGCCAACAGTGTACAGGTTTACCTGGACCAGACGGGAGAGGGACTGAACATCATGATTGATGACGCCAACATTACGTATGCGCAGTATCAAGGCGGTCAGGACACCTTCGACGACGGACGACTGTTGATAACCACAGGTCCGGTTTTAATTTGAAAGATATCTTGTTATTCCTACAAGCTTTCGTAATTCACCACCAATGCACCAGTGTTCTTATAGACGAGCTGAAAGTGAATCATGTATGGTTTAGACATTAGTGCCAATTCTTATTTGACATCAACAGTTTATGTATCTCTTTTCTGTTCCTTTTGTTCTCTTCTTTTTTATCTTCAATATTAAGTCATTCAACAGCATGGCATCTTTCTATTCAGTATAGAAGTTCCGTAAACCACTTGTTGTAATCGCCGTTTATATACATTTCTCTTTGTTTCTTTTTAGATTCGGGGGGCAACGTCACATCCGTGAAAGTGATATTCGACATCGGAGTATCGGTTGAAGTGAAGGCTGGATACCAAATGCTCACCTACACCGCCATTATGCCCTCTGACCTCATGGGAAACGTGCAGGGAATGATGGGAAACTTCAACGATAACATGACGGATGAATTCCACTGGCCAAACGGGACAGCGGTTGAGTTTTCCAACAATACCAGCCCTTCCGAAAAGGAACTATACGTTTTCGGGGAGTCATGTAAGTTTTGTATAACCGCTAGTTGTTTAGCAACGCCACCTATCAGCTGCAATTATATGTTAGCATTTTTGTCCCACCGACTAATTTTGATCAGTAGGGACAGTCCCAAGAGAATTATACCACTGTTGCAAATATAGGACGTTACTTCTTCTGTCAGCAAAATTTCTTCATGCTATTTTGCTGGTGGATTTTTACGGTAAATATTTCTGCTCCTAGGGTCTCTGAAGAGTGTAGCAAATCTCAGGTTGTTACTGTAATGGTTTCTTCTGTCGGTAAACTTTCTTCATGATATTTTTCTGGTGTTTTTTACGATAAATATTTCTGCTCCTAGGGTCTCTGAAGAGTGTGGCAAATCTGAGGATGGACGACGTCACGAATCTCACCCTCTTCCGCTTCTATCCTGACGGCCAATCAGCGGCGACGTACGGCAATGACAGCTTCGTCCCGCTGTTTTTTGACCTTGACGCCATGTTTGAGAACGACACGGAGAGACAGCGGGCGGTGCAGGTATGCGGTGGGGCGGACAAGAAGGAATGTCTGTTTGACATCGCGTTGACTGGGAACGAGGAGGTCGGGGTGGCGGCCGAGCAGGGCATGAAGAGCGCAGAGATATCAAACAACGTCCTAGGTGGGATACTGCGCATAACTATTTAGACCACATTTCAGGATTGAGAAAGCTAATTGAAAACATTTATTAAGGTGTTTGGAAGCCCAGCAGAAGAGGAACGCACATGTTGTGTTTATTTATTTATTTGTTTGTTTATTGTTCTGAAGGCAATACTCCTCCAAGACTCAACGTAACGTCTGAAATCAGAGCTGTGGTTGGTCAGGAATTCTCCTTACACATTATCGTAGAGGATGACGGTCAGGTTTCTGTCTCACTCTCTGGCCCTGGTGAAATAGACGCAAACAATACATACAGGTAAGGACGTTCAAACACAATTCCACAATGTGTTGTTTTTATTATATTTTTTTCTCATATTTAAGATACATTTTTACTATATCTGGCTATTCTTTGCACGTGTAAATCCCATCTTGCTTGTCAGTTTTGATTCACGACCAAAAGTATCAGTATCTTTAACGCAAATAAGTGAGGTGCTTGAGTAGTTTTCGCTTTTCGTCTCCACTTAAATCTTTTCCTTCAAAGATGGACTCCTGAAGACACAGAAAACGTCACGATCGCGCTCCTTGCGCGAGACGATATGGGCGCGACCTCCATGGCAACTCCTGACGTCACTGTGTGCAACTGCCAACATGGCGGAGTGTGTGACTGGGCCGTGACGTCACCGCGGGTTGCAGGGTTTGCAGTCGCCCTGTGCGCCTGTCCCCTAGGCTACACCGGAACGTTCTGCGAAACTGACTTTGACGGTTGCTCCATCGCCCCCTGTTACCCAGGTGAAGAAAGAAAAACGTACAATTTTATGGATATAGAGTATAAATTCGTGGGGATTCGTGGGGATTCATGGGGATTGTACGTGTGCGAGATGTCGGTTAGCTGACTCGGGAATGAATCCTGAGGGATGAATCTCCACGAATTTATACTATAATTTTATGGATATAGAGTTAAAGTTATTCAATAGTGCAAAACAACTAACTAACAACTGGCCAGAACAGTGACCTATGGTATTCTGGACTATCTTTGGGCCCTGCTGTTTTTAAATCGAACTGTTCTACTTCTACTGTATAGGTGTGAATTGCACGGACTCCCAGGCACCCCTTGATGCAGGTGAGAATGAGTACACCTGTGGTACCTGCCCGGCAGGTATGGTGGGAGACGGAGAGTATTGTTCAGGTGAGAGACTAACATATACACGCCAGATGTATTTGAACAAGCCATTTTCAGATGAGCAGTGCCTTTGGATATGGTACATTGATACTGGCTGTCCAAGAACGTCAAGCGTTAACAAAGCATTTACATATTATAGTCACGTTTTTACCGTCTACAGATCTCAATGAGTGTATCTTACCGACTGACGATCCGAAAGTACACGCATGCGTGAACTCAGACTGCCAAAACACGGCTCCAGGATACAGCTGCGAGTGTCACCCTGGGTACGAGATGACCGATGACCAACGAACATGCCAAGGTGAGATATCCGACAGTACTTAGATTGTATACTTACTTTTTTGACATATCATATACCACAAAATACTACGATATCATATACCACAAAATACTATAATTCTGATACTTTTGTCATAAATTTACAGACATCAACGAGTGTGCAACTGCGACTCACGACTGCCACGAGCATGCGCAATGTAACAACACAGCCGGGGGCTTCACTTGCGCATGCGCAGAAGGCTTCACAGGCGACGGGCGATCCTGTAGAGGTACGTCATTTCCAGTATTACTTTTCAAATTACTTTCAGTTGCTTTTATCGCTTAGAGCAGATAGCAGTTGCAATTTTGTGTAACCTTTATAATATGTTTGTTTTTAAGACAAACCACCATCAGCTACATAATATATTTTCTATTTCCAACTCAAGATGTCGATGAATGTGTTGCTGCTTCATCTGATGAGGATTGCAGTCAGCTTTGCGTCAATACTGTCGGGAGCTTCTACTGCGCATGCACGAGTGGATATACTCTTGGCGACGACATGCGATCCTGTATCGGTGAGTTTTTCTCAATCTTATGAAAGAACATACATCGAAATTTGACCAAAATTAATATATTCTAGTCAGAAATAAAGTGTGAAAACGTTTCTTACAAATGATTGAATAGATTATGCATATTTTTCTCCGTTTTAAACTCGGCTCAATTCTCGTGTATCCAACGATTGATGGTTCCTTCTTACTCACAGATACCGACGAGTGCTACCTGGATACTGACGGCTGCTCTCATGTCTGTACGAACACCGTGAGTTCCTTCAACTGCAGCTGTCCGGACAATTTTGCTCTGGGCTTGGACGGCAAAACGTGTCAAGGTAGGTGCATGTACTAGAAAATCAAGAGCTATTGCTATCAAGAGTACACAGAAGATGCTTTTGTGAAATATGTCATGTTTTGACTAATGTATGACCGTGTTCTTCTGCCCCCCAGCTTCCCAGCCGTGCCTCAACACAACCTGCTCTCCCAGTGACGTAGCCTTCTGCGCAGTGGTTTCTGGGAACGAAACATGTAGCTGTGCCGACGGCTACAGACTCAACTCAAACGGAACATTCTGTGAAGGTGAATCAAATTTTGACTTTCTTCCTGTATCACCCTTACACAAAATCAACGTTTACCACAAGTTGACTCGACTATCCATTCACTGTATGGAATGCACTGTATACCATCATCTCATCAATCTGTATCCATGTAAATGCAGAATTACATACACGCCAAAATAAAGACCAAAAAACACAGTTCTAATGGTAATAAATCTTTGCTCGTAGATATCGACGAATGTGAAACGTCTGACAACTGTCAAGGAACCAACGTCTTGTGTAGGAACTCGCCTGGAAGTTACGTCTGCACATGTGCAGGCGGATTTTACGCACAAAGCTTGAACGGGTCCGTAACATGCACTGGTTAGTACATCCATTTATCTTCCCGTATCGTTCCTTCTACTACTTCGTATCATATCACTTTTGATATAATACTTTTGCTTTTCATTCGTACATCACTTAGCGCTTTAACACAGAATTCATTGCTATTCCCAGTGTTTTGATAGCCTGGGTACCATCCTCCGTAGTTTTTGCCGCTCCCAAAGGTCCTTTGGGAGCGGCAAAAACTACGGAGGCTGGTACCCAGGCTAGTGTTTTGAAGTATATGAAATGAAATATATGGAGATACCCCGATACACAGAGACAGGTAGTTATATAGTTACAAGTAATACATTGTTCTGTGCCTGGATGAATCACATGTTGCTTAATGATGAAACTCATTTGTGGCAAGTTAATCATCTGTGTGTTGTGTTGCAGAATCCAAGACATATGAAGCAGAAATACGGGTCACAAACCAAGTATTCACCGCTGAACTTCGAGACCCAACATCCGGTCGATACAAAACAATGAAGGCGAAAGCAGGAAGAACCGTAAGTGTATTTAGTTCCTTCGGAAATAATGTCAAGGATATAGGAGAACTGGTTTCTTCTTTGAGCTTAGTTAAGTTAATGATGGCTGATTGACGTTTCTTTTCGTTTCTAAAACACAGTTAGAAATGCTGTACAAGTCAGTGATGGGCAGCAGCTTCCTGGGTGTAACCGTTGACGGGTTTAAGAACGGGAGCGTTGTGGTCATCTTCACCTTAAACCTGGCGTCCAACACCACCCACAATGCATCATCGTCTGGGCACGCACTCAGAGAGGCCATCGCGTCCTCGGGTGGGGGTGAGCTGGTAATGGACGCAAGTAGCGTCACAGTTACAGGTAAGAAAACGTCATCTGTAATTATTCTGTACCTGTAACATTGTAAAGCCGACGGTCCACTGTTTGAGAAGAGCCATTTATCGCTCAACCTTGGAGGGCTTCAAGTCCCAGGTATAACCTCCCTCCCCCTCCCAACCTCCCTCTCCACCCCACCCCCTCTCCACCCCCCCACCCCCTGCGCAGTAACCTACACTATTGGTGACAAAATCTTCAACAAGATGAAGGTGGTCACCATAACTGAAAGAAGAAAGAAGAAGATCGAACATGTTAAAGAACCCATCACACTTGTCGATAAGTGGTACAAATCGACCAATCCCTTACCGAGTCTGTACTCAACTACGACTGGTATGTTACACTATATGTGATCTACCTGATTGTGTTATACAAACAAACAAAACAAAGTAGGATCATCCGAACACCTCTAATGATTACTTATATCTGTAGACATAGATGAATGCGCCAGTGACGTCACCAACCTGTGTCACGTAAATGCGGACTGTACCAACACGGATGGGGGGTACACCTGTACCTGTACTGATGGCTACTCGGACGTGTCTGGGGGGGACAGCATCTCCGGATCCACCTGTCAAGGTAACGAAAGCATCCCACTTTATATGGTGTTGCTTAACTTCACTCTGCCAAGGCAATCTCTAATGTCAACAAAATCAATTTGGGTTCGCTAGTAATTAAGCATCATCTTAGATTAGGATCTCTCCTCCCAATATCTGCTTGGAGATCAACTAAGCAAGCTAAAGGGTACAGGCGACGCCAAAATGCAGTACTGTATTTCAACTTCCTCTGCAAGGATGACAAGAATATGTACAATTCCATGTTCTGATATATATATATATCTTAAGAATATGATAATTATGTCTGGATACTTCTGAACCTTAGAGGCATGTATTAAATGTATTACAGGTAGCCATTGCCATGTTAGATATATATGAAATGGATAATGTTCTGCCTTCCATCTTTGTGCCTTTGCAGCGATCCCCACCCCGACCCCTGCAGCGTCGAGGGACAGGGGAGTGCCTAGCTCAGCCATCCTCATCACACTCGGGGTGATGTGCACAGTCGTCATCCCTGCGCTGTGTCTGCTCGTCGTCATCAAGTTGAAAAAGGTGAGTTCAGCCGTGACTCCTCTGTATCAACTGCAAAAGAATATCAATATCAAACTGTCCTTAAACTAATCTAAATTTGCTACAAGTGGTTATCGGGGAGTGAGCAATATTGTGTGCGGTTGGTCTTCCGTGAGACAACAGTCATATGTTCAAGGAATGGAGTTTGGTTGGAGGGAGAGCGGGCTAAAATCAATGCAGGTGGATGTCATCCATAGAGCCAAGTTCCTGTGGCTGTATTGACAATTTATAAAACCATCTGCGTTCACTTGAGGGGGATTTTCAAAAGCAGGTGTCACGGGAGATATATCAGTGGATGGGATTTTAGGGGATTTTGATCTCTTAAGATAAAGCTGTCATGTTATCTACGTCAGAGAAAAGTCCTCTTATGATGTTACCTATGGAATAGACTACTAAACAATACAGGATACAACCACTTAGATCAGTCTCTTTATACCTTGAATGGTTTAACGTTACGAATGTGATGTTAGTTATTCAGAAACACATTTTGAAAAGATCACCAAAACAACACATGTTTGTACGAATGAGATTGAACGTTAGCGTGTCTACCTTCTCCTACAGAGATCAGCAGTCGAGCCATCGGAAGGAGAGCTTAGCGCGGGCAACGACCCCGAGTGAAGACCTCCCTGGGGTGCCTTCAGCCGTGGGGATGGATCACCTGTCATGTAGCTTCCGAAAGATCCGGGACAGGCTGGTCACGTTTGGGCTTTGTAAACGTTCTTTTGAATTGCTTTTGAACAACTCGACTTAGATAGAAGAAGAACATAGCATGCTATGTTGTTACAGTCACAGGCTGTGTAAAGGAACAAGATTATTATCTTAAAGATGAGCCCAATGTAGAACGTTTCATACACAATGTGAGCTTTGCTAAAGGTGTTAACGATGATTTGTGTAAAGTGTGTGTTTTTGACATAGTGGTTTGTTGGAATATGTGCACAAGTCTGCACCACGCACAAAATAGAACAAAATGTATTTTTGAAAAACTAGAGTAATATTTGTTGTGATATATTTCAATACTGCTAAGATTATATGCTGCAACGTGGAGAACGTGTATATATGTTGTATCTAGGGGTTGATATAATTCCTTATTGAATACGCCCTCATTTATGTCACGTTTGCTGCTACATAAGTGATTTTACTGTTTAAAGGGACAGTTGGTATGCCACATGTTAAGGGTGAGAAGGGTGAGCGATATCAGTAAGTCTAAGTAGACATGTACTAGAAGACATTTGAATGATGAACTTGACATAGAATACAAGTTCATAAGAGATACAGCCATGTTTCAATCGTGCAATACCTGTCAATGGTGGTTTTCTTTTTCCGGTTGTGTTTTAATAATTCTTGTGTAATAATGTGCGATCGTTTGTGTGTAAGAGTATGACCACACTATTGTATTATATTGTATTGTATTGTTTGTAAACGCAAGTTTCCTCTTGGTCCAAATGCTGTGTCTTGCTTATTGGAAACGCAGCTGTAACTCAAGGTCAGATCTCGCCGTGCTTTTACTTGTGTAAACTATGGTAGTATATCAGAAATGATTTGTAATTCAGCAGCAGAATCTTCAGGCCTTCGAACTCCTTATTTAGCTAACTTAGGTTTGATGGGTTCAAATAAAATAAAAACAACACTGTACATGTTGCCGATATCAAAGAAGAATTGTAATGTGTTACTCATGTTCCAGTCGTTACATTCTAGTGTTTGCACCAATGGTTGAATAGTTGCCTGATATATGAAAATAGCTACAAGGGGTCAAACCCTTTTGTGAGCATTGCAAGATCTCCCAATTCACGAAAAGACCGAAATATTGCAATTTGACGGTCGTTTTGGACAACTTATACATAGCGGCCGGGACCTGTACTGCAGATTAGGCTCTGAAAGGCTCTGATTACGCTAATCTCTGAGATTTAAAGAATTAGTACACAAATTTTCACATATAATAGCATGCATCGGAGGGTGTCGCCCAAGATGTTATCACAGACATTATGTACGGTAACACAGGTGTGTCTGTAGAGAGCTTTGAACCATTTTCATAGCAACAATACCTTTTAACCAAAAACAGCTTTTCAACTCCACAAGACGATTCCTACCAAAAGTTCTTTTTCCAACCTTTTTTAACATTCACAAGTCAACTAAACCTGTGATACTAGTATTCTAAATCGTCACGGTTAATTACACCGAAATACAGCCATTGAAATGTAAAGGCCGGGTATTACAAGCCTTTAATTAGCCTTCCAAGAAGGCGGCCCTGGGCGACACACACCACCACGCCACACCCGACTTACCGTACCAGCCCATGCACCACACTGGATGAGCCATGATCTCATTCTGAAGTCAAGGACTTCCCTATTATGTTTGGCAGATCAATGTAAACAAGACCAAGACACCACAGTGATAGACAGACGCATATGTATACGGACGGTTGTGCGTCACCCTGCATCAAACTTTTCATAGCCTTTATTTCATAAAAAAAACGTATTCTGTTTTAACAATAAGAACTAGGACACGCTAACCTTCAAATCAACAAAACGTATCCGATCTGTAGCATCTTTACAGCTCGATCGCACGTATGCGTATTTAGGTTTTCCTATGATCTATTGATATGAACCTGCTTTGCTCAGAAATTGGTCTGGGAAATTATGTGTCGACTGTGCCATCCGAAAACCCAGATCCGTCTTTCAATGGGATATTTGTATCCTTTGCACACAAGGCATATAGCATGTCGTGCAAATGAAGAGAAAAGTAGGACAAGTTACAGTCTTATCCGAATCAATACCGTGCGTGCCTAGTGCAGTACTGTCAACAGCTGGGGAGATTTAGAACAATGCCACAACCAGCTCCAACTCCACAGCCCCGTGCCAACAAGTTAGCAACAGGAACACACGGGACATTCAACTAGTGTTGGTAATAAGTCCAGCTTTATGTATGCTTTAACTCAATATGTAGCGCACAGTGAAGAACAAAATAGGCTATAGTGTGTTTTGCTGATGCCTGCTGTTGGTATGACGTTCCCGTTCTTTCTTCAGACATCTCAGTGATATTTTCCTTGGAAAAAAATACGGCTCTGTGTCTTGGTGATTGAGCGCCCGCACTTCTGCGGGAGGTCAGAGTGAGATACGTGGATTATGGTATTGGGACGTAAGCCGATTCACCAAAGAAATGATGCAGGTAACAAAGCCACACGTGTCAGTGTAACTCCCGAGGGTCTGAGGCTGACGGCACACACCTGTCCATGCCCTTTAGACCGCCCGGTGTCGTTTTGACGTAGGTGACTGTCTATGTACGTACATTAAATTGAAATGTCAGCGTCACAGACAAATGATATATGACTGTATATAGAGCACAAACCAATCTGTGTAGGGAATGGCTTACACAAAACCACCGTTGCAAGTGTTTCATGGAATTTTCATTAAACTAAATTGTTTTTAGTGCTTCAAACCTGTGAATATTCCTACGGTTTGGGTATAGACATGATTGTATTCATGTACTTTCATTTCCACAACAGGGGTCTTCGTTAGGTGCACCAAAATCTGCGCAGAACCCACACAGGTCTTCAGCGTGAGAGTCTATCGATAGTTCTTATTCAGTGTAAAATTTCAATGTAAAATGCTTTTGTGTGGCACTTTCATCAAGAACAAGCAGGATTGGTATGTGAGTCTCACTAAAAGTAGCGATAGTGAGGTAGCCTGTCCTGGTGTTCGTCCGGTAGCCCGTCATACCACTGGCTAGAGTGCTGGCAGACATCATTCTCCTCACTTCTAAACATATAGTAGATTCTATCAGGGTGTACGTGTTGTCCGACAGCTGCCTTCAGGCGCGAGGTCACTCCTGTCAGGGCAACAAGCGCCGGTCAATGACTGTCTACACCACCAGCATCAGAACGCCCCCCACCCCCACTGGGTTCCCACTTGCCCTGGTTCTATCACAACCTCATATAATTTCAAACTTTATGCATGTCTGGGTTTTCTTACGACCTTTTGTTTCATTCTATCGAAAGACATTTGTCATTTTAATGTACTGCGCATGTTTGTCTGACGAAGTCTCGATCTTTATAATATTTAATATGTCTTTCCTGTCTATTGTAAGCAATATTTCATTCTTACGTTCTGTCAAGAAAAAAAAGGTAGGGAGGGTTTTATTCAACTACTCTTCTTTTTCTCAGAGGTCCCCGCCCCGGAAAGTAAGTATTAAATCGGAGTTGCCGATTCGAATTCCGACACAGTTACCAACACACTTGTATAAACACCCCCAGGCTAGACGCAACAGGTGTATCAGTTTACTCCCGTCGCCTAGCAACTGGGTACGGAAAATATTTGTTATCATCGTACCATCACCAAGGTTTCCTTTGACGCATTTTCACCGACGCGTGTAAGCCCCCTCACTTTCTGATTTGTGAAACATCCTTATTCACAATGTCCACGCTACCATGATATCAATAATTCAGCCCCTATTGTGTTTATCTGGGTCACAAAAATCGCCTGTCCAACAATAAGGGACGAACAACATGCCGGAGGCTTAAGCATGTCACTGGATATAGGAGTGTGTGAAGGTCGTCGTGCAGAGGTTTAAACACGGTCTCTGTACATTGTTTACGTGTAGGTGATTAAGTGAACAAAAATTCATGAACAAAATGGCTCAGGTTTCTTTCGTCAAAGTTTTGCAAAGAAACTTGGAGTATTGTATCATGTATAAGGGGGTGTCTCATGATTTGTGACTGTCGTGATGATATTGCACGCGCAACCGCAACGTGTTCCAGATCTAACGTGATCTCCCCTCAATATGACTAATTTTCATATTCCATGGGGTGCGATCACTTATCTACAACAAAACACGGGTAAATTGAAAGGATTCGTACCTTACATACTGAACATCATTCATTTCCCCAAGCGGCAGGGAATAATATTCAAGCAGATATTGAGCCAAGAATAGTCTCAGTCTTCTATCTCATTTTATTCGGCACAATGCAACTTCGAGCTGAATTGATACTACTAAAATTACCTATGTCTGTCTTAAAGTATGTGAACATCACATATTGGCATTTATGCAAAGTACCTGTAAGTATCCCTACTTTGAATGATAAAAAAAGCTTCGCTTTCACTGTTGTGGAGAAATAGAGTTCCCACCATATATCAGCTTGTATACGTAGGTCTTTTCTTCACCTTAATACAGATTAATTCTATTTTGAACTGTGTTTTTATAGACCCAGTAAAGCCCGTTAAGTCACATGTGAGTTATTCAGATGGCTTGATTGAGTAACACCGTGTCTTCACAAGACATACGTGTAAAAGGTTGAAGTAACTGGGTCATTTTTTAAGCAGCTAATAAATCCACATCGTCTCTGCAGCTAATCCTCGTCGTCGTCTATGGACCTTTAGGTCAAGAATAAGCCAGTACAAACTCCATTCCACATTATTCGGTCCTGCATTGTTTTCTCCAAGTTCTCAAGTTCAGCTAATAAATCTACAATGTTTCTTTGAAAGTAGACAGGATAAAATTGTTCGAATGTTGTCGTTAGAAAAATATCATTACAGCGAATTTGTACTACTAGTGTTCTGGTTGACCATTAGGGTTTTTGTTTCCTATGCTGGTACTGCTACTATCTGTCCCATTGTTTGAGGTTAAAATAGGTACTGATGACAGAGTAACCCCTTTAGCTGTTTCGACACGCAGGGCAATAGAGAATAATGGTGCCCACATCCTCGCAAATGTAGTCTGGTTTGGAAGTATCATGGTGGCATCCTTTCCGCATGCTATGTAACACCTCAAGGGACCGTTCTGTGGTATGGATTTTTTTCTAAAAGGAAATCGTTTAACGTCAGGAGTGACAAATATGTAAAATTTAGATTCAAAGTACATCTGTTTTATATTTTCTTCAATTTCCTTTGTTCATAATAGTCCCTGTGCTATCATGGGGCGTTCATGAAAAATATATGTTTGTTCGTGTTCAAAATGATTACGATGTCCCCTGTGTTTTCCGTTTTCCTGCGGGATTTGCGTGAATACAGCTATATTTGCAAAACATCACATCCTTGTATTTCGCTTATCCACTTACAAAAGTGTTCACTGCATATTTACACGGTCACGTGCTAGAAGTGATGATATGAGTCAAGTACCTGCAGACCAAAGGTAACTTCCTTACCCCTTCCTTAACGCTATCTTCTTTCTTTTTTGAGAAATTATAACAGTTACCTCCGCGGCTGAATATGCATTGTGTGTATGTACATTGTTGTCAGAGCTGTGTCAAAATATTCTATGAGGTGTACGGAGGTGTTGGCTGGGGGGGGGGGTGAGAGAGTAAAAAAAAAAAGGAAACGGTTTTTATAATTTTTCCTTTACCTTTTGTGTGAATTGTACTGCACGGCTTTCCGTCTTATTTGATTTAGATTAATTTCCCTTCTCTTCAAGCTTGTTCTCGGATCTCGACCATGTGACTGGTATGATATGACCAACTGACCCTTGATATTTTGGCAGACTCTGACCGATGTCCCCCCACTCCCAGCCCATGTTGGGATTAGAAAATAGCGCAAGGCAAGCCGAGAATTCCTGACTTGACATTGACTTTGGTATCCGAGCAACGGGGAGAGAATTTAAGGGACGAGTTGACCCAACAGGTGTCGGGACAGGGACGTGCCTAGCGCTAACATGAGCCGTCCTATCTATAGCTCCTCCCATTTATTCCTGACATCGACCCAGACTGACTTCTATGCATGCACATGTCTCTGTCGGCGCTTTTCATGAATTCAACAAACGGGTTTTCCACCACTGTATTCTATACAAAATGGTTTGTGGCGGCATGACTAGTCCAAAAGGGTGCATGCTGACATTTATGAAATCCCTGTGCTTTAGATGGTTGGCTATGTCACATGATGAAATAAACGAATATATATCAGCTATTTTATCTTTGGTTTCAATTCAAACACAAGTCTTCCTGATGTCAGCATCTACTATAGCTGTCCTGAAGAGGCCATCTCCTCTCTGAAACAAGTGCGGACAAAAGCTTCTATTTTTAACACGCCAAATCAAGTTCATACTAGTAAGAGCTTGATTTTCCGACCAGTGATTATAAAGACAAACTATATCCCTGTTTTTCAGATATCTGGATTGAGATCTAGTTCAGAAAGATCGGGAGCAACGTAAGTATATCAATATTTATCTATTTGCAGGTATATATTATATATTAATTCTAGCGGCTTGTCCATGTATACTGTCTGTGTGCTCGTATTCGTAACATAACAGTTTACACCAGCTGTGAATTGTCACATCTTTATTTTACCACAAAATATAGATGTTTAAGTTACTGTACTTTGTCCATATGATGGTTTTCACGTGAAGAGTTGTGATAGATGAGGTTCATACTGAGAGGTATACAGCACTTAAATGTAATGTCATAGACGGGTCGTAAATCTCCCTGTGTTGACGATAGATTTATTTGCTTTCGTCTTGTACATCACTCCTGGAATATTAGCAGCTAGAACTACATAATATGTCTGAAATTTTTATTTCACACTGTTGCATTCGCTTCTACAATAAGGCTTTTGTATGACACTACAAAACATAGTGTACAATAGTATAGTATAGTATGTAAAGGATACCGTATAATATTCAAATCGCATTGTAATGAGTCCACTACTCTGATCATTTCTCATCATGGCAAACAACGCGGTTCGATTTCTACCGATTCTTGTGTTTAGTTCTCTGTAGAATTGCCCCTATTCCTGTATGAATCCCTTATGTTTTTGGTTCACTAGTTTATCCCGATGTTGCAAGTCCTCCTAACCTAACAACTGTTAAAACTCCTGTTCGTGTGGGTTTCTCGCCCTGTGCCGTTTCTTCTCAAAAGATGTAGCGAATGCACAGACACAGACACGTACTGCATAAGTAGGCCTGTGAGTTGTCTGTCGGTTGGAGACAAAAATAAAACCTGCCCCGAGTGCTATGTACGTGGGTGCGTTAGTGTGTTATTTTTGGCCCACCCTTGCACGATGGAGGGTTGACTTTTGATGCACATGGTCTACCATCAGGTCAGTATTATAGGAAACACAGGAGATCATCATATGTTGATATTTTACATAAGATAGGTACTAGATCTATCCGACAGGTAGAGAGAAGTCTGATAAGACCTACTGTGGACCCAACAGAACGACTACAGAAAATTATACTTACTACTTCACAACAAAGCACGTGAGAGTTACGTAGCCATTTTTAAAAGGCCGTGTCTTAATTTCCACGTGGTTTACCTCATACTTCTATAGAACACAACTCAAATGTTGTTCCATATCAAGTTACAAAAATACACAGCCAACACGAAAAGACTGTCATGTTATTGCTTTATTTCAGTCTTCAACATAAAATGTCCCAATGACAGCTTTAGACTACCTTAGTGTGTAAGCTTTAAACATACAAGATGATTTTGAGATCGTGTGTGCCTTAAAAACTGGTTTAAATACACTTTTTTAGGTCCATTGATTGAGTGAAGTATTTTCGATGAATGTTGCTTTTGGCTTTTAAGCACAAGATAAGTACTTCGGTGCCAGCATATCATGCTTGTCCAATTTCAGCCCATCTCTGTTCTCAAAGGGCGCGTAACCAATTGTTAACCTTCAACAGAAACTGTTTCTGGCATATTTTTCTACACTTTTATTTACTTTTCGATGTCATCATAGAATAAAACATGATAGTTTGACCTGTCGCTCCTTGGTCGCCCCTAGAAAACCGGTTCTACTGTCCGTCAACAATTAGAGGCTAATTGGTCAGCAGAACCATTTGCGTCGATACGCACAAACAATGAGGCTCTCATTTTCAGATGATAGCACCATGTGTAGACGTCACGTTATTTTGCATATCATTACACCCATAGCCATAGCAACGGTTAGTTTACATGTGGGCTCATAAAGCCTAGCGTGCGTCCGACAAGTATTCAGACACACCAGAGGATTTACGCACAAGGGTCAGTGAGAAACGACTCGGGTTTTCATTGTAAGACGACTAGGATCTTGTTGCATAAACACGGTTTGACGTGAAAGAAGAAGGTGTAACAGTGAGGACATCTGGAAAAATTCGTTCATCTTTCCTGTGGAACTTTTGGTGAGTCTTTTTATACTAGTTTACACTTTTTTTCGAGGATACTGTGTCCTTGTCGGAAACAGTATTTTTTAGGATATATATTACTTCCTTGGCGACTTCGGTGCACTTTGCTGGCCTGAAATCCACGTCTTTATATACTAGTCATTTACATGAGATGACATTTTGGTGACTTGTCAGTTCTATACGTTCGGCCTGGTTGTGCGAGTAAAGCCCAAGCACCTGCTCTGAACACAGGTACAATTGGCGTCATGCATTCGTGCGGTAGAAACTATTTGAAACCTTTTAAAGGCTTACCTAACCCGTTGGAATTCACATAAAAGCCGCTGTGGAGATATTCATGGCTTAAACCTTTTTCCAGAATGGTTAACAGATGCACCTGCTAGTTGATATATCCTTGGGTATTGTCTGATTTTGTCTCTAGCCACGGCCAATTACAATGAGAGCCTCGATAGGTGCGAGGGAAGAAAGGCATCCGTGCGTCACAGAGGTGTCGCTCAATGTCGGAACTTTGTTCGGATTACTTCGTCTTTTCACATGTTGCTTCAATGACTGGTGCCTTTGTACACGCTAGCTAAACATAGGTGTTGTAGCCAGGCTGGATTTCTTCACCGCGGGGCGGGATCACTAGTCAGAGAGCCTTAGCGTTGTTGGGTGTACAGTTTGGAGTTTCTCTAGGAGTATACATCTTGCGAGAACACGAGCCTGCTTGAGTGTCCTGTGATTCTTGGATGTTGTATGTAGAACTCATTTCTGAGTAGTCTTGTGAATGTGACGGAGTACTGGACAGATTCATCCCTTCATGTGCATTTTGAATCACGCCCATTTGTGACATCGGCGGTACAAGAAAGGTTTGTTTGTTTTTGCCTTGGTTTTTCTAATAGCTAGTAGGAATTTACGGTAAATACAGTACTCCAATCAGAATATCCCCATGCAAAAGTTGTGGATTTCGTTCCAAACCTACTCGTTCTTTTGCTCTCGAAGTTGATATACGGGCGTTTGTTTGTTTGTACATGTATAGTGTGTTTGTACAGCGGCAAAGAACGGGTTTATCCGACACCATAGATTCACCTGTGACAGGCTTCGCTTTGTGCCGAGTTCCATTCAGTATTGTCCCATGGCTTCCTTTTAACATTCTTTAGCATACTTACCAAAAAATGACCGTACTTTGATAAACATAGGGTAATAGAATAGGAGGCTACATACCCGGCATTTTTATTAAGTCGTACCTGGAACCGTAGTCATCATAATGCTACAAAGATATCTGTCGGCTTAAATTGTTGGCAACACTTGCTATATGAGGGTGTAGACAGATAGATTTTAGAGTAAGCCTTGGCAAACAAGTCTGAAGTTTGCAGATTTTGGAGCATTTGTGTCACACTAGTTTTTTTTTTCAAAATTTTCCCTACTTTTCTGCAGTGTTAAGTTAGTCATAGAATAAATTTCAGCTAGCCATAAAATTCAGTGAATCACGTGAAATATTGTTACTGATATTTTTCGTGGGAGTGACAGAGTTTGTTGTTTTTAGATCCTAGAGACAAACTTTAAGATTGTCCAAGGGTTAGTTACGCCAGGCTGTTGCCATGGTACTGGGATAAACATAAGACAACTCATTACCTGAATAGCCCGGGGTATTGTTGTCCTAGATACCTGTCAGTCACCATATTGTTCCCAGAAGGCCAGGGAAAGACGTCATAATGTTCCCATTTCATTCCGGACTGAAGTGTGATTCTAGTGTTTCATGCGAGTTACTTGTGAACTCTTGATTTCTGCTTTTTTTTAAGATTTTCTACTAGATAGAAAAGTGATTTTTCTACTAGATAGAAAAGTGACACATTAAAAGATTTGTTAATCGATATATAAATTTACACTAAACTCTGTACTTCTATGCAACAAGATGTCCATATTTCATCATAAGGTATGCACTGGAAGGATTTTGTCAAGCTTTGTCGCGACAGATAGTTGTCTAAAGGCGTAGACTTCTCAAAGGCCTTTGATCAAAGGACCGCTCAAACCGGTTTCTTACCTGTTCGCCCATGCGCACCATGATATGTAAGGTGACAGCACAGCTGGGAATTTTCGTCTTGTAAGATTTTATGCGAAAGAACATCGCAAAGGTTTGGTTCTTCTCTCATTTATTTATCCTACAACACTGAGAGGCTTATTATGGCCCCTTGTGTATCGTGCTTAGCTGATGACGTTTTTTGTAATCACACCCACCATGTGGCGTCTGTGTAATCACATGAATAATGAACAACCTTCCAAGCCGTTCGTGGATTATTCTCCTTAACAACATGTATTACAAATGAAAGGTGCTTTAATAAGGTACAAGTAAGTTAATGATATATTGAATACTAGCCATGTGAGTAGCAGATGCTTATCATCTTTTTGACAGAATCATTCATGGAGTAGAATTTGCTGAAGCAAAATATGTTCAAAAACAAGTTTCAATGATTATTTAGAAATCTTCATTAATACGCGTCTAACCTTCACCGACGTATCTTCATTAATAGTCTGAAACTGGGCATGGCCTAGTTAACAAAAGGCCACAAAACCGTACGTCCGTATTTGGCATAACTTGACACATGAGTCCCGAGAGATCTCTCGGTGGACAATTGCATAAGTTTAAAACAATGACAGACCCAGTTGTTGTTTCTGATAGAGAAAATGACGTCAATGTTGGGACGCATGTTTTCATGTCACCATGGTGATGTTTTGTAACAAAGATCAATGATGTAATTAGGGTGATAAAAAGTGTAACGGTATATGTGCATGTTCCCGCAGTCTTCATTGATATGTTCCTATTGCTCGAGATTACCATCTTAAGTATGGATTCCGTTTTAAGCCTTCCAATATGGATTCTTCAAAGGTGTCTCTTAACGCAGATAAAGCATTGTACCAGTTTCTGGTTCACGCTCTTAAATGCATTTCTTGCTCTGAGCTATTGGGCATCATCAAGACATGCCCATTGTGACTTAACTAGTTTAAAGTATTAATTGCGCAATTTACATGCGTAGAATGTGTCCTTGTTGGGACTGACGCTTGCTATATTTAAGAATTACACGTGTTTGACGCAAGATTTAAAGATCCCTGCCTCTGGCTTTTTTTTGTTTGCTCCTGGGTGCCCAGACAACCTGACGCACTCACCTGTACAGTCTAATTCCCTCCGGACAGCATCCCTAATTATCACCATTGTCTCAAACCAATTAGAACATTCTCAATGACTGGGGGCAGCGTTTTGTTTTGTCCAGTGCCTTGGTAACTGGGTGTGGTGTTTTTTTTACCTAAATTAGGCGCTCCTTTACAATGGCATGGTGTTCATACCACTAAATTGGCAAATGCCTGCAAAAAGGCAGAAGGTCATTAGAGGGTTTCTCTTCCACCCGCTTAATCTTTTGATGATCTGTCTACTTAGCTGTTGTTTCGGGAATTAAAGTAATCAGTCACGCTTCCTAAAAATATCACCAAACCTAAAAACTAGCAATGTTTGGAAGATACAAGAACAACTGTCTGGACTACATATTTTGTGATCTCTGAAGCACCGTTGTCTTTGTGTTAAGAAAACAGTTTTTCGTCCATTGAGACTTGAGGGATTTAGAACTATCAAGGACATTATATCATATATATGTCCTTGGAACTATGCAGCAGTTTTCTCTGTGTCTAAACTTATTCACTTTGAACCCGTTCCATGACAGACAATTCGTTTGTTCTTCCAGGATCTTCCTGAATATCACACTTACTTCATCTTGGAAAGAGACACTTGGAATGAGAAATACGTTCTCCGTACTGCTGTGTGGACTCCTGCTGGCCACAACATGGCAGTCCACCAGTGCGCAAGGGGCCTGCCAGTGCGTCCCCACGACCCCAGGCCCAATCACAACAAGAGGATTGACAACACCTCAGGCCAGCACGGCTAGAGCTTCGACTGCCGGAGCCACGACTGGGGCAGCCTCAACTGCCGCAGCTGCAACTACCGGGGCAGCCTCGACGGCAGCACCTGCAACAACCGGTGCGGCTTCTACGGCAGCAGCTGCAACTACTGGGGCAGCCTCCACAGCAGCACCTGCAACAACCGGCGCGGCCTCTACTGCAGCACCTGCAACAACTGGGGCAGCCTCCACTGCTGGAGCTTCCACGGCAGCAGCTACTACTACTGGGGCAGCCTCAACTGCCGCAGCTACAACTACTGGGGCAGCCTCAACGGCAGCAGCTACAACCACTGGGGCAGCCTCAACGGCAGCACCCACAACTACTGGGGCAGCCTCGACGGCAGCAGCTACAACTACTGGGGCAGCCTCAACGGCTGGAGCTTCCACGGCTGCAGCTACAACTACTGGAGCAGCCTCAACGGCAGCACCTACAACTACTGGGGCAGCCTCAACGGCAGCACCTACAACTACTGGGGCAGCCTCAACGGCAGCACCTACAACAACCGGTGCAGCCTCAACCGCAGCAGCTACAACTACTGGGGCAGCCTCCACGGCTGGAGCTTCCACAGCTGCAGCTACAACTACTGGAGCAGCCTCAACTGCAGCACCTGCAACTACTGGGGCAGCCTCAACGGCAGCAGCTACAACTACTGGAGCAGCCTCAACTGCAGCACCTGCAACTACTGGGGCAGCCTCAACGGCAGCAGCTACAACCACTGGGGCAGCCTCAACGGCAGCAGCTACAACAACTGGAGCAGCCTCCACGGCTGGAGCTTCCACGGCTGCAGCTGCAACTACTGGAGCAGCCTCCACGGCAGCACCTGCAACTACTGGGGCAGCCTCCACGGCAGCACCTGCAACTACTGGAGCAGCCTCCACGGCTGGTGCTTCCACGGCTGCAGCTGCAACTACTGGAGCAGCCTCCACGGCAGCACCTGCAACTACTGGAGCAGCCTCCACGGCAGCACCTGCGACTACTGGAGCAGCCTCAACAGCAGCAGCTACTACTACCGTGGCGGCCTCAACGGCTGGAGCTTCCACGGCAGCAGCTACAACTACTGGAGCAGCCTCAACAGCAGCAGCTACAACTACTGGGGCTGCCTCAACCGCAGCAGCTACAACTACTGGGGCTGCCTCAACCGCAGGAGCTACTACTACAGGAGCAGCCTCAACGGCAGCAGCTACTACTACCGGGGCAGCCTCAACGGCTGGAGCTTCCACGGCAGCAGCTACAACTACTGGAGCAGCCTCAACGGCAGCAGCTACAACTACTGGAGCAGCCTCAACCGCAGCAGCTACAACTACTGGAGCAGCCTCAACCGCAGCAGCTACAACTACCGGTGCAGCCTCAACGGCAGCAGCTACTACTACAGGAGCAGCCTCAACGGCAGCAGCTACAACTACCGGGGCAGCCTCCACGGCTGGAGCATCCACGGCAGCAGCTACAACTACCGGGGCAGCCTCAACTGCAGCAGCTACAACAACCGGTGCGGCTTCAACGGCAGCAGCTACAACTACTGGGGCAGCCTCAACGGCAGCACCTACAACTACTGGAGCAGCCTCAACGGCAGCAGCTACAACTACCGGGGCAGCCTCCACGGCTGGAGCTTCCACTGCAGCAGCTACAACTACTGGGGCAGCCTCAACTGCAGCAGCTACAACCACTGGTGCAGCTTCAACGGCAGCAGCTACTACCGGGGCAGCCTCGACGGCAGCAGCTACAACGGCTGCTGCAGCCTCAACGGCTGGCGCTTCGACTGCTGGAGCAGCAACTACGTCACTAGCAACAACGCCTTACTTCAGTACCCTCGCTCTGTCTACGGCTTGTGTTTGCCCACCAGGATACGTGCAAGTCTTTGTAAGTTACATTTATCATTAATCAATCAAGACCGGTCACTTTTAATTTTAGAGAGGCACAGAGAACTAACTTAGACCTAAAATATCATGTTGTGTCTGAATGCACAGCAAAATGTCTCGTTAAGCTAAAGAATCTTGCTGCTGAAGTGCTTGCGGTACAAATCTAAAGGTAACAGTCCTAACTTAAATCTTCTTCAGATTGCCATGTCAACACGAATTGTCATTACATGAAATCGTGGTAGTTATGATGGTCATTATTATCATTACAGGGCACCGCTAGTCCAGCAGCCGCGAGTACAGTAGCCGCGAGTACAGCAGCCCCGACAACCAGGGCCCTCGTTGATGAGTGTGCCTTGGGTACCCACAACTGCCATGCAGATGCAACATGTGTGGATAGCGACCCCCATGTTGGTTTCTCCTGCACCTGCAATTCCGGGTATCAGGGAAATGGCACACACTGTGAAGGTAAGATTACCAGCTGCTAACGTTTTTAACTGAACCATCTTTCGCTTAGCACACTGCCACAGTTAAATCTGGTCACAATGCTTATCACAGTCTTCATGCACACCATAAGTAGGGACATCGCGCCACCAATTTGAAAGTACATTGCTATGCATCTTATGAGTGCTACAATTCATTTGACATGTACTTACTTCATGCTTGTTAAGACATCATCTGCTGATGCTGCTAGCATAGCCGCTTATGCAAATGCTTCTCTCTGTCTCTCTACCAGATCAGGACGAATGCATGCTTAGCCCCCCTGCCTGTGGAAGTCACACCACATGTGCGAACCTTGTTGGTTCGTTCCGGTGTGATTGTATGAGCGGCTTTGAGCCTCTTAATGCGACATCTTGCACTGGTGAGTCCATGCTATCAAGAGCACCATGCTTCGCAAAATCATCAACATTCATCGCTATGTTAATCTCATTCACTTATTTGACATACTGTGAGATAGCATTACATGTACGAATATAGATTGAAACAATGTCAGTACCTTATAGCTACAGACAAGAACACATTTACTATCTGGCTGTTGAATTTTACTCCCCACAACTTGAGAAGGATATTAACCATTTGTATTCACTACTTTTTGACAGACATCAATGAATGTACACTCGGAGTCAGCGGGTGTTCGGACATCTGCAACAATACGGACGGATCCTTTGTTTGCGACTGCCCAGCCTTTTTCAAACTTGATGTGGCAGACAACAAAACTTGCGTCGGTAGGTTGGGACTCCTAACATACCACTTCACTATTGATAAAGTTATGTGTATTTCCGTTCTGTGGACGTGTCTTACACAATGTGACGTTCACACTGTCAAGTTAAACTTTCTTTAACTGCCCTGATATGATCAATGATTACTGTGCTTCTTGGTTAATAAACATTTTGTTTCCCGTCCCACCAGCCGCACGTTCCTGTGACACCTCCAACCCCTGTTCTCCCTCCGACGTCTCCACATGTGCAGTGACGGACTCCGGCTATACCTGTGGTTGTAACTCAGGTTACAAACTGGCGGATGGAAGTCAAACACTTTGTGTCAGTAAGTACAACTTTCATCTGATGCAAACATTTTGCAAAGTAGTGATCAAGTTACCTTAGATTTGCAGCACCTATATCATTTTGTCTGTAGAATTACGTTGGCCAACAAGTAATATGGAGAACTTTACCTCAACAGATGTTGATGAATGCGCAACCGGAGAGAACAACTGCGACCCCACCCTCGGCATGTGTACCGATAACGCAGGCAGCTTCTCCTGCTCCTGTAAGGCCGGGTACACAGGTGCAGGGACTATCGGCGCCTGTACAGGTGAGAGTTTTTACATATTAGAATCTTTCCAGGTGTGATTCATTCACAAATAAGTGTCGATTTCTCCGATGACAACTTCGTGATCACCCGGCTGCTTATTCATTGCTGTAACCACAAATTCCTTGATAGCAAAGTTTCCTGAATATCCTGTTTTAACACATCCATTCTTACAGATGTGGACGAGTGTGCCGCCGGTACAGCCGTTTGTGACACAAATGCGAACTGCGTCAACACTGTGGGTGCGTACACCTGCAGCTGTAAAACTGGGTACAAGAGCATCGCTACCAACGGAACAGGATTCCCAGGAGAGTGCAAAGGTGGGCATCATAAACTCTATACACCGGTTGATAAAATTACTATGAAGGATTTATTTCTGTCATATTTGTATGAATTAAAGACTCAATAATCATAAACGCTATTCTTCCGATTTTCCCTACAGAGGATCGTCTGTTTGCTTTTGGCGCTAATGCCGGTGACCTCAGTGTGACCGGAAGTGTGGCGAGTGATAAAACCTCCAGTCTCATCAACGTTCCCGACGGACTGCCTCTGTTTGGGGGTCGGCTGTGCGACACCCTTTATGTGAGTTCTTCTGTCTTTTGTATTGTGTACACTTAGAGTTGGATTCTTATTGACTAAAGATTATATGTCATGTATCATGTAGTCACCTTCAAACAGCTTCGAACACCCTATCGATTATAACAAAGGTTAGGACGAATTGTCTCACATTCCTGCCTTTTGTACCACAGGTTCTGGAGAACGGTCTTGTCGTCGCCACTACCCTGAAGGAGACGCAGGATTCCGTGGCCAAGACCATCTACCGCCACCCCACCACTGACGCGGCTGCGTTCGGTGATCCTGTGTGCGCCGTGTTCGCCCCATTCTGGGCTGATGCTGTCGTGGGAGGAGACTATCCTTCAAAGGTAAACAATGTTTTGAGTGACTGAACGATATCATTGAATCTAAAGGAAATGTGTGAGAATGTTTAATGTTTTATATTTGAACGAGTCGCCAGGTGATATTCTTTGAACAGAAAGTTGAATAAGTCTTTTTAATACAGCTTAGCTGATGACACGTAACGGTCAGTAAAATCTCTCTTTTCTATGTTCTAGGTGTGGTATCACCATTATCAAAAGAACTCTGGAGGTGACAACGCGATGCTTGCGATGATCGACGAAAAAGCCAGCATTGCCGGCTTCAACACGACCTTTGCCCTGCTGGTGACGTATGAAACCATGGCGATGGCGGGGGAGACAGCAAGAGCAGGCATGGAGGTATGTGTTACAGCCAAAGAACAACTGTCACTTGACTGACTTCCTAAATGCATACCTTGTATCACAGAGATGCCCTTTTATGGGAAAGTAATTGTTTAACAAAGGACATTTTCATTTTTCCATCAGACGAACACGTTCCAAGGCGGCATCATCACGGATGGCATCCACACCTATGCCGGTGCCATTTATGAAGACGGCGGCATGCAGTGGGACCCTCAGATCACCGACAGTAATCTGGTCGGTGGGAAGTGGCCCGCGTTTGTTGGCATCGTCGTCGAAAGTGCAAACGGCTCGCTCATCGTGGTCGAGAACGAAAATTCAAGGTACGTCATAATATCACAATGTTATGATCACATTGTCTTCACGAAGGAAAGTCTACTCACAAGTCTAGCATAGAGCTCGTTGCAGCGTCCGATCCTTTTTATCATAGAGAGACTAACAACATTTCCTTTTCCGGTGATCTTTGCAGGATGAAGACAAAGCTGGTAAACGGCGCGAAGGACTGCAGCGGAACGAACGTGTACTGTATGGACAGCAGGGCGCAGGACGGCGTCTGGTCCCAGGCTGACGACAACGCAGACAACTGGGTCAACCCGAGAAAGTGGTGTACGGATTGGTACAATGTAAGTATGCGCTTCACTCACATTCAAAACACATTAATTTTCTATTGTACAAGTAGAAATTATAGGCTATTGAGATTTAATTTCATCGTTGATGTGAGCAGGCCTTCTTATGTTTTCTAAGCGGTCTCTTGGACACATATCACTCTTGGACACACAGCACAAGTGATCACTGACTAATTTGGCTTTTATGTTGTGTTTAGGCTGAACCAGCCGTCAGCACGTTTGCCACCGCTGTACCCTGCCCACTGACCAAGGCCCATGCTAATCTCGACACGAGGTTTAAAAGGGCAAATGACGTATCCACAGGAGGGAAAGCCTGCTATGAACAGAATGATGGCTCTTCTTTCACCAACGGTAGGTCACTGCTTTTGATACATACTAGTACGCAACATTTACTGATCCAGAGCTTTTCAATGAAAACAATGTCTGAAACGATTGCATTTAAACTTGTCTATGTGTTTGTCTATAGGTGGAAACAGTCTTTGCTGTTATGGACAGACTGATGGTGCCTTCAAGCTGAACAACAGAGAGTTGTCTGGCAATGTTCATCGATATGCCCGGGTAGGCTACTAATTAATCGCCATTCACATCCTTTGGTTTCCCATATCAATGAATGATGTTAAAGGATATTTCCTTGAAGAGATGCCAAACTTATAAATCTAAGTAACATATTGTTAGAAATATACTATAGTTTTCTTCAATTAGAATTATTTCCATAGATGACAATGTACACATTCTACAGCAAAAATAGTCTACACGCATGATCAGTTCATCAATCTGCTTCTCCTACCTCCTTCAGGACTCCCAGAACTACCAGGACTATGACGTGAAGCCCAGACAGTACTGCTGCCAGGACACATCCAGCTCCTACTGCACCATGTACTTCGAGAAGAGGCCAATGATCTCAACTGATGGATACGAAGCTCCCCAGCAGAGTGAGTTCTACTCGATTCATTGATCATCAACCAGCATCTTTTGTCGCTATATTATGAAACACGGATAAACCATTTGAAAGAAATGACTTTAACCAACTGCCTCCTTTGATTGTAAACTCAGGTGCTGGAGCAGGTGATCCTCACATCACTACCCTGGATGGCTTCTCCTACTCCTTCAACGGCTACGATGAGTATCTCATGGCAAGAAGCACCAGCGATGCCCCACGAGTCTTCCAGATGCAGGGTAGGACAAAGTTGGCAGATGTTGAGCCTGGCAAGGTGCCCCTGGCGACAGTATTCAGGTAAATGAAAACTGGCATGGACAACACCATTGCCTTTGACACCGAGATTATATTTAACCATTTATATTTGACTGCTTTAAGATTCGTCATATTTCTGTTTTTCACTGTCATCTTTATCTTTGCAGTGGTATCGCCGTAACGCAGCCCACCAACGATGTTCAGATCTACCTGAATGGTACCGGAACTAGTGTGGACATCTACGTGGACAGTACTGCCTACACACATGCTAGCATTGATGATGGATCAAACGATGCCTTTTCTGATGGACGATTCCAACTTGTGAAAGATGGTAAGACGTACACGTGTTTTATAGCATTTGCAGTTCTACTATTTGTTGATAAATAAGGTACAAAGCTAGACGCACGTCCTGTCATGACGTATTAACTAATGACGTTTTATCTTCCAGCCGGTACGTCAGCTGTGACTGGTGTGAAGGTCATTTTCACGTCCGGAATCTCGGTGGAAGTGAAGGCAGGACTCGGCATGCTCACCTACGCAGTCTCCATGACCCCTGACATGAAGACCAAGCTGAAGGGCCTTCTGGGTAATTTCAACGGCAACAATCAGGATGAATTTGTCTGGCCCAACGGCACAGCGGTTTCCTTCTCCAACGCAACCAACCCACCTGAGGACGAACTATTCGCATGGGGCCAGTCATGTAAGTTTACATTTTTATAGTACCGGATTTGCCATCTTACTTAAGGTTTTTTTTAATAATGAATTGTCTTTTAAAGCATACTTTTTTTCTTGTGTATATGTCAATTAACGCTTATTGCGTTTCTTTCCGACAGGGGCCTTGCGCACTACGGGCGATAGTACCCTGTTCACCGTTTATCCCGACGGTGAAAACGCCGCTACATACGGAAACAGTTCCTTCACTCCTCTGTTCTTCAACCTGGACACCATGTTCCCTAACCAGACTGACAAGGACCGTGCCATAGAGGTGAGGCTTTTTGCTAACTTTCGATAAAGATCATTTATATGCCTGCTAATGTTCAGCAGATGTTATGCCATTGTGTCAAGATTTACTATGTAGATCTACAGGTGGTTGAAACCAATTAACTGTGATGAACACTCGCACACTCTAAACAATACTCGACATTGTCTTGTCGCATTCTAATCTTCTAACCGCTTTACTTTGCTCTCTGCAGGTGTGTGGTGGTGCAGACAAGAAGGAGTGTCTGTTTGACATCGCGCTGACTGGGAACGAGGAGGTCGGTGCCGCCGCAGCAGCAGCCCTGGACGCCGTGGCCAACAGCAACGCCGCTCTCTGTAAGAGCCCTCATTATTTTCAATGGACTGTTTTCTTCATTTGTCGAAAGATGTAACGATCTTGGAAAACCATAGTAGTTTCATATGACGTCTAATAGCTTTCCTAATGAATCAACTTTAATGTAAAAAAAAGCTTTAGAGAGGCTGAGGATTCTTTTCTGATCCACCATATTGTTTTACAGCGAACACCCCGCCAGTCTTCAATGTGACGTCAGAGATCCGGGCTACCGTTGGTCAGGAGTACGGCCTGCAGCTGGAGGCTACAGACGACGGTGTGGTCACCATCACAGTCGCACAGGGGCCGGGAAGCCTCAATGGCAGTAACTACTACACGTAAGTCTTATTCTTGAAGACAATGAGAGAAAAGTGCACTTCTGTCTATGGATTGAAAGATTTCCTACTGATAGCGCTCAACCCATTCACTGTAATCTTCTAACTCGATGATTGGTACCATGCTATACAGGTGGACTCCTTCCGACACGTCCAACTACACCATCCAGTTCCTTGCCACGGATGACGTCGGTGCCTCCACATCCCAGACCCCCGATGTCACAGTGTGCGCCTGTCAAAACGGCGGCACCTGCAATTTTGATACCACCCTGACGGCACGTAGCGCTGGGTTTGCCATCGCCGCATGCAACTGTCAGCTGGGCTTCGTCGGCGACTACTGTGAGACGGACTACAATGGCTGCTCTGTCACACCTTGCTATCCAGGTAAGTCGGCTATGCATTTGTTTATGTGGATATTTTGTCTAATGTTACATGTACTTTCTTTCAAATATCATAATTGCAATCTTTATTACAGTCAGAATGATTGAGTGTAAATGATCAAGACTAACGCCATGACTGTCCTATCCTCCAGGTGTAAATTGTACAGATGCTGTGGCACCTCTGTCACCTGGTGCCAAGGAGTACACCTGCGGCAGCTGTCCAGCTGGAATGGTGGGTGACGGAGAGTCCTGTGTGGATCTGAACGAGTGCCTCTTGGCTTCCAACGACGCCAACGTGCACCAGTGTAAGAACGCCACCTGCTTCAACGAGGCCCCAGGTTACCGCTGCGAGTGTCTGTCTGGGTACAGCATGCAGGCTGACAACAGGACATGCATCGGTAAGAAGAAATATGAAACATATTGTTATTGTGTTCTTGTATTTTTATATGTATTGTATCCAGGGTTAATCCTGCCACGTATACTCCTGGTAAAATAAGACAGGCCTAAACTAAAACTGTTATAAAAAATTCAATAATGATGTATTCTGGTGTAAGAAGAAGTTAACATATACATCGATATCATTTCCCCAGATATTGATGAGTGTTCTACCGGTGCCGACAACTGCCATGCTCAAGCCACCTGTACCAACACGGACGGTTCTTTCACCTGTGCCTGTAACACTGGGTACAGCGGAGACGGAACAACCTGCTCAGGTGAGCACTCTGACTGTTCTTTTGCTGTTGTTGTTGTTGCTGCTGTTCTTTCGCATTAAAAGCATCAATTGATATGTAGCTAGCTACATGTAAAACGTTGCAGCTGACCAGTCAGGAACTAAATGATGTTTTACTTTTTTTCAGATATTGACGAGTGCCAGACAAACAACGGAGGCTGTGATCGTATCTGCGCCAACTCGGAAGGAAGTTACGCGTGCTCGTGTGACGTTGGTTTCAGGCTGATGGACGACAAACGCTCGTGTCAAGGTATCTTCAAACGTTAACCTCTCAAAGATGCACATATTGTAAGGCATAACAGCTGAGTGAAATGTAATTGAATGTGTAATAAACATCACATTACTTTTTACAACATTTACTCATGTACTTCTATGTCTCCAGATATTGACGAATGTGCCGGCCCCAGTCACGGTTGCAAACAGTTTTGCACCAACACCGCTGGTGGATTTGCCTGCACCTGCAAGGCGTACTACGCCCTGGCTTCAGACGGAAAGAGTTGTGAACGTAAGTCTACCATTCATGGTATCCTTACAAAGCTAAGTCATATTTCATTGAAGTAAACTATAGCTGATCCTGCCAATAATTTACTTGTATACAACAATATTATATGTTAATCTTATACTTTGAGACTTGCCTAGCAGATCAGCTGTATCTGTTATCAAAAACCTCCCAGTAAGGCATGCTATCGTTGAACACTGCCTAAAAGTTATGCCCAAACGATAACCGTTCGTATGTCTCTCCCCAGCGGCTGTTTCCTGTAGTAACGACACCAGCTGCACGCAGTTGTGCGCCGTCATCAACGCTACAGAAGTCTGCGACTGCAACAGTGGATACAATCTCGACGGCGATGGAATTACTTGCAATGGTAGGCAAAACTTCACTGAAAATGTAGATGCTATCAGAATAACTCCCTCAACTCCTACACTTTGCTTTGAGAAATAATATGTCGCGGAAACAACTATTGGTGCTCAAAAGTAACAGGTATACATCACTATCATGGTAAAGTTTAGGTATTCAATGCTACGATAGTATCATACACTAACGGCTGATTACATGCTTACATAGACTTTGACGAGTGTGCCAACGCTGCCAACAACTCGTGTGACCCCACCAACGGACAGTGCACCAACTTACCTGGCACCTTCAACTGTAGCTGCAGCACCGGGTACAGAATCGAGGCTGGTGGAGGCACGCTCTGTGAAGGTAAGTTTCATGACTTTGTCTAGTTCTGCATAATTTACGGTAATAAACATGTTCTAAATTGACGTTTTGGAGCCTCCACCTGGAATTTCTGTACAAAATTACAATCTCAGCGATGTGAACTGTGTTCTAACGGATAAAATTTCTTCACTCTAAAAAGATATCGACGAGTGTCTGACGAACAACGGAGGATGTGCGCAGGTGTGCACCAACCAGGGCGGCTCCTTTGCCTGCAGCTGTAACGCCGGCTACCAGCTGAACTCTGACGGGAAGACATGTGACGGTAAGATCTGTTGTTCTTGTTATTGTTATTCACTACAATTGCATGGTTCTGATGTGTATTGAAAATAAGCTTTTGGATACTGAACTGACAGTTTCAGTCCTGTTCGTTGCTTGTACTAAATGTGTTGACATTAGAAAGTGAATTTTTTTTTAAATCTCAACAATAGTGACCTAAATCCTCCTGATGTTTTCCACAGATATTGATGAATGTGCCTTGGGTACCGACACTTGCTCACACACCTGTGTAAACACTGGCGGCTCCTACAACTGTTCCTGTCCAGAAGGACTCAAACTAGACCTCACCATGAAGAACTGTATCCGTAAGTAGACACATTAATATCAATACATTTTCTAGTTCGTTAGTAAACTTGTAAATCGTGATCTACATCAAAATCAAGACGTATATCAATGAAACCTGTTCTTTCAAAAACATCGTCTTGTAAAAAGTTGACTTGTGCATAGATGACATTCTTAATCAATGTAAACAATGCCATAACTTGTACAATTGTTTTTACAGCTGAGAGTCAGTGCCTTGTCAAGAACTGCACGCCAAGTGGCATTGCATCTTGCGCTGTCATCAACAATGTTGAGACCTGTCTGTGTGCTGATGGGTACACGGCCAACGATACGATGTGTGTTGGTGAGTATGGATTTTGTTTCTTACATGCCACATGCACTTCACCAGAATCACTGTCGTTTGTGTATCTTGACCACATTCAAAGTTGTCACCAGCAGGTGCGAAATGACTGAAGAGGTGGGATAACAATTGAGCTAACGTCTGCATTGCTTCTTTTCAGATGTGAATGAATGTGCAACGATGTGCAGAGGAACCAACATGAAGTGCAACAACACGATGGGTTCATACATGTGCAGCTGTGCTGCAGGATTCGTCCAAAAGACTGTGAATGGCAGCATGACTTGTGAGGGTGAGTTAGGGACCTTCCATGACAATAATCTCCTAACTAATAGGCATATCGTAATTTGTGTACCAGCCAATAAAAACGAACCTTGATATATAGTATAAAATTATATCGTCTTCCTAGACCCTTGCATTGTGTATATGGCTGAGACCTTCCACTGATGCTTGGCCTGATTTGTGTTACAGAAACAAAGGCGTTCTCTGGCTCCATCAGGATCACCAGCGTTCCCTTTACGTCTGACCTGGCCGACCCGTCATCGGCTGCCTTCAAGACTCTGGCCGCCAGCGTTAAGTCTTCTGTAAGTAATGCATTCTCTGTTGTGCACTAAACTAGATCTAGACTCATTTTGTTTCATTGTGAGTAGGTACATTTGCCATATATCCATGAATAGTTCGAAATGACTGGAAACGAATGCGTCTAACATGTTTTAACTCTCCTGTCTTTTTTATAGCTGGACACGATGTACGCGTCCCAGCTGGGTGCATCCTTCCAGAGCACAACGGTGACAGGTTTCAGCAACGGCAGTGTGGTCACAGCCTACACCGTCAACCTGGTGTCCAACAGCACGGTGAACTCCACCTCCCTGGCAGCAGCCCTGCAGGCTGCCGTGCAGGCCGGGGGAGCCGGCGGATTCACCTTTGATGCCAGCAGCATCACTGTTGCCGGTAAGTTGAGTACTGTAATATGCAGGACGACATCTTTTTGAGACTTGTAAACACCAAGAGAATACAATACAGTCATTGCATCCCAAGTAGAAGAGCATCAGAAATTTCTTTGCAACTAGTGTGGTTGGTAAACACATGTCAATGCTTTGTCTTGTGTTATATGTGGTTGATAGACCGTAAAAATTTGTTGTTACTTAGCGTTGTGTTCGCAATAACCCATTTTGCTTTGTTTATTCTTTGTAGATATCGATGAGTGTGCCGGCGAAAACAGTTGCCACGCTCAGGCCACGTGTGCTAACACGGAGGGGTCCTACACATGCACGTGCAACAATGGCTACACAGACAACTCCGCATCTGGAGCTAAATCAGGCTCTAGTTGTGAAGGTATGTATCCCCGCATACATGTTTGCTAGTTCCTTTGACTTTTTTCCTTGAGGGATTTTGTAAATTTCTCTGAACACATGTTTAATGGTTAATTCTCTGACCACAGCATGTATAATATTCTTCTTGTGGGAAAAGAATCATCTGTGTTGGATAGTAAGCCACATAGCTCGCTATCATGACAGTTGCGATAGTTGTTCGTTCTCTGCAATCAATTCATTTCATCCTTTGTTTTCTTCTTTTTTCCTATAAGAAACCAATTCTGTAGCAAGGTATATCCGAGGTCAGACAACTTCCTTGATGAAATGGTTTCTTATTCTCTTTCATGCATGCGATCACTTTCCTCACAACATTTGCTTCCCATTTTTCTCCATTCTTCATCCTTTTTGCTTCTCGCTCTTCTTTTCGTCCCGTCATCTCGCTGTTCTATCTCTCCACGTTCGCTCTAGTACTGTTATATCATCGTTTGATTGACATGTGTTTTAATTTCTGTTGTTGCAGCTACGTCAACGCAGGAAGCCTCAAGTAACCAGACACTGGCCATCGCGCTGGGAGTGACGTTTGGTATCCTCGGCCTCGCCATCATCATGGCCATCATTGTGATGATAGCCTTGAAGAGCAAGAAGGTAAGACCGAATTTCAACATGTATTAGCTGTCATTGTAAATTTGTAGAAGCTCCACTTAGTGATACTTGATAGAACTGCAAATATAAAGCAGCATGTCTTCCACTTAGTAACAACCACAGTACAAGATAAAAAGTATCATATTCTTTGATGCAGTCACAATTGAAAGCCCTAATCAGTCGGTATGATATGTACTAACCTACTTCCTATTTCATTTCACAGGGCACGGCAACAATCAACCCAGAGTAACCATGAAAACAAGACAGACTTCTCTAATACTGAAGGGATGCAAGTCTTCTCACGATACATTTGCCGGGTTTAAATTATTTTTTTGAAAAATACTATGAAAATTCTGCGATCTAAAAATGTATATTAGCAAAGAGAAGTATTTGTGATTACAAAATAGATTTACTATCTATATGATATAGAAGACTGCAATGTAATGCAGTCAGTTGGCTGTTTGAGGTTATACCAGCTTCTGTAATCATCGCCTCGAGGGACTATACCTTACTGTGGAGGTCTTTATACCAAAGCTGATATCTATAGAAGTTGTCAAGCAACTAGGACTCAGTACCAGCTTCTTATTTTTCCACATATTTCGGAGGAAAGATCCCACTATTAGGCAGATTACCTGATTTGAACTGAACGAGTGGATTCTGTGAATCTTACTTGATGATGAAACCACTACTATTAGGTGAAACCATGGGCCGAAAATGGGATCCCGTGAATCCGAAGCATCAATCAAACCGTAAATGATTTACTAAATGTTATCATGAAATGTGAACCCTTTGATATTAGTCCAAAATTACAAGCCTTCAATTTTAACAGGGAAGTCTGTTACTGACGATCGTTGCTATCTGAAAGATTCAACTGCTTAAGGTTTGGCGAAGGAATATAGAATTACTCCGCACCGTATCACAGGGATATTGTTCTGATGACGAGGCGGTGATTAGAAAAGTTATTTATCAACCTGGACGTCCCACGGATATTGACAAACTAGACTTCTTAAGTGCCATAATCTACATATTCGTGATGTCTTCGTGCCACTATTGTAACTTGAGTCCGTCCCGTTAGAATTAGAAGTCACAAAATGTAGCAAAAGAGTTTAGAAGTATCAATTCCAAGTCAAGTCAAGTCCGGATATCTTGTACTTCATACAAGTAATGAATGTGAGTTACTACTAGTGTATCAAATATCTGTCGAACTGTGCAGTTAAGAATTCTAGGAAAGCTCAATATGTATTATAGTTTGTAAATATTGATGCTGATTGTGTGTGATTCCTTATGGATGATACAGTGTGAAGCTATTGATTTTTTATCTTGAAATTATTCAATGTGTGTGGTTTGATTGTATCCACCGCCAGTTGCTATTGTTGTCATAACGGCGGAAGAGATACTATGATATGTTTGTCATAACTAGCAACGTTTGCACCTTGTTGTACAAAGCTTCCATGGCATGTTGCTGCGTAAGATATAAATAAGCACAGTGCAATGTTGTTCAAACAGAGTTTAATATGCTGCCTGTTTAGGGAAGATGTGTGGAATATCAAATCAGGAGAAAGATGTGGGTGTACAAAATTCAAGGTGATACTTTTTCTAATAAAGCTTCAAAATAAACGCATTTGTTTGTCTTCTATCCTTCAATGAATATCTTCGAATTCACCTGAAGTCAAACAAGTCTCAAGAATCCAAACCCCCTTGTGAGCCTCACGCAATATTCCCACTCCCAAAGAGACCAAAAATTTTACTATTTGACGGTCGTTTTTGAACACTTTTCTCGCCACGGCGTGTAGCGGTACTGCAGATTAGGTCCCTCATAGGGTATGTACTCCTGTCTTGTAAAATGTAAACATATACAAAACGGTACATTTAAAACCAGTTAAGACAGGTCTGGAAGTCTTCATATAATTTAGAATGACCGAAGAGACTTTTCAAAACACGAGCTGATATAAAAAGGATTGATTTCTATGTGTGGGTGCCGAGCTCATGTCACATCCGTGGAAGCACCACATGTTTTATGTACACATCACGTATTTTTGGCGACGCCTTCGGGCCGGAGGCATTTGTGTTCAAGTACTACGATCGCTTTGAAAGAATTTCAAAAATTGCACGAATGCATTCCCTAGGGAATTGCTTTTGAGGTAGCCTTCGCCCATGCGGTCTTTTGACCGAGAAAGTGACCAAAAATTCTGAATTAAAGTGACCAACAAAAATTCTGAATTAAAGTGACCAACAAAAATTCCGAATTAAAGTGACTAACAAAAATTCTGAATTAAAGTGACCAACAAAATTCCGAATTAAAGTGACCAACAAAAATTCTGAATTAAAGTGACCAACAAAAATTCCGAATTAAAGTGACCAACAAAAATTCCGAATTAAAGTGACCAACAAAAAGTCCGAATTACAAGTGACCAACAAAAAGTCCGAATTAAAGTGACCAACAAAAATTCCGAATTAAAGTGACCAACAAAAATTCCAAATTAAAGTGACCAACAAAAAATGCCAATTAAAGTGACCAACAAAAAGTCCGAATTAAAGTGACCAACAAAAATTCTGAATTAAAGTGACCAACAAAAATTCCGAATTAAAGTGACCAACAAAAATTCCGAATTAAAGTGACCAACAAAAAGTCCGAATTACAAGTGACCAACAAAAAGTCCGAATTAAAGTGACCAACAAAAATTCCGAATTAAAGTGACCAACAAAAATTCCAAATTAAAGTGACCAACAAAAAATGCCAATTAAAGTGACCAACAAAAAGTCCGAATTAAAGTGACCAACAAAAATTCTGAATTAAAGTGACCAACAAAAATTCTGAATTAAAGTGACCAACAAAAAATGCCAATTAAAGTGACCTCCAAAAATTGCAAATTAAAGTGACCTCCAAAAAATGCCAATTTAAGTGCCCTCCAAAAATTGCAAATTAAAGTGACCTCCAAAAATGCCAATTAAAGTGACCTCCAAAAAATGCCAATTAAAGTGACCTTCAAAAATTGAGAATTAAAGTGACCTTCAAAAATTGAGAATTAAAGTGACCTTCAAAAATTGAGAATTAAAGTGACCTCCAGAAAATGCGAATTAAAGTGACCTCCAAAAATTGCCAATTAAAGTGACCTCCAAAAATTGCCAATTAAAGTGACCTCCAAAAATTGCCAATCAAAGTGACCTCCAAAAATTGAGAATTAAAGTGACCTCCAAAAATTGCCAATTAAAGTGACCTCCAAAAATTGAGAATTCAAATGACCACCAAAAATAAATTGCGAACTAAAGTGCACATCACTGTCTCGAACGCATGGTAACAGGACAACAGTTGAACTATATCATGTATAATCTTTGTTGATATTAAAATCCGTTAGGAGGATTAAGTAAGTAGTTTCCATGGTGATATAGGGTTGTCAATCAGATTGTCTTCTCTATAGCCTCCAAACTAATCCGTGTTTGATCCATGCTCCATGCGTATTGTCCTGGTCTGAGTGCTTTAAAAGATAGAAACGACAGGGGGTGAAAATGAAAAAGGAAAAATAAAAGACACTCAAACATGCCAATATATACACACACACAAAACACACACACAAACGCACATACAAAGAGAGGAAATACATACACGCACATACACACACACAAAGAGAGACAACACAGACACTGTGTCCACCAAAACACCCGTAACGATGGAAACATAATGTTGGTGGTTGTGTTGGCTATTCCCCCGAGACTTCATGAATTTTGTCATAAGAAGTAGCTACGAGACAAACACCGCTATATGTCACCATGCAACAGTAAGTACTCTACAACCATAGAGACATAACAAAACACCGTAAAACAGATTTAAGAGGAAGCAAAGCATTTCTGCCTCAGTTGTACAAGAGAACGAACTGAAGAGGCAGAGAGAGCGGAACTCATTGAAACATTTCGTGACAACAGGTTAGTTCCAATCATTGGAAGAATTCGTTAGAAATCTTAATGCTTCAGTCGTTTTAACAACGTCTTGTTAATCTAGGAACGTCTTTCTGTGTGTCTCCATAAAACCAAATAACTTTTACCTAGAGATGCCTTTATTTATTTGCTGAACTGTTGGTTTGTTTAGTTGGTTTGTTCATTACTGTGCATGCTTGCAGGGCACTCTAACAAGTTGTGGACTTATCGCGTGAACGCATGACTATATTGTTGATAGTAGTACATATTTATTTTACTTCCGGAAATAATTTCATAAATTTGGTAGAACTTCGGATATATGAGTTTCCTTTTACACAACCAGACATTACTGGTTGTGTAAAAGAAAACTCCAATACCATACATATTTGTTGTTTGGGTCACATCGACCGACGTTGGTGGTTACGTACTCTCTTTACCATTTCTTTCTACCTTTAACTGTTAGTGTTAGACACACAGTTAAGAGCAAAGTTTGCCATTGCCTCCATAACAACCGATGTGTTTACTTGGTGACAATTTCTCATTCACTGGGTAGTCAGTTGATAGGATTCAGACTATAGCACATAGCTACTGGGTAGTCCCTGAACAAAGGTTCTCTTTGTTGTCATAGCAGCACACAGATCCTTTTCAATCCCACTAGCCATGCCTGCTTTAGGCCAGATATAAATCGAAATGTATATGGCTATGTGGGAATACCACTTTTGTATAATATTCCCCCAAAAGCGCTAGCGACTCATGTAACTATCATACTGGTGTCACATTCGCTGTTTTGAAGGTTGAACTCGCATGTGTTAACGATTTATCGATAAAATAGAAATACAGTCGTCGATAAGACAGTTAATAGCTGCATACTTTTTTTGTAATACCGTTTTTTCCACGGAAACAAATGCTATAAGATTCTTATTTTCAGTTCACTGTGTTATTCGTCATCGGCGTAAACATTGAAGATAAATCCTCCATTGTCATATTTCCAGGTTATCCAGGGAAAACTGCTCTTACTGAAAGAAACGACATTTGGAATGCAAACTAAGTTTCTAAATCTTCTCTGTGGAGTCTTGCTGGCTTCAACATGGCAGTGTGTAGCCGCCACGACGGTGGGAACCACGGTGGTAGCAACAGATGTAACTGTGCTTTTCACGACAGCGGAGGTTACCAACACAGGGGCCACCACGGAACTGGCTACAGCCAACGCAGCCGGAGCTACAACAGATTCAACTGCCACGGCCACGACAACAGAAGCTAAAAGCACTACGGTGGTAGATTCAACCGGTGCTGCCACGAGCACAGCTTCAGCTACAGCAGCTTCTTCAACTGCAGAGGCCACAACCTCGGCTGCTGGGGTCACCACAGCGGAAGTCATAACTCTAGGGTCCACCACGGTAGCAGGTTCTTCTGCCGGGACGCCGACGGAAGCGACCTCAATTGCAGGTGCAAGCACGATCGAAGCTTCCACTGCTGCTACATCTGTGGGCCTCACGACAGCAGCTTCACCTGCTGGAGTTACGACGGTAGTAGATTCAACCGCTGGGACCACAACAGCGGAATCCTCACCTGCAGGAACCACAGCAGCAGATTCAACAGAAGGGGTCACCACTGCAGTAGTGTCATCCGGAAGTGCCACGACAGCAACCTCAAATGCTGCTGTAACGACGGTAGCAGTCTCAACTAAAGAGGCCACGGCGTCAGCTTCAACTGGTGCAGGTGCAGGCGCAACCGGAGTTACAACTACAGGACCCACAGCAGCCCAAAGTACATCGGTGAAAAACACGGGACCTGCAGGATCCACGGCAGTGGTAATTTCAACAGCAGAGACCACGCATGCAGCAGTCACAAATGAAGGCAGCACGATGTCAGCAGCCTCAAGGGCGACAGGAGCTACAAATGTAGGAGTTACGACGGCAGCATCTTTAACTACAGGCGTTACGACGGAGTCAGTTGCGACTGCAGGGGATGCCACAGCAGCAGTCACTACTACTGAAAGAAGCACAAAGGCGGTGGCCCCGAGTGTTGGCACCGTGACAGAGGCAACTGCGAGGACTACGATTGTAGCAGTTGTAACAACGGCTGGAGATTCCACTGCAGGTGCCACAACGATAGAGTCTACAACCACGAAGGTCACAAAAACTACAGCCAGAGGGACCACGACGACAGCAGCAACAACGGAAGCCCTTGTGGACGAGTGCGCCTCTGGCAGCCATGACTGCCATGAGCATGCAAGATGCGAGAACAGCAACTCTGGTGTTGGCTTCTCCTGCTTCTGCAACAGCGGATACGAGGGGAATGGAACGCACTGTCAAGGTAGTATGGTCTCTTAGGTACACGGTTGATTTGTAGAATGTTAGTATGATCTATCAGTTTGTCAATGTGTATCTATAGCCCTGTTCGTCATCATTAGCAGTGTAATTTAAATGCGATTGAAAGCTGCTGATACGTTCATTTTCTACTTTTACTACAGACGTGAACGAATGTACGAGTGGGGTCAGCGGATGTTCGGACATCTGCAACAATACAGTCGGATCTTTTGTCTGCGATTGCCCAGCCTTTTTCAAACTTGACATCGCAGACAATAAGACTTGTGTTGGTAAGTTATCTTGTTTGTCAAGATAAAGATTAAAAGTAGCGACAGCTGTTTATATACATCATCTTGCTCACGCTTACTCATCTAACATTTGTCAAAGTCTTTGTAATTTTGAATTTGCATGCAAATATGATTATGACAAACGTTCGAATGAATGGTTGACTGTGTAGTTTCCCGTCCCACCAGCCGCACGTTCCTGTGACACCTCCAACCCCTGCTCTCCCTCCGACGTCTCCACATGTGCAGTGACGGACTCCGGCTATACCTGTGGTTGTAACTCAGGTTACAAACTGGCGGATGGAAGTCAAACACTTTGTGTCAGTAAGTATCCGATTTTTTTCACTCTAATACGAGGTTTTGTTTACTTTCGACCTGGCAAATGATCTAGTCTGTTATCCCCCAGCTGTTAACGTTTTGCCTATGAGTATCGCACTGTCTTAACAAGCTACTATTTTGGACAAAATGATATGTAGATGCGTTGTTCTACACGACGAAGGGAATCTCATTCTTTTATCTGTGAAGTGACGAAATACAATTTACTGAACGTTTCTCCACAGATGTTGATGAATGCGCTACCGGAGAGAACAACTGCGACCCCACCCTCGGCATGTGTACCGATAACGCAGGCAGCTTCTCCTGCTCCTGTAAGGCCGGGTACACAGGTGCAGGGACTGTCGGCATGTGCGCAGGTATCTTATGGTTATATAATCTCATGTTTGCTTTGTACTCCTGATTGTTCTATCACCAAGTACAGTAAGGACTGGAGGTTTATACGCATATCATTACATTATAATTTCCAACATGTGTTTTTACAGATGAGGACGAGTGTGCTGCCGGTACAGCATGTTGTGACACAAATGCGGACTGCGTAAACACTGTGGGTGCGTACAGCTGCAGCTGTAAAACTGGGTACAAGAGCATCGCTACTAACGGAACAGGATTCCCAGGAGAGTGCAAAGGCAAGTGTTTCCGAGTTATGCAAATGATGAACGTGCTTTTTATTGTGATATTCTGGTTGGATAAGAGAAAGTTCGATTAAACAGATTGCAATATCTTTAAAAGTTGTCTCTATGTGTGTATGTTGCCCTACATGACCCAGTCGCTAACCTATGCTTTACTTGATATGTATAAAATAGAGGAACGCTTGTTGGCGTTCGGACAAAGTGCCGGACACTTTGAGCTGACTGGAAGCCCGACGAGTGACGCCGCGTCCAGTCTCATCAACGTTCCCAACGGACTGCCACTGCTGGGCGGCCGACTGTGTGACACTCTTTATGTGAGTATCCGTTGAATCTACTGTCCCTCGCCTTTATATGTACAATGCGACCAGGGGGACGAAGTGGATCACAATCTATGTTAACTGGTAACTCCTTATTGCGAGTAGACCAACTGTTTCTCAGTCTCTCCCAAGCCAATGGCCATTACGTCACCTTAAGTCTCCTTGCTAGTATACTTATGTGTATCTCAATTGCTAGGTTCTGGAGAACGGTCTTGTCGTCGCCACTACCCTGAAGGAGACGCAGGATTCCGTGGCCAAGACCATCTACCGCCACCCCACCACTGACGCGGCTGCGTTCGGCGATCCTGTGTGCGCCGTGTTCGCCCCATTCTGGGCTGACGCCGTCGTGGGAGGAGACTATCCTTCAAAGGTGAGCAACTCTCCGAAGTGGAACACATATCAAACACTCGTGGCAATCCATGCAAATCTGTGCCATAAAAGGTACACAACGGTTCTTATGTAGAGGAAACTGTAACACCGCATTATGTCGTTCTCCTTGTAGGTGTGGTACTACCCATATGAGACGAGTTCTCCCAACGGCAGCTCAGTCCTTGGAAGCCTCAGTGAGACGATCAGGACCTGGCTTGGCTCTAGCAACTTCAACGCGACATTTGCCCTGCTGGTGACGTATGAGACTATGGCGATGGCGGGTGATACTGCAAGAGAGGGAATGAAGGTATGTATCACAAAATATATATGATAACACTGTGCTGTTCACGTCTGTATATAAGTACGTATATATAAGTACGATGCATTGTATCACATATTTGCTAAAGTATATTCAATGCTCAAGGAAATTCAAAGTCTATCCAATTCCTTGTGTACCTCATTGCCTGGATGTATAAACTTCATCGACGTATATTTAATGCTAGTAAGGCAGCTTTTTTACAAACGTTAAGCGATCTCTTGTCAGACGAACACATTCCAGGCCGTCGTGTTGACCGATGGCATCCACACCTATGCCGGTGCCGTTTATGAAGATGGCGGCATGCAGTGGGACCCTCAGATCACCGACAGTAATCTGGTCGATGGGAAGTGGCCCGCGTTTGTTGGCATCGTCGTCGAAAGTGCAAACGGCTCGCTCATCGTGAAAGAGGACGAAAATTCAAGGTACGACATTTGATTATTGAGTATATCAAATTTTATTCTAAAGCTTTGCTAATGACGTGTGTACATAGATCCTATCCACCACCTTTTTCTTCTTATTCTTAAACTTCAATGTACACCCTCGTGCAGAAAGAAGACAAAGATGGCAAACGGCGAGAAAGACTGTAGCGGACCAAACGTATACTGCATGGACAGCAGACATCACGAAAGCACCAACAGCTCGGCCAGTGTCGTGATTCAGGCTGACGACAACGCGGACAACTGGGTCAACCCGAGAAAGTGGTGTTCGGATTGGTACAATGTAAGTAGCGGTTGGTTCTAACACAGTATCTAACGTGTTTTTGTTTTCATATTTCATCATAGCGCACACCTATCTTCAGGATCAGCATCATAATTATCTGATTGCTGACTAATCTTTTGTATTGAACGAAGGCTGAACCAGCCGTCAGCACGTTTGCCAGCGCTGTACCCTGCCCACTGACCAAGGCCCATGCTGATCTCGACACGAGGTTTAAAGCGGCAAGTGACGTGTCCACAGGAGGAAGAGCCTGCTATGAACAGAATGATGGTTCCTCTTTCACCGACGGTAGGAACTGGTGAACTATTTCATACAAATCCCCTTTTGCAAAGGTTTTGTATCATTTTCTGTAATCATCTAGCTGTTCTATTTATAGCATACCTTACTGTTTGGAACAAATATTTCAATATGTGATGGGACCAGCATGTATAACGTCCTTTTTTTTAAATCAGGTGGGAACAGTCTCTGCTGCTATGGATCATCAACCGGCGCCTTTATCCAAAACAATAGGGAGCAGTCTGGTAACATCCACAGATATGCACGGGTAGGTAGCTACAGTTTTATATAATCAATTAGCTGAGGAAACAGTGCCTTCCACAGACACAGGGCAGTCATTAATCATTCTGTCTTAACCGTTTACTAAATATTTCTAGTTCTATATCACCAGTCGAAGTACTTGTATAACGAACATAGTTTCCCCCACGCACTTCAGGACTCCCAGAACTACCAGGACTATGACGTGAAGCCCAGACAGTACTGCTGCCAGGACACATCCAGCTCCTACTGCGCCATGTACTTCGAGAAGAGGCCAATGATCTCAACTGAGAACTATCAAGCTCCACAACGAAGTAGGTCATGTTTTGTCTAAGGATTCCAATTGTATTCTTTTCAGACACAAATTGTGTTCACTTCAACTCTGACTCTTAACAAACATATTTATTCCTTGCTATTTTTTATCTGACAACTTTGCAACGCGGAAGAGTATTGGTGATATGATGCTGTAAACTTACCATTGATGTTCTCATCAGGTGCTGGAGCAGGTGATCCTCACTTAACAACGCTGGACGGACTCTCCTACTCATTCAACGGCTACGCTGAGTACCTCATGGCCACTAACACCAGTGATGCCCCACGAATCTTCGAGATGCAGGGCAGAACCAAGTTAGCAGACGTCGAACCCGGCAAAGAGCCCTTGGCAACAGTATTCAGGTATGTGTATGTGTGTGCCTGTCTTGAGATAGCTATATAGTTCAGTTGTGTTTCAAAATGTAACTAGTTTCAAAATGTAACTAGTTACCTGTTCTCTCTCACATTACTTATGTAGAATGTGCGCACATTCCGTATATTTCTGCAGTGCTATCGCCATCAAACAGCCGACCAGCAGCGTTCAGGTGTATCTAAACGCTAACGGGACTAGTGTGGACATCTACGTAGATGGTACAGCCTACACTCATGCTGGCATTGCCGACGAAAGCAACGCTGATTTTGATGACGGACGATTTCAACTTGTTAAAGGCAACTTCCTGTCATAAATACATTGCTGTTTGTTTGTTTGTTTGTTTGTTTGTTTGTTTGTTTGGTACATTCGTCTAGATACTCAAGAATATGTCGCATACTTATCACATCTATTTCTATCTTGATGTTGCAGATGGAAGTTCAAACGTGGTAGGCGTAAATGTCATTTTCACGTCCGGAATCTCGGTGGAAGTGAAGGCAGGACTCGGCATGCTCACCTACGCAGTCTCCATGACCCCTGACATGAAAGGCAACCTGCGGGGTCTTCTGGGTAATTTCAACGGAAACCAGGAGGATGAGTTCTACTGGCCCAACGGCACAGCGGTTTCCATTTCCAACATAACTAACCCAGCGGAAGAGGAAACATTCCCATGGGGGCAGTCATGTAAGTTATGAATACGCACTAGTTAAAGTTAAATCCATATCCATTTTTATGATATGTACATCATTAGATTTTAAATGTATGTATATGTGTATGATTATAGTGTTGATACAGTTACCTTGCCTTGGATATATTGTTGTACCTTTTTTTCAACTACCCACAGGGGCCTTGCAAAACATGAAAAATGCTGTCACCCAGTTTACTGTGTATCCCTCCGGCACAAACTACTCGACATACGGAAACCTTTCATTTACTCCACTGTTCTTCAACCTGGACACCATGTTCACTAACGAGACTGACAAGGCCCGTGCCATAGAGGTATGTTGGCTACTACATTCCGTGTTTTATCCTGGTTTTGGACAGGACAAGATAAAGTCTTCCTAGTCACTATTGTAATAGAGTCTATTTTTCTTCAGCAGTCTGTATGTACTCGTATCATTTGGCCAACATCTTTAATGGAACGCCTCTGTTCTTCCTTCAGTCAGTGTATCTTTCTTCGCATGCATGCTCTTTATAATACTACGTTGCTCTCTGCAGGTGTGTGGTGGTGCAGACAAGAAGGAGTGTCTGTTTGACATCGCGCTGACTGGGAACGAGGAGGTCGGTGCCGCAGCAGCGTCGGCCTTGGATGCTGTGGCCAACAGCAACGCCGCTCTCTGTAAGCTTCCTTTTTTTTGTAAAGATTATGATTCAGTCCTTTTTATTCCGTCTGCCCTCAGTCAGAAACAACAATGTTCCCATATCAATAACTCACCAATATAGGCACTACATACAGGACGTATCATACCAACAGGTCGACACAATCTTATTATCCACCATATTGTTTTACAGCGAACACCCCGCCAGTCTTCAATGTGACGTCAGAGATCCGGGCTACCGTTGGTCAGGAGTACGGCCTGCAGCTGGAGGCTACAGACGACGGTGTGGTCACCATCACAGTCGCACAGGGGCCGGGAAGCCTCAATGGCAGTAACTACTACACGTAAGTCTTACTCTTCAAAACATTGAGAGAAAAGTGCACTCCTGTCTATGGACCTACTGATAGTGCTCAACTTATTCACTGTAATCTTCTAACTCGATGATTCGTACCGTGCTAACACAGGTGGACGCCTTCCGACACGTCCAACTACACCATCCAGTTCCTTGCCACGGATGACGTCGGTGCCTCCACGTCTCAGACCCCCGATGTCACAGTGTGTGCATGCCAGAACAACGGCACCTGCAATTTTGATACCACCCTGACGGCACGTAGCGCTGGGTTTGCCATCGCCTCATGCAACTGTCAGCTGGGCTTCGTCGGCGACTACTGTGAGACGGACTACAATGGCTGCTCTGTCACACCTTGCTATCCAGGTAAGTCGGTCATAAATGTTAATTTTTGTAATGCTACTTTCATTTCGATGCCTTCTATACAGCCTCTCTGGTACTTACCATTCATTTATGGCCTTGATGTATGCATCCTTTTGTGTACCAGATATGGGGACTAACTTTATGACTGTCCCATCCTCCAGGTGTAAATTGTACAGATGCTGTGGCACCTCTGTCACCTGATGCCAAGGAGTACACCTGCGGCAGCTGCCCAGCTGGAATGGTGGGTGACGGAGAGTCCTGTGTGGATCTGGACGAGTGCCTCTTACCTTCCAATGACGCCAACGTGCACCAGTGTAAGAACGCCACCTGCTTCAACGAGGCCCCAGGTTACCGCTGCGAGTGTCTGTCTGGGTACAGCATGCAGGCTGACAACAGGGCATGCGTCGGTAAGAATATCGAAAAAGTTTGCCTGTATACACCTTTGTTGACTGCGTGTCCTTGTTGTGTTTAACTCGTGCGAAAACTAGTTTCCAGTCCTCTTTTCTCTGTCGGCTCAAAACCCCAGATCTACTCCAGTAGAAGTTAAATTGAAGAAATGGACAAATTTATAATACATATCTGATCACAATACCCCCAGATATTGATGAGTGTTCTACCGGTGCCCACAACTGCCATGCTGAAGCCACCTGTACCAACACGGACGGTTCTTTCACCTGTGCCTGTAACACTGGGTACAGCGGGGACGGAACAACCTGCTCAGGTGAGTATTGTTCTGTTCTTCTGAGGTCGATGTTGTTCTTTCTGCTATACCATTTCTATTAACTTGAGTTGTGGCTTGAGTATATTTAGCTGGCTTATTTGCATTAAAAACCTTCAAATGACAGCCACACAGGCACTGGATAATGTTTTCTTTTCTCAGATATTGACGAGTGCCAGACCAACAACGGAGGCTGTGATCGTATCTGCTCCAACTCGGCAGGAAGTTACGCGTGTTTGTGTGACGTCGGGTACAGACTGATGGACGACAAACGCTCGTGTCAAGGTTTGTCGCTGGCTTATCATAACATTACTTGTTTGTATGTTAATCAAAACATGGGTCTAATCATTTATTCATGCAGTGGTGTCTTTTTAGGACCCGGTCACATACGTCGAGGGCATTCTGAAGGCATTCTTGGGATAGTCTTGCGTGTGTCCTGAAAGATTCAGATGTTTTGTTACGGAGAAGCTGTCTTAGATCCTGGCGGTGGTTCGTTCTGTCACAGCATGCTCGACAGCTTACGACGAATGTGACTGCACCGTTATTTTATCGTTACTACTTCTTAAGCTAACCTCTTTTCTAATATGTCAACATCTTTACTTTCGTCTCCAGACATTGACGAATGTGCCGGCCCCGACAATGGTTGCACACAGTCCTGTAGGAACACCATTGGTGGATTTGCCTGCGAGTGTAAGGAGTACTACAGCCTTGCTGGCGACGGGAAAACCTGTGAACGTGAGTGCCTTCAATATCAGCCACATGGTTCTGGGCGTTCAATTCCTCAACACCTTTGCTGACTCATGTTTGATTTGTTGTGTTAAATACCTTGTCTATTCGATTTGAGTAGACAAACTTTGTTAAAATAGAACTTAAACAATCCTACAATAGACTACCCAGTGACGCAATTTATGTTAGACCACTACTAGCCTGATAGACGTCTTGCTATTTTTACAGCGACCGTGTCATGCAGTAACAACACCAACTGCACGCAGTTGTGCGCCGTCATCAACGGTACTGAAGTCTGCGACTGCAACAGTGGATACAATCTGGAAGCCGACGGATTCACCTGCCTCGGTAGGTTTATAACTTATCCTTACTTTGTAAAAGTTTTGTCAGATCTTTTTAAAAAGCCACATTGGAAAAGGGAACATGAAATTAAAAACAGATCTTAGAATCTTATTTGCTCGTTTACTCTAAGTAACGCTAGAAAACCCGCTTATGTAGACTTCAACGAATGCAACAACGCTGCCAACAACTCCTGTGACCCCATCAACGGACAGTGCGGCAACGTGCCCGGCAGGTTTAACTGTAGCTGCAACGCTGGGTACGAACTCGAGAGTGGTGGAGGCACGCTCTGTGATGGTGAGTAGAGAAGTATTTTATTTCGAGTGACTTAAAGCACGAAACCGCCTTTAAATGGATTTGATGTGGAGGGGTAAATACCTAAACGTTGCAGAACACTATTGAATCCATGGAGTTTATCTGTATTCTCTATGCAGAATATGCATTTTGTCCTCAAAACATTTGTCCTTATAAGACCTTTGTCTTTTTTTTAATCTCATCACCTTCAATGCGTGATGAAACATATATATCTTTCTCCCCTACAAGACATTGACGAATGCCAGACATCCAATGGCGGTTGTGAGCAAGTGTGCAACAACATGCCCGCTAGTTTCAACTGTAGCTGTAACCCTGGCTACCTACTGGACTCCAACGGAAGGACTTGCACCGGTGAGCGCATACATTTGTTTGTCTTTGATAATAACAAGAGTAATGGTATTTGTTGAACAAACAACAATGAAAATGCAAGAACACAGCTACATAGTCTTGCAAAGTTTGGAGCTGCCATGAAGAAATGCTCTGTACATTTAAGCTGCCTGTATGCTTGTGTTTATGATCTAAGTCCTTTTCTTACAAACAGTAATAAACGTAACGACGCCGGCACCTGCTACATGTGCCAGTATCACCTGCCTGCCTGCCGGTATCGCGTCCTGTTCAGTGGTGTCCGGACAGCCCACCTGCAGTTGTAGTGCTGGTTACGCGCTGGATGGCTCGGGAAAGCTTTGCGTCGGTAAGATTCTCTCTATTTCATACAATGTCGCTTTTTAAGAAATACTTCCAGAGACAAAAGCTGTTATTGCAGTTCGGCCTATGCACAGATTTTACAACAGTATACGTAGTGACATGGAAGTAAGAGCTCTACGATATTCTCATACACGTAGCTGTTTACATAATGGTCATAAAGGAAAGAAACATCGATGCAGTCAACAGCTATATATCTAACACGCTGGGATTGGTACCACGTCAACATCGTATATTGCCTGTCCATCTGTAGATGTTGACGAATGTTCTACAAGCTGTCAGGATAACAACACCATCTGTACCAACTCGCCGGGATCGTACAGCTGCGTGTGCAAGGCAGGGTACTACAGTCCAGCTGTCGAGGGAGGCAATGTTACCTGCCTAGGTGAGTATTTACATGCCTAGGAGAGCATGCCTTTTTAGAAACACCAGGGTACTAGATGATAACTGCATGGTGTGCTAACGTATATTTATGACATATTTACAGTCGAATTTCTTTTTAAGGTCATTTTCTACCATTTGCTGTAGTATTGAGCTTGATGAATGGTTTCGTTTCATTCAGTTTCCAGAACGTTTGAAGCGAACATCAAGATTTCAAACTTGACTTACACGTCTGATCTGGGGAATGCGGACTCTCAGGCCTTCAAAGACCTAGCGTCTTCAGTTGAGGAAAACGTAAGCATTCTATTTTTCACATACACGTTCTATGGTTACGGGTCTGCTTTTGATAATAGCAATGTGGTTTTAAAATGTGCTTAGTGAAATCCATTGTCCCATCCTTCCACCCACAGTTGGATACCCTGTACAGCAGTCAGTTGGGTGCGGACTTCCAGGGCACAACTGTTACTGGATTCAGAAATGGGAGCGTTGTGGTGGACTACGTCATCAATCTAGCATCTAACAGCACGCAGACGTCATCAAATCTGGCTGCCTCCCTTACATCTGCGATCGCAGGGTCTGCAAATAGTTCCCTTACCTTCGATGCCAGCAGTATCACTGTGTCTGGTAAGCAAAAATATATTGTTAGTTCTTCCTGCAATGAATTCTAAAGATAGCAATGAGCTCATGACATTTTGCAATGATCATATTGACAGATGGAAGAGAGTATTAGCTGTTGGTTAATTTGTAAAGCACATCATACATCTATAAGTTAGCACGTATAAACATGTGGAAAAAAAATAGAATCGATTCACGTTTGTTCTAAATCATGGTGTCATTAATCCTGAACCTGACGTCTTGTTCCAGATATCAACGAGTGTAACCTGAACACCACCAGCTGTGCAGATGTCGCCACCTGTAACAACACGGAGGGTTCGTACTTCTGCACCTGTCCAGCTGGATGGACTGACCTGTCTCCTCCAGGAAGCATCTCCGGATCATCCTGCCAACGTAGGTGGCAAATTTCGGTCCACGTCTATGTGGACAGGCTATTCACAATGTTAGACATGCTCACAAAATAGTTCAGTACTGATCCCGTGATATCATCGTGAAAATGCATGTCCTTGAGTACAATATTGGCATAATGGCAGTGTTTTCGCTGTTAGTAAGAGTAATTCATGTGAATCAAACTACCAAGAACTGTAAAGACAGCAGAGAATAGTGGTGTTATTTGTACTACTGCTTTGTTTTGTTATATTTTAAGTGTGATGTATATATAGAATGATTTTCGCAACCCTAACTTTAGTAATCATTGGCAGTCCCGGCGAGTTGTGAATGAACCACCACATAGGCACCCCCCACCCTCATTTCAATAAACAAGACAACATCATATTGTACCTTTCCCAGGAAACACACCTGTCGCCGTCACTACGAGTCCTCCTCTCGGCGTCATCCTGGGTTCAGTGTTTGGAGCCATCGCCTTCATAGCTATTGTCATAGTCATCATCTGGCTGCTAGGAAATAAGGTAACGTTTGGATTAAAGTCTCTCTTTCTTGTGGGACTCTTAGGAGAATTTTTCACAACACAGTGTTCCGGTGAATTTATCGTGGCTGGCAATAACGTAGCAATACTATCTAACATCATGGAAGTATCAATTGAGGTAAAATATCGTCGGGTCGAGAGGGGTATGTTAGCCTACCTTGAATGAGCGTTTTCTTTGGAAAGTACGCAAAAACTTTATTGACCAACAAATATATCCTGTGTATATCCTGCTGCATACGTCGTAAGTGAAAGTGTACATGATTCTTATGTTTGTTTCATCTAGAAATCATCTGTTGGCGTAGCGGAGGTAACACCGGTCACAGTGCCCGATGACGTAGAAGCGCAGGACCAGGGTGCATCAAACCGCCCTCCTTCCCGCCAATTCTTACAGGAAACAGCGCCACCTGCCGAACCCATCCCAGTTGAACTGCCCGGGACACCCGAGACCAGTGAGGCGTAAAATAGACTTATACTAACAACAAAGGATATTAGATTATCATCTCATCAAAGATTCAGACGCCATACACAGCTGACAACTATGCCATTCCCGACAACCACGGGTCCTTTTGGCTGGCGATTTGGAGTGAATTCCAATGCCAATTTTGAAAGTATTTTTTCCAATCATCATTGAATCATTCATTGACAACTAAAACTTGCTATTGTGTATTAAAAGACCACGCTACTAGGGACTACATGGAGAGATTAACACCGAAGCATCATGACTTCTTTTTGCCGAATTCATAATCTATAATGTCTAGGAATATGCGCCACCTGGCGGCTCTGTACTGAACTCTCTTAAGGTGTGGTACTAGGTGAAAATTATGACATGCTTGGCTGTTAGGTTGTGAAGTCTCCATGGAAACCGAATGCGGTTGTTTCAATACACAGCCAGTTAGCTAAGTACAGACAAAGTGCGTGTGTGATTTGATGTTCTGCTTTTAGCACAGTTTCATTTGCTGTTGCATGTACATATCCCGCTACTAGGGACTACATGGAGGCCGGATGCCGAAGCACGATGACTAATTTGTATCGAATTCATACCTTATAGCCTTCCATGTGTTGTAGGAAACTGATACTAGAGGGAAAGGATGAGATGCTCGGTTCTCAAGGTGTCCATGGAAACCGAATGCGGTTGATTTGAAATGTGATTTGGTGTTCTTTGTTTCTAAGATTTCTCTTGCTGTTATCTTGACAGACCCCGCTACTAGGAACTACAGGGAGTTACAAGTCCGAATTCCAATGCATGATGACTTTTTTTATCGAATTCACACCTTATAATCTTACATACCGGCCCCCTGTCGGCTCTGTAGTGAACTGCTCGTGAGGGGTGATACTAGAGGGAAATGATGACGTGCTCGGCTATTAGGTTTACTCTCTATGGAAACCGAATGCGGTTGGTTTATGATCGCACAGCAAGTGGTTCAAATAAACTATTTTCATCAACAACTAACCTGCATTTTGTGTTGTTTTTTCTACATACTATCACATATCGTTCAAAAAAGATGTCACCAATGATGTCGTTTCCCATTCCCGATTAAACTAAGTGCTACTGTGTGTCCTGTCGTGCTGAAGTCACCAATAGATGACAAAAGGATTAATTGTCCGCCTCAAATGTTGTGTTTGTCAGGCACGCAGTGGTGTTTCACTATTGTGAGTTGCCACGAGGGATACATAACACATGTCAACACGTTAAGGTCATGCTACGTAATCCGTGTCCTTGGGCCATTCATCTGTATGTAACAATTTTGATATTTCATTCCTTTCATACTTTGCCAGTATAACTTAAACTGATCTGTACTGATTTTGTGTATATTTGCCGTGAATTGGCTTGATATTTTATCACTTGTTAGAAAGACTGGAAGTCATTGCTTTTTAATTCAATATAGACTGCACGACGGTCGTACTGAAAGCATTAAATCGTCACATTGATGACGCAAATCTTTTACAAACGTCAAAAGAATAGTTCAAGGAAAGCAACAATACAAACAGGAAAGATTTACTTCCTTAGAAATAAATCTATTGCGATACATACTGATGTGTCTACTTTTGATGAGTTATATATATTTCAAAATCTTTCAGGATTGCTATTTCTTAGGGCTATTTTTATGGCTGACACGTGGAACAAATGCAAGACCTTTGGCCACATTTGTATCCATAGGAAATGAGTGTTGCTAATCAATCAAATGATAATGCCTAACGACTCCGATGTTACCTCAACTACATGTACAAGCAAACTTTGTTCATTTGTTTTCTATTACTAGACTAATAAATATTTCATCGCAAACATTGCGTGATGTTAGGTCATCGGCTCCGCTGTCATTACACATCGATAAATGTCTTGTCATAAACTCAAAATGATGTTTATTAATTTGAACAAGTCGATATCTGAACGGTTAGTCGCCACGCACATTTTACGTAGCACAAGAAAGAACGCATCAAAAACCAAATACAAAGTAAATCCTACGGATCATAGGAATGAAAAAGGATTCTAGTTATTCCTATATATCTCATATGGATACTGCCTTGTCAATCAAAATGTGAGCATGACAATACTGAGTACACGGAAACATGACACCGTCCACCGGTCTTACATAATGTGTTGCATTGCGTGAAGGTTGCTTTGTTTAGTCACCTTGACAACAAAATGCGTACGATATATTCTTCAAGGGCCGTTGTCATATGAACCTGTGCGACTGTTATCGAATGCCCTCTGCATACGTGTAGGTGTCTAACTCAGGATTTCCAACAAAAACAGGATACGGCGAATGGACGGTAGTTAATTGCTGTCTGAAGTTGAAGTTCGCCGTGTGTTTTAGAGGTGAGAATCTGTAGATATGTAGAATGATTCAATACGTAAAATTTGGTACAAGTTATGTGTTTGAAACAGTTGGTCCCTGCAGTTGGTCTATATGTATTTTATTTAGATTTGAAAACCACTGGATGAGAAGTCTTATTTCTAATGTTCAGACATTACAAAAGATGTAAAGGTTGTCTCCAGGGACAAGACCAGGTTAGGTCAACCAAATAAGGTACCTAGATCATAACGACATATAAGGGACAGTCAGTCCCCATCGTTTTTTTTGGGGGGGGGGGCTATATCCGATAAGATAATACCTTACGACGACTAGAATAGCTGTACATGGTCCAAGCAATTTTGAAACTGCATATATATATATATACATGTATGTCTGCTAGTTGTACCTATTTTGTTGGAAAATTACGTAACGATTGTAATTAACGGACAACAGTATTGTAGGCCACATTATGCAGTCAGAACAGTACTACTATATACTGCGATTTAAGGGCGACAATAGATAATGATACAACCACCGCTTTCTTTCACGTGGCGTATATGTCTTCGAAACAGAAATGCTTAAAATGCCATCCGGATGTTCACAATGCACTGTCAGTTCCTTTATAGGGTTACTGGTTGTGGTGATTGTACTTTTACGTGAGTAAATCCGGAGACAGAAAATCGAAATTGGGTGTGGATTATTCCCATTGACATCCATAGTGCACCATATGAGCTAGGTGTGGTGACAATCTCTAACTTGATATATGACTTCCAGGATGGGCTGAATTCTCAGGGACAGTTACTTAATGTATGTCTCTGATAGGGATATTTAGGACGACTTAGGATCTTCATAATATCTGATGGTCAGTTGCAGTACTCAGTAGAATATATTCATTGAACAGGTTTAGTGTATTTCTGACCAGTTCTTTAGACGGTACTTGAAACAGAAATCAGACGCTTGTTGACACACTTGTCCATGTCACGTGTGCAGACGAGAATCTCCAGGGCATGTCTAACATCAGCAGACGTGTGTATCCCACCGGGAGTGGGTGTAACGGAATACAAACAAAGACAACCCCGGAAACATCCGTCTATATATTGTAACCAAAGGCCACATAAATTTGCCCTACATTGTTTCGTGGATGTATATATATATTTTGTATAACTTGGCTTCTGTTCAAGTAGGTCACAGCAACAACAGAGTCTGGTGTAAAGTTGCTTGTTAATTGAACGGAAGGCCTTCTTCTGCCTTGCAGCTTTAGTACGGGACAACACCCCAGGCAAGATTTGCTGTTGATATACATATCGAACTTATCGAAGGGTTGGGGTTGCCACAACTATTCTAGGAAAAGGTATGTTGAAGTAACCATCGTCTTCTAAGGCATTCATTCTCGTTGTTCCGAGATGACTGTCCATGTGTTGGTGGAGACTGCCGTAGAATCTCTAGTCAAGCTAGAGTCCGAGTCTACTGACCTGGAAAGAACTGCCTTAGCTTAGTCCTGAATTGTTACTCTTTCTCAGCATTCTGCTGCCACACTGAAACCTAAACACGCTCCATTTTTCATGGTATGTACACTTTGGTCAAATGAATAAGTAAACACGTTTTCATCTGAGGATAATGTCGGAATTTTGGTGCATGCGCCTGCTTAATCCATACAGATCATACGTTGCCCCCATGAGACATGCATGGATTTGTAACCCTATTGAGGTACAGGATAAGGGAGGATGGTGTGACGCACGTTCACTTTAGTCATGGCACGAGCCATACCTGTATCCACCTGCTCTGGGAGGCTATGAATAGACATGATCACCATAAACACAGTCCACACTTCGTCCTGTAGAGAATACACGACACAACAATAGGGGTCCATGCATGCGGGTACTAGTCAAGGGTGCGTTGAATAAATTACAAGTCACAAAATGGGGGCATCAACGTGAATCGAAGTTCGTTTCAGCAAGATGAAATAATTTTCTCAGATTTTAGCCATTTGCTGTCATCCTTTAGGAGAAAGCCAGTTAAAAGATACATTTTAAGTTTGAAATGTATTCCTGATACTTATTGCTGAGCAAAAAGGGGAGTACTTCATCATAATATTTTAGTTTTGGAGCAGTAAGTTGAATGTCTCTTTTCTTTTAGGCAACAGGATACTATTTGAAAGTACATCCTTCTGGAGGGAGAGCGTCTCATCCATCGATAAAGCGACAGAAGAAATCACACTTGCACTGTGTAGCCGGAGACTTCATACGATAAAAGACAATGAAAATAAGGACAGTTTCAACTTCAACCATGTTGACAATCGGATGGATTCTAGGGCTGCTTGCCATCACCGCGGCTGTATCACCTCCAACAACTTTGGCTCCAACAACGGCGCCAACAACCATGGAGCCAACCACGGGTAGGTTGTAGTTTTGTTTTTATGGATGTGGTTACATCATTTATCTGTGTATTCAGTAATCTATAAAATGTATATACTGTCCTACATATCTTTATATGGTTGCGAAACGTTACGGTGATATAACTAAATCTATTTTTCTACAGAACGTACACACAGATTCAGACAAACCACGAGACCATGCAGTACACAATAAAACGTATTAGTTGACTTCTTTTCGACACATAACTGAACCTGTATCTACCTAGAATAAGTTCTCAATGCATGCATATATATGGCTTCCTTCAGTCAATATTGGCCATGTATGCTTGCATATTGAAGTATAAAATGCATGATGGTCGTTGCCAAGCATGCTACAACTTCTGGCACAATGGTGCAATGAAAAGAGAAGACGTGGCATGGAACTAGTTCGTTCTCATTAACTAACCAACCTACTTCACATGTTGGACCGAAAATATGCTATTCAACTGGGACAAAGCAAGCTCTACAATGTAGATGCCAGGATTGATAGCTATGAGTTTGGAAGATCCCGGCAACTGTCTTCCGTCCTACAAATATCTAAACAGAGGATTGACCAACGCCAGGAGATACGGTATTTCTCCTGGCCTGTGTTGGGTTTGTCCATTTGTCTACTTTTCTAGACCGTCCTCGTTCTCTAATGAATTTGCCTTGCCTTTAGTTACTACAACTTTTGCTGGCATGCTATTTTAAACAGTATCAGAGGGTGTGTGGTTTCAGAATATACCCGTTGCTCATCATTTCAAGTTATAGCTTCTTAGAGCAATGAGGTCATTAACAACTTTCCGTATTTGTCACTCATGCTGTACTTAACTTCAAATACATTTTTTTCAGTCCCTGTTGTTCTTTTGATTAGAGAAAAATATTACACAATTGGCACCCTATTTATCGAAAAGATCAGATAAACGTGTAGCAGTCTTAGCTATATTATAAATGACTGTTCATGCAACTTACATTCCGGGCATTTACCAATGATGAATAATAGATGACTAGGATCATGAACTAGACATTGATCATGTATCTTTGTATAACGTTGCGTTCTTGTTAGACTACTATCTAACGGCTACCTTAATCTGCTATCTTTCTTTTCCGTTTTGACTCGCACCGTGAATAAGATTCTGCACTCAGTACGCTTAGGCTCTGAGCGCAGCATCCCACTGTCACCTATCGCGTCTTTTCTTTCCAGACCGTACGAAAACCGAAGTACCCACCAGCAGAAACCCAACAACAGTCCATTCATCCACACATGAACAACCCACGAGACATCTAACAACATTATTCACCACTCAGTCATCAAGAACAGTGACTGAACTGCCACACACTACTGAACCACCTACCTCAAAGCCTGTACACCCTGCAACCTCATTGCCTACTACAAGGTTGTTTACAACAGCTCCCCTGACTACAATTACTGACAAAAGAAGATTACATACAACTAAATCCCCTACTACAATACCTGCAACTACAAACGAACACACAACACATGCACACACTACCCCATCCCCTACTACTGGGTCGTTCACGGCATCCCCTTCTACGACGGCTCCATCTACTGAAAAAGATGTAACTACTGGACATTATACTACCGCACCTGGTACTACAAACCATATCACAACAGAACCCCCCACTACTGAACATTATACCACAAAAGTTATCACCACAGACTTTCCTACTACCACTAAATCTGCCACAACAGAGCCGCCAACCACCGCTCCCCCTACTACCAAGCCTGTAACAACAGAACCACCAACCACTGATCCCCCTACTACCGAGTCTGTAACAACAGACCCACCAACCACTGATCCCCCTACTACCAAGCCTGTAACAACACATCCACCAACCACTGATCCCCTTACCACTAGGCCTGTAACAACACATCCACCAACCACTGATCCCCCTACTACCAAGACTGTAACAACAAATCCACCAACCACTGATCTCCCTACTACCAAACCTGTAACAACACATCCACCAACCACTGATCCCCCTACTACCAAGCCTGTAACAACAGAACCACCAACAACTGATCCCCCTACTACCAAGCCTGTAACAACAGAACCACCAACCACTGATCCCCCTACTACCGAGCCTGTAACAACAGAACCACCAACCACTGATCCCCCTACTACCGAGTCTGTAACAACACATCCACCAACCACTGATCCCCCTACTACCAAACCTGTAACAACAGATCCACCAACCACTGATCTCCCTACTACCAAACCTGTAACAACACATCCACCAACCACTGATCCCCCTACTACCAAACCTGTAACAACAGAGCCACCAACCACTGATCTCCCTACTACCAAACCTGTAACAACACATCCACCATCCACTGATCCCCCTACTACCAAGCCTGTAACAACACATCCACCAACCACTGATCCCCCTACTACCAAGCCTGTAACAACACATCCACCAACCACTAATCCCCCTACTACCAAGCCTGTAACAACACATCCACCAACCACTGATCTCCCTACTACCAAGCCTGTAACAACACATCCACCATCCACTGATCCCCCTACTACCAAGCCTGTAACAACAGATCCACCAACAACTGATCCCCCTACTACCAAGCCTGTAACAACTCAGTCACCAACCACTGATCCCCCTACTACCAAACCTGTAACAACAGATCCACCAACCACCGCTATCCCTACTACCAAAGCTGTAACAACAGAACAACCAACCACTGATCCCCCTACTACCAAACCTGTAACAACAGAACCACCAACCACTGATCTCCCTACTACCAAACCTGTAACAACACATCCACCAACCACTGATCCCCCTACTACCAAGCCTATAACAACAGATCCACCAACAACTGACCCCCCCTACTACCAAGCCTGTAACAACTCAGTCACCAACCACTGATCTCCCTACTACCAAACCTGTAACAACAGATCCACCAACCACCGCTATCCCTACTACCAAAACTGTAACAACAGAACCACCAACCACTGATCCCTCTACTACCGAGACTGTAACAACAAAGCCACCAACCACTGATCCCCCTACAACCAAACCTGTAACAACACATCCACCAACCACTGATCCCCCTACTACTGAGCCTGTAACAACAGAACCACCAACCACTGATCCCCCTACTACCAAACCTGTAACAACACATTCACCAACCACTGATCTCCCTACTACCAAACCTGTAACAACACATCCACCAACCACTGATCCCCCTATTTCCAAGCCTGTAACAACAGAACCACCAACCACTGATCCCCCTACTACCGTGCGTGTAACAACAGAACCACCAACCACTGGTCCCCCTACTACCGAGCCTGTAACAACACATCCACCAACCACTGATCCCCCTACTACCAAGCCTGTAACAACACATCCACCAACCACTGATCTCCATACTACCAAACCTGTAACAACACATCCACCAACCACTGATCCCCCTACTACCAAGCCTGTAACAACAGATCCACCAACAACTGATCCCCCTACTACCAAGCCTGTAACAACTCAGTCACCAACCACTGATCCCCCTACTACCAAACCTGTAACAACAGATCCACCAACCACCGCTATCCCTACTACCAAAACTGTATCAACAAAACCACCAACCACTGATCCCCCTACTACCGAGCCTGTAACAACACATCCACCAACCACTGATCCCCCTACTACCAAGCCTGTAACAACAGATCCACCAACCACTGATCCCCTTACTACCAAACCTGTAACAACACATCCATCAACCACTGATCCCCCTACTACCGAGCCTGTAACAACAAAGCCACCAACCACTGATCCCCCTACTACCAAGCCTGTAACAACACAGCCACCAACCACTGATCCCCCTACTACCAAGCCTGTAACAACAGAGCCACCAACAACCGCTCCCCCTACTACTGAGCCTGTAACAACAAAACCACCAACCACTGATCCCCTTACTACCAAGCCTGTAACAACAGATCCACCAACAACTGATCCCCCTACTACCAAGCCTGTAACAACTCAGTCACCAACCACCGCTCCCCCTACTACCAAGCCTGTAACAACACAGCCACCAACCACTGATCCCCCTACTACGAAGCCTGTAACAACAGAGCCACCAACCACTGATCCCCCTACTACGAAGCCTGTAACAACACAACCACCAACCACTGATCTCCCTACTACCAAGCTTGTAACAACACAGCCACCAACCACTGATCCCCCTACTACCGAGCCTGTAACAACAGAGCCACCAACCACTGATCCCCCTACTACCAAGCCTGTAACAACACATCCACCAACCACTGATCCCCCTACTACCAAGCCTGTAACAACAGATCCACCAACCACTGATCCCCCTACTACCGAGACTGTAACAACAAAGCCACCAACCACCGCTCCCCCTACTACCAAGCCTGTAACAACGCAGCCACCAACCACTGATCCCCCTACTACCAAGCTTGTAACAACACAGCCACCAACCACTGATCCCCCTACTACCGAGCCTGTAACAACACATCCACTAACCACTGATTCCCCTACTACCAAACCTGTAACAACACATCCACCAACCACTGATCCCCCTACTACCAAACCTGTAACAACAGAGCCACCAACCACTGATCCCCCTACTACCAAGCCTGTAACAACAGAGCCACCAACCACTGATCCCCCTACTACCAAGCTTGTAACAACACAACCACCAACCACTGATCCCCCTACTACCAAGCCTGTAACAACAGAGCCACCAACCACTGATCCCCCTACTACCAAGCTTGTAACAACACAACCACCAACCACTGATCCCCCTACTACCGAGCCTGTAACAACACATCCACTAACCACTGATTCCCCTACTACCAAACCTGTAACAACACATCCACCAACCACTGATTCCCCTACTACCAAATCTGTAACAACAGAGCCACCAACCACTGATCCCCCTACTACCGAGCTTGTAACAACAAAGCCACCAACCACTGATCCCCCCACTACCAAGCCTGTGACAACAGAGCCACCAACCACCCGCTCCCCCTACTACCAAACCTGTAACAACACATCCACCAACCACTGATCCCCCTACTTCCAAGCCTGTAACAACACATCCACCAACCACTGATCTCCCTACTACCAAACCTGTAACAACACATCCACCAACCACTGATCTCCCTACTACCAAACCTGTAACAACACATCCACCAACCACTGATCTCCCTACTACCAAACCTGTAACAACACATCCACCAACCACTGATCCCCCTACTACCAAACTTGTAACAACACAGCCACCAACCACTGATCCCCCTACTACCAAGCTTGTAACAACAGAACCACCAACCACTGATCCCCCTACTACCAAGCTTGTAACAACAGAACCACCAACCACAGCTCCCCCTACTACAAAGCCTGTAACAACAGAGCCACCAACCACTGATCCCCCTACTACCAAGTCTGTCACAACAGAGTCACCAACCACTGGTCCCCCTACTACAATAGCTATTACAACAGAACCCCCTACAACGGCTACACCCACATCAAAAGCTTTCACAACACAACCACACCCTACACCAGAAGCAACAACTAAGGGATGGACGACTGCCCAAATGTCAACACAGGCTTTGACCACAGAGCCGCTTGCTACGACTGCGCCAACTTCCACAGCAAGCCAAACAACTAAGTTGCCAACGACACTCAGCGAAACTACTCAGGGTTTCACAACAGTATTCCCAACTTCGAAACTTGTAACAACTGTAGCACCTTCCACTGCAGCTCAAACAACTGAATCGCCTACGACAACCAGCTCAACTACTCAGGCTCCTACCACAAAATCTCCAACTACGGAACCTGTCACAACGTTACTGCCGTCGACTGTTGCCGAAACAACGTCCCATTTCACCACCGCTTCCCCTACCACAAAAGCTGTAACTACAAAACCTTCCACAACCGAACTCCCCACCACTGTATCCCGTACTACAGAACTTCCCACCACTGTGCCCTCTTCTACCACAGAACCTCCAACTACAAAACTTCCCACTACTGAACCACTTACTACAAAGCCCTCCACCACTTTGCCCCCTACTACAGAAACCCCCACAACTGAACCTCCTACCACAGAACCTCCGACTACAAAACTTCCCACTACTGAACCACCCACTACAAAGCCTTCCACCACTATGCCCCCTACTACAGAGCCACCAACAACCAAACCTCCTACTACAGAACCTCCGACTACAAAACTTCCCACTACTGAACCACCCACTACAAAGCCTTCCACCACTATGCCCCCTACTACAGAAACCCCCACAACCGAACCTCCTACCACAGAACCTCCGACTACAAAACTTCCCACTACTGAACCACCCACTACAAAGCCTTCCACCACTATGCCCCCTACTACAGAAACTCCTACAACCGAACCTCCTACCACAGAACCTCCGACTACAAAACTTCCCACTACTGAACCACCCACTACAAAGCCTTCCACCACTATGCCCCCTACTACAGAAACCCCCACAACCGAACCTCCTACCACAGAACCTCCGACTACAAAACTTCCCACTACTGAACCACCCACTACAAAGCCTTCCACCACTATGCCCCCTACTACAGAAACCCCCACAACCGAACCTCCCACTACTGCACCTCGTACTACACAACCCCCAACCACTGTGCCCTCTTCGACAGAACCTCCAACTACAAAATTTCCGACCACTGAACCATCTACAACAAAGCCCCCCACCACAATACCCCCTACTACAGAAACCCCTACAACCAAACCTCCTACTACAGCATTTCCCACTACTGCACCTCGTACTACAATGCCTGAAACAACGGCTCTCCCCACAACCGAACCCCCCACTACACTACCACCCACAACAGAACTGCCCAGTACTGCATACCCTACCACGAAGGCTTTTACCACAACCCAATCCACCACAGACCCTGTAACCACAGAATCACATACCACTGAACCTTCCACCACTTACCCTCCTACAACAGAGTCAGCTACAACACTGCCTGCAACAACTGTACCCCCTTCTACTGCTGCTCCTACCACTACAGCCAGTCCTACTACTGGGGCTCCTACTACAGCCAGTCCTACTACTGAAGCTCCTACTACAGCCAGTCCTACAACGGAAGCTCCTACTACAGCCAGTCCTACAACTGAGGCTCCTACTACAGCCAGTCCTACTACTGAAGCTCCTACTACAGCCAGCCCTACTACTGAAGCTCCTACTACAGCCAGTCCTACTACTGGGGCTCCTACTACAGCCAGTCCTACAACGGAAGCTCCTACTACAGCCAGTCCTACAACTGAGGCTCCTACTACAGCCATTCCTACCACTGAAGCCCCTACTACAGCCAGCCCTACTACTGAAGCCCCTACTACAGCCAGTCCTACTACTGAAGCTCCTACTACAGCCAGCCCTACTACTGAAGCTCCTACTACAGTCAGTCCTACAACTGAGCCTCCTACTACTGAGCCTCCTACTACAGCCAGTCCTACTACAGAAGCTCCTACTACAGCCAGTCCTACTACAGAAGCTCCTACTACAGCCAGTCCTACAACTGAAGCTCCTACTACAGCCAGCCCTACTACTGAGGCTCCTACTACAGCAAGTCCTACTACTGAGGCTCCTACTACAGCCAGCCCTACTACTGAAGCTCCTACTACAGCCAGCCCTACAACTGAAGCCCCCACTACAGCTAGTCCTACTACTGAGGCTCCTACTACAGCCAGTCCTACTACTGAGGTTCCTACTACTGAGGCTCCTACTACTGAGGCTCCTACTACTGAGGCTCCTACTACTGAGGCTCCTACTACTGAGGCTCCTACTACTGAGACTCCTACTACTGAGGCTCCTACTACTGAGGCTCCTACTACTGAGGCTCCTACTACTGAGGCTCCTACTACTGAAGCTCCTACTACTGAGACTCCTACTACTGAGGCTCCTACTACTGAGGCTCCTACTACTGAGACTCCTACTACTGAGGCTCCTACTACTGAGGCTCCTACTACAGCCAGTCCTACTACTGAGGCCCCTACAACTGAAGCTCCTACAACTGAAGCCCCTACTACAGCCAGCCCTACTACTGAAGCTCCTACTACGGTCAGCCCTACTACTGAGGCTCCTACTACAGCCAGTCCTACAACGGAAGCCCCTACTACAGCTAGTCCTACTACTGAGGCTCCTACTACAGCCAGCCCTACTACTGAAGCTCCTACTACCGAGGCTTCTACTACAGCCAGCCCTACTACTGAGGCTCCTACTACAGCCAGTCCTACTACTGAAGCTCCTACTACAACCAGCCCTACTACTGAAGCTCCTACTACAGCCAGTCCTACTACTGAGGCTCCTACTACAGCCAGTCCTACTACTGAGGCTCCTACTACAGCCAGCCCTACTACTGAAGCTCCTACTACAGCCAGTCCTACTACTGAGGCTCCTACTACAGCCAGCCCAACTACTGAGGCTCCTACTACAGCCAGTCCTACTACTGAGGCTCCTACTACAGCCAGCCCAACTACTGAAGCCCCTACCACAGAGTCTCCCACTACCAAACCTGTAACAACCGTTCCACCGTCCACTGCTGCTCAAACTACTGAATCTCCCACTACAGTCAGACAAACTACTGAGGCTCCTACGACAGAGTCCCAAACTACCAAACCTGTAACAACCGAGGCTCCAACAACGGAATCGCCCACGACAAGCAGTCCAACTACCCAGGCTCTTACCACAGATTCAGCTACAACTCAGCCTGCAACGACTGTACCGCCTTCCACGGCAGGATCAACAACAGAGTCTCCCACTACAGCCGGCCCAACTACAGAAGCAGCTACCACGGAATCCCCAACAACAAAACCAGCAACAACTACCCTTCCAACAACGGAATCCCAAACGACTAAACCCGCTACAACGGTACCACCAACGACAGCCGGCGCAACTACTGAGGCTCCTACTACCGAGTCCCCAACTACGAAACAAGAAACGACGGCACCCCAGTCCACCGCAGCTCCCTCTACTGCATCCTCCACTACAGCCGGTTCTACAACTGAAGCCCCTACTACAGCCAGCCCTACTACTGAGGCTCCTACTACAGCCAGTCCTACTACTGAGGCTCCTACTACAGCCAGCCCTACTACTGAGGCTCCTACTACAGCCAGCCCTACTACTGAGGCTCCTACTACTGCCAGCCCTACTACTGAGGCTCCTACTACAGCCAGTCCTACTTCTGAGGCTCCTACTACAGCCAGTCCTACAACTGAGGCTCCTACTACTGAGGCTCCTACAACGGAGGCCCCAACTACCAAACCTGCTACAACTGTGTCGCCTTCCACTGCAATTAAGACAACTGAACCCCCTACCACTGCCAGTCCAACCACTGCAGCTCCAACGACGGAATCTTTAACAACAACAGTCAGAGCAACAACGAAGCTATCCACCACAAAGCCCCCAACTACACAAGCTCCAACAACAACTCCACATCCAACTACAACGGAATCTTCTACTACAGTCAGCCCGACTACTCAGGCTCGTACCACAACCGTGAAGCCTGTAACAACTGTGCAACCGTCAACTGCGGCCGAAACTACCGTATCTACCACGACAGTACGTCCTACTACCCAGGCTGCCACTACAACGACACAGGCAACAACTGTAACATCTTCAACCGCGGCGCAAAGCATAAGCTCGAATGCATCATCTACAACAGGTATTATTCATTATTTCCATGGGTGATTTTTATGCCACTCATATACATGTAGATCGGCCATATGGAGAACAATGCGATTTGATCTGCAAAATAGATTCACAATAACTAAACAAGATTTTTTTTCCAAATGTGAAGAAGTGTATTCGGTCCTAATATCGTTAGGTTTAAGACAGAGTAAGAGACACACTTCATTGCTGTGACTTCGCTGGGTCTTTCTTCCATACACTAATCCGCGTTGAATTATCTTTTGTAGCAGTCCAGTCTACTACACTGACTACTTTGGCTTCAACAACAGAAAGAGCTGGAGTGCCCAACTTTGGTAATTAACTTTTTCGTTAATAATGATTCTTGTTAACATATCTTATATTCGATGTCCAGTTATGGTACATGTATTTGATGTAATACATTTAGATATAGGTCAACATAAGATAAGCAGATGTGGACAATTTGGATACATGACTTTTCAAGGAAATGCCGAAAGAACTCTGAAAATTCGAAATACTTTCTCAGTATAAACATGACAAACCTTATCCATAGACTTGTTACATTGGTTTGTCAACCACAGTTAACGTTCTTGTGGATTTAATTTGTAACCTCTTAATCGAGCTAAAATCATACCATTGTACCACCATTTCCTACACACATGCCACTAAACGTTACACGGATGAATCTCATTCTTTGCTATAGTTTCCGACTTGGTGAAGTCAAAAATCAGGATTACGAACAAGGTCTTCCAGCCTGAATTTGCCGACAAAACCTCCGAAGAATACACGAACATCACCCGGTCTATGAAGGTCGTGGTATGTATATATATATATCTTGTTGTATAAAATCTACTATGATATATTACTAATCTCAAGATTACAGATATGTTAATGTTCTAGTTAAATATTAGACTCATCAATTTGTGGTTTCTATCTACATGAACAGACAGGGTGGAAGTTGTGGTATAGGTTTTTACTGTCCTACTCATGTATGTAAATATGAGATTAGTGCAAATGATTCGACTGCAATATATGCATTATTATAGCATGAAATGACAGTAGAACCATCCTATTCAAGAAAGTGACATGATAAGACTCGTGATCCTTTTTATAACGGATCCCATTTTTAAAGCCTATGGTCTTCCTCTGTAGTTGACTGATCTTCATCAGAGAGCGTTGGGCTCCAGATTCAAAAGTATTGAGATCCTTGGACTCCTCAACGGCAGCGTCATCGTAAACTACGTCGTGCATGTTATACTAGACAGCGGAACGACTCCAGAGGAAGTGAAGGAGACCCTCACCGACGAACTGCAGTCAATCGGCCAAACTAGCGGGGGCTTTGACTTTGATTCTTCTTCAATCGCTGTTGAAGGTTAGAAACATTGAAAAACTTATCCACAGCTAACAACCCTGAATATCATAATATCCGTTCCCTTTGCACAGGAGTGGAGTATAGACATTGCTTCTCATAAGTAAGGACTCTTTATTACATTCTCTCTGCACTCCACCGTCATTATTGTCAACCATGGGTGCATGGTGGTAAATCTAACTAAAAAGATGATGGATGTAAAGAATTCGAAGATTACTTCACATATTGTTCTTTTCATCTTTGTCAGTTTTTAGTCTTTAATCATTCATATTTGATATGGTCCAACATTCGCAAAATCAGAATATCAGAACAATTACTTTCTTTGTGAACCTTTCAATAACGTTATGGTAGTGTAGGGGAGTTCCAGTAATGCACTCTTATGATAATATCTGTACTGACAACACAGGCCTACTGATCCATTTTCCGCTCTCTCGACAGACCTTGATGAGTGCGGTTCGTCTGATCTGAACGACTGTGGTGATCTGTCCACCTGCACCAACACGGACGGTTCGTACTTCTGTACCTGCAGGGAAGGCTATCGCTTCGTCTTCATAGCTGGGAAGAAGGACGGGAATGTGTGTGGTGAGTACATGTCTCTCTGTGATTTACTATTCCATTCGCAGACCTACTGTGTACTAGTAGAAGTAGTAGTAGTAGTAGTAGTAGTAGTAGTAGTAGTAGTAGTAGTAGTAGTAGTAGTAGTAGTAGTAGTACTAGTACTAGTAGTAGTAGTAGTAGTACTAGTAGTAGTAGTAGTAGTAGTAGTAGTAGTAGTAGTACTAGTAGTAGTAGTAGTAGTATTGTTATGACAACTTTTCAGTCTGCTGATCAAATGCCAATCATTTAATTATCGTCAAAGGTGTATCCAACACACATATGCTAGTGCATGTAAATCAGTGACGTCAAATACTTTCGATTAATAAACCTACAGATCTTACTACGGTATGTGTATAGACATCATCTTCATTGTATAGAATGTCGTCAATGTACCTTGGTTCTGCTCATATACAAAAATAAAAACTGCGTGTGTGTGTGAGTGAATGAGTGAGTGAATGATTGAATGCATGAATGAATGAGATTATAATATGTCGTAGCAATGTATCTCCATACTTCTAGAGCAATTCAAAATGGCACGGCTTTTCAAGGCCATTGTATGAAAGGATGGACTCGCGTTTAACACACTTCTAGGGACAGGGCTTTGTCCTACATCCGATGTACGAAAATGAAAACACATCAAATTTTGACAATAATGGAATTGATTCACAAAGCACGGACATCCGCCGGACAAAGACGCTTTGTCACAAGTGATTATCGAAGAAAAAGAGGAACTGTAATAAAAGTGCTTCTGTGATGCGCAATAGCGGAAACAGTAAATCTCCACCTAACGACAAACCCCACCCAGTCCCATTGGAGTTGGGTGGAGCTATGCTGCAGGTTGTTTTTTACATCAATTCTGACATGAGGATACAGCTCCAATCAGCGCAGCAATGTCCTCGCGTCAGGACAACAATTGATACATCATTTCATTGTCTAACCTGTAGACAGGATTTCAATTCAGGTTGACATCTTCCGGTCGTAAATCGATTTCTAATTAAGTGACTAGGCACGGCAGACTCCAGAAAACGGTATCCAAAACAGCGGCCGTGTCCTGGATACGTCAATGTATTTGGAAGTGGACATGGTCGCCAGGGGCAACGTATTAACATGCAGACATAATCGCGTTACTCCCTCTATTGTTAGCTATCGGCCATTCAAACGACACACACCTGGCTGAGGTCGGACACAATAGGTTTTACTGCGTACAGGCTGCCTGTCACTAGTACATTTGCGAGCGACCTCATTGGAAATATTTCTATCGTCCACAAGAAGATATCAGGTTTTCATTTTGCTGCTGCAAGACATTTTTAGATCCAGCCCAGGAAACGCAGGGCGATGTTCTACAAGACCCTTTTGGTTGTCTGCGTGGCACACATTTGCTGGGCGCAGCAAATAGCAGATGAGGCTACACGGAAAAGTGTAATAGCAACCTTCGTTGGAACCTCCACATCTGAGGTGAGTTCATTGCTTTAACATTATTGAAAAAAAAGAAACATAAAAGGAAAAGACATTGACGGTCCTGGCGACGTCTGTTTCAAATGTGTTTGCTGTGTCTACCGTTATCACCATATGTAATAACATAAACGTCACAAATTAACTTTGCAGTTGTCATCCGGATCCATTTGAATGTTATATGAACTGTGTTTGATAACATTCATCGAAATTCATCTTTATCTAACTCGCAGCCAATGTTTCTTTTCAGATAACTGCAAATTCAACGGTGTTGAAAGAAATCATCGTAAACGAAACCAACAAACTGTGTCAACAAGATGATTACAAAGCGAAGTGCTGCAAGGACATAAACTACAAACAGTGAGTGTACTTATTTTGTTAACGTCGTCATAGCATAACTACTATATGATAAGAAAATATGAATGCATAGGCAGACAATAGGGTAAATTTAGTTTTTTGTTGTAAAAAAAAATGCCCTCCGGAAAGAAATAACCAAACTGGTATCTTAGGGGATATCTCACATGTAATTCACAGTAGATCCTTAACAAAAAAGCACTTAATTGAAAAGTCGTCTGCTTAACAACCATGACGTTCGAAAACGTGGTTGCCATAATAGAACCTTGATCGGTACAATGGTACGGCTCAAATTCCATATCCCCAGTGTCAATCACCAGTGACTTACATTTAGCGTTGCGTGCGAATTGGCACGTAGGATTCAAAGACGTTTGATTATTCAAGAAGCATAGGATTTTTACATCTAAACGACAGTACTTACTGCGGATTTCCTTCATACACATCTAAAAGGACACGAAGAGTGGACATAAATGTCTTTATACAGTTGAGGTGAATGAACTAAATGGTGAACTTTATTAAAGAATAACAAGTGAAAGATACACTGTTAGATGAAATATGAAATTTGGTCATGTTTGAGACGCGTTTAGCGCATAGAAGTTGAAGAGTGGTCAAATAAAGATTATGACATCTCATATACTTTGTCCATCTTGTCTACCCATAGGCTTGGAAGTGGAGACATCATTGTCCCAGGGACAAACTTGACCGCGGAAAACTACATCCGGTTTTTGTCTGTAAAAGGCGACTCCTCAGCTAACGCAACCAGCAGTGTCAAGTGAGTATCTAATCCTGCTATTGACAACGTCTAAGAAACCGAGAATACGATGAATTTGAAAGCATTAGCAGCTCCTTCGTACTTGATCACTGGTGTAAAAGTGGTCAATGGCCCTTATTACACACTGTTTTGCTTTGCTGTAGACACTTGCACGGTACCGTTTCCTAATAACCACTGATGAATCATTTAAATGGACTATACTAACGAAAGAACATTTATTTATCCGTTACAGGGTGACGCTAGCCATCGTTGTGCCACAAGAAGAGGATGAGAACGATCTGTGCCTCATCGACACATCCAGCAGCCGTAAGAGGAGAAGTACGGGAGAAGACTTCCTCTACAGGAGGAAAAGACACATCGGCACCACACCTGCCCCCACTGCAGCACCGAATTATGTGTACCTGGATCCTGACCTGGCCAAGTTACTGATGAACTCCAACACCTTCAGAGCTGCTGTTAACGTAAGTATGCGTCTTTCGCTAAGTGAATATAGCCTATCATACAATGTCAACGGCGACGAACATCTCGTGAGAGAACATTTAAATAGTGTCACTGGCGCTCGATGTACAAAGAGAATGCTGAGCCACATAGGAATACCGTCATAACAATGGAATGAACGTTCTGTACATAAATATAGACATATATTATTCCCACTTATCATACATCTCATAATGGAATTCAGTTGCTGAAATAAACTTTTTCGGACAGTCTTTACTCTCAAAGTCTCAATAAGATAAAGACATGGAACGGGCTCATTAGAATTTAGTGATGTATCAAGAATCAATATTCAACCGGATACTAACAGAACCGCTGTTTTCTTTCCACAGTCCCAGCTCGGCCTCATCTCTGCCAATGTCGTCAAGTCTGACGAGAAGAACTGTACCGCTGAAGACGACATCCAGCCGTGGGTCATAGCCCTCATCACCATCGCCTCCTTCCTCCTTCTCCTACTGCTAGCTGCGACTATCATGATGTGTCACAATGGGTAGGTTATATCTGTCTATCTATTGTTTTTTCTGTTGAAACTTTATTTTAAAGCTACAATCTAATTGTATCCTTTCTTGAAATTGCATTCTTTATACGACTAAATTCCAACATTGCAAGATCTATGCTAATGACCTACTCCGCTCATTTTGTTACAGATCAAAGAATCAGCCCTACTCCAAAGAGTTGATGGGGTCAGTTACAAGAGTGTCGCCAGACGCTGCAGAGGCAGGAACTTCATATGGCAAATACACCCGCGTGATGACTCCGAAACTGGCCTTCACTTAGACGTAGAAGCAGGGCGCTGTTCATTCATTCAGTCAGCCATGTACATGTAGTGCCATTTCAATTTCATTCACATTCTGACGGAACGTCCAGGGTACGCTAGAACAAACTATCAAGCACGTCGGCAGAACGTACTGCGCCTGCGCAAAACCCTGATTTTTCACGTTTTTCGTTGGCAGTGTTTGGTCAACGTTGCATCAAAATTTTGCCTGTTGCAGACGATATCTTGCCTTGTACAACATCTGAAAACTACAGACAGGCTGTCAACCTTATATGCTCTAATACAACCTTATATGAGACGTTCTGCCAAAGTGCTATGCACAATACATTACGGGTTTCGCGCAGGTGCAGTACGTTCTGCCGACGTGCTAAACTATCAGAACTTGCAGAACTACAAGAACATCAGTTTGGCGCAAAACAAATGATCCTACCTCACATGGCCAAACGGTGGACAATTAAGACATCATGACCGATTCATTAAGTCGGCACGCTTACAAACTCAGGTATCCTGTAGGTCCACCTGCCTCTTTTGTCCAAGTAACGTAGGATTTGTAGCGCTGGCCATTTGGACAAATAGTTCCCACCTTACTGTCCTACGACATTGGAATTGGAATAGTGAATGAATGCAGTTATCTATTCACTATTTTGCCTATATGTACTTTATCTTGGATGGTTGGCATCATTCCTGCTATCACATATCACATAGTTCTCTCCGTTGTTTTGGATCTGTAAAAAAATGCTGGTACATGTTTTAGAAAATGACAATGTGATAATGTATAGCCGTACACTGAAGGTGCCGCATTTGTATATGCTCAAAGCTGAGAATACTATTGTATTAGTTTTGTATTATCGCACTGTTGGTAGTACAAACTGGATATAAATAAGCTGTATGAAGTGTAGAACACATGATTATACAGCTTTCCACATGAGCATTGTATAGATCAAGAGTTATCGCTTATTTTTGTATCAATCGAACGAGGCAGATTCGAAAAGAGCTCTCTGCACTGTTAGCAGCATTCGATGTGACGATGTTGTCACCGATTGATGTTTGATGTCATTAAAGGATGCATGAACGTACAACCGTTTCTAGGTGATTGTCATGTAATATTTTCCTCCTTCTTATCCTATTCAAGGACTTGTGTCACCTTGATAACAGTTTGCTGCTTACAGTTTGAACATGTGAAAAATTAAGAGCAGCTGTTTAAACATGAATCGACTGTGATAACAGCACACAGTGTTGTCCTGTATCGAAGGCGTAACGTTTTGCGTCAACATGACTAGCTTAGTCATGGCGGAACATTAGAGTGCAAAGTCTTGTTTATATCCTATCAGTAAAATTACCCAGGTAAAATGGAGAAACGCACTTTGAATGAATGATTACTATGCGAATGTTCGTATCTATTTTACCGACATTCAGAGCAACGTAACAAATATATTCAATTTCATTTCCACCGTCAATGTCAAGCAGAAACGTTCAGATGTTTTGACAAGACGACTTTGTGCTAGGAATATTCAATTTGTTGATGTAAATCGATACAAAAAGAAACAGTTTAGTATTAAATGTGCTTTTGAATCTGCAGGGATGTTTTTCAATATTCGCTTCCGTCGGCAAATAACACATCAGAATGTGCGTGAGGGCGGTGACGCAGATGTGGTTAAATAATCATACAAATCAAAACAGCCATTGTATGTTGTCCATAGAGACCATGTATCCGCGGTAAGTTGCATAACAAACCTATCACGCAAACCCTTTGTACTAAACAAGCCACCTGCGGTCATCAATAAGTGACTACAGCCTGCAAACGTACGTCCCGTTTTTCATCAACATTATGATGATGTTCGTCCATCATACTCGATGAGGGCTCTAACTTCAGTTAACTTCAGTTGCTCTTGTGAGTCCGGGTGTGGCTGATGAGTCCAATTGTACTCTAAAAGAAATCGTCATTCCTTTGCCTTACATTACACGTTTTCATCAGAGATTTGCAACACATCTGTAGACATATGTTATGAACAGTCATGACGGAGCAAATATAAACAGTGGTATTTTGTTTTTAGCGAAGGATACATGAGGTATAAAGTCACGTGGCTGTCTTGAAAAACAAGGTGTTTTCGGTTGACGGCAAACAACATGCATTCAACTTAGAGGCAATGTACAAAAGAGTTGGGTCCTGCGGGACGTTTATTGCGTGATACAGCAGACTCGCTAACAACGGATACCAAATGTTCCTATTCAACAAGCTGTCAAGGCAACAAAAGGATTTCTTGTTCCTACAAACAGGATTATCATTGGACACGACACAAACACAAAACGAACAAAAACCGATCTGGTGAATGCATAGAGACGGTTGTCGACTTGATATTGACAAGGCTCGTGCGCTGATATGCAGAATAGATTGTCAAGGGCACTTTGACATGCACTGATCCAGGTAACTATAAACAAAAGGCGTAGCATAGCAGCGGAGCTGTTAAAGTGGAGATGGTCTCCTCAGATACCAAAGATACATACAAGGATTTATATTCCATTGTATGTGTTAGAACCGCAGATTATATCTGTATCTCAGCTTGGAATCAAGAGCTCTGAGACCCCACTGTTTTCTTCATCCAAAACTTTTTTAAAGTCCGATTGTTTGGTTTCTGGAAGGAGCCCTCGGGTGCTCGCATTATTTTGATCTCGGAAAAACACTACAGGACGATGGTTTTCAAGGCCTTCTTGGTAGTGTTCTGTGCACACGTGTGTTTGTCGGTGGAAATTCCCAAGGATAAGGAAAAGAAGAGTGTTTACCTCAACTTGGCTGGCGCCGGCACCACAGGGGTAAGTGTTCTTAACATCGTTACAAGTACTATATAGTACTATAAAGGACACACAAAAACTGTGAAATTTCTAGTACATCGCTAGAAAAGTGTTTCTCATGAGGTTCTCTTCTTTTTAACCTTACTGCTTTACACACGGTTACGGTTGCATCCTACCATGAAACATTTATAACATATTTATTGTGAAATAGTTAAAATATAAACATCCGTCCTTGTTTAATTATTTGAGAAGGACATTGGAATCATGCATTATATTCGTGTATCATAGTGCTTATTGTAATATTTTCGTCTTACCAGGTTAGTCAAAACATATCGGACATAAAAACGCTCATACGAGACGAAGCGAATATCTTCTGTAATGGTACCGACTACAAGAAGAAATGCTGTAAGGACACCAAGTATGAATCGTAAGTACATCTCACCAACAACCTATCCAGGCGCACAGAATAAATACAGTCGACATTCAGTAGGTAGTATTAGATACTCATAGCCACGATCGAAATTTTAGACTGCATTGTTTTACTTCTTAGATTGACCTCAGCCTTTCTACTAGTTTTTATTTAGTCCCAAAAGTACAATACAAATGCAATATTGCTTTTCATTTCCTTTCGACAAATCTTTCAGACGAACCATATGTTGACATCATCCGTCCTAAAAAAACTGTTTGTTTTTAGTTGCCACGGCATTGTCAATTCTGAGGAATGTTAAGCGTTGTTCTTTGTCCCTTGTGTCACCAAAACAATGTTCGTGCGTGTTGAATTATGGAGCATGCGTCAGAGCGAGTTATTGAGTTGTGGACAAACTTATTCATCTCCATGTCATGGCGTCAAAGCTACGTGCACGAGAACAATGAACATCGTAACAATTTCTTCAATGTCAGGGTTCACAGAGGTCTGAATCATTTATGAGGCTTTTATATAATGGACTTGTTTTGTTAGGATCCTTGTATGTTTCTCAGTGAACTCTCATCAATTAAGAAATGCTATGAACGCAGAAACAACATGTTGTTACTGTCTTGATTGTCCTCCGATGTGCCCACATAGTACACTTTAACAGACCTATGCACAGTTTATATAGCCTGGGTACCATCCTCCGTAGTTTTTGCCGCTCCCAAAGGTCGCTGGCCACCGACCTTTGGGAGCGGCAAAAACTACGGAGGATGGTACCCAGGCTACAGTTTATACGTGTACATTCAATTTTGATAATGAAAGTTTCACACACACAGTGCACGGTCGTCCAACTCAACTTATCCGTTTTGAATTGCAGTCTTGGCAAAGGGGAGATGATCGTGGCGACCAACACTTCCGCCGACGAAAACGTGTTCTTCCTGCACATGACTGGTGATGCCAACAGTAGCGCAGACAGCAACGTCAAGTGAGTATTCCGTTCTAAAAGCAATTTGAAACTTGAACACCCATTGCATACGTTGTATCATAAATTCTATTTTCCCTTAAGAAGTCTAAGCTTTATTTTGACGAGTTCTAGTATTTTCTTTTCTTTGCGTCTCGTTCCTTGCAAGCAACGAAACGAAGTAAATCACCATCATTACCATCATCATCATTTTCTTTCCACAGGATCGAGGTCGCCATCCTTGTGCCACAGGATCACGATGACAACGAGCTGTGCGTGATGGAGGACCATGCCCGCAGGAGGCGTAGTCTGGATACAGTCATCCTCAACAGGATGAAGAGACATCCTCACAGTACGGAAGCCCCCACGCCGGCCCCCAACTCTGTGTACCTGGATCCAGACATCACCAAGGCGGTCCTGCAGTCCAACAGATTCCGAACTCAAGCCGCTGCGGTGAGCATCTCTTTATCAACCACAGATTACAAGATCCGCCAGGCTTAATTATACCCTAGCTTAATTACAGAAGGTAGACCCACGAAGCCTGCTTTCCCAGTATCTAAAGCACAGCGTTGCTAATCATATTCTTAATATGCTTTAAACGACACATTGGTGACTTGCACCACCAAAATTTTCTTCCCAAGCAACTTTTACATCACCAGTCCTTTGTATTCATGCCTTCTTTTTTGCGCCTACTTTCAGAGTGGTTGGTACGTGGGTGATGTGTCCAGGGCGGACGGATTTGACAGCACCTGCAGTGGTAAAAGGGATGACGACCTCCCGATGCAGCCATGGCTGATTGCTCTGCTGACCATCATGTTCTTCCTGCTCCTACTCCTGCTCGCAGCCACCATCATCATGTGCTGCAACAGGTCCGTTTACTTGTATTGTTGTTCGTTAGTCATCTCTTCTTAGGCGCAGCCAATGGCTAAAAATGTCCATAGCAAAAGTGTGAGACTGTTTATTGCGTGGTGCCTTGACTATACAAAGCTTTATGTCGCTTTTGCTTGATGACATATGCTGACGTCTTAATGTCTCTTCCAGAAAGAAGACCAAAGGCTACTCCAAGGAACTGATGGGTTCAAGAATAATTCCACAGTAACGTGGGATCTGCAGCACATGTAACAATGGGTTCAGTAGACCTGTATAACATTAGAGACTGCGTGAAAACAAGAGAACCTGTCTTTCTATATCACTTATTTACAGTTTGCCATCTTGGCATTATGAAAATGAGGTGTATAACAATAATGTAAAAAGGCATGCAAGCTATAAGATGACAAGTGGAAGGTGTCGGTATTTGGAACAGTCCGCCCTGTCGTATCCGCCTGTTGTATGGGGATCACGTGGGGTTCGGCGTTACTTCTTCTGAGGAAAGGTTGATGCACGTTAACGGTGAACTGATTTGGGCACTTCCAAAGGCCCTAATAGTTTAATCTGCAATGACTACGTGGAGCAGAACTGAATGATACTGGCGTCACCATTCCTTCAGAAGAAGGAAGCTTGACCATGACTTTGATATTAGGCTGCTTCAAGCTGAATTCTAAGTCGTTGAGATCCCAGGCATACTCGGGAACACAAATTGATGCCGTAACATTTCAAATCTCTAGATCTATTGTAAAAGGACAAGCACAGCGACGTTTTCGATTTCTAATGGTTAAGTGAGATAAAAAAGTGAAATGTAACGATATACACTCGGAGGGAAAATATGTATAGAATGTTACCCGAAAGTTTTAAAGTGAATAGATATGTACGCTTGAATTTACAAAATATCTTTGACTATGATGTGTATATAATATCTCGGTGATAACATCTCAAAATGTAATCGACATTAACAACACCTTGTTATTGGAGTATATGATTGCTATGGTGATTCACTTGGCACCAGTGACGCTCCTGTTTACGACGTGCTGACGTCATCACACAGTAGCAATCTGATTGGTGAATCTTTATGTGCCAATCAACAGTGTAGCCTTTAGGGCGGAATGATTCTATTTTCCGTAGCATAATAATTATTTAGAGAAATGATATTGTTATTGAACTCTTCCCCACTGCCTATCAATATCTTCAGTTATGGTTTCATTTGACGAATAAGATGTAGATTTGTTCTCCACCTGTCCTGACATACAAAGTGATCTTATTGTTTACTCTGCCAACCTGTTGTTTTCGATGTGTTATAACCGTAATATCTTACGGGGGCTTGATGTATCTGTATGAAGCACTGATGATGGGAGCGAGGTGTTTCTTGTTCATTATACATTGAATAAACACTATACCTTTGATACAAGGATCTCTTTTCATGGTTCTCATTCATAGATATCCTCGCTCGTTTGCGACTGCGATTCTCTGTTGAACGTATACAACGTAACGTGGGTTGACCATCTAGCAAAAAGACAGTTCCAGCGGTTATTGAATAACTACATTTCTGACATGTTTATATTTATGACTTAGATCCCTGTGTACACCTGTACATTCATTGGCGCGCTCCGTATTTGCATCAACAATCCATATACATATAGATGTTTGTGATGATGGTCGAACAACAAAGCCTTCTAACACATCTACTTGAGTGATTATTCTTGTGTTTTATTGCATTGCAGCAAAAGAGTCAAGCAAAGACAGGAAGCACAGTGCCGTGTTGAACCTGGTGGGTTCGACTCTCTCCAAGGTAAGCTCGCTCGCACAACGGACTCAAGATAAGACACAAACGTTTCCATATATGGTCAAAAGCTCTTGATCGAAAGCCATCACCTTAACAAGGTTTTGCAGATATTTTTTTCAGTCTCACTTACACGTGGGCAAATGATATACATATAGGTGCACGCAGTGAATGAGAGTGACTACGATGAAGCGACTAAAAAGATTGTGTGTTGCAAAAAATGTACCTGACATGGGGACAAGGTAGGAACTTACATGTACTCAATCTTCCCACCTCTAGATTGGCCCTAAGAAAGCGAGAATGAAGGAGCTCATAAGGGACTCGGCCAACGAATTCTGCAAGGATAGCGAGAACGCGGAGAGCTGCTGTAAGGGCATCAGCTATGCCAGGTACCACGCCTTCATTTTCAACAGGAACATTTTGTACGCTTTAAACTGAAACCATATAGATTTGGCATATCTAAAATTGGTTTAAAAGATTAGCATGAAAGTTCATCTGTGTTGGTATACTTCATTATCACAAATGGCTAATCTTCCAACACAAAGTAAATTTGGGACTTACCCAAATTTTCGGCTAACTCCGTCAGCCTTGTTCACGGAATGGACCCATCTACTGCAGCTTTCGGGATATAAGATGACTAATTGTACCATGTTTCAACTTCTAGATTGGCCTCTGGCGATCTGATCCCGGCAACCAGCGCCGCGTCTGAGGGCAATGTGTTCCTGGTGCGAGTGGATGGTGAGGAAAGCAACGCTACCGACAACAACATTGGGTAGGAACAAGTTCCACTCTCATGTGTCTCACTGTTCACGCAAGAAGATGGGGTAGGGGGTAGGGGTTCAGCCAAGGCGGAAAGTCAGTTTTGATGAAAGGTGGCAAGAACAATATCTTTATATTTAACGACATCATGAATAAAACAATATACAGACTTTGCCAAGAACCGTCGCGCCAAAGTAATGAATGACATCTGTACCCTTTATGTAGGATCCAGGTCCTCGTGGCTGTTCCCAAAGGTGGAGACAACGGAGTGTGTGTTCAGGACAGCAGCCGTAGGAAGAGGGACCTGCACCTGGGAGACAGTTTCTTCCACCGGGAGAAGCGGGCTGCCACCACGCCTTCACCCACAGTGGCACCTGACCTGGTCTTCCTGGACCCAGCACTCGTGAAGACCATAATGGACACGCCAGGCTTCAGGACAAGTATGAATGTAAGCAACATCAAATGTCACCGTATGATATTGATTTGCTTTAAAATGGTGAATTGGTTTCTCGAACCACCAACCTGTAAAGACTAACTTCCAAGTGTGGCCGCAAGAAAATGAGACAGCAATTTAAGTAAATGTTTTCACGGTGTCTGTGTCATAGTGCCAGAGAAAAGCCAATGGTCTAAATTCACATACGCACATTGATATGTGCACGCAATCGGGTATTGGTAAGCATGTACGTCTTAGAGTCGTGGAAGTGTATTTTACGTATTTAGAAGCTTGTCAGATGGCCTCTGTTATTTATGACGTAGGTGATTACCATTCAGTGGTCTAACGTTTTGGTGGTATGTTTTGTACCTTTCCATTCTTCAGAATGAACTTGGGCTGTTGGTCGGACTCGTGGCGATCCTGGAGGAAAGTGACTGTGAACTTGGTGATGACATCCAGCCCTGGGTCATCGGCCTCATCACCATCACAGCCTTCCTCACCCTCCTGCTCATCATCGCCGCTCTCGTCATGTGTGTCAACGGGTGAGTAGGCTCTCTCTCCGTGGTCTACTCACTCAAAAAGGGGAAAGACAGTGGTCCTGTCAAAAAACAGTTACTCAAGAAACTAGATATGATTTTGAAAACGGTCAGAATTTTCAGGTAGCATCCGCTACCTTTCGTCAGTGACACTAGCTGGAGAAAATCCATTGGATTTGCTTGAGTAACTGTTTTTTGGCATATCTTATTACCTAACCTTCACTGACGTACATGTATCAGTGGTCTCGTCCTGTTGGAGTGCAGACTAGAAGGTCTGGAATCAGATGAAAGATGTGGTGACTTTGACCAGCGATAGCTGTTTGAAAATACATGATTCCATCCATGTACAAATAGTGTCATTTTCTGTCCCACCAAATAATGTGCAAGTTGTCATCCTTAGCAAGACTAATACACGTGACATTTGACATAGATAGGAGCACATGGCCATGGAATATTAAAGGAAAATATAAAAGAAAATACACCTGTTTTCTTTCCTTCCTTAACAGAAAGAAGAACAAAGACTACAGCAGACAGTGGGCCTCCAAGACAAGGGTTACACCAGTTGCGCAGTAGGCATACCCCAGCAGCATGACGCCTGTCAGCGACTAGCACCACCGTGTCCACTGCGGAAAGGGTGACAGACTGTAGAATACGCGGTGAACGGTGTTAAGAAATGCTTTGCTTGCCCCAACTGATGTTTTTGTGATATTTCACGAAAACATCTGAGGGTCTGGATATGGAGCGTTTTTTAGCATCGTTTACCTTATTATTCTGTAAAACGCTTGTACTTTTTCTTGAACCGTTGAGGCCCTGTGATAGAATGTAAATAGCTGGGAATTTAAATGACAGTAGAACAATGCAAAAAGTAAATGTGTATCTATCCCATGTAACATTACATGCATCTCGTGAAGCTTGTCTGAAGCGTTGTCAGCTGTTATACATACATGTAGAAAAGCCTGGTGTTGATAGTTCAATCTATAACGTTAGGTGCACAAATGTTTGCTGTAAGTGTTGGTCTTTCAACACATGTCGATATCATTTTTCATTTCACACTATAAAAAATTATACATCTAAGTGTTTCAGTGTATAATCACGCGGGCATGTTTTACAGGATAAGATGGTGACCTAGCATTGGCAGCTCTATCCTGTGACATTGTCTCTACTAGTGTACTACGTGTGCTTTTAACAAAAATGACACAACTTAATGTCACTTTAACTCACTTATACATGTATTCCTAGGATACTGAAACACAACAGCTCTGACTCACCGACGTTTTGGCCAGAAGATATTCTGGCCTGGTCTAACTGTACAACGGAAAACAGGGTACATAAGTACAAACGGTATACAGATATTACATGACCTTTATCTAGTACAGTTAGATATACGGAGGCACACGACCATATACTGAGCATTATGAAGGAAGTCTGAACTGTAATTTCCAACACAAGAAATTGGACTTACCCATTTTTGGACTGTACAGCTCCAGTCAAGGAATGAGTAATTTCTTGTGTTGGAAATTACAGTTCAAACTTGCTTCATAATGACATCTACCAACACAGTTGAACTTTCAAGATATACTGAGCAGTTGACCTGTACCAATACAGTGTCCTTAAATACCTCATTGTCAGTCAGCTTTTCCAGGATACAAAAAATTGTTCTGTCAATAAAACATAACAATGAACAAAATATATGTTTTTTTAGTAGAACCATGTGCAAGAAATATGACATTGCAGGAGCAGTGGCGTAATGTATAACACAGTTTCCAAATGGCACACACAGTTGATGTTCATGAAAAAAGTAAAGCTATGCAACGCTTATGCTAGTGTTACAAACCTTTCCTTTTAAATCAGTTCTTCAGTAAATTAATAGTAGAAAATTGTTGTATACTGTGACTCAGGAATTGCAGAATGCATTGAATCTACCTTTATATGAAATGGGGATATTCAATGTCATTGAACATGTTGAAGCAAAGGTTAGTTGTTCATACTATCTGGCTGTGGGAGGGCAAACTTTCCACTGAAAACATCAATGCAACAGTGTAAATAGCTTGTCGCCTTTAAAAACTATTTTTGAATGTGTCGTCTTGTCTGTAGTCTGTGATTCACATTGTAATGATGTACATTGTATTGTGCATGAGTGAATAAAATTCACAATGGTGTAAAATGTCACTGATTCACGTTCTAATTCCCTGTATGCAAGTTGATAGAAAGACGATGGGAATTCATGTTTTTCTACTTTGATGGGCTGTAACAAAACAGGTCAGTCAGAATGACATATCTACATTTTGACAGCAAAGGACACCAGACAAAAGCACTGAGATTGGCAGATCGGTGCTTTTATGTGTAGATTCTTTACAGCTCTGGCCCCATCTCCTGTGCATTTAAGGTATAGTCTATAGTCAAGGGACATTTAGTCTTGTATAGCATTGCATGAAAGGAAGACAATTGACATTTGGTTTGCTCGTTTTTTTTTACAGAAAAGCTTATCATTCATCACAATTGTGGACTGCAAGGTTGTGGTGTTGCATAATGACACATCTGGACAACAACATCATCTTTCACAATAATTCAGGGGAGACTAGCCAGTCCATATCTTTTGACTATCATCCTACAATACTCTGGTATAAAGATATAATAATACCTTAGTCCATTATAGTACACAGCTTGTAACACAAATTATATCACTAACCACTACAAGCATGTTGCTTTTAGCACCACTGGTTCCAAGAATTGAAGCGAAAGTATTAACAGGAAACACTGGTCAGTTTAAATTGGGAAGTTCAGTTTCCGGATTTCAAGGCGGCCATCTTGGAAATCCAATTTTACAACTTTTTTTCTACTTAAGATACAGTTAACTTTTACATGTCATTGAAAAGAGCATGATTTCCCTTACATTATGATGTCTTTAATTTGGTCATAATGTGTAACGTTACGAAGATATTCCATTTTGAAAGTTGGCTAACCTAGTGGTCTATTGGTTTGGCCAGGTAACTCATTATCACCCCAGTACTGGGCATACTTGGGCTATAATGGTCTAGCTTAGAACCACTCCAATGCAAATGAGTAGGTTCACAGTCCCATTTTGAATAATAATTGCTCAATCAGACTGTATTTCACACCAACTGAGAGAACAATGGTTAGCCCAGGTGGCCTTGGAAGCTTGGTCAATTTACATTTTTTACACCTTTTCCAGCAAATTTACAGGCCAATGGGCTGGACTGGGTTCAATAGACTAGGTGATTAGAGGTGTGAAGCCCAGTTGGGAATAAGGCCAGGCCACTGTGGGCCCTTGAACAATCAACACCTTGTCCTTTGTAAAACCCACATGGTTATAAATGCAGCCAGACAATGTACTCACCTAAGACCTGTGGTCTACATGATTTCCAATCAATCATATCTAAGCCTATGAACATCACTGACTAACAATTTTTACATGACTACTTTTATGATGAAGAGAGCTTTCAGATGATACCACACTTGTAGGTAGAAATTTGATATTTCTGAAGATTCCAAATTGCTTCTGTCTTTCCATATTTGAACTGACCAGTGTTAGGAAATCAATTTTTTCAGCATTACAACTTCTAAAATAGATGGTTACCAATCGAAAAATGACATATAAACATTGGATTGTGATCCTACTCTAAATATCCCTGGCATTTCTGTTTCAGTTGTCAGTCATTTTGCTCAGCACTAGAGAGCTGCCTCCATATCATGAAATCAAGTAACCTTCATAGAAGATAAAGCAACACATAAAGATCACAAAACCAAACAGGGAAAAGAGCTCCATTCACAATGGAGAATGGGCTGAAACTGTATGGCTCAGTGTATTCCTCCCCCAAACACAAGGGGAAACCATAGTAGAAATAAATATTACTTCAACTATCTGGCAGCTCATAGAACAGAACTTCCAGAAAATAATGTAACTACTTATATTCAACCATGCCATTTATGCTTTATTCATTATTCACATTCCATTACAAATGAACATACAAAAATTTCTATTTGCATAGAAAAACAACAATCCAACAATATGTGGAGCAATCCCTCCAACATACCAATGACCTAATTCTCAAGAAATTCTACACCAATTGAAGATCTTCGAATTGTATAACATTAAGCAACAACCCCCCTACCCAACATTTTCTTTGTTAACAGAAATTAGCTTCTAATTCACTTCTTTGTTTCTTTACCTTGTCTCAAAGTTTCAGAGCACAGTTTCTGTTTGTATTCCATTGGCATTACAAGCCGCCAGCAAGCAACAAGCTTTGCAGTTCCTTTAGCATGTCTCTGCCTTGCTCTACCCATCAAGTGTCCTTCGAATTCCATAAGGATGTCCTAAAGCATTTACAGGTTCCCTAGAAATCTAATAAGCATCACTTTGATAACAGGTCATCCAGTTGCAACACTGTATTAACAGGAAGGGAGCAGGCATAGTTCTCACAAACATATGCTGTAGCTTTGCTATCAACTTTTTGGAGTGTGCTCAAAACCTTGAGTTTCTCGTACAAGTAGCCGTGCTCCTTGCCATCGGCGACTATGAGGATCTTGTTGGGGTTGAAGCAGGAGTGTACACACTGTAACAAGGCCTTGGTGTCCCGATCTCTTGGATTTCCTGCAATGATGATCTGCAAAAGAAAAATCATACCTGATAAGGAAGTCAAGTTTTGTAAAAGTCTAAATGGAAATAGCAGTGACACCTTAACATTTTTATCCAGGCAAACTTGAAAAAATTGTTGAATTAAATTAGTCTTTATTTCTTTAACTAAAATCCTTTACTGGAACTTGTCAAGGCAAATGATACATTGAATCCAAATGATGGTGGTTCAGCACCAAGGAGAGATACTGGAACTGGAGGGAGTCAGGAAAGTTGTGAAACCTCCCAACTGAAGCTGATGCCTGACCTGTTTGGGTGTCTGCAGGTGGAAGATGAGAGCTGACACCATTTCTGGCAGGGCCAGGGGGATGGCTGTGAGCCGGGCTCCGAACGCCGTCATCAGCTGCACAGACTTGGTCCTCCAACCTTCGTCGTCATGGAAACTGGCTAGTCTTAACAGGTTTGCGGCAGACACAGAATTTGCACTTGGTTCTGCACCATCTTGGTCTGGTAAGATAGCAAGGGAAATATTGACTGAGTAAGCCTTCAAGAAACGGTACTCCTTAGACATATCTTAATCAACATTTATACTGCACTTTTCACAACATTTATGGGAGAAATTTTCATACTTAAAGGGTGCACTAAATCCTTATCATCTACAAGAACCAAGCAATAATTACAGGCTGTAACTCTTTCCTTCTATAGCTGCAGACTTTTTTGTAGGCCAATGCACGTTTTTTGGCGACGTCTCAGGGAGGAGCCTAATGGTACAGTATTGTGTGCAATTCGCAAGAATTCTAGGAATTGTACAGGTATTTTGTCCACAGGAATGGAATGTCCACAGGCATGTCTCTGACCCACATCTATGCCCACATTCCTGGAAACCTTTGGGACCCTGCTTTGGGAAGACCTCTCTGCCCCGTATGCCCTACTTTCTGTGACCTGGGGCTCGTTCACTATACACTCAGGGGAGGAGTGCACTGTATCTGTATAGGTACCAAGCCTTCCTCAAAATCATGAAATGATGGCAGGGCCACAGTGCCATGCAAACAATAACCCTAACAGCAACCACCGTCTCCATGGCAAATGTATGTTTTCACTGCCAGTCTTGTTTGGCCATGCTGGTGCAAACCCTGTCCAGAATACTGCCCCCCCCCCCAACATTTCTTGTCAGTCCCTGACCTTCCTTCATCCTGATGAGTACAGAAGGATCTGCTCCTGACACAGTGAAGTAGGCCAGCCCTTCGCTGTCCCAGAACAGCTCATCCTGCTTCCTCTGCAGCTGGGCTGCCCACTCCACCCACTCCTCGTTATAGGAGGCCTCATACAGGTCCAACAGGCCACGGATCAGGAACGCATAGTCATCCGCAAACCCATCAATCGGGTTGGCTCTGGTAGAGAATGAAGAGTGAATAAAAACAATGAACCTTTCATATAGTGAGACAAAGGGCCATGAAAGCCTTATTGTTGTTTATTCATAGTTGAAGGTCTAGCACCTTGTACATTAGGAAGTCATGACCAGCTGCTAGGTGTCCTATGGATTTCTTCTGTGACAATGAACACAACACTGCAAACATACTATTATAGGTTCTTTTTTGATCTGGAAAACTGGAGACATTGTTCAACAGTCTAAAAAAAAAATGAAAATAACACTGTTTGGACAAGCTATACCACAGCCTCCCTTATTGGCCAACACTCACATCTGCGTTACGCGGTCCATCTCGGGATCGTGGTAGCAGCTCCGCAGCAGTTTGCCCGTGCTGTCGTCGTACATCTTCTTCCTGACAAACTTGGCAGCCTTGACAGCCCTATCCAGATACTGGGCTTCTCCCAACACCTGAGCGGCACGGGCAAACCCCGAGATCATCAGACCTGCATAAACAAGGAAAAGAAACAAATGTTGCATTCTTGGACTTAATACAGTTTAAAGTTTATTATTTGAATCATCTTATTTTCAATAAAAGACTTACCCTTGGTTTTTCTTCTTCAATCAGATTTCCAATTACAAGCCCATGCCCTTCTTTTCAATTTTAATTAAAAGTCCTTTGCCTTTCCAAAACATACTTTACCCAAAACATGTTGTAAAACAAGTATAAAGACAATGTCATCTGTTGTTACTCACCATTCCAGGCTGTGATCATCTTGTCATCCCTGTGAGGGGGTGGTCTCTTCCTCCGCACTTTAAACAGGATGTCTCGACACTTGCCCAGCACTTCCTCCACCTGAGCCACCTCCAAGCCAAAGGCCTTGGCCGTGTTCTCCAGGGAGCCTCGCACAATAAGGACATTCTTACCAGCAAGCTCCCCATGTGGGTCCTGAAGCATGGATGGTCAACTTAGTTAGACAATGAAGACTATAATGGAGAAGAGTAAGAACATGTTCTAGCTTATCTACAGTTTATGAGACAGTGTCTGTATTGAGCCTTCTACATCTTTGTGCAGGTTTAAAGATAACAGATTTTGACAAATACTCATCTTTGCAATACAGAGGTGTCTACAACAAGTCTATCACAGTGTATCAGTCAATTAATCACAGCCTTTATTTTGTCTCGATATCTTTTATCTTTTTGTGTATGATAACAACATGCCACACCAGTACATAGCCACATATGACCCTCTCCCATCACCTGATCAAAGGCCACATTGCCACTCCTGTTGATGTTGTAATGCTTGGCAAAGAGATCAGCAAAGGTCATGTCATCATAGTGTGGCAGTTTCTCCCCCAGAAGGTTGCGTATCTCGTCAGCTTCCCACACACAGAAAGCTCCTTCCTTCTTGGTCTTGTGCCCAGGGCTAGGCAGGGAGTCGGCATCCTCTGCACTGTAGAAACCTCCTTGCTGCGTGGGAAAATGCGAATCAACAAGGGGGTGAGATCTGCTCATTTGCAAAGTTTGTTTGTATTGTGAAATCAGGTGGACCAGATATTTGGTACAGATTGATAGTTTCAGCAACAGGTTTAAACAAAAGCAGAGATTATGAATTCCATTCTCTTGAAAACACTACTTCTTCCTGTGACCTTTTACAAGTGAATAAAATATTACTAGTAAACAGTCATGCTTAACATCTAGCCATGTAAATGTTTTTACTCATGTGGAAGTTCAATCTTCTAGTAAAGATTTTATCACCATTCCCATAACCATGACTTTCAATGACATTCTAAAACCTTTCCGATTTAGCAGTGACATTTATCTGTAATTCATTTTCACAATGGTACAAAATATTGGTCAAAAAGGCCATCAATGATTAAAATTAGAAAGGTGAAAGTGCATACATGTACATTGTCTGCCCTTACCCTCTTGTAATCTTTAATCTGCAATCTACCTTATTTTCAATGTAAACAAGTGTATGAAAAGAAAAAGAAATATACAAAATTCTAGTAACATCAAAGGAAATTAAACAGAACATCTTACTTCAATCTATCTAAAATTAATACCGGTAACAAATAATGATCAGTTTTAAGAAGATTATCACCACACCCTATCGCTGAGGTCCCTGGACACATACAGCAGAATGTCTCGAGCGATGTCAGCAAAGAACGGGTCCTTAGTGATCTGGTAGGCATCGCAGTATGCTACAGCCAGCTGGCCCTGGTCATATAGCATCTTCTCAAAGTGGGGAACGTGCCAGGTGCGGTCAGTGGAGTATCGATGAAAGCCCTGGTGAGATAAACAAGTTGATGGACATGAAGACAAATAGATACAGATATCATATGAATCCATTTTGAGATGATTATCTACAAATTCACAGTCTGCTCTGTAGTAGAGTTTGCTAGACCAAATTACTGATTATGACATTTCTTTGGCATATCGTTCTAAACTGTCTACAAACTCATGATAAATGAGATGCAGTGGTAATCACCAACAAGATATCCTTTCAAATGTTGCTTACAAATTCCTTGAGTCAATGATTTCTTCTACTGCCTTTATTTCAGAAGCAAAAATATGAAACAGCATAAATGTGAAACTTACAGTCTTTGTATCCTTCACACTAAAATTAAAATGCTTGTTGTCTGTTGATATGCAAGCAGAACAAATCTTTAGACTAAAGATATGCATTTATGAATAAAAGGAGAAGCATACCAACCTGTCCAATGTGGTCATACATGCCACCCTTGGCCATGAACTTGAGTGTTTCCACGGCCATGTCCAGCGCCCTCTGAGCCTCAGGGGTACCTTTCATACTCGACCACACTCTGAACAGGAAGTTAAAATTCACTGCAAAACATAAGAGGGAAGATGTTAAAATATAGGAGACTCTAGAAAGATAAAATGTCTTATTGGTGTTTTGTCTTAACTGACATTACACTATTGATCCTACCTAACAAAACATAAATTGTATGCCTTGAATCTTGATACCCACAGGACAAACCCAACTTTTTTCCTAAGCAGTTTTCTTACATACTGATGATTCCAGTATAGAAAACAAAGCTGTTGTTGAGTTTAATATCCATTATCCAAAACCACCAAGACCAACAGGATCGTGATACAAACTTACTTAAGACCATTCATCAGATACCTACCAGGCTGAGGAAACTTTGGTGCATGCCCAAACCCTCCAAACTCCTCGTCGTATGAGTTCTCCAGTTGATCCAGGCATTTCTTAACGCTCTCCTGTCCAGGTAGGGAGGCTGAGCTGTCCACAGCAGAGGCAGACAGCTCCTTCAGGGCATCAATCACCATGTTCCCCTGCTGGATCAACTTGTCCTTGTTGTTCTTCCACTGAAATGATGGAGGGGTAATGGGTGTAACTTCTGGCTACAGAGTGTGACTTGGGTGTTGGCCATGATGTAAAACTTTTCTACACCCCTGAAATCTTACAATAATGGCGTATACTTTCTTTCTTGATAAATCTCTCAAACGACTTGCCCTCTAGTCTGTTCCATTCCAAGGACTATTCTTTCAAAACACTGTTACCTGTTATATTCTGATAACCGTAATGCATGATTGCAATCTTTCTCTAAAATCAGAGCCAGGCAAAAATGTGGAAAGATAATACATTATTAAGTACATGAAATTTGATCTCCTTCCTGACATATTTTGTAAAGTAAATTGTGAAATATTAATGTTAGGTTAATATGAAAACTAAACATTGAGAAAAAAGGAAGAGAAAAATACTTGTTCAGAAATTCTTGTGAGGATGGTGCTGAATCCTGGTCTGCCCATGTGGTCCTTGGGCGGGAAGTACGTTCCCCCCGCGATGGGCTTCAGGTCAGGGGTCAGCCATACACTCATTGGCCATCCACCGCCTCCACTGGTGGCCTAGAGGTGGGAATGAACTTTGACATAGCAAAATCTAGGGGTTTGACTTATTTTCACTCCATTGGCATTTCTATGAAGCACTTTGTATCAAAGTCTAAAGACAAAAGTTGTCAAAAATGGTCTGAAATCATGACAGAAATGGTCGTGTTCATACCTGTATAAAGGACATGTAGACCTTGTCCACGTCAGGTCTCTCTTCACGATCCACCTTGATATTTATGAAGTGCTCGTTCATGATCTTCCCCACCTCCTCACTCTCAAAGGACTCCCTCTCCATCACATGGCACCAGTGGCAGGTGGAGTAACCCACTAGAGCAACAACATGGCACTGAATACCAGAAAATAGAACCAAAATTGAGATGCTTAGAGATGAGTCACCATACTGCATATCCTCTCCTGTCAATTTTTCTCATCCTTGCAGTGAGGGAAGCTTTTTGTTACTCACAAAATGGAGTAGCTCTCCGTACTAGGCACTGTAGGCAGAGCAGAGGTAGATTGGATTGGGTATAGCTATCGTGTCTGTACTCCACTGGCTAGGACAAACTCACCTGACAAGAAAATAGGCTTGTTCTCTTTCTTCGCCTTCTTGAAAGCATCTTCTCCCCATGGGTACCTGAAAGAATTTAATTTATGGTAATCAGTGATTATTCTTAGGTGCAGATATACTTGTTCAATAGCAAAAGGCAATAAAATAAACTTTACGTGCTCCATCAAATCTTATAGATCCTCATGAGGATGGCTAACAATGTTTCCTGATTGTTCAATTTTTCTGAAATCCTTCCCCCCCCAAAAATGTAACAATCTTCTCTCTCAATATCTGCTCTGAGATGAACACAACCAGCACATCCTCACCAGTCCACAGGGTTGTGGCAGTGCTGCAGCAGGTAGGGAGACTTCTCCTCAGCCAGACGGTTCTTGTGCTTTCCACCCTTCCTGGAACCAGAACTTGATGCCCCGCCTGTAGCCATGGTTCTCACTGCTGCCAGAGAAGTCTGTCTGCTACTGTGTGAAATATAGGAGATCAAACTGAAACATGATCGTATAAACTGATGCTGAGTTAATGTTACATTGAGCAGTACTGTTTTGGTTGATTGTGCATGAGGCATGCAGGCATCTTGCCAAATATTTTGATATAATCCCCATATGAGCAGTCTTTCATGCAAAAATTATATATCTATATAACCCTGGTATTATTCTCTATATTTACCAATATTTTGAAGAAAATACATTATACTGTTAGTAGTGTATTTCTCCTGAAACCTGCAGAGATAGGTGAATCTGCAGTTCATGATCTAACATTTCAGACACCCTAATACCTGGCATTCTATTGATAAATCTCTCATGTTCTCAACTGCTAATGACCTCTTTTTTATTCCATTGTGTAGTTCCAGATACATGTACTTGCCTCTCTTTTAAATTCTGCCATTGCTATTTTCAACTGAGCATTTCAGTACAGTGAAAACTTTCTCATATGGACTGCCCTAAAATGTACCATCCAGAGAAACCTGTAAATCTACTAAATGCCAGTCAATCTCTTAGTCCATGTAATAAATTCTATTTTTGATTGTATACTTTATTATCATTTGCCACATAATGCCAAATTTATCACAATAGGCATTATATTGAGTTTTACTACATGGTATGAAAGTGGAAATGAGATTATCAATTTTACTCAACATAAATATACTAGGTAACGTACTTGGACGTTTTGTTAGATCTCTGCTTTAGTCAAATGCTTAAAGTTTGTTTTGATTACATTGTGGTTTTATGAGGTACTCAAACATTCATACATTTCCCATAAATTCCCTAGGGAAAAACAGTCATACATATTTTATGCTGATGTACATTGACAATCAATTATGCGTCCATCCCATTTAGTTTTATTGCTGGGTACTGAATTCAATTGAAGTGATGATATTTTTAAATGATTTGCAGGACAACACAACAGCTGTGATTATGTCTATTTCTGTCATATGGTCACCACAAATAAAGAATGTTACATGACTAGTTGTACAATGATCATTTAGATTTCAGGCTCTTGATCATTTAGATTTCAGGTAAAGAGAATTAAATAAATTATAAAACAAGAACATGTATGGTTGAATTATGAATGGTTATCATAATTGTCTTTGCAAACCTATAAATTAGCATTTACATCATTCAACTATACATACATGTACTTCGATTGTTCCCATTTGATTTCAAGAACAGGGATTTGATATGTAGTCTAGAGAGTGCAATGCTACAGGAACTAAATTCTGTTTGCAATTTGTAATCTTGGAAAACAATCTTAATGGCAAATTCATCATCATTCCTGCAAAACAAACTCCACTCCAGGGAGGCATTTGCTGTGATGCCAAAACATTTTAATTCATTCTCCATATGTACCTTATCATACTGCTACATGCTTTCTTATATCATTACCTTGAAAAATTACATTCTACAATACAACAATAGAAACTTACCAAAACAGACCATACAGAAGGAATATGCACTACTGGTATGGCAACACGTCTAATTTAAATATAGAAAATGATTGTGCTAATCCTGTACATGTATGTCATAACATCTCTATAAAGATATGTAATGACCTTAGACCAGTTTAGATACCAGGGACATGATGAAGTCAATCTGTTTACTTTTTATCTAAAATTTCCTCTGACAATCATATCCAATTACAAAAATTCCTAACACAATTTATAAAGCAATGAGGAAATGATCACTTGAGGCCAGGGGTGACCAGCAACCCGATAATCAGTGATATAGGCATTTATTCACCTTGTATATTGTATATTCTATAGTAAAAATATGTCAATTTTTTTGTTACTGACTAGAACTAAAAGGGTACATTGGTGTATAAAAGTGTGTGTCATAAAGTTCAATAACAAAGAACTTATCTTAAAGATGGATATTATATGTGGCATAATACACACTGAGCAATCTGTTATATTTTTATTTCTATAGGACACGTATAAGGAAATTGGGCTGTCAGGCACAGACCAATAAATTTCAACTTAACAGTACAGCCTTAACTGCTTCCATTTTGTGATACCAAATATTACCAATCCATACAAATGAAAATGAGAACTTCACATGCCAGGCAGGTGTTATCTAACATATCTGCGGATTTTTTTTCCTAATATGTTCTCATTATAGTACTCTTTATTCCTGCAAATTGCATCCTTTTTCAAACAGATTCGTACCCATTTATATTCACATACTCATACTGTATTTTCAACACTTTGCATGGAACACTTTATACTGCTCTCTCGGGAAATCATAGAGTCCCCCTGGAATTCTAACGGAAGCATTTGTGGTTACGATACAATCTGCTGCGAATCTGCCTGCCACACCACTTGTATTGTTGATACTGTTGGAATTATGTCAGTCAAGGTAAGTATGCACAGGGGACAGTGACTGTTAACTGTTAACTGTTAAGTGGATCATACAAAGCTTTCATGGATCAGAACATGATTTAGTAGAATATAAGCCAAATCTGAACAGTCATGCATCTGCTGAGATATTTGTGATAGATGGAAATAGATGATTGACAGAAGGTGATACTGAATAAAACATGGACCCGTATCTAATAATCTGTGTATGCTTACAGTGCACAATTCTAGGTACACCTGTACCTTGTTGAAAAAAGCTGGCCTAGTATTAGCTGAAAAGAACATAATTAAGAGTCGGTTTTACATCAAAGCCTCATGGTATATCTGATTTTAGTCTAAATATGAGCACATGCCTACTTATACATTGTATATTTATATAATTATAACCTTTTTAGACACTAGTAACATTAGCTATTCACATTTTCATTCATGAAACATATTTATACTGCACAGTCACTATTCTCTAAGTTCCTTTAACTATAGATGCTTCAAAAGCATATCTTTCATCAGTATGTTTACACATGTTTAAATACTGTACTTCCAAAATTTAAGTCAAAAACTAAATTTTAGCTCCAATGTACATCTGTAAAATAAATCACCCCCAATTTATAATAGTATCTCCATGACACCTTTGACCCCAAACAAAAATTATGACAAAGTAAGATATTCTTACAAAAATGTTAAAATACATCATGCAAGCGACTGGCAACATTTGATAGCATACACCAACTGAACCTACCTGTATATAACCTTATTTTGACTGGCAATAGGGATGACAAGTCTGTTGTAGGCAGAAATAGAAGAAATTCCGCTGATTTTACAAAATTTCTGCAAGCTCGCCCTCCCACTAGCCGATAAAACACGACATGCCAAAGACATCGCAGGCAGATCGCAGTTTGTTTGGAATGCACAGGCTACGACAGTTCATGCATGGTCATTCTGTCTCTTCTGGGAACGCCTGAAAAGCTTGCACAGGTTATTTCTACAGCGAATTATGCTGGAAAACTTGGAAAATTACTGTTATTCTGCAGCAGCCGACGTCTCCTGATGTCACTCTTCCGGACGTCTATCGGGAGAACATTACACGCTCTGTGATTGGTCCAATATGACATCTCATTATGTAACAAAGTCATCTATTGGTGAAAATATTTGGAGCGAAATTTGTACACATGCGCACTTTCAGGAGGTTGCCAAGACCCAATACACAAGCAGCCCTAAACCTGAGCATAAACTATACTCAATATTTCAAACAAATGAAAGACTTTCATTAGCTTTATACATTTACATATGGGTCATAATACTGTCTTACTACACTTAGGATCAATAAATAGTACAGTGCGAGATGTGCTACTTTGGACGGTAATGGTGTGTGTCTAATTAGGGAGTACATTATTTAGTATGTATGGGGTCTTGGAAATCAGCACAGTCCCCGGGAGAGTCGGAAGGTAGGAAGTGTTTTCCCTTTGCCCTTCGCCGTAGAAATTTATTTTGCCTGCGTGTTACTCCGCGATGTGACTCCGCGCGGGGCTTGGCGGCTACCTGGAGCTCCAACCAAGGCGTCCGTGTGGATTTATCTGTTGATCGATACTGGAGGACAGGCGTCTGGGACAAAAATCAAAGTAAGCGCTGCCTGTATGATCGTCATTCGCGACAGCTGCTGCCTTTTTGTATGTGCCGAGTAGTGGGGAGGGGGGCAACGTGAAGTTTTGCTTCTCCGTGTTTCGTTTGACAGTTCCTTGTACGATTGCCTTTCTGTTTGAAAACAGGGGTGTTACTAATGCTTTGAGTCAGTACAGTCTAACAACAGAGGATTGAAACTTCATCTGGCTTGTTGGTCACATCTTCCGGTGTCCTCGGGACCGGACGTGGACGAAAAAGTTTTTTGTTGACGTTTTTCTGCGAGAGTGGAATTGAAAGGGCACCGTTATACACGGGACGCCGGGCTACAGCTGGGACCGATCCTGCACATCTGGAACGTTTCGTAGCCTTTCTCCAACGTTGGAGCGTCCAAGAGCGAAGGGAATTGGGTAGAGTTGGAACTAAGAGCAGCAACCATGGGAAAAGATCAAGAACTTTTGCAGGCCGCCAAAAACCAGGACGTGGTGACCATGCAGAGGCTGGTGGCCAAGGCGAGAGCAGCCAAACCCAGTAAGTACATCCCCACCCTTTCCCCTAAATCTTTCTGAAAACTGTAAAACTTCACACGCCACAGCCTTCCCCGACACCCTGTTTATGGTGGAAAGTAATCGTTTTTCCACACAGACTGACGCAGTTTATATCTGGTGACCCGAGCATATTTCAGTAAGCCTGCTCCTTACGTAAACAATAGTTTACACTGGCACAGTTATGTCAGAAATCTACACGTGAGGAAAAACACCTTTCCCATAGCAGACATGATATGGGAAAGGTGTAAAAACAAGAATATCTGATCAACTTCCTTAATTTTTTGACATCCCTGGTTTTACAGATTTATGATCATTTCTGCTAAAATATACTTATACCTGCTAAAAAGGTTATGGAAATGGAAATCAACAATACCGTTGGTTTGTTCTTGATTTCTCCTACAAATTCATGACACCTTTTGATATGCATGTATTCATAGTAAAACATCAGCACACATCCAGCATTGACCGACAACAGAATACAGTATGCTACGCAAATGTCACAAGTACACGCACCAGCAACCCATGGCAGACTAATCATTACCTTGCTAGCAACAGTACTATCATCTCTTCATACATCATATTACATGCATGACCATTGCCCATGATGATGACATGTATGCAGTCTATATGACCCATTTTAAAGTACAGGTATGACTGGATTTGATACTAGTAGTTTGTTTGATCTGGGTTCTTGTGAACTGATTTTTGTGGCAGGGTTGACTATATGACTATGTGGTAGGTAGTAGGTACAGTACTCAATTTTCTGGCTGACTGCAGAAGCTGCATTCAGCTAGTTTACATTTTACCTATTTATCTATAAAGCTTTAAAGAATCACAATCTCTAAAAAAAAGGAACGGTTCCTCTAAGAACACTATTGTGATTCTATGGGCATATAACAATCATGTTTAGGTGTGAATGCTTCTGTGATTGTACAATATGTCCCAGATGGACTAACAGCAGCATTAGTTCAAAGCATCATAAGACCAACATTATACCTGTTTTGTCAATACAAGAGAAACAAATGAGTCTCAAATGGGAGATTTAAAATGAGGGATTTAGGAGAAAGCTGAAAAGGTGGATTGCCTGTAGCAGTCTTCCTGTCAAAGAGGAACATGATGAATAGGTGTAGAATGATTGGATTTTGCATTGCTATGGGGTAACGACCCCTGGCCTGGGGCAGAGACAGGTAAACTGTAGAAAAGGTCCTTTGTCTTGCTCCCCAGGTTTCAAGGGCTACTCTATAAAGGGAGCAATACAATACCTCAGTTTCACTAGGCTACGTCATGCCAGGAATTCTCACTTTTTATAATGTGATTGATTTGTTGGACAATTCTGTAAAGGTTGAAGGACTCAGGTTGCAGCATGAAATTAACTCAATTTCCTATGATGTTATGCATGAGCATAGCAGAACAATATTCATGATTCGGCCTAGTGGCACATTCGAAAATGTGGTGCTACAACTAGGTCAGTATGTAAAACTTCTGAAGGTTACCGGTAGTACTTGGTGATTTTGTATAATGACAGGTCAAGTTATGGTCAATTGATTGAAACATATACTGTAAGGTACATATGTATATCCAAGGACTTTCTTTGGTAGTGACAGTAGTCATGACCGTCTCCATTGTCTTGTGACAACAACCACTGGTAGTGAGGACTTTAGAATTTCTAATATGCTTATCGAAGACTTTTTGAAAAGCATTTTACTCTTATAACCTCCCATGCTCAATGTTAGCTATCCAAGCAAAAAGCAGAATGACTGTGCTTTCATTTTGATAAGATAAATGTACATGTAGTCACTATGTAGCAGGGGTATACAAATAATACAAATATAAATTTTTCCAATGTTGAAATGTCAGGTGCTCAGTGTTTGGTTAAATGTGACCTAGGTTATTGACTTTTCATACATGTATGTACATGCATGTAGTACTGATGACCTGGCTGTACTGTACTGTCCACAGTCCAGAATGTCCCTGTGGGGATAAAGTCCCTGGTTTGTTTACCTTTGCCTTGGTCCAAATGGTGTGAATCCTCCAGGTCAGTACAGCCCAGGGCCTCCTGCATATGTATGGTCCACTAATTAGGGGAAAGGGAAGGAAGAAAACACAGTGTGGTATGTTGGTATATCTGAGAAACAAGGGACATGAGAATTATGGCATCCCCACTTCAGGAACTGGGCATGTTGACATAATACCTATGGAGAGAGGCTGCACACAACTGTAGGATCTAAGCCAAGGACAGTGTTGTCTCCACAGTGCTGTGTGGACAATCTGGACTTGATTTTACATTGGGTGTGGTAGAGTAGACAAGACCAAATGTCACCACCAACTGTAGGAGGATGACTCAGACATGGTTGGGCTGGACCTCTCAGATCTAATCTGAGCCTGTTACTCAGTGTCCGTGTATTTGTGGTAGGGAAACAGAAGTATAATCAGATTGTTATGAGGATTTTGGATGAGTGTGCATTAGAATGTTAGCTCTTTTAGAAAAAAGCCGACAGGAAAGCCTGGATTATTTTGTGTCTTAGTTTCTTTGTGATCAGTGTCTACAAAGATGTTGATTGTCTTTACAGAATCCGTTGTGCTAAAAGATTTCACAGTGTATTACTCACTCACTCACTCACTCACTCACTCACTCACTCACTCACTCACTCACTCACTCACTCACTCACTCTGTCATATTCAACTTATAAGTGTCCTACTATTGCAAATCATTGATGTTTCTCTGTACATGTATACAATGTGTACTTTATTCTCATTACTACCTTGGAACATTTAGCACAGTCCAGTCCCCAGGGCTGCCTTATCTGTTCTTAGAGGAAGTTTTAGATTTGTGTAATCAGAAGCTGGCATCTTCCTGACCAAATGGAAGTTGACATGAATAGTTGGGGAAGACTTGCGACCAGTTTCTGACAGAATAAGGACAGGCCCCGCTGCATCAGTTGGTACACATCATATCTAATTTATCAGCAAGTTAATTAGAACAATAGATCTGTATCTTAAACTGACTTAATTTAAGGGCTATTTTTGAATAGTGGGCTAATGGGACATGGGTGGAAATGTCCTAATTATGCCAAGGCAGTCCTTACTTTGTCAACCAATCCCAGATGTTATGAACAAGGCTGGTATCCTTGTTGCCAAGACTATATATTTGTAATGCAAGTAATTATATTGTTGTGTAATTATAAAAATTGGCACCACCCAAGGTGAGGTACCGGTAACAGGTAAAACTATGTCTGTATAGTCAAAGATACAAGACAGTGAATGTACAGTCAATATACTTTGCATGAAGGAAGAGAAGAGGTGGTTCTACATATATTATGTCCTGACTCCAGAAGTTTAGAAATTTGTGAAGAAAATATTCTATGTGTTTTCATTGCTCTGTGATGATCACTTCAGTCCCTTCAGGATACCATTATTTAAAATATTTGAATGACTAGTTGCCATGATACGTTTTGCAGTGCTAGCAAAATGACTAATGCTAAAGGCCTAACAATTTCCATCTGGGTGAAGTTCATGTGATATAGTTGACATGTTTTGACATGCCAGGTCCTGCCCTTTTCCTATGGAGGAATGTGTGGAGGAGGGTCCTATCAATGAGGTACAGATGTGGAGAAATGACAACTTGCATGTGTCTGTAAAATCGTGACAAAACTACAGAAAAGGTGTTGATGTAGCAAGGATATTCTGTTAGTGAATGGTATCGGTTTTATTCTTGAAATTGTGATACTAAATCAACTAAAAATACAACATATTGCTCTGAGAGAATTTTAATCTTAGAGATCTAGAGAAATACAGGCTAGATAAACATTGGAAATTCCAATTCAAGAATTACATGGACATTGCTAAGCAAACGTCTTGAAGGAAAAGCATGCATAAGAAGAGGAATATTGATATTATTACCTGTTTGTATATTCAAAGCTGAGTTGCATTGATTAAAGTCTGCTTGTCAGCAACACAAATTCTCTCTTCTCATTTTGAACAGTCCTGTGATCATAATCCTTGCAATGCATTATCACTAGGTAAGTTCTGTTTTTTTTCTTTAAACTGTGTGTGCGCTAGCTTTACATAATGCATAGTTTGGGTAAAGCCCGGACTTCACACGGATACAGCAGGTGAACAACTTCAAACGGTAAATCACACCTGGGAGGTGAGAAGAAAGGTGAGCTGCCAGGATGTGGAGCTCTTCGTAAATACGATAATGCTATGTTATGACATCAGCCATTGTGCACCGACTCTAAGGCAGCAAGCCCTAAACATCACCCTCTAACCTATTACACAGAGCCAGTGGCCAATGTTAAGCCAATAATGTCTCTTTACTGCGAGGTTCACCAAAGCCAGCACCATGTTTTGAATGGAATGCCCCGTGCATACCACTGTGGTACTTATTCGGTAGCATTCTTGGTATGGTTGTGGTTGACTACGTTTGGCACCGAACTGTTTATTGGGTCAAGTTCGTGTGTACTCATAATGAGTTTGGTTGTGGTTGCTGTTCTTCCCTTTGAATTGCTGTATGATGGTAATCAGCTGTATAACCCGCATCTTTTAAGAAATCTTTGAAACGGTTCAAGCAAAGTGTTTACATTATTGGAATTGGACACCAGGATTGAGTTGTTTGAAAGGGAGCAAGTAGGAATACGACAAGACTACTCAGAAATAACTACATGTAAAACTAAAGAAAGATATGCCACTTAGGCCACACCAATTTAATTTGTTGGTTCTCGGATTTTTTCAGAAAAAATATGAAGCGACAGGGCGAAAAAAAATAAAAATAAAAACAGGCCTGGGCATCCTATTGTAGCCCCAAATGCTAGAATTGGTGCCATGAAGTCAACACAAAAGACTGGGTTAAAATTTGAATAATGAATTTTGAACTTTTAATCAAACCAGTGCGTTGGTAGATGTAATAACTGTAACAACTAGGAGTAACAGGTCTTTCTTGAACTGTTGGAGGCAAAATATAAGCATTTTTGAGTTGATTCAGAACCAGAATTTTTTTTTTTTTTTGCAAATCAGAAAAAAATGAAGAGGCGAATCCGAGAACCAACAAATTAAATTGGTGTGGCCTTAAGAAGAATAAAAGATGTGTGCATTGCTATGAGAAGTATTTGTTTTCTAGTTGCTTTCTTGGCTTCGAATCATTGTGGTAGGTTTTAGCCTACTGAAGTGTGTTGAAATACCATTTTTTGTAACATAAGGTAAATGCCAATATGATTATGGAAAATCTTTCTGACCATAAAAAAGCCATGAATTTCATTTATGAAGGAAAAATATTTACTGAAAGTAGGTTAAGGCCATTTATGATCATCAAATGCAATGGCATCATAATGAATTATTGCCCTTAGGCCTTATCTAATATACCTTTGTGTATGTTCCTGGATGTAGTAATATTGATTCTGTAGAATAGGTGTTCACAATGTCTGAATATGATTTTATTATGGCTGCCAAGATTATGTTCTTTTTAGGGTGTAGCAAAATCACTGATGTAGACAGATTGCAAGCTCTATTCTCTATTGGATATCTAGTCTTGCTAATATACTGCAACGTCTCCCAGTTCAGGGTCATTCAGGGGGCACTTCGGTATATCAGCACTCCAGTACCCAAATAACATTGCAATATGTGAGACAGTTATGGGCCTATAAATAATACCAACGTTGTCAAGGAAATGACCTCCCCCATATAACCACTCAATATGTAATACTAATGCTGTAATGCATATCTATAAGACAGCAGGCCTTTGGGACTAGTGTGTGTCAGTAACACTGAGACTGAGAGATGACCATGTCTTTGCACATATATATATATATATAATTAGAAATTATAGATTGCAACTTGCTATCTTTTTTACTTCCTTATCATTGGTCTATTTGCCAAGGGAGTGAAATGTAATCTATGAAGAGAAATGACCTTTGTCACGAAGAAAAACAGTATGGATATAGAATTTTCTAGAGTTACATAATAAAGATATCATACACTGGATGACAGCAGTATTAGGTGGCATAGTAAGTATGATGTTGAAGTGTATCTTGCATACTTGTGGTTTGCTGTAGATTGAGTGTTGAGTTGACACAGTGGAAATATCGTACTACACGAATGTGATGTCCTGAGAGGGGTTTTATCCAGAAAGAAAGCATAGATGCAGACATGAAAGAGAAGAGAGTGATCAGGAAAGCCAGGACTGGAATTGCAAGTTTGGGGCCCCAGCAGCAGCAAGATTCATCAAAGAAATGAGAAAACCAAGAAGACACACAAAGTATCAGAAACTGATCTTCAACAAAATGGAGGAATCTGATGTTGAAACTGTTCTTTAGATGCAGCACAAAGTAATTCGAGGTGTGAAGGACTGAAGACCTGGAATATATTATATACTCCGTTTGTCATGCAGGGTCTGTAGTCTTGGCCTCTGGGTTCACATACATGTACATGTAGTGTGTTATGGGACATACATGCAAAATTTGCTCCTTGCATAATGTCACTGTGGACTGGGATTTGCCTGTAATAGGAAACTACATGTAGTTTTATAGGGAAGCATTGCTGATTCATGTTATACTGACTGAATTTTCAGACTCATTGCTAGAATCGACACTCTTTCCCTAATACAAATAAGTGATAAAATTTAAAAGGATTGTTTAAAGGCCTCACGGTCTTTCTTTTCTCTGAATCAAAAGAGGTTACTGCCAGGGTTGTTTTAGTCATGAGTTAGGTGAAATGAAAATAAGATTTATAATTAAAAATTCATAAGGCTAAAATAATGTGATTTCACATGCATGAATTTTTCCTGCCTTATTTTCTATTAAGAAGTATATATATGTCACAGGGCAGACTGGAATTCAGGACAATCTAAGATTGTCCTAGGACAAACTGGAATTCCAGTCTGCCCTAGGACAGACTGGAATTCTAGTCTCTCCTAGGACAATCTTAGATTCTCCTAGGACAGACTGGAATTCTAGTCTGGCCTAGGGCAGACTGGAATTCTACTAGGAATTATATTTGAATTCCAGTCTGTCCTAGGGGAATCTGGAATTGTCCTAGGAGAGACTAGAATTCCAGTCTGCCCTAGGGCAAATGGGAATTCTATCACGCTACAAGCAATAATGTATTGATAAATAGACTGAATCATTTCAGAAGCATAGGTAAAAACTTAGTAGGCGAAGTACATTTATCATTACTATTCAAGGTGAATTACTTCATATTTTCGGCTACTTCACAATCAGGTGTACCAAAAGGGGTCCACTTGGGGTGAAAATTCAACTTCGTTTTATTGTTTAATTCTTGTTTAAAGGTGCATACCTTGGGCATACTATCCTAAAAGATCTCTGCACAACGAGCTTGTCTAAGTTCATTACACAGCGTGCGAAATACTAGGTTGCCCAGTGCAACCATATTTTGCTTGGTGCAACCTATTTCTACACCCAGGTAGCCCAGTGCGCTACCTAAATTTTGTGGTACGGATGACCCATTGGGAACTGTTTATTGAGAGTTCCCATGGAAGAGCTTACAGGGGAAACAGCTCTGTGTCAGAATTGTATAAATGCACATCACGCTCTAACAAAGTAATCATAATGTAGAAGAGTGCGGGCAACCTGGAATTTTTATGGGCAACCTAGCTTTCATCCTAGGTTGCCGAAGGGCAACCTGGCTCAAAAAAGTATTTCGTACACTGTTACAGGATTTTCTATGGATGGATCATTGGGGGGTACGGACGCTACAACCATAAGACTACTTGGACAGTATTAACATTTCAAATATAATTCATATAGCTTTACTGACACTTGTGAATATAGGTTTCCATTTACAGTCAGTATCAATTAATACATTTGTATGTATATGTCACAGGGCAGACTAGAATTCCAGTCTGTCCTAGGACAATCTAAGATCGTCCTAGGAGAGACTAGAATTCCAGTCTGCTCTAGGGCAGACTAGAATTCCAGTTTGTCCTAGGACAATCTAAGATTGTCCTGGATTCCAGTCTGCCCTGTGACATATACATACAAATGTATTAATTGATACTGACTGTAAATGGAAACCTATATTCACAAGTGTCAGTAAAGCTATATGAAAAACGATCCCCCATGCTGTGTGGCTAACAACCCATGAGGCTCTCGCACCTGTCTGTAATGCATATTTTTGCATGCATGTTGCTAACAGCACATCCATATACAAACCTTTTGCTGTACGTCACATTTTAAGGAGAAAGAATTTGTCTTCAAATAACATTGTAAGGATGATCGAATCATGAACTTCAATTTGAAGGCACCACAGCTATATCCCATGGTACATAACTAAGTTCAATCTCACATGGAGACATTGATAGATGTAATGTTTTGGCTCAGAACCATATGCCGGAGAAGCTTTTCAGGAAAGATTGGGATATAGATATTATTTTGGAACCAAAAGGGCCAAGTATCATTGTGTTCTGTGTCTCCAGTCATCTTAACAGTCCCAGAAGTGTCTACAAGTGTGCCACCAGACAGTTACCAGACAGATTGGGTTATTAGAAACAGGAGCTCCTGGCATTTTGTTGGGAAGAGATTGACCTGAAATGGGAAGCTGTCTCAAGCTATATCAAAATATGTACCCTGTAGGAACAGTACTTCTTCAGACAAAGCTAGCTTGCAATGTCACATTTTTCTCACAAAATAAGAGGCCTTAGATGTAATGTGAGAACTGTAACAGAAGGGAAATTATTGCACTAGTGAAGGTAGGGATGAGAGAAAAATTATCATTGGTCACTGGGGTATTCCTCTTGTAAATTAGATAATTTGCCAGGGGGGATGAATCAGGCTGTCACAGTATTGTTAGGTTTCTGGCATTAATTCATGCAAATGTTGGTAATGAATTGAAATAATGAAAACTTGGGAAAGACTTTGGTTTTTCTATCCATGGCAGACCAAACAGTTGTTTTGGTTGGAGAGTGACTGAATATAATCCCTTTTTTGGTACCATATGTCATTGTCGTTCCTTTGGCCTAATAGCTTGACCACATGACCACATGTGAATCAGAGCATTTCCACACTGTCATTCAAAACTGATATTAATAGCCAGGTCTTGCCAGAGTAATTTGTGCGGTATCCGCCACAGGTAATGTCTGTGCTGTCTGGGTGATCTCAGAAAGTCAGGCTGTCTAAACCTGACCTGTGGTTCACCTGACAGAAATGGGACACTGTGGCTAGGTCACAGCCAGCCAGCCATTTGTCAAAACTGCTCTGGTGTAGAGAAGCTGATACATCTATCCTGAAGCATTTCAAATGAAGATTTTTTTAAAGAAAACCTTCACAGTCAGGGAATGGTCTTTTCATTCTCAAAATCATAGTTTATAATTAGTAATGTGGCAGGCAAATTGACAGATTTATAGATGCATATATTCTTGATCTGTGTACCCACATGACCAAATGTGTACCAGTTAGCTTGACTTGGAATGAAAGCCTTCAATTTTGTTTAAAACAGTTGCTAGATATACATTTTGCATGTTTTCTTTTAGCGCATTTGGATCCACATTCTACATGGGGTTTAGTGTTCCAGTCTGGCTTAGCAAGAGCCTTTTTGTTAGTGACCCATCCTAACCACAGCTTTAAGTTTCTTGAATATAATGCCTCAGGTCTAGATCAAAGTCAAACTTTCTGGTTGGTATCCCAAAGTTTTCATTGTCAAGTACTTGGCCCAAACAAGCAGAATCCCCTATGGATGGGTCCTTAATGGTGTGGTAGGTATCTGATTTCTGGGGTTCCTCTGGTGGTGTTTTCAGTATGCTGAAGGGTCCTTTACTGTGCAGGGATGACTGGATCTCTTTCAACACTGCATCCTTATTAACAGGAAGTCCTGGCTTGAAGTGGCAATCCTGGACCCTCAGGCTTCCTGCTTCGGTGACCTTGGACTTGTGTTATCCTCACCAAGTTCACAGGAGAAAGGGTTCGTCTAATCATAGACTAATGAAAACCCTATAGAAGTACACTTGTACCCTTTAATGTCGTCTTCTGTATCTACGGATTGAAATCCAATAAGTCTTCAAACAGTTTCTTGTAGATTTATGTGCTTCATTTGGAGACCAGAACAGAAAGGATGTTAAACTTAGTTCCGGTTGAAAAACCTCCAATCGTATATAGTTTTTTCTATTCATGCAAATAGCAACAGTCTACATTTTCCATCTATCATTGAATGAAAGATGCATACTCATGTTTTCTTGTAGATTTTTAGTCTGTTGGCTGATGTATACACTGCTGTTTATACACTGCTGACAACACCAGTGACAGTCTTACAGCAGTCGACCTCTGAGGCTTCATGAAAAAAACGAAGGCCACTCAATTAGCAAGATAATTAATCCTGCTGTGTTGACAGATCATTAGACACAGAGGTGTGAATTAGCCTGCCAAACACTTGTGTGGTTGACTGTTGACTGTTGTGGCTTCACACCTTGGTGTTGATGTGCAGGGGGCTGATTTGCCCATTTCCTCTGGGTTAAAGAGAGTTCACACCAGATCAGGTTATATCAAACATGTGCTTCCTTTGCAAATGATACAGCAACCAAATTTTCATAAATCTTACTGTCTGCAGTTGATAATATGTACTCCATTAAGATAAATATCCTGTTGTATCAGTTGTAATGGTATGGAATAAGGGTGGAAAATATTATGACAAGGAGTGTTGTCCCTGTGTTCCAATCTAGGCTGAGGAAGCTCAGCTTCAAAATCGAGACCCGGGGACTTGATTAATCCCATTGTACCAATCAAACAGCTAGAAAGTGTATTTTCCTTCATGCATGTGGGGAAAAGATATATGAGCATGAGAATTATAAACATTGTTGTTTAGATTTCATATGCTAACATGTGGCCATAGTCACACGTTACACATGCCACCACAGCACTTGCACTAGCCAGTTTGAAAACACCTAATCCCTGTTTGAAGTATTGATATGTTACTTTAAGCCACTGTCCCACTTACCCATCCTTTTGTTCTCTAGATTTCGTGGTGATTACAGGCCAATTGTTACCTCTTTAGTACTACGGGTAAAACCTTATCACTAGTAGGGACAATTTGAGGCTCAGCATGCAGAGTTGGTTGTGATCTATTTGTTATTATTTGTATGCATGCATTGTTAGGGGTTGCTCCATTGTGATAGAACCGATTACCTTTGAGTTTAAAATATTTATTGTGACCAACACAATATGTGTGCCCTATATTCTATTTTAGGATGAGCACAAAGAGTAGGTATTCCATATATATATAGAGCAACAGATTTACTATTTTGTCTGTCGCTACTCAGGTGTCAAATACAGCAATTTGCAGGTTTTTTATTGTTTGCAGCAAGACGCACACAGGTGGCGGTGATAGCTTATTTGTACTTCCTCACCTGGGGATGTACAGGTAACAATGATACAGCAGTTACTGCCACCTGAGATGCCTTCACCATTATGTAAACTACAACAAAAATATCCCCCAATGGCCCGGCATACAATGTTACAGGCCTTGCCCAATTTTCTTTGTGATGACTGTTAGCACAAACAAATAAGTTGCAACATCAATGTGAGTGTAACCATTTTAACCAGTAATTCAATCTCGAGAGTTCAAAGCGTTTGTCCCTCAATGACGTCTGTGCACTGCTTTGTCGGGCTTCTCTCAATCTCTGTTAGACTTTTCACAACATTCAAAGAACAGAAAACCTGTGCTTGAATAAGAGAGGCAAAGGACTACAAACAAGCAGTGTCCAGAAACAAGGTCAAACTGGCAGCAAGAAGAAGGAAATTCTGGTCACTTTGAGTTCCAAGAGACTTATTTACTGTAGATACTGCTAGATATTCTTTCTTTTAGTAGACCTACATTGTCAATGTGGTACATCTTTATTTTTGCCCTACAAAATCTATATGATTAAGAAACAATATTCAACTTTTTAATAACAGTTTTGGAATTATTAAGCATTATCTAGTACCAGTACTGTCTTTTCAAAATGTAAGGTGACCAGTATATGTACCTGTATTAGCATGTCACAGTTATGGGTTGGTTTTAAATGGGGAGGGGGGCAGTTGTCCAGAGTGGAGTGTGCTCAGCTGGACATTCCTCCGACCACCTCACATCGCCCGCCACATTCCTGCACCTCTTGACCCTGGCTGGAGCAGATGTGAACCAGTCACAACACCAGGACTGTGAACTTCTCAACAACCTCAGCCAAATCCCTGGTGTAAAACGTGTGACTCGCTCAGAAGTGAAATTAGAAAAGCCGAAAAAATTGCAAATGTCATAATTGAGATATATTATGTAGATGTTGCATAGGTAATGCAAGGCTGCCAATTTTGGCTTACAACCATGTGTACACAACATTATACTATATACCTATATATATGAGAGTATAATTCCAGTGGTATTGTATATATATGTGTAGAGATATTACAAATGTTTTTAGATTGTTGGTGGAAGGATGTAATAAATGAGAGCTCTGGCATGCAGGTGAAGGCCATGGTTAAGTGACACTCTTATGCAAACAAATATAATATATTATATTTGCTATGTTCATTCTCAATTGTCTAAAGCCTCACAACCACAGTGTCCAGGTTCTGGTCCCTTAAGATGTGGTTGTTGCTGCTTCTTTAAGACGTGCACAAGCTTGGTTGTTTTGGTCTGATGTTGCTGAATTCCTGAAGCAGATGACCTGCTAAATGGATGTAAACAACTGTCTGGTCTTACTGCCATGGTCTATTTTGGTCCGGTTATCTTCATGTTACTCTACTGTCTGTGCAGTACTATAGAAAAGCTGACTGAAAGGTTATACAGAAATTGAGTGAATGTGAAAATGTTTCTGGTGGGAGTTTAAAGACCAAGAAATGTCTTGAATGTGACATACATGTACATGTAAATCAGGGAACATTTTCCATGGGTCTATTTACAAAGGAATCTTAGTGGGGGTAAAGAGTAGAGGGCTAAGAATTTGCCTTCTTCCCTCAGGAATTTTTGATCAACCCTAATGATATATAAAACAGGTGTAGTATTTACGTATCCTGTTGACATTTATGATATTTTTACACTTCAGTGACAATTTTTCCCAGTTAACAGATTGTACCAATCTATTTTCAACCATTTTACTTCTTGTGCAAATTGGTTTTCCTTCATCTTCTTATGCAATTTGCTTCCATACTTACTACCACAACCTCTTCACTGACCGCAGAAGATTGTTCAATATTACATTGGACATAATCAATAGTGGCCGTCACCCATAGCTTTGGTAATCACATTATCAAGACCTTGTTCTGTGCAATATCTTTTCTTCATCTGCGGCTATATTCCCCATAGGGCCCGTAACAGCCAGCAGGAATATTGTGCTAATGCCAAGAACGGATGTTCGATACACGGTTGGGTTTTTCTATATAGGAGCGTGGGTTAGTTGTAAAGCCGAATCAGAACAACACTCAACCCTTTCTCTATTTCAGTTTGAAGTTTGTCACAGTAGATTGGTCAGCTGTGTATGAGATAAAAAATGTCCTGTAAGTTTAAGTGTTTGTCTGGCTTTTACATGCAGTAAAGCCATGTCCCTCAGCCAACATAGCCGACAATTTTCCCCTGTAGTCAAGCAACAGGGTCAACAGGGCATCCCCTTCTGCCACCTTCATGACCTTCGCTGACCTCTAAAATATGGTCAGGCTTGATCAAAGTCCCTTGGAGTCATATAACCATGTATGATAGAAACATGAATGTGTCTAGAAAGCCATAATGGTCCCCTTGTCAAGTTACCACAAGCATAATATTGTCTATTGTTGAGAACTTTAAACTGTTATCTAACACAACAGAATAGCTCAGCAAATTTTAGTTCTCCACAAAGTTAACTATCAACACAGATGAATTTTCATGTCAACAATATTGTCCACTTTCCACATTTTTCTTGGACAAAATTAGGTTTATCAAAACATTTCTATGCATGGAAAAAGATATGATTCATTGTCAACCACAATGGTTGGACCTTGCACCAAAAGTCCACAACATTAAGCCATAAAAATGCAGAGTTTCACTCAGGCATCTGTGCCCTTCTGATAAAATATGGCATGAAGGTCTCGGGGGCATTTCCACAAATTGTCCCTGTGAAAAGTGCAAGGCAAATTGTGATCTATGACTCTCCAATTCTCATCTGCAATTCGGGACCTCTGCCAAGTTCCGTGCCCATGATATGTTGTAGCTTGTTAGCTGGCCCTCTTCAAAATGCCCTTTTATTTATGCCAATGCCCTGGAATACACTCTGATGCAATACTGAATGTTGAAAGTCACCATATAAGACTAGAACTTGCTTTGAACTTAAAATGTTAGATGCCTTACAGGAAAAAGTTAAGATATGCTCTTCTCTATCTCTCGATCATGTTCCTAGGATTTTTTGGTAGGATTTTTTTGGTTTTCCGGCAGGGTTTTTTAGCTTCATTTTTTTCCATACCAGTACTAAAGATTCTGTCCTTTCAGGCTTTCAGCCATAAATGTATTTAAGGTGGGCCTGTATATAAATGATGATGTTGCAAAGACTGCATCTTTTGTATCACCTTAGGTGCCAAGAGTGAGAAAATTAGGCTATAATAACTGGTTTTAAATATCCCCAACCCTCCTTTCATCCATCAGCAATTTAGACACATGGGCTGTTACAGTGGGGAGTGTCTGAGAAAAGGATCAGAAAATAATTAAGGTTGCTGGTTTTAATTGTATTGAAGAGCTTTAGACTGGCCAGGTAATCAGCTATGATGGTAAATTGTGCAGGGAGGTAATCACAGGTTCCCACCCCTGTAAAACAGGTGAGTTAGTTGAATATCCTCCAGGTATGGTAATGCATAGGTAGAGGTGACACTTGAAGGGATAATAACAGCTCATAATAGCCTCCAGACTAAGATGTTGTGGACCATTATGAAATATTCATGTCCCATCCCCAGAGCTAAATGCGTTTATCAGTTCAACATTTACGTCATCTTAGAGCAAGAAGGCTGCACTACAGGCTTTGTGCAAGTAGTTTCTGTGTTTTTTCCTTTTTTTGTACAGAAAAAAACGTTATTCCTTGAATGAAAACCAAACACACGGTGTGTGTAAAATTTGAACAGAATGCTGAGCATTGTGTACTATAAAAAAGTGACTCTGAGATCTCAAGAGAGCTGTATCAAGACGCTGAAAGTTCATCCTGCATTTGTGTGAAATCCCTGTAGTAAAATCTTACACCGATGTTTTACAAGGGACGACTTAACTGGATAATGGGATGGTAGTAAGAGCTGTTTAGCAGTGTCTGTTAGATCCTCCTGGTGAACTGTCCATTAGCCATCAACTCAGAGGACAACCTGAGAGTACAAGAAGCCATTAACCTACCTTTCCGTGGATCCTTTGTCTCCATGGGGACAGTTCTGAGTGGTTGAGAACTTGTGTTATGTCCATCTGTGGAGAACTAAAAGTTCCAGTTGTCAAGGTCGTAGGAGGAAATGTAGGTTAAATGATTGAAAAAACTATCTTTCTTTCTTTATTCTTTATTTCAGGCATCCATGGCGCATTTAAAATGAAATAAAACATACAAATAGAAATACACATGATAACAGCAATTAAAATACAAACTAGGAATACAGGCGTACCCAGACATAGCGGAAGAATTTGTTTCAGAAGATTACATCAGAGTTGATAACAGATTGGATGATTACGGAAGGAGATTTTGAAGAAATACTTCAGGAAAACAAATCAGCACTTCTTGTGTTGTGGTTGAAAGGTTTTTCCTTTATTATTTTTTATCATTCTTGATTAAAAGAAGTTCTTTGACAATTCTTATGAAAAAATTTTTGTTCTAGCATTTGTCCTCTCTGACCTTCACCATTGATTCCAACCATTACATCTTGTACCAGCATGTCTGATCATGACTGCCATTCATGCATCAGTCTGCACCTGTAGAACACAAACAATAGACCAGGTGTGCTTTTATGTTCTTACCTGGCTGAATCAGATTGAGAACAAATCCCACACTTCCATTAATCGTATCAGGTTTAGACATCAAAGGATGTGAGGCAGACAAGAGAAAGGGGAAACCTGCAGGTAGACTTACATGAGAATGTATATCACTGTCTGATCAAAGGCAGCCATCGGTGTTTTCTGTCAAAACAACTCAAGAACATGACTAGGTTCATTTGGAGGGAAATCATTCTCCTACGCATGTGGAACATGTAAGCACATGTTTTCATAGTGTGCTATGTGATACCTTTAACCTCACTTCATATGTCATGTTATGGATTTAACTTATAAACAGTACTCAGAATGGTAAATGTCACTGGTGGGGATAACAAACCACCAGACTCCTGTGGGACTGAGACTGTGAGAGGAGAGTATGCATGTTATTTTTGTCTCCCTGTACAAATATTTATCCCTGCATTATTATTAAAAGTCATCACTCGGCAGGGAGAAGCTGGGACAATAAAGTGTTTTTCTATTGGTATCAGTTTTCCAGCAAATGAATGATAAAGTCAAGTGGCCATTGACATATGTACCTGTTACATACTTCAGATATATGTACAGTTCTTCCCTGGGTGTGTCTCTGGGATCAAACATTGACTAAGGCTGCTTCAATATAAGATATATTTGATGACTGGACTTCTACATTTTCATATTGATTCATTTCAGTCTTCTTGCACTAGTATCTGTTGAAACAACATAAAAGTAGATGGTTGGCCATTCTCAATACAGGGTTCATCCTTGCTCGTGGTATAAATGGCTCGTATTTTCCTTGCCGCCAAATAATGACAGGCCTTCCTTAGAAAATGGGCGAAATTACAAGGTTAAACACTAGCCAAGTGGTCGTTTGGAAATGTCACACTGGGTAATGATGGGGTGCTGCTCTGTTCAAAGCATGCCCTATGAAATGAGCGAGATGCTTCTGTGGTTGTGATGCAGGGCTTCCAGCTAAGAGGAATGGTAAAAGGGAAAATGGAACGTAAACAGAAACATGGATCAGAATTAGAGTGAGAAGTCAGGTAAATCATAGTGCTTGAAACTGATGCTTTTTTTACATCTCAATTTGTACTAGATAACTTCCTTACGGTGTCCCTTGTAGAGTATGCAGGACAATATTATATATCAATTTATGACAAAGAACAAATACATCAGGAGATGGTAGGTAAAAATCTGGTACTTCTACTTTTTTAATGCACGAAACATCAAAGTGGTAAATTGCATTGCTGCAGAATCAAGTCAAATTTTTCTCAGAAGATGGGATGTCACAAAATAAGGTCCAGACTTTTCTAGGAAGATTGGCTATGAAGGTCATGTATTCCACTATAATGCCAAGGTCAGGGTTGCCATTAGTAAGGCAATCAGCTTACAGCATCAAATGTAATAGGCTTTATACTGCTGAGGGATCATCTGATGGAGAGCATATTGCTTTTAAGGGTAACTGAAAGGATTTACTCAGCCAATTGTGTAGAAGATGATTACACTTCATTGTTTGCATTGTATATAGCTAGGCGGGAACCATCAAAGTTGGCCAGGGAACATGCTTTTGTTACAAGTTCTAACTATGAGTAGGATCAAAGAGAAAGACGAACCTACCAAATTGACCGGTTAGCCCTGTTTTGGTTTGCAAGTTTCTAATGGTTTTCAGAATACATGTATTTCACAGACTTATCTTCATCCAATGTTTGGATTACAGGAAAAGCTCAGTTCTGTTCTGTTTTTTGCATGGTTGCAGTTTTACACAACTGTGTAATTACTATTGATATTATAATTGCATGACATACTCTCTAATTGTGTATTAGGTGGCATTCCAGTTGTTTATCCTGGTGTGAAATTAGACCACAGCTTGGCACCTTTTCCCATATATAAACACACATATACATTAAAATGTATCTATTGTAGTACATGTATTAGACTACAATTATGTAGTTGGGTGATGAAACCTTTTGCAGAGATGCAGGAAAGGCAGGGAAAAATTGAAGAACTTATGTCTGTTTCCAAAAAAATACTTAGCAAAAATGGCACTTATAACCTCCTTGCTTTTATCATAGAATAAAAAAATATTGATTGGTTCAATGTTGTATGTGTCATATAGAAACAAACATCACATACCCCTATGTTCCTATTCTGGGGGGAACCAAAGACATCTCATTATTTACTGGGTGACATTGACCTTGTTAGTTGACCTTTGTACTGCCACAGTCACCCATGATAGAAGTTCATATTCAAGGTTTGACCTATGTAGGCCCCTATGAATATTATTATAGGTTAACTGTCACTACCTGTAGACTCAAGTAAAATAGGCCTGGTAGCTTTATAACACATGATGTATTTCTACAGTTAGGTGAGGATGATTACCTTGGAAAAGATATACATTTGACTACATATTAGCACATCATGTACTATTATACTATATCTACTATCTATCAGTCATGAAGTCAAATAACACCAATCACATGTCATACAAATAACTATTATTGTTTCGTGTATGACAATCCAAGTGACCATTGTGTTTTGTGTTTGATTTGTTTGACAGGTTGAAATCTTGCTGGCTGAAAATGACATACACATACTAAACAAAGTGTTTAAAATTTGGCACAGGATGTTGGATATGCTAGTAATGCCGGTATGTCTGTAAACGTTTTGAGTCTCTAATCAGAGAAAAGCATGTGTATGACGATATCATGACAGTTTTGTTCCATATAGAGTGTAATTGCCATAATATAGGAAGGCACATACATGGTATACTGTAGAACACTTCTCTACTAGAAAGGAGGGAGAGAGAGCAAGGAGCTTCTACAAAGTTGTAGAAGCTCCTTGGAGAGAGCGCCCCCAATATTGCATACTGGGTAGACAGAACTACCACACCGGAGCGATGAGTTATAAGGAGCAAAGCTCTCAGTAGTGTAATTCATGAAAATTTAAAGATCGTAGACTCACACTTGTCTAAGCAGGGATGTAAAAGTCGTAAATGCCTGCACCGATGAAGTCATATGTCAGAGTGTTGCCTCAAGGCGGCCAATTAGACGATGGCTTGTGAATTTTGGAGGAGGGGAGACAATCATGGCAGGCACAGGAGCGTTTTATGGTTATGAATTGGTTCAATCTTTTCCTGTCGCCAGAGATGGTGGGAATATTGATCATGGTATGGTAACAAATGAGGTTCTATGGGAAGAATATAGGAGGTATACTTGATCCACTGGCTGTCTAGGTGTGAAAAACTGGCAGGCTTGATAGAAAACTTTGCCATTGCAACCCATATTCAATTGTTTTATCATACACGTACACGATTGGACATCAGGAAACGCAGAAATAGATTTTGTCAGGAAAAAAATACTTAGTAATCCAGAAACGTTCCTAATTTCTTCAGATTTTTGGATGGTTGACGCATGAGAATTCATGTATTACCAGGAATGTAGACTCCCCAGGTAACAGCCTGTACAAAGAGTGTAAGAAGTACATTCCTCAGTAGGCCACTGAACTGTATTGATTGGTCTGATTAGCTGGGCCAGAGAGCCTGCACCCAGCACTATAGTGGCTCAGGTAAGAGCCTGTATGGTCCAGGTATTAACCAGGTCAGCAGCTGAGACTGATAGGTGACCCTGTAAGGTTGTGGGCTGGACCAGTCTACCCCCTCCTCTATAGGGATCTACCAATTCATTAGTTTGAAAAGGACCTACAATTTACAAGGAATCTCATAGAGCAAGTCCTTGCATACCTACTTGAAATAATTGGCACTTAAACTTCAAGCTATAAAAGAAGTTGCCCATATGTCACACTAGTGCAAAACAAAATCGATGTAATCATATTCTCAATGGTACGGAGCACATGTACAATGTATACCAATGGTATAAAGCTGTAGCTAAGATTTATTACCATGAAAAATGCACCAATGGAAAAGGTCAGTCGCTACCTGTGTTTACCTGGTAAACAAAGGATTTGTTGGTGGTATGTACACAACACCTGTTTGTTGATCAGTCAAGGACAGGGTCACATATTCCACATAGCCTTGATGTGACTGTGGATAAAGTGCTGTGCAAACATAATCCACATTGAAGGTGAAAAACAGGTGAACTGTGGTGATAGATAGTCTCACCTGTGTCCCCATTGGGTAATTGATCGCTGCAATTAGCAGCCTGTCCCTGAGGCATCAGGTCTATTGATTACTGCCATGAAGAGTTACCGGTATGAAAGAAGAGATGATGCACCGATGTGTGGTTTTGACAAATGACCTTGCTAAGGTCTTACAGTTCTGTAGCTCCAAGCAAAGGACTCTTGCATTTCAAAAGGGTAAAGGAGCATGACCATGCCAAATTGTAATGACCCTGGCTATCCTATAGATGACATGACACCAAAGGCTTGATTTTGTCCTAGGCTGAGCATTAACTCTAGAAGTGTCAAGTAGATTTGCATATCAACTGGAAGCCAGGTGAGAAAGATGTGTAATAGTAGAGCCGATCTAAGTTGATAAAGATTTAGCAGTAGGACCTCAAGAAAGACAAAATACTAAGTAAGGGGTATGAGGGGGAAAAGGGTAGAATTATCAAATGAATGATTGCCCATATGTATAATCACATCAATAATTTATGATGAACAGACAGAATTGGACACCTGATGGATACATTAGTCAAACAACCAGCTTGTTTTTCTACCCTGGCAGAAATTTGTAGACATGAAAAATTAATCTTCTTTTCAAAGTCAGCTAAAAGTTAGGACAAATTGGACAGTTGAATGATAACCACCATGAAGTCCTCCTTGTCAGTGATGTATTGATGGTGGAAGAAGAGATTTAGAAGATTTCATCTTTCCTAGTTATCAATCTTGCATGGTACCAGTACCAGTGCTCAATTCCCATGATGTAGCAAGTATTGGATACTTTCCTTGCTTCCATTTGTTTTGTTTTCATGTGTCATCCTGTTGAGTTGATGAAATACAAGGGGTGCTTCGATTTCATGTCTGTTGTTAGCTTGACACATCAGTTGAGACAGTCCAGGTGACATTGATTGACATACTGGTCCTTACATTGTGGCAGGTGATCACTTATAGGACCCCAAGGTGTCTGGAAAACCACATGATGAGGCTACTTGGTAGTGGGGTATATTTAAGGTAAACATGAATGTACATCAGGCAATTAGCATAATTGGCAGAAGCGCTGATGTCGTTTTCTTACTGTTTTTCAGAACTACTGGGATCGTCCAAGAGGATAAACCTGAACTTCCAAGACCAGGATGGGTAAGAAAACTTTCACATCTGCGAGGCTCGAGGTTTCATTATACACCAACTAACCCTGCCAAACTCCCAGCTATGCTGTTATTGCTACCATGTAGTAGCAGGTGTTTCAAATCGTCTTGCATCAGCCAACTGATAATTGCCAACCCCAACCAGAACAACACTTCTCAAATTAGATTTCACACTCCCTGCCACCATACCACATCATGCAGAGCCCATGGACCTTTCTGGAACATTTCTCCTGTGTTTTATCCTGTTTTACATGCGACCACTGGGGTAGAGCAATATATTTTGTATTGTTTCCCTGCCACAGTGGCTGAATTACAGGAGCAGTAGGCAATATGGTCGTTAATTTACATGCCTGCTCCTGCCACTACCAAGAGATTGACAGGTTGATTTGATATTGAGGATCAAATTAAGCGGAGGACCTGGAACTACATATGTGGCAAAATTTATCATTTATTTGGCCTCTTTTCAAGGGCAGTATTAAAGTACAGTTGTAAATCTTAGTTGAGTATTATTTAGGTATGGCCTATGAAATGTGTACTTAATGAGTAGACTGTACAGAATGGATAACACACAAAAATATTTGGTCAAAAACCAAGAATTGGGCATGAATTTTAATATTTTCACTCAAATTGTACAGCTGTCTAGATAAAGTTGGTTACAAATTGTGAGAAGGTTTCCTTTCCCTGGAACTGTGTCCCCTCACTTGACAGGGGAAATCACAGATAGACAGTCTTTGTCAGGTACAGAATTGATTCTCTCCACTAGACCAGAAAGCAGACAGTCTGGTCCCACCCCTGTCAGGGGTAGGAAGTCAGGGAGGCAGAAGTGAAACACCTTTGACCACAAGAAGTGAAGTATCCTGGGTACAGGCATGTCAAGTGGATAACTGAAACTGTAGGTAGCTGTTGTTTTTAAGGGGTAAGGAATGCATCCCTGTGGTCAGATAGGAAAACAAGAGGAAAATGTTTTGTTTCATGGTTGTATTTTCTGAATTTTAATTTGCAGTTTCAAAAGATGCTGCTAGGAGGCTCAGGATCTCCTTAGGCCAAAACCTACATGTATCATAAGCAGATAATGGAACACCAAGTCCATTCCTGTTCACAAACAAATAATGTTGCAAATTTTGGCAGAATTTGAAATATTTGAAGGAATTGGAGTTTAGACAGCTGTCTTATATTGAAGAGGAAGACAAGTGTCAAAGTCAGTGGAAGCCGACATTCCTGCCCTCCCATAGAACAGGTTAAACTACAGGACAAAAGTGAAAGTGCCCTAGCATAGAACAGATGGGAGGGGGTACCCCAGGGAGAGGAATGGGGCCATGAGTGAGTGTGCCTGCCCTCCCCCTTTATCCCTGCCCTTTCATGTCTGTTGGTGCAGAAAATCTCCCATTGACAGAGTACAGCTGACCAGCACATGCAGAATTAAAGCTCCCTACCTCACATGGATTCCTGAGCCCTGGTTATTTGGTTATAGCAATATCAAAGCACTGTGCATAGCACCAGCACCACCAGCTATTTATCTCAGTGATTGGAGTACTTTCTTTTGATGTTCATTAACTGTAGTCCATAGTTACAGGATGTCTCACATTTGGACACATAAAACTTAAAAGTTGAATGGAAAGCATTTCCAACTGTTTGATTCAAGCATACTTCTAATTTGAATTGACAGTTGTTTGGCTGATTATCATTGCTATTCTTATGAAATGGAAACTAAACTTTAACAGCCAACACTACAACACTACTGTAGTGTTGGCTGTTAAAGTTTACTTTCCATTTCATAATGACTTGTACCAACACAGATGAACTTTCATGATATTCCTATTCTTATTTGTGCAATGCATGACCAGTAAGTCAAGTTGTAATGATAGTACATGTGTATACAAACAACTCAAATTAATATCTGGTGTTTTAATGCTTGAAAAACATTTTTCTGCAGTATGCAAAGAAGATAGCACTTCATGCAGACTAGGCACATTAAACCACAAAGTACCCTACTGTTACATAGTATATCTGGTGATTTACTTAGATTAAAGGTTACTCCCTGGGAGACAGGAAACAGTTGTACAAACCTTGACTCACATGGTGCTTCAAGGGCAAGTTCAAGCTGCCCAGCCACACTGGGGAGTAGATGTTAAGCCCTAAAGTCTAAAAGGATCACTGATGACCTGCAAATAACTTGCTGTTGGCCACAGCAACCAAGGCCACTGGTTCAAAGAAATATACATTCAACCACCAATGACAGAAATAGTTAAGATGACACAAAATTGATCATGTAGTTAAAGACTGCAATTGTCATGTTTATTTACATGTTTATTTTTCTGTATTGAACTGTATGTGTATTGTTGTGTTGTTGTTTTTCGGCCTGTGTAGGTTTTCAGCTCTTCACCATGTGGCTCTCAACGGCAACTCTGAAATCCTGAGACAACTGCTCGAAGCGCAGGCAATGGTAGACATCAAGGATAATAAGGGTACGTATATTGTATGTAAAATTGTGTTATCAATATCAATGTTTTAGTCCATATAATTCTATATGGACTACAGGTAAAAGGTGTTAAAAGTTTAAGTCAAGATTTCTTTTTTATCTATGTACATCTGACAACTGTTAGTAAGACTTCCAATGGTATATGCAGAGGGAGAAATTGTCTCAAGAAGAGTAGCAATGACCTGCCACCTGTCATTCTGAAGTCAAAAGGGAGAAGATGAACAGATGCTGTAGGGTTGTTGCTGTCCCTGCTGCCTTGTTAGTGGGATGAACGCAGCCACAGGAGGCCTTACTTCCATGTAAAGCAGCCAAATCCATTCTGCTTCAGACAGACTTGAGTTGAGATAATTGTGCAGAAGGTTCTATGTAGTGTCTGTGGATGTGATGTGCACTTGTTTGTATCTGAAATAAGGAATGGAGGAAGAGAGCTTCCTATAGGAACTCCAATGCTCTTTCCAGACTGTTGACATGTCAACATTACATAATAGGTAGTTTATTATTCCATATCCATTCCCATCCTGCTGACAGTGCAGCTTAAGTCACAAAACAGACATACACACAGATGTATGTATAGGAAAGTCTAAGCTACAGTGCCACAGTGTTAAAGTTGCCACAATACTAGAAGAGGAAGTGGTGAATGACTAGCAAGAGCACTATTTGACATTTCATATTGAATCAGTGTAATTGAACCCCAATTTCATTGATTGACATCCGCAAATTACCCACAGAAATTAAACCAATTAGCATGCAAGTTGACACCTTTGACCTGGTGTGTTTATTATCTCAAGTGGCCTGTCAACAAGCCAGTGGCATCTGTCAGCACACTGTCAGCTTTCCTACAGCTTGTTTGTTGGTCTTGTCACCTGAGTTGGACATCAGGTTTAAATACAGGCCCACACAGAGTGATAGACTTACCTTAAAATGCAGGGGAAAGTTAGGAGATAATGGGCAAAGAGTCTGTTATATGTTGTGTACATCAAACCTCACACAATCTTGAATCTAAAATTGTACACTGAGGAGTCTACCTACATGCACATAAATATCCAAGGATGGAACCCTTGAATAACTACACAAGAAGATTTCATTGAAGTTTCCAACACATTTCACACTTCAAACAGTAATGTTAGTATATTATAATATAAGTAATATTATATGTAATATTAAGCAATATTATATGTACATAGACTATAGCCATAAAATCTTAACAGCAAATGTATGTAAAAGTCACTTCATAGTTTATGTCTTCTGAGTAGGCCTGCAAACTCAAGACATCTTGAACTGTGGGAAAGTGACTTGACAGGCCTCCAGGGCCTTGTGGGAAAGTTTGTAGACTATGGTGCCCAGGGTGGGGGTTTCCGGCACCTGGTGGAAGAACATATGCTGAAGAAGGCCTTCTGGAGTCATTACAAACCTCGTATAACCTGACCCCAGGGCACTGCTAAATGAAGTTCTCTTGAAATTTAGAGGTCTTGAAATTGGCTTGGTATTGTAATAGTATCTTGTACTTGTAGCCTTGGGATAGACAGCAGTAACATGAGTGTGGTAGGGGGTACTTCATTTGGCCACTGGGTCACCGACATTGTCAGAAGGAAATTAAGAGCCATTGAATGAAAGCAATAAACTTTCTCAGATAACCAAGAGATGGATGTTTTTGAGTGCTGTGTTATGCCCCCACTCCCAGTCTCCCAACCTCTTTCACAGCACCTCAGATATAGTCTTGACAAACACATTAATACTGATTTTGACAATACAGAATCTGACTCTTATATGTTCATGTTAACCCAGGAATGAGGCCACTGCACTATGCGTCCTGGCAGGGGAAGCTGGAGCCGGTCACCCTCCTGCTCCGAGCAGGGTCCAGCGGTAACCTGGCTGCTCATGATGGGCAGATCCCATTACACCTGGCTGCACAGTATGGGCACTTTGATGTGGTGAGCACTGGCACAAAAGCCTTGCACTTACACGAGATAGTCTTATATAGACTTATACTGTTGAATTTTAGCAAGCATAGGACCATGTCTGCCATACATATGAAGTTGATAACAAATTCATAAGTTAACTTCCTTCTTAGGTCAGCTATCACCATTACTTGTACATGTACCCTAAAGACAACACATAAATTATACTTTGTGGAACATGTATGATGCAATTCTTCAAATATATTTTGAGCCATAATATGTGAGGTGAGATTTATACCCTATAATTCTTCTCCATATCTCAGAATTGCCTTCTGCCTTTCATCTAAAAGCTTCAAATCCCATGATTGATCTATTTCTCCACAGTCTCGTGTTTTCTGATGGTCTGGTGTTTTCTGTCACACGTGGATACATCCAGATTTATGCTTCTCATATGTTTCAATGATGTATCTGAGCGATAGAAGCATTCTGCCATCTATTACCAATCTGTGATCAATACTTCTATATGTTCCAAATGGTCTGTTAATCTTGTACATGTACATACTGTACATCATCTAAATCATATCCACATTCAAGTTTTACAACTATTTTTCTCCGTCCCCAGTCTGAGACCTTGCTGCAGCATGGCTCCAACCCCTGCATAGTAAACAACACCAGCAAGACCCCACTAGATCTGGCTTGTGAGTTTGGTAGACGACAGGTGGGTTCCCATCACTTTGAAATATTGTTTAATAATATTAGAATGTTGCTCACCAACGTATAACTGATGCTGTTATACTTTGATTCATGTTTTGATTCATATCATGAACCACTAAAATAGAAGGTAAGTTGAAAAATTAGTATGATATTTTGACTTTCAACTGTTACAGAAAGAAATCCTGGTGAAAGTCAATCGCAAAATGTAATGATTTGATATGCTTGTGTATTTGTTTGAGCAGGCATTGCTATTCTATCATTTGATTGTATGACTTTTAAGTTTGTTTCTTAATTAAGCTTTTTCATTGTTATTGTAGGTGGTAGAGTTGTTACTGCACAGTAATATGTGTGCAGTTCTACTAGAAGCCACTCCCAGAGACAAGTGTGACAAGAATGGTGTCACTCCACTACACCTGGCTGCCAGGAATGGCCATATAGACATTATGAGGTGAGAACAAGATTCCAACAGTTCACTGCTTTAAAACTTTGAAAACTAATGTGACCTTAACTTGCCTATGAGCTGTAGATCTGTCTATTGCTTGATAACAGGTGTCCTTGTGCAATACCTGTGCTTGTTCAGATATGGAAGATACATAGAAAGTTACCTTTCAGTGAACTTTGTAGTTATACCGAGCAGTTTAGAAAAGCACTGATTTCTGAGACTAAACATGATGTTCACCATGACACCATGCTACCTTGATGTTTAGTTAAATGAGGTTTCGGTGTGTTTTAAGTGATCTTCATGTATACCACCAGTCCAGGCCACTCCAGTAAAAATCTATGTAGGTCATTCCCAAGGCATTAATGGTGGCAGACTGACCTAACAGCACATTTCACAGAGGTTCTTGCCAGCTGCACCCCAGCTCAATTACACCTGAGAGACCAACAAACCACTTGTAATAAGTGATAAAGTTTTAATCCACATTAATGGTTCCATCTCTTGTTGCAGGTTACTGATCCAAGCAGGTATAGATGTGAACAGGGAGACTCTAACGGGGACTGCCCTACACGAGGCGGCTCTGTATGGCAAGACGGACGCAGTGAGGCTACTCATAGAGGTCAGTTTCTTGCTCCTTCTTCTTCATGCTTTGCCCTTCCTAAACTTGCCCGAGCCAGCCAACATGCCAACAAACAAATCAATGCTGATGAATACATAACCGTCATTGGCAGAAGTAATAAAAGATACTAATGGCAGTTTTCCCCCATGGTATTCCACAGTGTGGGGTTGAAGTGAGTAGGCGGAACTCCAGGAACCAGACGGCCCTGGACATCGTGAACAAGTTCACTACCTCCCGGGGCAGTAAGGACATCAAGCAGATGTTGAGAGGTATGTTGGTGGCTTAACAAAGGTTTAGAAGAAAATGATCATTACTAGGGAATCAGTAACTATTAAAGAGCTGGAGAAAACAAATCAGCACTCTCCAAAGTACTGAGATCTGTATTCTGTAAATCTGAGTGTAGGTTAGCAAACCAATTATAGTTTGTCTGCTTGCTGTTAACTAGTTCCTGCCGTGTCTCAGGTGCAGCAGGTTTTCCTATGGCCAGGGCGGTCCGAGAACACTACAACGCTTACGACCCCACCAGTCTGTCATTCAAAGCAGGCGATGTCATCACGGTAAGAGATTTGGTATTGCTCTACTAACCCTGCATTGTATTAGTACCTTTTCAAAATGTTAGTTTCCTCAGAGTTTCTCAAGTTTTGGTTTAGAAAATGTGTATAATAGTATGAGGTTTTTATGAGAAATGATTGATTTTACCATCTTCTTGATGATTTGCTGTCTTTCCATGGTTATGAAAAACCAATTGTATAAAGTTACAAGGAGGATTAATGTATTCGCATCAGTTAAGCATAATGACGAGAGTTGCAGTTTGGAGTACTCCAATACCTTTCACCTTCCCCAGATAATCCAGGAGCACCATGACGGCAGGTGGAAGGGTGTGGTGTGTGATGAGGAGACTGAAAGGACAGGGTTCTTTGACCCCATGTATGTGGAACTCATGGACATGCAGAGAGTCAGTCAAGGTGGGCAACAGTAAGAAAAAAAAGTAGACAGAACAATGTTGAGTATTGCAAAATAATAATGCATCCTCTACTTGTGTTTCCTACAAACTAGTGTGTAGTTTTGACTGGTTTGGAAAGCAGTTATGGATTTTTGGGGGGCTCATTCACCAGTGAGGTCTGCTTGTCACTGATAACTAACTGTGAATGTCCCGCAGCAGGGTTGCATAATGCTATAGGGAGGAGTAGAGGCAAACTGACATGGCAGGTAGCCAATGGGTGGTGCCATGGCGTGACTACCCCTGGTCTGTCCATGGCCATCCCCACAGCAGCCTGAGTTTGTGGATTCCTGCCATTTGGAGTGTTCACAGTGATATTGGTTTGAGTGGGAGTTTAGTGTGGGAGGCTGGTGTGTTTCTAATTTGTTCCATGTTCCTGTTATCAGCAATCATGTTTGTTTGATAGGAAGCAAGCCTTAGGCAAGAATTAGTTCAGAAATGTATAAGAATAGAGATACTGGGACATGGCACGATGCCCAGTCTGATTAAGTTTGAAATTGTACAGTCTTTTGTAATAAATCTTATCTCTTTGAGGTTCTGCCATTCAGGATATTACCAGTGCTCTAAGTTCCTTCCTACCTGCATGACTGTGGAGCATCACTGCAAAATGTTTCTGACTGCTCTTGACAGGTTGCTGTCATCAGCAATGGTATCATCAAGACATAGAGCGAGTGTAACAGCATGCACATCATCATAGGTCATGCTCGAATTGAGTTCATATGTCTTGATATCTGTTCTACAGTAGTCACATGCTTATTGGTTGTGCCTTCTTAGTATGTATCTGCTTAGAACTAAAAATATTCAAGTCACCAGTTTCTTTGAATCACACCTGTGTTATACTGCTGAAATGGTGATACCATGTAAGTATGTTTTATGCAGACAACAGATTGTGCATTTGACACACACACACCACTTGTACATTCACTCCACTCCACTTGATTCACTCTGATACATGCATTGTAAACCCACCTGATAGCAGTGAATGTTGCAACTTGGCAGAAGCACTTGGCCATCGACCCACTTCCTGTCTGGATGAGATTTTTATTTGTCTGCAGCCTGCAGATGTTCTCAGTTCTTCCCTGATCAGGCTGCAGATCTTGTGCAACCTGTACTGTATTCCCTCCAGTAGTAGTCATTCAGACTCAGAGGCTATTTAACTTTTCACCAAGATATACTGCATATTTAAGTTAAGTAGAATTGCACTGGGCAGGCAGAGAATCTTGTTTTATTCTGTATCAATGTTGTAAAAACACAATGCATTTTGAACCTACCTGACCCTGAAAATTGAATTGAATTTGCCCTTTTTTTACAAGGGCATCCAATACACATGCAAATTTACATTGCACTTTGAGGATTAAAGTAGACTATATTGTACTTGAGCCAAGACAGGGACATGTAGATATGTAAGGATAAAGGTTTTTTGAATGTCCTGTTGATGCATTTAGGAAAAGAAGAAAAGAAGAAATGTTGCATTTGTCTAAAGTATATTCGAAACTTTCATCCAGCATACTGTTTGTGGTATTGGTGCTGCTTAGCCCTGAAAATGTTTCCAGCTGATGGCACCCACTTTATGCGTTGAAAGATCCACCAGGCAGTCAAATGTCTCCAGTTTTGCCCTAGATCTAGTCTGTTCATACCAGCAGAACAAACTAGGCTGTGGCCCTGACCTCCTACCTGTCAGGAGACAGAGGGACAGGGAACAGCTTACACATGTTTCCACATGCCAAGACAGGGGAATGTGACCCTTGTCTCTCACTGCTGTACTTCACAACTTGGCAGGGAAGCAAGTAGTGCCAGTCTCTGTGGGTTCTTTGACCTCTCTTCAAGTGTAGTGACTGGCACTGCTTTTGAAAACTTCAAGAACAACTGCTTTTCAAAAAGTGCTATCTGCAATTCTACATTTGTATGTTTGTGGTATCTTTGGTTGTTTATGCTGCACCTGTATCTCCCTGAAATGTACCAGTTATGATGCATAAACTTTGTAGACAAAATATTACTAACCATGAGCCATTGTTGATCAATGTACATGTACTTGGCTTATAGCAGTTTGCAGATTGAAGATGGTAATCAACTCAGAACAGGCACCATACAAATGATTAATACAACAACTTTGCAAAATAGCAGCCTTCCATGGATTCCTTTTTCACTCAGTTCACGAATAATTGCACGTTTGGATGCAGGATAAACAGACTAACTAAACACAGATGCACAGTGAAAATAAAGTAAAACAGTATGACAAAAAAGAATTGGAATCTTGCACTTTTCAATTTTGTGCTGGCAGTGTTTCAAAATTATAAGTTTCAACTTCAAGGCAGGCAACACAGGGCACTATGCAGCCCTAGCACAGGCCCATAAGGGAATGAGTTTTCCAGAGATTTATGTAACTAAGTCAAGAACACTTGGCAAACAGTCAGGGCAAGACCTGGCTCAAAAGTGGTGGATTCACGATGCAAAGAATGATATTTGACAAGAAATAGTTATTGAGACAATATCTAGGATAAGTTGTTTCACAACTGCCAATATCGATCCCTTTGTCCAACAACCAAAAAATCCTGATGAAAATGGGAAGGCGAGTCTGTGCCAAGTACAAATGCTCCCCTTCCTCTGTTGCTTTCCCATGTGAGGAAAAGGCAATGTTATTTTTCCGTTTCACCAACAAAAGACAACTGTTTTCTGAAGGCTCCTTAGAGAAAAGATCCACAGTGAGATTCTATCTTGGCTAAGAGAAAGTCAGACATTGTTGCCTTTGGAGCCTAGTTCAAACCTCAGTTCTTTGTACTACCTCCCATCTATATTCCTTAGAGTAGAGCTGTTTTTACAAGTAAGAGATCTGTTGTTCAAATCATGACAAGCATTTATAAACAGTTTTCTTAGCCACAAATTTTCATCGGGACACCAAAGGCTGAATTTATCCTAATGTGGGAAGCTTGAATTTATCTTTGATAACGAGACATTCCAGCGACAATGTTATATCATAAACCTTTCATAGCTTCATTGCATTCCCTGGGTATTGTCTTACATGTTATTCCAGTGCCTCTTGAATCAAAGTAATGTTTGGTGACTACAACCAGCATTCTAATTCTAGATGAATTGATTCCTGTCAAATCCAGCTGAGATAAAGCCAGACAAATGTTGTCAATACCTGATCTACACAAGTCCCAACATCAATATGATTTACCTTGATGTTTTTGTTAGTCCCTTCAGAACCAGGTGTTTACGATCCAAATGACACAGGATAGGAGGTTTTTGATTGAAGGATATTTGTGCTATGTTTGCTGGGATTAGACAGTGAAATTCCACCTTGATCCTCTGTATACTTTGTATACATTATGATGTGCCATAAGTACATGGTATCCTCTTAAACTCTTTGTGTGTCCTGGGTCAAAGCCAAAAAACATGACAGTGGCCTCAAGCAGTATCCTGAAGCACCACTCAGGAGTTAGACTTCAAAAGGCATCCTTGGCTGTGGGCCAACTATTTGGTAATTGGGGATTTGGAAGATTAGTGGAGGGTCCTCTTTGAGGGATCCCTATCTCAGGTCTCTGTATTGCCTACATCTGCATTTATAGAGGGCTAACCTGGCTTTGAGGGGTTTTTTGAAGTACTTCCAGGCTAAGCTGTTTCAATATTGCAGCAATTAGGAGGAGATGCCACACCATTTACACAAGGAGAGTGGTGCTTTGAATGGGTATCGGCTCACAACTTCATTTATCCATGCTTGAAGTACTTCAATGTGCTCCTCCACCCATTTGCATCCATTGTATCTGGGAGGTTTATGTTAAAGACCCTTCTTTGCTTCCAATCAGCAACATTTCACATCAATCCTTGGATGAAGAAAGTAGTTTCTTGCTTGTTACTGAGATTGAAACTGGTTCCATGTGTTGTAAGATGCAGTTGAGTTGTGTTGAATTGGATTGGATTGATCCTGTTAGTGTCTCTGAGTCAGGAGAACTACATTGTAATTGCTAAACACAGCATGAAAGTCAAATTAAAGTTTAGGGGTCAAGTAGAGACCAACACTTTATCTTTACAAAGTACTGGACATCAGTTTTACTTCACAGACTCCGAGTAACACAGCTCCAGTCCTCAAGAAGGCCTTGGATGGTCGTCACTTGGCATTAAAGCCCAGCTTGTACAAAGGGCAAACAAGAATTATGTGTTAATCTCTTAAAGTTCAACTGAAAGCCTCATTGCCCTCCTTGATCACACTGACCAAGTGAGCAGACATTTTACAACAAGCTTTTTTTACATGTAGACATTACATAACACAAAACTGGAGGAGGAGTAACCATACCATTTACGTCTCACTAACAAAAGTTGCAGGTAGCCTTGAGCCTGTCCATGGTGTTTGTGTTTTTCTTTCATTAGATTTTAATGCTATGGCCAACAATGATGCCATCTGTACCTACAGAACACAGCTTTGCTGAATACACATTTCTCAGATTGCCTTATTTTTTTGTAGGGGAGAGTTGCCCCAGGAAATATTATTTGGTGGCTTAGGTTGGCTTTGAAGTGTTCTTACCTGACAGGCATTCCTTTGGCACAATTTAGGCATTTGTTTAATACTGGTACCTCTCTGATGCTTTCCAAATCTTCTTGGGGCTTTGGCTTTGATGTGTTTAGTTTTGATTGCTAGGCAGTAAAGTGGTTTGCCTTCAAGCTTAAATACAACCCTTTTAGAGAAAATCTAAAGCAAATACCGGTATTGCATTCTAATTCTAACATATATTCATGTAGTTAGTTCCAACTGTTGAACAGAGTAAATTCATTGCTGTAGCATAATTTACAGACTTAGATGTTCATGGTCATGTTCAGACCTGGGTGAAAATGGTAAAATCAATGTTGCACCACTGTGATGTTTGCCCTTTAGAATTACAGCTTCAGTGGGCTAAAGGGCATTAGACGTATGCTGGTGATTGGACCCAGAATGGTCTTTTAGGTCGCTTGGCTCGGAGTCAAGGTTAAGGCTTAGCGTGAGATGTTCCAGAGCACTTCACATGTGTTTACCAGTCCACCCCACCCTGCTCACAGGTTATATGTCACACCAGTCACTCCCAGAAGGAGCCATAGTTTGTGTTTGACAGTAACAGTTCTGAAAGCCTGCCAGGAGTTTGGGCAAAAGCTTGGGTCCTGTCCAAATTATTTTCGGTTTTATGATTTACTTTTTTCTTTTGTTTTGATTACCACAGATTACACTGATGGAGGGTTACAGCCATATAACACCATGCAAAAATCAAGTAAGTTTCTGTTGAAGGAGTGTTTTTCTCCAGAGCAATATCTATGGAGCCAGGGAATTGATGTAACTAAGGTAGCTATCATGATCAAGAGAGCCCCCTATCTTATTTGCTTCAAAGCACACACCACACTTCTGCTCAGTTGGCTGGCAGTGAGTGATGATACATATACAGTAGCTACATGCATTATCAGTACCCAGGTGTATCAGCAGCATTTTCATTGTCATACTAATGAAGTAACAGAAATATTTGATCTGTAGGCCTCCAAGTATCTATTTTATAATCTATCTGAAATGTACAAAATGATATGTAGAATTGATGATACATGTTTGTACACATGCATGTACATGTACATGTATAAAGAATGAACTTAGCAAGCTGTTTAGTCTGACAGTCTATTTTTCTTGTTACAGATAATTACCATGGATACCATCCCTACGCCACGCTGGGCCCCCAGTTCCCCCATTCCTCCTCGGATGGCCTGACCCCTCCCCAGGGGGGAATCCCCCCACCCCAGTCCCCTGGTGTGTCTGGAGATGTTCCTGCCCCCTACGCTGCCTACCCCCAGCCTCCCAGAGATCTACCAATGGGCAGCAGTGCTTATCCAGAACGAGAGGATTCTGGGATATACTCAGAATCTCCATCCACAGCTTCGTTCAAGAGAGGTATGTGTAACAACACCCTCTATCAATTTGTAGAAAAACTACAGTTAAGTGGTTTGTTTATGCACATGGTCCACATTATACCAAAATGTCTTCAGGTTGCTTACACATTGAAGGACTGCATCATACAAGTCATGTATTGCCATGAGCTCCATCTAGCTTCATAGACAGAATTGCAGCTAGGTTGTCTACAAATACAGTTGTGTTTAACAGTGTTTTCAGGTATGTTACTGGATAATATGCCATCATCTGGATCAAACTTGCATGTACATTACAACTCATGAATGTTTTTTGATTACCATGCTTTTTTCCACCTCTCGTTCATCTCCATTATCTTTCTTTCCATCCTTCTCTCTCTCTCTCTCTCCTGTCACCTCCTGTAGCTTCTCTTGATGCAAGATTTTCCGATCCCCCAACAGATAGCTACGATCAGCTGTCAGGCTATGGAGGGCGCCCGACTGGGGTCATGGGGTTGGAGAGTGGGTCGGCAACTCTGCCAAACAGGGGAACAAAACACAGGGTAAGGATAGATGTGAGAGCAGTTTTTCTTGTATTACCATACTATAGGAAAAATTGTTTAAAGACTTCGAGATTCATGGATTTTCTGATCTTTTGTATTTGACTTCTCACATACAGTATATAGTAAATATGGGGCATACTATTCCTTTTTCTTTTTAAAATTGGCTGATGAAATTATTTATGAAGGATAACTAAAGCTTTCTTTTTTTTATAACAAATTCTTCCATTTGACAGATGATCTTAATTTTAGAGGTTAATACATCAAAAGGCGAAAAATGTATTGTGTGATTTGTTTTAGATTTCTTCATGAAAGTCCTTTTTTCATCAAAGGTGTTAAAAGTTTGCTCCTTTTTTTGTTTGTTAGTATAACTACCACCAAGGAGATGGGACAGAAGCCCCCGACACCCCGCCCAAGAGGAAGTCAGACATGATAGAGGGGGCAGAGGCAGAACCACCTGCGTACAGCGAACCGCACCTGCCTCCAGCTGCGCACCCGCCATTCCTCAGTAGGGACTTTTATATGCCGGCCTGTGTTACCCCTATATCCTGTCATTGATTATATGTTCAGCCAGTTTACATTAACATCTTGTACATACAAACTCTAAATGTTTTGCAGGAAGGGTTGGAACTGCACATGTACATGTACATTGTCTTTTTGCCATGGGCTAGGATATATAATGTCTGTCTGCACTTCTTTAAAAAACGCTTGTAATAGCTTGTAAAGAATTGACAAAGGAGGTTATACAGCAAACGCCTTTATGCTGAATGCAAAATTAATCTGAGATTATCTACCTAGAAGAAGGCTTCAGAAGTGTTACCCATTACAAAAGAAAGAGATGAAAATGCTGTGGTTATATTCCCAAGTGAAAACTATATGATATATTATATATATCCTTGTTTTTTTGTAAGGCCATAGCAAGTAAATTTTATGGATGACATCCTCCGGAGACTCCATAATTAATGCGAGAGGGCGAAAAAAAAACAAGGCAGGCCAAAAAAAACAAGATTCCTACATTTTCAGATTTTGAGATCGTAAACCTCGTTGAACAAGAATTTAGGCGGTAAAACATGATATCATACCCAACAGGTCTTCTGTCGCTGTATTCAACAGTATTACCTGTCCTTGCAGATGTGTCTTTATTAAATAGAACAAAAAAAAGAGCTTGCTGTACCATCTTCAAGGTAGACACTACACTGGGTATTCATTTGTAATGGAACACCCTGGACTGTCAACACTTGCCATCAAACACGAGGAATTGCGAACTGTCTGGAAGCCATACTCTACCTTTATTGTGCCAACTGTTACAACACCGATTTGTCTCTGAAACAACTTTGAAAAAAGAAGTGACTAAATAAAATTTTCAATTATTGTACAAATGGTTTTGATTCAGTGGCAACATCACATATAAAATACAACATTGTATCAAAGTAAAAATAAAAGAATAAATCAGAGCCTTGTCTTGCAGATGGACGTTCAAGACATGTTTGCCCTTCTTTGGCATGTTGACCACCGTCGCAGGGCAACAAAATTTCTTGTTTTTTTTTCTGAAATCAGGCGAAAATCAATGCGCGCGAGGATGTCATCCATAAAATTTACTTGCTGTGGCCTAAATAAGACAAAAGCATCTTGTTTTTAGTTGCATGCGGAGGGCTTACAATTCCTGTTTACTGTAAAGGATACCGGCAGTGCAGACTCTTTCACCAAGGCTGTTGTTGTTGCATATGGTTGTTTTATACTGGGACCGATCTCAAAAGTCAAAACATTCCCACACTAAAACCATGCATCTTCACTGCTCTTTCTTCCTTCTCTCAGCGAGTAAACAGCCAAAGTACGACACTCCCAGGCCTCCAAATGCGGCCATGGGGGACGAAGTCTGGTTGCCGCGGAAGTCGTCGTCGGACAACGGAAGCGCGGGCAGCAGGGACAGCGTGGGGAGTATGGGCAGCGGGCGCAGCGCTGGTTCTGGGCAGAGTCAGAGCAGTGGTGGGCAGGCAGTGGCACAGACACAACAGATGAGGGTCAGTAGTGATTATGTTAGTTTTCTGGCTGTGAGAGGTTGCTTTCTGACTTGATTTATCTCAGTATTTTTCTAGGACATGCACAGTTTACTGGAAGCTAGATACTGTAGCTCATCAAGACCAGTATAAACATCAATGATGTCAACGTGCTGCAACTGACCCCACTTGCAATGAGTGGCAGTGGGTTGATCTCTATGGTCCTGCATTATATACAGCAAAGATAAATATCAATCAAGTATATGTTTCTTACTGTAGAAGTGAGAATGTCTGTTGCCAGTTTATGGAATAGTTCACCATCAACAGCTTTCCACTTTCTGATGCTCCAGACTAAAGCTAGTCGGTAGTATCTGACAGATGACCCACATGTAACGCCCAGATGGCCCCAAATTTCCTCACCTGTGCTGTGTGTAGTAATCTCTGACCCATCAACATGCCAGTGTCACAACCATTTCTCTTGTCGTCAGTCATGACTGCAATGTGATTTGGAATTGGCTCAGTGCCAATCTAGGCGGCCCCATCAGCGAAATTAGGTTTAGATTGGCATGGTTCTATTTACGATCATGACATGTCAGATTTTATCCTGAAACAACACAATCAATATGCTGCCAGCATTTCAGGGTGTCAGCATTTGAGACGTAGTTTTGCATTTTCCACTTCAAAAAAAGTTAGGTCTTCTTTTAAATTTTGTCACATGACTTTCCATGTGAGTCACACTGTAATTAATGTATTAAAAATCTCATTATAAGCTCATCTAACACAGTTTTTTGGCAGTTAATTGGTGCTAGTGACCCTTTTCTCCCTTACCCCACATTATGCCTTTCCAAACACAAATAGATGTGCAATAAAAGCATAAAATCCCTGGAGCGGTACAAAGCTTATTCCTTCCAACTGCTAAGGTTTAATGGAGACCACCTTTTTGACCCTTTTCCGCATTTCTGCCGAGTCGGGGAAATTGGCTACCACAGGGGGCTTACAGTGTCTGGGATGAGCAGACAAGAAAAGCTACTCAGTCATAAGAACATTAGTCTCACTGTTATGTACATTTTGTATACACTATAGGCTTTTAAGTCTGAGTGGGTATCAGTAGGGGGCTGATGGGCAATCCTCATAAGTTGCAGGATAAAATTAACCCTCTCCTTGCTGCTTAATCCTTAAACCAATTCTATGAATATGCCAAAATGCTACCATAGCAGGTAGAAGGTTAAAAGCTCAGGGCAATAACAATGTACATGCTGCAATGAACTCACTCTGCTAACAGTGTACAGTTATAGTACAAATGAGTTACAAAACTTGAAATGACAGTCAACAGTCAGAGTCTATGTTTTAGTTTTTCATCGTCTTTGAGTTTGACTTCTTTTCTTGATCTTTTACCTTTTGGAGTATAGGTGCATGATGCATTAAAGACCTACACAGTAATCTCTTGAACCCAGGGGATGTGGTTCTAAGTCCATTACCTCCGTAAAGGATGGTTGGAAAACCAAGGAGACAAGTACAAGACCTGGTGGCAGCTAGGTCATGGCCCTGTTAAAATATTGAATAACCTTACCAAGTTTCTCCGTGTTTTGCATGCTGAGGTGCTGGAAAAATTGGTTCTGTGTTATCTGTGGTGAATTCTCACGTCACAGTAGTGGGCATGTTTATGCATAGACCACTACTGTGTCTGATAAGGTCATAAAGGTGTCACAGTTTTATAAAGTGCTGCCAGGAAACATTTGCTGTGGGTATAAGTGTAGAATATCTCAGTGTTGTTGAAAAGTTGGGGCTGAGGAAACTGGAAGGAGGAAAGTGAAGAGAAGAAGATTGATTTGAAACCTTGATTTTTCATACTGTTTAATAAACTAATGAGCTGTCATATGATATTTTGTGTATGTTGAGGTTGTTTGAAAGTTGCTACAGTGGTGGCCCTGGTAAGGTTCTGTTTGGCCGGACTTAATATTCTGGTGCTGTACTGAAGCATCTATCATTGGTCATGGATCTAATCTAATCAAGGAATGAGTATTCAGTTGCATAGTACTGGCAGGTTTACTAATATGCGGGATGAAGTTCATACCATTCCTTGTTGAAAATGTGTAGTGATGTCTGACTACACTGATTGGGTGGTATAGCAACTATGTGATATATGTTTTTCTAAACCAACATTAATTTAAGTAGGTATACGTCTTACTTAAGCCACAGACTTTCTTTTCAAAGCATTTCTGATGCGAATGGTGAACAAGACTTGAGGGAAGAATTTTACAGTTTGCCACTATTTTTATGATCGTAAGATGAGCTTATTACCCAGAATCCCCTGGTATGCACTTAATCAAAGAGAGTAGTATCCCACCATGCAGTGCTCATTCGTTTTAATCAAGTGCCTCCTGGGAAATTAGTTACATGTATGGCGGGCTCAGAAACCATATTTCTATTCCAGTCCCCAAATGTGTTCTGTTCTCTGAGGATTGCCTGACATTTGTTGTACTACAGCATGTCTGATGTGGAGTCATATTTTGTACCATGATGGCATATGTACATGTGGGAGAGGAGAGCCCAGGAGCATGTAGAAAGGAGGTAACTTGTTGTGTGTTGTCCTGAATGTCATGTAATTATCTCATTTGATGGGCATGAGGTAACAACTGGCTCAGTTTGAAGGCTAGGGAAGGGGGTACTTACATGTACATTATTTTACATACAGAAAATTCATTCTGTGCTCTCCAAGCAGTTACTGTTTTTAAAGTTCTCCTGACTCATTTGTGTGCAGGCTAATTAGCCATTGGGTTGCACGCCATAAATGTTGATCAGGTTTTATTGTCACTCTCATAAAAGAAGTTTCAGTCAATACCATTTAGCTTTGTAACTTACTGTACATGATTGGAAGGGTCATATAAAAAGTTTTTTTTGTATGCTGATTTTTGCATTGCCTGGAAAATTCTGCCATATTAATAAAACTGTTAGTGAGTATGATAAATCTTGTTTTGTGAATTAATTAGATTATTACCGATCTCCAGTGAGGTCTATCTCAGCCAGATGTAAACATGTTTTTTTCTGTTGAATATTCATCATATCATATGAAGAAACCTTTTTTTACGACATCAGGACCATTAAACAAATTACCAGTTTATGGTCCTGCCATAATCATGCCCAGTGGTGCCTTGTTAATGAGCCGTCCATAATTTGCAGCCACAAGACATCAGTGACAGACAGACATTATTTTAGGAGTCAGTATCCATTTCAACCCATTTTTCTTCTACACAATGTATTATTATCATATGAGATGTGATTCATTTTCAATTCCAGGATAGACATACGTCTACCTGATAGATTACTTTAAAATTTTCATCCAATAGAATAAGCTATTTTGGGTGTGTTTTGAATATGTAGGCTGGCAGTTGATGACAGTTGTTGATAAAGATGATCCCTGCACTGAATAGTTGATTTATTGTCTTTTTATGGTGGTAGATAGAACTTTCCCATAGGGTGTAGAAATGTTGCAAATGCTTTACCACTGCCCGCATCTACTTCAAAAGAAAGATCTTCATAATTTGTTTTGGAAAAAGTCGTCTATAACATACACAGTAGATTCAGAGATGAGCAACATTTACCTCATTTACCTCATACGAAAGATCTTCATTTGTATGCGGCTTTTTGTTTGCAATGGTGCAGTTGCAGACATTGAAGTACAAAAATGTACCCATGGGATCCTTCCAGACAAGTTGCATGTATAGAATTAGCATAAATATAGCTTGTCAACAGTTCTGTGGCCTTTCAAAGTAAACCCAATATCAACTAGAAACATAATTTTGGTATATATAAAAATAAGTTATAACCAAGCAAATAATGGTTAATTAGGTAATCCACAGATTTTAACTTTTCGATGTTTCTCTAGAGATTTACAATAATCTAGTTTAAACAGGTGGTCTGGAAGTGATAATAGCTTAGAAATACTCTCGGGTATTTGAGAGAACCCTGTCCAAATGCCTCATGAATACAGCATGGGCAATTCTATTTGTCCTGACAACATGATGAAGTCTTCACCATTGTCTGGATGTTGTTGTAAATTCAGATGCTTCATGGAAAGTTCTCGTGTAGCCCGTTCTGGAGACACTATTGTAGATTGGCCCACCCACCGTAAGGGGTCTTCTTGTGGCAGGACAGTGCAGCAGGCTTTCTTTATATTTATCTGTACATAGTCTCTATTTTTTAGATGTCTTTGTGTTATGTCACGTTTCTGTTTTTATATGGACCGTTGTGTCTGAAATAAACAATGATTGATTGATTGAAAGGATTCTGGAACTGTGGGAACATGAATGTCAACTAGTTTGTGCCTAGGGCCTTTCTCATGAAAAACAAATGGGGATCAAGAGAGCAGTTCTAGAAGCCTCACTCATGTTCCTGCCTTACATACCATACAGCCCTCATATCTATTTTTTGCTTGCCAATTAAGGTATTGTCAAGTCTTTCCAGTCCATGATATAGTATTTTGTGAGTCAACAATGTGAAAAAAATTGTTTAATGCAAAATTTAGTCTAGGAGCCTCAGCCAGAAATCCATCTCCTGTTGTCATCTAAACTTCATCAACGTGTCCTGCTGTCATCGTGTAATTGTATTTTTGCGGTTAGTCTTAAGCTTCAACCACATAATAGGATTTCTAAACCGTGTTAGCCTTGGCAGTGCAATCAACTTACTGCAATGAAGTTAAACATGCCTTAAACAGATGTAGTCTTTTATTTTAATCATGTACACATGTCACATTTCAGGAACATTCTCAATTGGTAATAGCATTATGTCCTTCATCAGAGTCAGATTTCCCCCTGATTTCTACATGAATAGTACTAATGGCTGCAGCAGGAAATGTCCTGAGTCAGGATATTTCATTTTACCTTGATGGCTGCCAGGCATCAGCCTGTATTCAGTGTGAAGCAATCACATCTCCTCTACATGTACAGTGTCCTTGGTGTCTCTGTCTGATTGATGCTGCTGCCAACTCAGCAGACAGATGGATGTTCCCTTAATCCCCTCAATCCCATAGCCAACAGGAGATGTCTGAAACGTAACTGTCATAAATACATGTAGACTCAAAGCAACATAGAAAAAAGACCATATTGGAAATATTTCAGACATAACTCAGCCTTCTCCCCCACGTACAGATACATGATGACATCATTGATGGTAGAAATTACTACCGGTATCCCACTTAACTGTCATAAAATAGACTCAAAGCAACATAGAAAAAAGACCATATTGGAAATATTTCAGTCATAACTCAGCCTTCTCCCCCACGTACAGATACATGATGACATCATTGATGGTAGAAATTACTACCGGTATTTTTAATTCATAGCATCATTACGAGAATAGATGTACCTATGCATTATGTAGCTACAGAATTGAAATTACAGTAAAGAGTCATCATCATCATTCCAGGATGTTTGTCACTCCAAGGAGAACCCCCCCCCCCATCCTTAATACAAATTGCTGCTTTTCTTGGAGTACATCTTCCTGCCTTGATGTAATACTTCAGCATCCTCAGCAGCAGTGGGTATTTTTCATGGGTGCTCACATTTCTGCCTATATCCCTTAATGGTAGGGTAGGGATTCTTACTGGAGCATAGAGCCGTCTGTGTTTGCTGATAGAGGCATGCCGAAATACATGAAGGTCAACCTGTCATCAAAGCACGCCATTTATGTGATACTAGTAAATACCTGGATGATGTGGTCGGCTACACAGAACAGTATAGTTTACAACAGGATCGTGCTACCTTTCTGCTTCTATGTCTCCTGGCATTACTTCTGAGGGAGCTATCTGATCCTGTGTCTGTCCCCAGGTACATTGTGACCCCTTTATGTCATTCCCTCATAACAGTTTCATACCTGTCTATGATAAACCTGGGAGTAGTGGTTTTATCAGGGGCCCGTAACGTAGGACTTTCGATTATATGTCAGCGTTTTTGTGCCCTTGACTCTCCAACTTGACTCATTCAACCATTCCAAGGTCATCCTTCAGAACTGGTTTGATTATGAATAGGGCAAACCATTTTGCTTGGAGAGGGGAAGCAGTAGGTTTTCGTGAAGACGTGGATCATTTAATCTCTACATCAAAGCAGTGGTATGATGCAGCTCCGTTCTCCTCAAGCTGTATTTCTCTAATTGGTTCTCAGCACGGCTTGGAAGAAGAATTGCCTGACAGTGCACTCCCTGCACTGTTGTCTGATGGGTCTTCTTTGATCCAGGCAGAATTCAATCAGTAAGCCCTGTCAGGGAGGCCTCGGGGTGCCACCTTCCCTGGTACTGAATCTGGTGCTGCTGTTAGAAAGCTGACATCCATGGGGCGAGGATACTGAAGACTGGGCATCTCATGGTTTACTCTTTACCCTGGTAAGGGTGGGTTCCATTCTGTAGTTGATAGCATGTAACATTATCACATGGTGACAGATATAGACAGGTCTTTTTCCATGTAAAACCTCTTGCTGCAGTAGTGTGTACATAGCATCAATAAATTTTCTGTATGGACAGAATAACCTGCATTGAGTGACAGGGAGAAGGCTAAAACATCTGGTGCAAGATTTTTCAAAGCTAAAAATTATGATTGATAGAACATGTATGATACCAGTTCTGGCAAGGTGTTACAGCTGCAATAATGACATACTGTTTGGGAGGTTAAAGGTCAGACTAGTACATGTCCCTCTTAATTCATCAGTCCCTTGTATCTGCCACAGATGGTACAGGTCAGTCCTAGTTAACCTCCATTATTTCAGTAGAATGTGATTTCTCCTTGGTGCTGATCTGCCATCCACTTCAATAGTAGCTGCTCCTTCTATGTCGTACAAAATGGCAGATCTTCTCTTAGTGTCCAAACATGTTCTTCACTGGGTAAAGGACATTGATGTTTGTGAAAAAGTTGTGCAGGCACCATAGCTTAAATGGTTACAAATTTTAGGTTATTTTGTGCCTTGGAAAATATTGTGACAATAAGTTATAAGGATAATGTTGCCATGTTATCATCTTCAGAAACCATATCTCTCGTACCATGAATTCTTTGGTCCATTTATTTTTATAGTTGAAAGTCTGCTTCATATCAAGTCATTTGTCGCATATGAGTTCACATGTGATACTTGAGGGTATTGTGGGTTTGCGTGGGTGATTCATATCAAATTAATGTTTCTGCCTCAGGTGCAGATTTCTCCTTTAATCTCATCATTGTGGCGAGTAGGCTTCTTGATGGTCCCTGCCTGAGCTACCCTGGGATTTATGCTCAGGAATGATAGTTAGTGGTACTTATTTCTCTATGGTAGGTTTATAATCAGCATTTACTGTCAGCCCTTGTAAAAGACAATTCACTGCAAAATGAATGGGTAGGTGATGGTTTTTTATAATTTGTAATAAATTCCATTAATTTAGATATTCTGTTGTTTTTTATAATGTGTTTGCATTCTACTCTCTATCTTGCGTTTGCCTATTCCCTTCAGTTTTTGTAGTGCTTTCAGTTTGTTTTTATTTTTGTTAAGTGACGAATTGTTATCTCCAGGTTGGTTCGATAGACCTTGAATTTTTATGTGAGAAAAGGACACAGACTACTACTTCTCTTTCTCAATCAATAGTTACGGATGTCTGTGTCCAAGTGCATCTCACGTTAGAATCTCCAATTCCAGGTAATCCCTTAAGGCTTGGCACATTTAACAGTCCCATTATTACCAACTCCACAGCGGTGATGCACACTTTATAGCTATACTTAGCAGTTTTCATTGTATTGCTGTTTAAGCAAGGCACATGGTGGTAATTTCCCATTTAGATCGGACCACAGATGAGACAGCCGTCCCAATCCAATAGGGGTAAACCTGTTGAGATGTGAAAAATTCTCAGTCATATGACCTGCCGTCTTGCAATTGGATTGAATACTACATGTTCTATCACAATTGGTAGATAATTATATTATACATTACATGTATGTGCTATGGCACTGCATAAGCAACATGGAGTTCTCTTCTATATTGTCTTGAGTCTCTTTGGTGATGTTAGTTCCTCAGAAATTTGACCTACTTTAAATGGTTAATGATTCACAGTGCTCCTTCTGAATAAAGAATGGTGAGTCTGCATTTGTGCATTGCTTGGTTACCATGCATCTCACTGGCTGGCAAAAATCAAGCAAGCTTACCACTTTTAGAAAACACTCTTTGATTGCACATGTGAATAGTGACTACTAGTATATGCAAAGACGTTACAATTTTCCTGATGAAGGTAAATATCTATTGACATATTAACATATTCAGTTCCCAGCATGAAGAATAAACAACTGCCAGAGATGTTTTTGTTCCCACCCAACATGCTTCCTACAGTTACATCCCACCCCAGCATGCACTTGTTGTGCGTAGCCGATTAATTACGTGGCCCCGCTGGGTGGAGGCCCTACAATAGAGCGAGACACGTTGAATGATGTGGGATGGGAGAACTCATTATGGTCCTGTGTGTTGACAAATCACGGAGGCAGACTTGAGGGTGGGCAGACCTGATTATACCTGATTTAGAAGCAGATGCTGGAGGTCAGATAGGTGTGAGGTTTGTGATATCCTTCATTTGACCAGTGGATTGATCATTGAGTCTGTTTTTCATTGTTGCTGGGGCCATTCACAGGGTATGGTAGGGTATGCCTAGTAGATTAATAGCTAAAATAGCTGCTCAAAACCTATTCACTTGTAGAATAGCCTGGAAATGTTGGCTAGTGGGAATTATATAGGTTTGTACTTTGATAGTTGAGAGCTGTGTATCTAATGTTCTGCTTATGGGGGATGTCTTGTATCTTCAGTTCTCATCCTTCGCTGAGCTGTGCAAGGTTTTGTTTGATTATGAATGTTTTTGGCAAAATAATCATAACAATGTACATTTGTATATATTATATGATAGAGTAGTTTTGTCAGGAAATTGTATTCATGCAAAATGTTCATTATGCTTCTATGTTCAATATTGTACCAATACTCCTTTCTCTGTGTGTAGATGTAACAGATTAGATTGATCACTAGTCCAATCACCGGGCCTTGTTCGGGTTACCTCTAATTTGGTACGGGCTACTCTTGTCTTATTATAATGATTTATCTTCATTATGTCTGTTGATAGCAAAGTAAATGTCCATGGCCCATACCTGTACCCTCCAACAAAGTTAATGTGTTATTCCCCAAACAAAATATAAATACATGGTACTGCTAGGAGGAAGTCCTGTGGTCGTGTTCTCCTGACTGGAAAGAAGTATTTTGACAGTTGAAAAGTCCCAGAGGCATGGTGCAGAATAGTAACAATATGTAAAACCAAAATGAAGTCCTGGGTAGAATCGCATGATAACTTTTTGTGTCTTTGCCTGCATGTCATCTTGCATGGGAAAATTCCCAGGTCCCTGTGCCTAATCCGTATTGTAGACATAATAGATGCACAAGCACACATGTTGTTTGGTTTATCATCTGTGAAATAACAGTTACTGGTAGCCATGCAGGACTTGCACATAGCCATCATCAGATACATGTAGTTTGATGCTAGTTAGGTTTGTGACATCTGACTTTCCTATCATTTGTGTTCTGTTGCACATACCAGATGATACTAATGTAATGCTCTACATGTGAAAAAGGTGCAAGGGAGTAAAACACCTTGCAGGTTATGCAGAATGTGTGGTATAACTAACATTTGCATACTGGACCAGGTTTGTTGCTTCCATGTCTCATTCTGTATTTTATATTCCACCTGTTACAGACCATAAGATTGGTCTCCATTAAGCTGTAACCTAAATCAGGGTTGTCCATTTTGTGAGTTAAAATATCAGTTAGTGTAAATAAAGAGTAATGGAGAAACCATATACATGTACATGTACATGTATGTGTTTTGGTCGATAACATGTTACATATATTACTGCTGGTTGTCAGGGACTAACTGGCCTTATTTCCGGACAGGTACATTTTGCTCTGTCTGGGCCAGTAATGAACTGTATCTATCCACACCCTGAGCTTCAAAGCCTTTAGGTTGATGCCATCGCACTTTGGTGTGATACCCAATCTATCTTTCTACTCCATTTTGCACTTAGTCCAGAAAGCTGGCCATCAACCCTAACTTTTGTACATTGTATTTTAGTATGATGGGCAAGGGTATGAATGTACATAAAACCATTTACAAGGTTAGAAATTGCAGTGTTGTAGGGGAGTAAACACTGATAAGTACTCATGTCTCTGCCAGCATTTAGCAACAAAAGGGAGCAATTAATTTCATGCTGATGACATTCATCTATGGAGGTTAAATATTATATTGTAGCCAACCACTCAATCCCTGCTGCCGTGGTAGACATTTGCACTCCCGATTTTGCAAACGTTGTACATATGTTCAATATAGGTCAAACAAGTGTCCACAAAGGTCAGCTGTTATCCTATTGGGTAAAATTGATGTGATCGTTCGGGTGTTGAGCTTGTGCAGAATCAATACCTGTACTTCATTCAGTACACTTTTAATGTCCTGAGTTCTTTGCACCAGCAATTTTGTAAAACAATGCTGGATAAATACATTTGAGGTTCTGCATTGTGTTATCCTTTGAGTTTTGATACGGTTTGAGTGAGTGTGGATACTGTATACATGTATACGAGCAGTCGTAGGCAAAAAGCAGGTGACAGTTGAGTTATTTGCCTACCGAGAATATGCATATGCCTTCAAATAATTTGCATGTACATGATGTAAACAAAAACAGTAATTGCTCGTATATAGATGCAAGATTGTGAGGGAAAAGAGCTGTTCCAACATGGCATCTGTCAGTAATGATCATACTTTGATTACTGTTACATACTGCATACTAGTACATGTACATACAGATGATCTTCTCCACATAATGACTCAGTATTTTGTCCTTTCCACAGCCATGGCCAGAGACCAGACCGCCTCCTCCATCAGGGACCAGTCACCAGCCAGGTGCCTACATCGGTGCTGAGCCAGCCGCCAGTATTGCAGCCAGAGGATCCAGTAGGAGCTATGAGAACATGCTGACAGACAGACAAAGGCCGCCTTACGGTAAGCAGATTTAACAGCACTTTTCACACTGAGAAATAACACTGTTAAATTTGCACATAAGTTGTAAAGTGAAGTCTTATTTTGAAGTCAGATTTTTCAGTAAAATGAAAATTCAGCCAACTTACATTCATGCAATTGTAGTACATTTAAGAACATCAAACCCACTGACTCATGCAGGAAGTTGGATGAGAATTATATTGTAAATATAGATATCCTCCTTCTGGAGGCTATGTGGCTGTCATTTTGTTAGCCTTAACATCTCACGTATTAAAGATCCTCTACAGTCCACTTTAAGGGACACTGTAAATAATAAATTACATTCTTGAAGTGGCTTGCATCCCCAATTCCACATCAAATTTAGAATAATCCATACCCTGATTAAGATGAGGCCGACTTTATCAGCTTGTAATGAAATAGTAATTCTGTAGGAAGGCCTTAAAAGTGAAACTCTGTATTGATTGCAAAAATAAAGCGATTGCCTTTGGCATGGCTTTGTCATAAGAGATTTGGATAATATCCCCTCCAAAGTGAACTGCATCTTAATGTGGTATTCCTTTGAGGAGATTGTCACCATGATATGTACCCATCAGCTATTAATAATGATGAAATGCTTGATTATAACAATGAATATGACATTTTTTGCAATGTTGTCCCAGCTATAATGAGCCACAGTGTGTTCCATTATTCGTGAGAAAATTCATCTCATGAATAACATGACACAAAAATCTATGTATAGGTACACATGATCAAAAATTATTGATCTGTTCATACCAGTAGATACCTATACAGCATTGGGAATAGGCAAGTGTTGTACTTATATGTCATTTCCATGGATCTCCTACTTTATCTTGATCTTGGGATGCCAGTGTAGCCACACCAGTAGGTTGATAAAGGTTGCTTGCAGCATGGTAGATTTTAAACTGTTGCTGTTAAAGATGTTTGCAGGAATGATTACACTCTATTTCATCAAGTGTATGTAGCTGCTTATGTAAGTTTGGGGCCTGTATGCAACCACTATCTATGGAAGATATGGGTTTGCATGTTGTCTGATACAGCATAATAAAGGTCTGGAGTTTCTATGCAAAATTGCATCAAAAGGCATGTTTTTCGTAGCTTCTTGTATATGTATGTTGTGGTTCTACTTTATCCCTGTGTGGTCATGTAGCTTAGCGCTGTTATGCCCCAGTTTCCCAAGCCACCCCTCTCCACAGCAAACATCGGATGGCATGCAAAGTAACATCTTTCATTTGTAGAGTGAGTTACTTGAAGCACAGTAAAGGTTAAGTCTCTGCTGTCCGAATGTTGTCAAGAATTATTGCTTTCTCTCTATCTCACTGAGTTTATGAAGTTGCTTATATAAGTGTTGGAGATTTTCCTAATCTCTGTGTGGTCAGGTGCCTCATCTCTGTCAAACTCTGTCCCAAACAATTTTCTGAGCCATCCCCTCCCTTCAGTGTGCACAATTGATTGGACGCCATGCATTCTAACATCCCCCTGCCTGGAGGAACCGCGGCATGGCCTGTATAAATCAACAAGGTGGGCCGTGACTCTCATTTTGGGGAATTCAGCACGACTTGCCCTGTCACCTTCCCGAAAAATTCAATCAATAGATGATAGAGTTTTATGTTTTGCCATTCCCTTCAGCACTTAGAGACCAGGCAAGTGCCGCTTGCTATTGGCTGGGTGACAGATTTATTGTATGCACAGCAGGCTATTGTACAATCAGTCTCATATTCAAGGCTTAGGTCTAAGCTGGTTGGGTGGGGCAAGTAGGCACTGCAGCTGCATCCATGCTGAAGTACATGTAACTCCAAAAGGTTGCTGATTTTCTGTGCACTCGCTCTGTTGTAGAGAAGGGTGAGTATATGTGGTTTCTGTTTCAGTACTGTCTGCATTCCATGAAATGTGATTACCCTGTAAGGTTCAGATGGCTGGCTTTGCAATAGATGTGTTTAATGAAAGTGTACCGTAAATCCTTGTGGCCAACAGCTAAGCTAGGATTGCAGTACGAGGTCATGCATGTATCAGTCTGATGTTGACGTGACCATGGTGCTGCAAAAGGGTTTAGTGAAAATCGATCAGTATCAAAATGCCCCCAATTTAGACAGGTTTTCTAAATCACTGTCCTTTGTGCTGAAAATGCAGGTGTGGTGTGTCAATCACTGATGTTAGCCTACAGTGGTGTGTTTCAGATTGAAGGTACGAAAGTATTTGACTAAGTGTTTTAGTTCACTAGTTGTTACCATGCCTTGCACGCACACCTGTGTTATAGCTTGCTTATCATGGGATCCAGTTTAATGCACAAGCCACAATCAATCAGGTCTTTGTAATTAATGCCTATTTTCCTGGCCCAGGTATTGTTCTGCTCTTGAAGGACGACAGGGTCACACCTTTTCCGGAAGGTTCTTCCATTAAGCACATACAAATGTATCACTTCAACAAGTAAGGATCTTTCCACACAGATGGACAATGTTAGCCACTTGATTTACAAAGAAGATAAGCATCTTTGTTCTCATCCATAACCCCTTGCAGAATCCATCAGCCTGACTGAATCAGCACTCGAATCAGGTGCTGTGTATTCATGCTAGCCAAAAGGTAGCTTCACCTTGACACCGCCCATTAATTACTCGCTATCTTCTTGTCCATCTCGTTTGTAAAATCATCAAGTACATGTATTCTTCCAGGGGAGAAGAATTACTGCTCTCTTGGAGGCCCAGGTGTTTTATGGTGGTAGTCCACCACAATTTAATTGAAGCACTCTCTGCTGTGCAATGAGCAATGGGATAGTAACATTTCTTCCAACCTACTGTGAGGACAAGAAGTGGAACAGATCCCATCATTCTCCATGTTGGTTTGTGAGTCAAACGGTTCCATTAGAAGTATTTGGGATTTAATTTCATTCCACAAGTGAAATTTGTTTACTGCTGTGATTATCACCACAATATAAGCAGGCAGTACTTTTTTATTGCATGCAATGTGGTTTATTGCAAGGATTAAATGCCCAGGTTTACACAAGCCCATAAAAGGCAATCCTAAAAGCTAGTCCCAAATCAATAGACAAACCAATTCTGTATGTTGCACACATTCTGTGTCATTGAATAACTGCTGTGGTGGTGTTTGTTATAAAGACTGCATGAACATTTAATTTACATAAATATGATAGAAGCCATTACTAAGCAACCTTTCTCCTGTAAGCAACAATGTCATTACCTGAACCATTTGGCATTTAGATCAAAACAACTGAGACAAAAGGTGCAGGAAGAACTTTTGGAATTGCACCACATCATGTCTTCATATTTGGTTGAAAAGAATCTTGTAATGACTGATGGAAACGTTTTCATTGTTCTTTAACTTCAGGTGGCCCAGTTAATGCATACACAGGCATTGACTGACAGTGGGTAGTATTGATTGGATTTTTATTGCTGCTGGAATTTGTAATTCTAGTGGCCACATTTACAGCAGCCATATTGCTTGGGGTGTTGCAGGCTTTGCGCCTGTACTGTAAATGGGCAGTTCTTTGTAGAAAATGAAGAAAAATGTCACCAGGGTGTCAATATGCGATTATATGGCATGCCAGTAGAATATCAAATTGGAAAACGCATTTTGTTAGTTCAAAATGTAACTCACATGTTGACTATATGTTAGAGCTTAGACCTATATGGCTTTAACCATAATGTATGCGAAACAGAGCTGGGTCTATCTCACTTTTTAATGTCGAAATGTTGAAATATTGTCACATTAGAGTTTCATCTTGTTTGCACCAGACAGCGGTATTTAGGTCTTTGTTGCAATATTAGTTTGTTTAATGGACTGTGAAATGGGGAGCTGTCAGGGCAATGAGAGGATGTGCTACATAATACCAGTGGTCAGCACAGTCTGCCATTCCGTCTTGTACTATTTGATATACAGTCCTATTAAACACTCAAGGAAACTGTGACAATGGCAAACTAGTATTCTAGAAAGTGATGGGTAAATTCTGTAATCTGGAACAAAAAGAAGAAGCAACTTTTTTTTTTTGAGTGGAATTTCCTTTTGGAAAGTGACTTTTTCAACTATTTCAGATAGGCAATACGGTATGTTCGAATATAACCTTACTTCATACCATTGTCCATGATTGCCACTTCAGCCACAAGGGAAATGTTTGTGACGAGGCAAAAATTGTCACTAGCCCTCACAAAGAAAGTACACCAAACAACATCACACAGCTTAAACTGGATTTGGGTGGATTTTAGTGGCTTAGTTTACTTGATGACAGTTATTTTTCCATGAGAGCATACATGTATGTGCACAAGTGCCTATGGAATTAAAATTTTCACACTACATGATGCATATCTTCTGAATTATTCTATTTAATACATGTAAGTACGGAACACAATATATAGTTACTGCCTGTGTGTCATTGTGAAATGATTGAACCATGACCTTTGACCGCCCCTGGGAGATGATGTCACCCTGCCATATGCCCAGGGTGAGGCTGACATGTCACATGTGTGACATAAAAACAAGATGACAGGGAGGTAATATGGACTGACACCAGGATGGGTCCTCTGCTTGATTAGTTCTTACATGGCCCAGTTTGATCAAAGGTATGCCCTAATTATGTGGTATGAAATATTTGGATTCGTATTAAACATTTCACATTGTTTTATTGATGCAGTTGCTGATTTATGTCATACATTTGCTGATGCACATGGCTGTCAATACTTTTTACTGCACTGGAAAAATCGGTAATCCATAGAAATACATTGCTTAATTTTCTGTTGCTTTGAGTAGCTGTTGAAACATTTAATGATTTATACATACAGTTCTATATACCACATATTGAAAGGAGGAATACTTGTCAATTTGTTGAAATTTCCATTGTTTTTCCTATATTCAGAATAACAATGAATGGAATGTCTGCATTATTCATAGCCTATGTAATGGCCTTATGGCTTTATGTACCACTTTTCGAAAGAAATATGTGTCCTGATCAAACATGTGTTTAACTTCCACCCCTGATCCATTACTCAGCATAACATTGACCCAAATTCTACTAAAGCATCTCAATCAAACTGTATCAGTCCAGGACTGCAGCCTCCAGTGGCAATTATCATGGCAATAAAATTGGCCATGGAGCCTTAACAGTGATCCTAAATGGTGCATCAGATCTCTTTTGCTAAAGCACAATGGCACCTGGTGGGAATAGAACCCAGAACCTTTGATTCCAGTTCTGCAAAGCAAGCATGACAAAAGAGCTTTAAAAAGCATCAATCAAAGATTTTTAAACTCCAGTTCCATTACATGTGTATCCTTATTGATAACTTAATAAAAACATTAGTGTGTTGTTTGTGACAAAGTGACACCGAAATATTAAGGGATGAAGGGACTTGTTTGTTTGGTAGCAGGTAATCACAATTTATTGGGAAATTCAATAAATTGTCCCCAGGGTTTATCTGCCTACTTGATATTCATCCCTTGCAACAACCCTTTGTGCTTGCTGGTAATGGCCATGGGCCTGATTTCAATTTATATGTTCTCAAATTATTTCAGCACTCAAGCATACATGTATATGTGAAGAAATATCAGAAGGAACACATAATTCAATGTACAAGGGAAGTGAATGTTTGCCATAAATGTCACATTATTTTTGTGCCATAAATGTCACAATTGTAAATGTGTCTTTAGGTAGAGTTTTTAGCAATTGCCGAACATCCAATAAATAAATAAGAAGTCTGTCATTATGTCTCATTCACACCTATCACAGCGTGCAACATGCAGCAAAGCCCATTGAAATTCTGCACACTGTGGCGGAGGTTAAAGTGCACAAGCTGTGTAATAGAAAATTGTCCTGCTTTGTGATCCCCCCTGTCAGAGCTGGGGGCTTGTAACTAGGCCAGGCGGGCGTCAGGACTGCTACTGCTACACCTTCTACATATGATAACGGGTAGTCAAGAATTGAGGTTGAGAAACCCCTTCTGTATCATCCTGCTTGAGGCATTCTTGTGACTTTACCTTGTGATCAGCCTACATGCATGTACACATGGCTGAACCAGAGCAAGGGAGCTTAAGTGTTAGGTAGACAGGTATGTTGTGTTTAACTACTTCTAGCTATTCATTACTTACATGTACTTACATGTATCTCTTGTGCATTGTGTATATTAGTGGTTACATTTTCTGCAAAGTAGGGAGGGCATGTATTCCACCATTGTTTGAGGCATTTTCCAAGCAATGAATGAGCACATGACTGTTTTGGGAGACATCGAAGAATACTTCATCCCTGCTTGCTTCTTAGAATGAATTATGAATTATCTAATAATATGTTATTATATTATATCATACAAGAACAGCATGTACAGTATATTGAATATCTTTTAACATGGAATGTTCCAAGCATCTGATCGACAGGGGTGTATAATTCTAAACAACTTCATTGCTGCTAAGGTCAGGCATTGAGCAGCTGGCTGTGTCCACCTCCTACTGATTCTCCCACTGATTCCCTGTAAACCAGCTGTATCTGAATGGTCAAACTCCTGTGAACATTTCTAGGGGTGAAAGATCAGCAGGGAAAATACAAGGGGATACTAGGATAGGTACCACTAATAAGAATACTATGGGAGCACTTTGGTCTTATCTGTTCTACATTGAGATTATCGATCGATAAAAGAAATTAGCATTGCTTCATATGTGTGGTATACACTAGTCTTACACTTCTATTTTTTCTGTAATTGCGACACAATATGCACAGAATCCTTCTCGCTGCCTTAGGCCCCACTGTTTCATACTTCTGAGGTGACGTCACCTTCTTCATCCATCACTCCCTGAAAGGTACTGCTTTAAGGTTGGAGGTCGTACAACCCTTTGTGAGCACATCTTTCATGCTCTTGTGTTTCATCTCTTTTTCAAGCAGCCTGTGAAGAAGCGGAGTATAGATCAAGGTCATCCCCATGTACACAAGTTGTCCATTAAAGGCTGCGACTTTAGTTCTCCACAAAAAACTAATTTTCTGCCCGTGTGTCTCCTGTAAGCTGTGTTGGCTGCTGGACACAGTAATGAGGTCTGTTAGGAATATCTTACCCAGAATGTAAGTGTAGAAAAGAATAGGAATCTGAAATTGAAAGCTGCTTGCAGCATTGTTCATGTAGCGATCCGTTAATATCCTCTTGAAATTTCCATGTCGAATCCTATTTTCTGAGTGTGTGACTAAAATACCCCGCGGCAGCTTAAGCCCTGCATTGTACAAATGTACAATTTAAATGTGAAACCTATTGATCATTTTACAGTATTATAGTGTACCTTGAATCAAATAAGAGGGTGCCAACACCACTTAAGATTAATGATGCAATTTATTTGAAATTGCCACTTATCAGAAAGGTGCAGCTGAATGTGGTACAATCATGTAAGGATGTGCAGAAAGAAAGGATGGCATTTTAGCCACATGAAAAATTTTCCTTCTTAAAACATTGGATGCATCTGTCTCATTTTTCTTCATAAGATGTACATGTATATCCATTCAGTCAATAACTAACTCATTCATCTACCTATGCATTGTAAGGTCCCTCTGAGGTAGCGGTAAATCTTGCTTTATAAAGACCAATGATGCTTCTGAAATGAGACCTTTTGGAGAGTGCTTGCTGATATTCACCTGGTTGAATACCAGTAGATACAATTTGGTTCACCCTGGCATATGTTGTGTGAATCTGCTTCTAAAGGCATAAGATGTGCTGATACCTTTATCTTAATTTTTTTGGCATTTCTTGAAACAGTTGCGTAGCATGATATTGCTTGATTTGTTCTTGTTCACTATTACAGACAGAGGTTTCTTAAAAAATAGCCATTGGTAGTTTTGTAATATTTAGTACATGTACTTATTTATTTCTCCAGACAAAACCTGCTCCACACTACAGCTACATGCATTAGAAATACCAGATGTTTTTTCTGCTGCACAAATGTACTTTCTGTATGTACCGGTACCAAGTCCATGGTTATGGCTGTCACTTTAATTATTGAAATCTTGAGTGTTTTCATCAATTTTCTTAACCTAATCTAATGATGGTCCTTTCTCACAATGTCGCCCTACATTGCACCAACGACTGGCTGGAGATTCATATCATGTTGACTTTGAGCTCTTAAATTATTGATACCTTAGAGCTGCACTGCAGCGGTTTGTTGGGAGTAATTAGATTTGGTGGTAATTGTGGTGGTGGGCTTGCATGCAGAGTGTGTGGTTTGCAGCTTAAGGTCAGGCCTGAGGGAGGAGTTTGCGGGATGAGGGTTCTGCCTGCATGGTAATGCATACATTACACTGTCTTCTGTCTGAGTACACTGGGAAAGATCATTCGCTAAGGAGGCATTCGTAAGATGTGAGGACTTGGCCAGTCTCATCTGCTGATGAAGATGTTTCAAAGTTGTGGAGAGCAAGCTCAAGCCTGTCTCAAATTTACCTTTCAGTTTGAGTTTGACAGGACACAAGACATCTATGTGTAGTCAAATCGTGCTGGATGGATTAAAGTCTCTTTTGCAGAAAAAGTCCAGATGTGTGACGTCGCTGTGGACACCGTTGTGAGGCCAGATTTACGATCCTGTGTGCACAGGTGGTTTTGACTCAGCTGGTTTACGACGAACACTGGCTGGAGACAGCCTCTGCTACAGATTGTGCTTCGTAAACCTCCGTGGAACCTGCCAGCTGTTGTGCACGCATTGGGGTGTCAAGTGCACAAAGAGAACGTCTATACTCTGTATGGATTCAAAAAAACTTGTATATAATCCATCGGCTAATGTATGGAATTGAGACTGTCGCCTGATAGATTGAGAAGGCTTTTGTATACGATATCCCCCATGTTTGTATGTGTGCAAGTTCTACTGATGCTGGTTTTCTGGTGAGGAGAGAATTTATGAAGGGCAAACATATCATCTGTATCTGAAGTGTGCTGAGAGGAGGACAAGCACTGAAACATTGGAGGAGCAACCCTGTTCTCATGTCAGCCTGGAATGCCCCAATCCTGTACCTCTCCAATTGTTCCACGTTTCCACACCGAGTTAACGCAAATATCAAACAGTCTCCCTGGGACACCGTGTGCTCTTCTCTTGTTGACCAAAGGAAAGGTAAAGGCTTCGGAGAAATGTACGCAGCCTTACAGTTCTACCTTCTTATGTAGGTCAGAGGATTCATAATAGTGCTTTGCAGTTGCCTGATCTTTTCCATAAAAGGTCACCCTTGGAGAGAGCATCAGCAGAGAGGACTGCAAGTCACTCACAGCATTCTGTCTGCCAGGCATCGGAAAAGGTTTGGAGATAAGGTTGACAATGCCGACATGCAGTCTGTGCTTTGATATGCATAATGTTGAAGAGAAGACGTCCGTAGCTTCAGGCTAGTGGATAGATGGCAGTGTTAACCCACCACAGATGAGATGACGGAGAGCAAAGTGCTAGAGGGAATGCTTTTATGTCTTGGTGTGACCGCTACCGTGGAGTTGAATGATTTCTAGTACTCTAAATGGAGATTTCAGATTTCGGGAATGGTAGTAAATACATACGTGTAGTGTACGTGTGGATGGAAATGCTGTTTTTGAACCTGCAGAAGGCCATCACTGAATCTGTCACCAAGTGAAGGAAAAATTGCAAACAAGAACTGTCAAGACATTGCAGGTGTGACTCTTGAAACAACAGTCTGCTACTACTTTGATGTGAGGTTCTTAGAATGTGTTTTGCTCTACTTCTACAATAAGAAAGAGACATGTTGTAGAAAACTGTGTGTGAGTCTCTGGGCAAAAATCAAGATTAATGGAGACCTCGGGCCAGCCCTCTCTGCTGACTATATACATGTATTCTACCTGCACAGACTGGGGTAAAATATTGTAAGCATCGTAAGGAATATGCAGAGAAGATTCTTACAGACAATTTGAAATTACAAGCTTTGGAAGATCACCCTGTACTCCATCTGTTTTGGGTGGTTTGCAACCTCACAAGGTCCCTCTGGGTTGTTGGATTATGAGGTAGCCGCTGTGATTCTCACGATTCATCAGCCATGCTGCAGTTTGAGGCATCAATTTTGACATCCAAGAAACCAGGTATGACGCTGACTATCATGTCTTGATGAGAAATCAATAAGTTCATCCACAGGGGTCCCTGTGTCTGTCGGAATGACATGGGAATTTTGCCTGATTACATTCGCCATTATTTTCCATCATTGTATTCTAAAAATTTGCTTTTTTCATTTATATTTCATTAATTTCAGCATGGAATCTGGTGAATACTATTGAGACCTTCAGAGTTGTGTCAAATAATTCTGTTCTCATAATACAGGATTTGACACCCTTACTGTTCCCAGTAGAAAATTGTTCAAAAGATCTGCAGTACACTCCTGAATAAGAATTTCATAACCATAATGGAATCATGCTGAATGTCAAATGTGAATCTTTACTGTGAATATCAATCAACCCCAGTATGCCTGTGCATGTCTAAAATGTATTGATATGCATGTAGGTTCCACGATATTCATCAGAGGTGCTCTGCCGTGACTCTAAGGAAATACGTCAATTTCTCAATATTCACACCGGTGGTATTTACTCGACAAGTCTAAAAATTGAAGGGTTTATGAGGTACATGGGTGTGAAATATGCTGTTGCAAAGATACAATGAATGTGAATAACAGTCACTAGTTTTCCCCCTGAAAGGCTATTACAATTATGTTACTGTCTGTTGCCATACGTACATGTATATCAATGATTTATTATACTTTACATTGTAAGTATATGTAGCAAGAACATGTACATCAAGTCTTTTAAGCACAAAAAACAGTCAGTATATGAAATTATGATGCCCTTTAAACGTTGTTCAGTATTGAGTGTCATCCTCATGGCACTGTATAGACTGAAGGGTTTTCAGGTATTCCTGGCTTTACTGTTGATTAAGGTTAGAATTTAAATTGCTCATCAAAGGAAGGCTGAAATCACACATCCATTTGTAGGTGTTAAATTAAATGATGTTTTCTGGTAAGAGTCTTCTCAGGTCAGTTTTTTTCTGTCATTCATAATATTGAATTGTCATGCTGCACAATTTGTGCCACAGATAAGTCTTGTGTGGGCTTAAAGCTGGTGGTGTCTTAGAATTGAACTATTTTTGCCAAATGGGGAAAAAAGCCTGGTTACTTTCTGTTATTGATTTTTCTGCCAATGAAAAATGGCTGTCCTTCCCTGAAGCTCCCTCTACGTCTTCTACAGTACTGCTTCCTTCAGGGACCAAGGGTCTTGGCTACTACCCTAGATCCCCATTAAAACAAAACATGCAAAGGGATTGTATTAGGTGCCTGGGGCAATAGAGAGGGATTGTACTGACCCAGTCAGCATGCACTCATCCTGGCCCATACATTGTGATGGAAGATGTGGCAGGAAGGAGACACATTACTTGGCTTGCTCCAAAAGTGGTGCATTTGCCTGAAGCCATTACCAATGGCTTTTTACCAGATTGGTATCATTTTGACCTTGAACAAAGGCAAAGTCAGTGGGTTATTGATGCAAGATAGTGTGTTCCATGGTACTCCTATCAAAGTTAATGTACATATATTTCTTATATAATGGAACATAGCCCAAAGAGTTTGCCAGGAAAAATATCTACAGAACCTTGGACAGTAAAGTTTTACTGTCATATTTGTAACAATACCCTTGAATGAGAAATGAAGATGTACATTCAGATGTCGAAGAGGATAATGTTGTGTGCTGCTTTGCAGCATGTCAAAGTTTATCATCATGTCTTACACAGTTTATCACAACAGGATCTGAGCTGAACTGATTTTGAGCACAGATAATGTGATTTACCAGTAATGCTTATCATGTGTCAGTGGGTCTATGTCCTATTAGGGTAACTAAAAAAAATTTTGTAACACGTCTAAAGTCGGCAAATTATTTAAAGTTTGGTCTCAGGTGACGTCAGAATACAATTTACTTCCGAATCCACATTTACAGTAAACCATCATCTTAAGCGACAGAAGGTTTATGATGATAATTATGATGAAATGCTGTCAGTATTGTCTGAGTAACACGTTGCCATCTCTTGTATGCCAACCCAGGTGACACCAGACCATCCAGTGACTCGGGGACGTACAGGAACATTGACAACTATGCCGACTTCCCTGCCACAGAGATGAAGCTCATGGAGGGAAAGGTTAGACCAACCTGCCATCCATTTCACTTCAGTCCATTTTGTCTTCATTACTGCTGGAGCAGTACATGTAGCTGCGTACATGTACAATGTTTTTCAGTCCCATCACTTACAATTAGATCTGCATACATGTACATGTACCACTAGCCCTGCTCCCCTTCCTCTTAGCAGGAATAGTTTTTTGTGCATTTGTATTTAGTATTTGACAAACACCTGAGGGCATCATGCATACATTTAAAATTCGATTGACACAATATTTGATATGTTGACTGTCTGATGAATGAAAAGCCATAATCCATCAAAGGATTTAAAAAGATTATGTTTTGCTCCACAGAAAGCCCTGGCCAATTAGTTGTCAGTTTTTAAACAATATATAATACTTGCACATATGTATTAGATTATATTTCGCTAATTATTTCTAGAAGAAAACATGGCAAAGTTATTGAGGTTCATGTACATGTAATTGTTTTCCGTGAAGCAAGCATACCCCCTCCGTATGAAGCATCAGAGGAACTTCAATTTGTAATTCATAACCTGGAGTCCGTTCAGTCCTCTGACCCAGAACCCTGCATGGAATCAATAGTAAAACCCAGGAGGCTGCTAAAACCACTTGATGTAATACATTTGTCATCATTTTCAATACATGAGCCTAGGCTTGGGGGAAAGTGTCCATCTAGCATTAATGAACTTCATCCTTTGAATATCTCCCAGGGGCATCATGATCTACTTTCAGATTGGGCCAGACCAAATTGTTGTTTAGGTTAACCATTTTTTTCAGATCAGTGGGTAAAAAAGTAGAAATAAAAGTTGTACCTGAAAACAGTATAGAGTACTCTAAAATTTCAACAAACAAAAAAGTACCCCGGTATATGACAATGTCGGAAAAGTACATGACAGTGCAGCTCATTTGTGATTTTATTTTTTTGTTATGTGTAATAGTTGAGATAGGAGAATTGTCAAGTAATGTTGATGAAATAGGTCACAGAAACAAAATGTCACAGTAGTCGAGCATTGTTATAGTATAATCCAAGTACAGTAGTTTAATGTTCACATAAAATTTGCAGGCTGAGTATCATACTGCCTCCCAGCAGCTATTTCTGGATGACTGAAAGCTCTATTTAGGATGATATACATATAGATTGCACCGGCAACACAGAGGAAAGCACATTGCTTTGATATAATAATGGCTGATACCTAGCAATAAAGAAACACCAGCATTTTTACCCTATCTACCATCTATTTGCAAGACTGGGAAAGAAATGACTATACCAATGTCCTGAATACCAACTGGAGCAGTACAATATCTGCGATAAAAATCATACTCCATGAAATGCAATCTTTTATCACTCAACTGCAGCACAGCAGGATCTCCACCATAACCGAACAATATCTATTGTCATCATTTTCATGAAATGGCCTTTTTATTGCAGAAGGAAATGAAGATTCAAGTACTAGTAGTTATTGCTGGACCACTGGCTGAGCATGCACTATGCACTTCTTGTGGGAATCATACACTCATAACCTCAAAGGGATCACTCAGTACATTAGAAGTGGGAGATTTTCCAAGACATTGCCATGGTTATTATGACGGCATTGCAGATATGCCGCATAATTTGCACCTAGAGGCTGGTGGTACACTGCATGAAAGGGAATCAGTTATGACAGCTGCCATATTTCATGCCATTAGAAAATTGTTTTGGATTCATATAGCTACAGCTGTCCAGAGTATTTTTCCATGATTAGACTTGATATCATTGCAACTAGGATAATGAATAGATTAATAAGATACATTGTCTTGTAGATAATTTTGCAGTTCATTTCAACATTAGATCAGACAAAATATCTGACTCTTCTAGGATGCAGAGACTATCTACAGCTGGCTGTATGAGTTTGGACTGCAGCAGTACACCAATAATTTCATAAGTGCAGGTTACGACTTCCCAACCATCAGCAGGATGACCCCTGAGGTGAGACATTTCCTCTGTGATAAGATGGTAGCAGATGATGTGAAACCTTAACCCTCCCTAGTCTAGTTGTCATTGGCCCTGACACTTTATAAGAGGGTTCAGATTCACAAGCTATGAATGAAAAGTATTGTCCAATGCACATGTACATCTCTCATGGTTTCAACTGACTTCTGCTGAAGGGTTTCCCAACAAGATGATATTGCCACATTGCATTCATGTGCACTCACTGTTCTCAAATGCTTGGCAAGAAGCCATAATTACAATCAGGCGTCGCTAGCTAGTCCTGTCATAAATCTCTGTCTGTGTCAGTATGTGTAGCTTTTACTTTGCATTTAGAGTGGTTAATAGAACTTTTGCTTGCTTTTATTACGTGTGGAATAGTTTTCCTGAGAAACTGGGGTGCAGTGAATCAATGTGCTTGGCAGGGCTTAAATCTGGAATACTAATTGGATGGTGGATTTTTAGCATTTACATTTTTGTAAAGAGACTATGTAATGCAAAGACATGGAGTGGTAGACATCTTGTTACAGAAAGTAGAATGAATGTTGGGGAGTGGTGGAACGGTTCAGAAGAGAAATGGTATACATGTACATTGTAGTTTTCTTATCTATTTGGGAGTTTGCTATCTTAATTGGTTTATATGTTTCCATCCCAGGACCTGAATGCAGTAGGAGTGACCAAGCCTGGCCATAGGAAAAAACTGGCTCACGAGATCACAAACCTCCACATACCAGACGGACTGCCAGACTACAAGCCGGTACTGCAGACGTCTCATTTCCATTCTTAATGGACAAATAACAATCAATATCCAGATAAGGCATACTTGAAATTATATTACAGCAGGCTATCTGTGGGGTGTCAATACGGTAGTTTCCGGAAACGAGATTACAAATGAAATCAAGGTGGACTTCTGCCAAAAGGCCTCTCAGCATTATGCAGATTTTAGATTTTACAACATCTTGACACTTCCTCCCTGCATGATATATTGTGTATGGTCTGTGAGAGGAAATTGCACCAGGACAGCCAGATTGAGTTGAAAGATAATCCCATGCTTTTGGCAGGTAGACAAGATAGCAGAAGTGTTTTCTTTACTTCTGTTCTGCCATTGGCCAGCTATAGTTTCTTTTACCGGAATCCCTTTCTACCATTGGCTAGCTGTAGTTTCTTCTTCCAATTTCTCTAGCAGCTGTAGGTTTTTCATTTTAAGGATCCTGGCTGTCATTGTTTGTGTTTATTGTTGTTGTTTGTGGTGGTTTCTCACGCTGCCAGATTTACTTCTCTTTTTCCTGATTGTATTGTTGTTCTGACTGTGCAGCATGATGTTCTGGAGTGGCTGGGAGCCATGGGGCTGGAACAGTACCACTCTACCCTGGTGGAGAATGGCTACGATGCCATTGACTTCATCACAGACATCACGTGGGAGGATCTCCAAGAGATTGGTATCACGAAACTGGGTAGGTACATGTATATGACATTATACAAAGGTACCGGTACATGCCATTAGATTTGACAAAGGAGAATTTTGTATTTTGTTACATGAAGCTCAAAGAAAAGTCCTGTTGCAGTTGAGATTCTATTATTTTGTTAAGTATGTGAGATTTCTCCTGATCTTCCATTGTCTCTACTACTGAGGGAAAACAATGCAATATGTAGAGGGAAAAGAAACTTTAACCTTATTCTCAAGTCCATGTAATCTGTCTTAAGCTAGAAAGATATTTATGCCTCAGTAGACTTTTTGAGGTATAGGTACATGTATTTAGTGATTTCTTCATTACCGGTACTACAGGCCATCAAAAGAAATTGATGCTGGCGGTGCACAAACTGTCGCAGATCCAGCGCGGGATCCTCCCACAGGTAGACAGGAACGAGATCTCGCTCCCCTCACAGCGTATGGCGCCCCGCGTGCCACAACAGACACTGGAGATCCTCACCATCGAGTCCCAGCCAGACAAGGTGCAAACCCAGGTAAATGTAAGTGTGACCCGGCTTCCCTCTTCTGTTGTCTTTCTTGATTACACCTAGCCTTGTATCCAGTTGTTTTGTTCAGACGCCTTCCTCTTCTTTGTATGAACCCTATACATGTTTCAACATGCCAGCAAGCCTCTCCCCCAATGTGATTGTTCCCTATCAAAAAGTTCCTCCTTTTGACTGTTCTATGCTCTTCCCCCTTGTCTGTGGCATTGCAGTTGTTACCAAGATCCCTTTGCTTTCCCAAAATGGTTCATATGTTACCCATTGATCAACAGGAGTCTCTTCCCTCCTCCTGCAAAGTTAGGTTGTTTCCCTGCAAGTACCCATCACAAATAGTCACAGCATGATGATTGACACCTCATTCTGTAAATGATTGACAGATGGTTCTTGAGGAGAGGCCAACCCAGACGACCTTCTCAACCTTCAAGGAGAACACGGACCATGGCATCGACCTTACAGGGGAGGTCAGCTCCAACTCCAACAGACACAGCGTCCTCAGCAACGAGAGCATTTCCTCCATGTTGTCAGACAATGCTGATGCGTTTGTAGGTCAGTGGTGTTATGTTGTTCCTTCACAGTGCCTAGATGGTTGTACCAAAGACAATAGCTTCATCACTGCTACATTTTTCACCATGCCTAACCCTTCAGCTTTCCTCCCATTCATTAGAACAATTGGGAAAAGTGTAAAAAGCTAGGTTTGCTAAATATTTCACTGTAAAGACAAGTTTTTTCACCCAATATATCCACAAATGCTTGTAGGACAGTATGTACATAGGCAATTCTAAGTTTATCAAACATATGTGAACTTAAGATGATAATAGGTACTAGTAATTTCCATGTTACCCTTACGGAATCCAATTACCACATAAAGCAATGAGGACAGAAAATCGGATTTACAGTCATTATAACCCGATTTCCCGCCCTGCGCAGGCCCGGAGGAGTTCCAGCAGGCGGAGCGGCAGGAGAACGAGCTGAGGATAGACGAGGCACAGCAGGACACGGCCGAGCAGAAGAAGTACGCCACCTTGGGGAAGTCTCCCAAAAGTGCAGCCAGCCTGAACAGATCGCCCGTCAGGGTGCCTGTTCTCAGCTCTTTTTCAGGCGCAGGTAATATTTTGTCAGTAACAATGAATTTCATTTTCTTCACTACATTTAGCTTGCCATCGTCATTCATTTTGTCATTTGACAGAATGTTGGTGCTAGTGATGGAAAAAATTTGTTGCTTTCGTTAATTTGAATAGACAAAATTGTCATTTTATGATATGGAAAAGGATTAAGATTAAATCATGCCAGAGCATTGGAGTAGACTTTCAGATGAGAAGCTAGTGAGAACCCTGTCGATGAAATAATAACAGTTTATGACATGTAATACACCATGAGTCTGCAAGCATTGACATAAATGCCCACATCATCTAAGGAAGTGCATGTTTTATTGTCATGTCATCAGCAGGTAGACCCCCTTCCAGTTCTGACTCTGATTCTGGCTTCTACTCAGCTGGACAGTTCCAGCCAGGAGACAGGAGTTCCCAGGGGAGCTTCGAGGGGATCACTGTCCGGCCAGGCGTGTCCTACAGCGGTGTGGCACGCTCACAGAGCTTCCGGAACAGTACAGACGAACAGTCCTTACAACAGAAGTCTACTGCTCCCGTTGCACGGAGCACATCCTTCTCTGTAGGAGGGAAGGGGAAGAAACCAGCCCCTCCTCCACCGAAACGCGGGAACTCCAAAATATCAGAAACGCCCGCCATAACGGCCATGTCAGGGAAGCCGAACCATCTGCCTCCCCCGCCACCACCTCCCCAACCTGGGGTAGAACTGCCACAAGTAGTCAACCAGGCTTGTTACGCCAACTACAGTCAGGTCCATATCCCGCCAATTCCAGTGTCGTCCAGTCCTGTCCATGTTTCCCATCCTGTGTCACAGTCCTCACAGGAACATGTAGATCTTCATGTTAGTAACGGGGAGAACGGTAGCTCCCCTGAGAGTCAAGACGAGGCGCGAGATGTCAGAAGTATCGCAGCCATGTTGGAAAGTTCCAAAAAGCTTGGGATGTACCAAACAGAGGTGCAGGAGGGTACAGGTACGATCAAAAGACAGAATTCCCAGGAAAGGCAAAGGACTAATTCTTTGGGCCAGGTTCCTGTGCCCACCCCTGCTGCCCTGGTACAACCCAAGAAAGAGTCACCTCCAACCACACTGCAAAAACCAGTTCAGAGTAAAACTCTTGAGAGGAAAGATAGTTTGAAACAAGACAGCGTGCCAGCCTCTACAACACAGGATGAGCCCGACTGGATTAAAAACTTGAAGCAGAAAAAACAGGAAAAGATCAAAGAGCAGGAAGAAAAACAGAAAGAGTATGAAAAACAGCCTGTGTGGCTGAGGAATCTGAAGGAAAAGAAAGCACAGGAATCAGCAAAAACTGAGACTAATGACAACACAGAGACCAGCAGTACAGAGAATGGAGTTCCACCCAAACAGGCTGTGTCAGCTTTAGCACAGAAACTTGTACCTGTCTCTTCTGAAGCAAAACAGCCTAAAGCACCCAATGGAAAAGAGAAAGGAAGCAAAGGTGTTGAGAAAGGAAGGACTGACAGTTTGAGAGCAAATGCTCCAAGTCCATCCATGAGACTAAATGCTTTAGATAGTGACGAGGGGGATACTGGCTCCCCGAGAGACTCCTCAGAAGTTAGTACTAACCCTGTGTCTAATAACATATTTGTTAAAAGTGACAAAGAAAAAGAGCCAAGCAAAAGAGACTCTACTTCCTCAGTAACCTCATTGCCATTTGCAGAGGAGGGCAACCTCACAATTAAGCAGCGCCCCCGGACAAACTCTGCCAGAACTACAAGTAGTAGTGAAGGGGATGGCAAGCCAAACACAGAGCAAGCAGAGGACCTCAGCCCAGAGCCGCTAATCGACACTCAGAGTCGGAGTGTTGGGAGCATCATTAGCAGCTTGGATCTTGGGAAGAAGGAAGGGGTCAGCTCCAGGTCAATGTCCTCAAGTACCCCTCCTGTCTCTCCTGTGGACAAGTCACCATCTCATAAACCAGCTGTCGCTCCCAAACCTGCCAACAGCCCAAAGAGGTCTGCCTCAATAACACGAGGGGAAAAGCTGCCACCGCCTCCTCCAAACCCTCCACAGGAGGTCAAGGGTCAGGAGTTCAAGGCACTAAGGTCAAGTGTCCGGCAGGAGAAGATAGTGAATGTGTCTGGTCAGGTGTCGCCGGTGAAACCACTCTCTCCAAAGAAGCCCTCGCTGAAATCTGCCGCAGCTCCTCCCACCATGCAGAGAGCTGGCCTTTCAGCTGTCAGTCAGGCTGGAGGGCTTCCCTCACCCAAGGCCATTCCCCTTGCCAACCAAGAGCAGCACCACCATCCGTTTGGGGCACCCTACCACACCACAGGGAACACCTCCGACGCGACGTTTGCCACAAAGATAAAGCAACTAGAGAAGTGCCTTCCAGAAGACAAGAAGAAAGGTGAGGTTCATGTGTTGTTTCTTAAGACAATCTACCATATTGTAACACGAACAGAAATGTAAATGTCTGGTGAGTCTCAATTGTGTCTATGCAGTGACATATACATGTGTAAAAACTGTAATTAAGATATGCCATTATACGTTGAATACAAATGTGTGTGTTCCTTTCTTAGCTGCAGCTGCAGCCCCAGTAAAAGCAGCCCCACCTCCTCCAGCACCTAAAGCCACACCTGCAGCTGCACCGTCAGGGCCAAGACAGGTGGCCCGGGGAACAAGTGAAGATGATGCAGAGTAAGTCTTTTAGTCCCACAATAAAAGGACAATTTGTACTGTTCATCCAGTAATTATTTGTTAAAGCCTTTTGCCTAATGTGGGTAGGAGCAGCTCCCCATACCATGTGTGACCTACAGATGGCAAAAGATGCTGCTTTCCTTTCTGATTTTACTGTCTTTTATGATAGCTGAATAGATGAAGAAATGTGGGTGTTTTTCAACCAAACTCCAGAGCTGTAGGATCGTTCAGGCCTTTGAGAAAGATTTAATACACACAAACGTGTGGACTATTTTTCAGTGCTTTAGACTGCTGAAACTTCTGTGATGATTCTGGTATAACCCTGAGTTTGCATTGCTCACTCCAGGAAACTTGAAGAGGTGGTGAAAGCGGTGACCAGTACGGGGAATGTTCTAGACGACATCGGCAGCATGTTTGATGATCTGGCTAGCGAGCTAGACGCCATGTTGGACTTTGAGGACTAGCCAAGACTTCATTGTGTTCATCATCTACACTTTCCCAGAAGTCTTTGTCAATTGACCACAAACTGTTGATAAACCTTCTGTGTACTGCCAAATAAGGGAAACATGGTACAAGAACACTGTGGTAGACCAACCTGAATTGCCTCTCCTATATTTAATGACAAAAGGTGTATCTGGCTTTATCTAGGAGGGCTATACTCATGCAGCCTTGGTTCTCTTTTTTACAATTTGCAGTTGAGGAAATAATGCTCAAGAAATCAGAAAAAAGGATGTGGTTCTGTCTTGAGGAAGGTAACTAGTGAAGACAAGCCCGGGGAAATGAAGAGGAGTTTGTAAAAATGTAATAAGGAATGTGACAGTGAGATGTAGATGTTAGACTTGACTGTTTTTCAAAGGGAACAGATTTCCCAATACAACGTCTGAGAGCGAGTTCAAACTGAGTATGGAATGAGAAAGGAAAGATGCCTCACAGTTTTAGACCTTATGTAGATTAAGTCTAGTATTGTGTCCCAATGATTTAGATTTTTTCACTCCTAAAGTTTGTATTTAGATAGTGCTTTATGGTTAAATATGTAGTTTAAACCCTTTTGTAAAAGTGTCATAGGCTCTGTGATTAGTTTACATAGGTTTAATCTTTGTGTTTGTAGTGTGTTTTTATAACATGGTCCTGTGAATAAACAAGTAGTAAAATCAGCCATGTTTCATGTAATAGAAACAGGATCGTGTTGAAAATACTCACTTCTTGTGAAAATTGTAAAGTCAAAATTTTGCCAAATATGTATAAAACTACTTTCAGGAGGTTTGTTGATAATGATTATTGTAAATCTTACTGAGAGGCGATTGTTTCGTCATCATATGTGTTCAGATATTTTAATTATATGTGTTCTTGTGTACGTGTTTCATTCACTAATGTGAAGAAGTGTCTGCATGTGTGCAAATGTTTTCTAAAAACAGGCATTTAAGTGTTAAATATTGATGTGGTATGGTATGCTTTCATTCATTCATTTAAACAAAACTATTAATACCATCAAATTGCACAGAAGACAAAGTGTAAAGGAATGTTTATGTTTGTATTTTGTCAGAGTATATAAAGCAGTCTACTGTCTTAATTAATTAAGAGCCTTCTCTTGCTTTTTGGGTTGATACCTAAGCCATACAGAGCCTAAAGATATATAATTAACTTTGTTTTGATGATTTAAACATGTTTCTATATGGATTGGCCCAGGGATTTTTGTACTCGTCAAGTAAGCAGACATTGTTACCACCAAGCTTACGTTTGTGGTAAGGTCATGTGGGCAATTTCCCATCAAAAAGGTGGGAATGAGGAAGAAATCTCTTATGACACCTTTCGAGACTATTTCAGCAGTGAAGAAAATGGTGGAGACACATGAAAGGGTCGCACATGAAGCTGGAGCAAGCTTCTGTCAAGTTTTTTTTTCCTGTTTTCTGTCATGTAATAAAAGAAGTGAAGAAGTTGTGTATTTAAAGTTTTGTCCTGTCTCAGTAAATGGTTGTTTGTGATGTTTGTGAGCTGAACGTGTTTGACTTCAGAGTAGTAAAAATACACTATGTAAACTTAGAACTACTGTGCCTGTTTATTAAGCTACTGGGACATGTTGACTTGAGGTGGGGTTTGGGCTCCTCATTTATATAATATCTCAAAATAAGGTGTGAAAGAGTAAAGAGCAACTCATCTTACAACCTCATAGCTACTATATATGGATGAGTAACGTTACTAGTACCAGTAAAAGTAGTAATAAACAATACAAAAACATATCAAAACTTTGACAAAAGTCATGAATAAGTAACAAAAGCTAACGTTACCATAGCTTTGAATTGAATCATAACAACATCTGTTCAGAAAGAAACATAACATGCTAAGAAAGCCAATGGAGGCCAGTTCTTTTGGGTGGAGGGGTGGGTAATGGCAGGAGAAAGTTTGGCTGTGATCACTTTGGTAATAGAAACCAATGCATTTGTGGACTGAGCGCTAACACTTTCACACTACAACCTAGGTGCCTAGCTAGGAACTCATCTGTGTCTTCTTCAGATTCACGCTGGTCCATCACTTTGAGGTTTGACAGTGGTGCTTGACTATCTGCTCAAGAAATTAAAGGAGCGCTAGAAAACTCCGTGTAGTCAGTTAGGCTTTCTATATGATAAGTGTGAGGGACGTTCGGGAATATCAACAACAGAATGCGTTCCTTGGTCGCCATGGCAACCACTGTGACCTTAATTGACCCAGCAGATCGAACATGGAATGGCTTTCATAGGGTCTAAGGAAACTTGTGCAGTCTTAATTCATCGTTCAGTCGTCCTCGACACGGGAAGGGCCGCCCAGGGTGATACGACTTTGTACAGAAAGTTTGTTCAGTTCACCTGTTCTTGTATTTTTTCTCGTGAAGCATCATGGGTAGCCCAGCGTGACCTCTGACCGATAGTTTGTATACAAACATGGCGTCGGTTGGAAACAAAATTTCTTAGAACGAAAAAAATACTCGTTTTCTCTCATCCCTGCTCGTAGTGAGGAGTCTTTATTGTTCAGAATGGTAGGTAAAGCATTCAGGGTCACAAGACCATAACACACGGTGTCAATTTTCCTAGATTGCGACTGTTATCATTGATAGATTGTGACGCGTCGCGTCGTGTCGTTCGCCCTCCCCCTTCTCATAATTTTGAGGTTGAGGTTGAAAATACGAGACCGGTATAGATTGCAGATGCAAACAGTGTTTCCAGTGCATTTTGATCACCATACTGTCTGCCTTGTAATATAGTTTCTGTATCCTAAATAGAGTAACGTTGGCTCTTGGCTTAATCCTCAGAATAGCATACTAGTAGTGTCAAACTTGCAACCCTCCTTGTGAACAAAGTTTGACTTTGACAACATTTTTTACCTGACATTCATTGTTCTAGTCGTTTCCAGTACCAGGTGGACGGAAGCGACCGAGCAGAGGTAAGCGTTATCAATGGCAGTGTTTTATTGTAAAATGGCATGTACTACTATGATCTATGTTGTTGTTGTTGTTGTTGTCCTTGTTTAGAGTCTATTTTTCCGCTAGACGTAGTCTCATGGTGTTGCTAGTCGACTTGGTACTTTCTTATGTCAGCTGTTCTCATGTGCTTGTCCTCAGGTGCTCTGCGCATGTGTGATTTTGGGACTGATCCTTGTTGCTTAGTCTTCCGCTTCAAACCTGGCGGTGGCCTCAATGTATGATGAAAAAGTCTTGTACATGCTGTAATTTACGTCGTCCCCCAAATCCTCCCTCATCCCTGCCAGCGTTACTATGTCATCCGATCTTGCTTCCTTCTTTATGTTGTGTGTCTCAAAGATGCTCTCGACTTCGTTCAGTAGTTTGTGCCTCTGTCGCTCATATCTGCCGCAGCTGTACATGAAATGCTCTGTGGTTTCTCTTGTACCGCATTCCTTGCAGTTTGGTGACACCTCGGGGTCTATCCAGTGCTTGTATGTATTGAGGTTGGTGTGGCCGCTTACCAGCTGGTTTATAGTGATTTGTGTAGACCGCTTCCCCCCAACTTTGCACTTCTTCCTTGTGCTTACTCCAATCCTCTGCGTATGACTGTGTCCTTCCTGCATTTCGTCTCTTCTTTTCCACCTTTCTTCCGCTTGTTTCTCAAGATGCTTAAGAGCTTGTTGTTTTGTCCATACTGTATTTGTCTGTGTGTTCTTTGCTTCTTCTGCTGCCTGTTTAGCTTGTTTGTCCGCCAACTCATTCCCCTCCACCCCCATATGGCCGGGGCACCACAAGATCTGTATGTTCTGTCCGCTCTGTCTTAGCTCTTGTAGCTTATGTCTTGTGGCGTGAACCAGATCGTTGTATGCGTCTGTCTGTTGTAATGTGGTTACACTTTCGATAGCTGCCTTGCAGTCACATAATATCAAGGTGTTTCTCTTGTTTCTCTTTCTTCTTTCTAGTGTGCAGATTGCCAAGTACAATCCTTGAAGCTCTCCCTCATAGTTATTCGATTTCTGTGCCACTGGTTTCCTCAGAGTGTAAGGTTCTGATACTCCCCATTGCTCATATATCACGGCTGCGCAGCCGGTAGGTCCTGGATTACCCAGCGCTGATCCATCAGTGAATACGACTGTTGCTTTTGTTTTCTTCATTTCTTGTAGGACATCTAAGATGCTTTCCTTTCTCTCTTCTTTGCTCTGTGTGTCCGTCTGCATGTGTACAAAAACCCCCGTTATGTTTCCGACAGTAAAGGGAGGTAGACGTGTGTCATAGTGACTCTCTTTGTCAACACAGTTTAGATCGAGCTCTCCTCTCATTTCGTTAAATCTTGTCCTAAGCAAGTGCACTGAGGTGCCGTTCTTCTCGTTGTTCTTCTCATGTGAAATGACGTCGTATGTTGGATTGCCCGTGTGTTTTGTCGAGAGTCTTAGGTACGCTTGTGCCTGTCTGCATGTGATGAAAATGTCCAAGGGGGTGGTTCCTGTTAGTTTCTCTAGTGCATCGTTACTTGTGCGGGCCTTACACCCGGTCGCTGCCAGTAGTGCTCTTCTCTGGATTGGTGCATAGGCTGCTTCCTGTTTCTTCCCTGCTGCTACTGTGCATTCTAACCCATACTCTAGGATTGGCCTTATTAGTGTCTTGTACAGTCTCATGTGAACTTCTTGGGTTGGATTTTTCCTGGCGTTTGTGACTTTGCTAATAGCCTTTAGGGCCTTGTAGGCTTTGCATTGTGAATTTCTGATGTGGCTGTTATACGTCAACCGGTCGTCCAAAGTGATCCCCACTAACTTTGTTTCTTTTACAATTTCGATGTCTTGGTTATCCACTCTGATATGTGCTATATCTGGTTCTGCTTTCTTTGGTGGTTTGAAGATCATCGCCTTTGTCTTGGACGGTTCTACTTTCATATTCCATTTTGGGCACCACTCCGAGATTACTTTTGTGATTTGTGTTTCCACCTGGTTAGTAGCTTGTCTTGTGCTGACATCAGAAGCCCATGCAGCCGCGTCATCTGCATACTGGAAGTTCTTTAGGTTTGTGTTGGTGTAGGCATCTGCTGTATATATGTTGCAGAGGGTTGTAGACAACACCGCTCCCTGTGGCAAGCCTACTTTGCTGACTGCTGGTCTAGTTGTGACTGAGTTGATCTTGAAAGTGATCTCTCTTCCCCTGAGGAAACCTTCCAGGTAGCACAACAGTCTCCCTTTTATTCCATTCTTCATGAGTTTGTATAGTAACCCCTCTTGCCATACTCTGTCGAAGCAGCCCTCATAATCAGCGAAGATGGCTACTGTTGTCTTCTTGTGTTTCCATGCTTCTTCTATGCCCTGTACCAGTCTTAGCACCCCATGAGTTGCCGTTCTGTGTTTTCTGTATGCCTCCTGGTAGGGGGAGAGAATGTTCTCTGTTTCAGCCCACCACGTCAATCTGTTATCTATCACTCTTTCTAACAATTTGCCGATGACACTCGAGAGAGTGATAGGTCTGTAACTTCTCACTTTATTGTAGTCTTCTTTCCCTGGTTTTTTTATCAGTATCTTGCTGTCCTGTTTCATCTGTTTTGGTAGTTGCCCTGATTCCCATGCTTGTTGTAGTATGTAGTGCAGTGCTTTGAGCATTCCACTTCCCCCTTTCTTTAGCATGATGGGTAGAATGGCTTCTTTAGGGCTTGGAGAAGAGTTGTTGTCCATCTTTTGCATTGCTGCTTTTACTTCTTCTACTGTCAAGTCCATGTTTAGCACGTTCTCTTGTGTTTCTGTATTGTCTCTCTCGTTTGTCTGTAGTCTCTGCCTTTCATGTTGGATGACAGCTTCGACTGATTGTGTTACTCCCTGTTTCCAGGCTTCCAGTTCCACTGGCATTTCCACTCCCCCTGGTGCATACTCCTTAGTAACCACTTCTGCTATGTCTTCATCGGATGTTGCTACTTCTCCATTCTTCTGTTTTAATGGCTGAATTGTGGGTTTGGATGCTCTTCCCAGCTGGTTTTTTATTGTCTTCCAGAATTTTTGTGGTTTGCTTGGGTCCATGTTCATGAGCTGTTTATTCCAATGTGTGTTGCGTGCTTCTTCTTCCATCTTTTCCAGCATTTCTTTTTCTTTCAGGTACTTTGTGAGATTTGTTTTGTCTCTTCTTCTTCTAAATTTTCTCAGCGCTGTTTTGGTGTTTTGCATCTGTAGGTCTAGGGCTTTCGTCCAATGACCCTTGCTGTGTTGAGTTATTGTTTTCTTCTTGATTACTTCCTCTGCACATTGCATCAGTTTGCTTCTGAAGTTGTCGTAGTTTTCTTCTGTGTTATTCTGGCTGTTGTTCTGTTTCTGTGCGACTTCATCCATCCATTCTTGAAATACAATATCTGTTTTTTCTTCCCATTCTTTCCAATCTACTGCTCTGAGGTTCCATCTTTGCTGTTTCTGTACCTTCTCTCTCTCTCCAATTTCCATTGTTATGAGGTTGTGATCAGTCTTTAACTGCACTTCTGGTTCCACTCTCCAACTGTGCATGTGTCTGGTGGTTGTTGCTTTGACCATTGTAAGGTCTATGATACTGTCTTCCCTGGTTGGGGTGTTGTTGTTCATTATTTGTAAGTTACTTGTTGTCATCATTTCGTTGAGCATGAGGCCTAGCTTGTTTTCTTTCTTGTCGCCCCAGGCAGGATGTCTTGCATTTAAGTCCCCACACAGTACTAGGTGTGTCTTCTTTTTGCTCAGTTGTTTGATTGTGTCCATTATTTCTTTTATTGCTTCTTTGTCTTCTGGTGGTGCGTATGCCGACATCAAGGTGAAGCCTATTGTATTGGTGTAGATGTTTGTAGCAACCACATCTGCATGTTGTGTCTGTCTTATTTCTTCTTCCATCATTTTGATGTTTTCTCTCGCTGCGATGGCTACCCCACCTCCTCTTCTGTCTACTCTGCATTTTTGCATCCATCTCCACGTCTTGAGGCATACTGGTTCTTTTTTCTTGTTCCATACTTCAGACAGGCATAGTATGTCTATGTTTCTTCTTTCACACATTTGCTCCACTAGTGCCGCTGAGGTGTTTATCGATCTGATGTTAATTTGTGCAATTTTCATGTTTCTTTGTTGTTGTACTGTTAACCCAACTAGTCTCACTGCTTTTGCAGCCTTGTCGATGAGTGATTTTAGCATATTTTAGCTTGCATTCACTTTCCCCTTCTGCGCTCACATACGGCTCTCCAACTTTTTCTTCAGGTTCAGATAAGCTCTGCAGCTCCTGTCGTTTGCTGGATGTCTTTCGTTACAGTTTATGCACTTTGGTCTGCAGCTTTGTGCGTGATCTTTGTTTCCTCCACATCTGATGCATGTAGCAATTTCTCTGCAAGTTTTTGCTATGTGACCTAGTCTGTGGCACTGAAAGCATCTGATTGGTGTGAACCTTTTTGTTCTGTATGCTTCTGTTGTTACTTTGTTTCCCTTGATTGTTATAGTTTGCGTGAATAGTTCTGTCAGTTGGCCTTCTCTGGCTTCGATTCGTACTACTTTCAAAGGTTTTCCTGTATCGTGGAAGTGGAAGCGATGTGCTTGTACTGGTATGTTTGTTTGCTCTTCTATACTTTGTTCAATCTCTGATTCTGTCAGGTTCACCGGAACGTTCTTTAATACTGCCCTTCTGCCACAGGTTTTCTTTGGTTTGTAGCTCTTAATCTGCTCTTTCTGGCTCCCAAAGGCTCCCTCTGGCCACGGTTTCAGAAGTTCTTCTATTGCACTGCTTTCTCCACTGTGTATCGCTATACCCCCTCTTGGTAGGATGTATGCTAAGTCGATTTTGTGCGTGATTCCCGACTTGCACCTAGTTATTTCTGCGAGGATCTTTGCACTGTTTCTGTAGTCGTTCGGATTTGTTATTCCATCTATGATCACCACTTGTTCTTCCCTTTCCTCCCTCTGTTTTTTGTATATGGGTGCGTCAGTGGAGGTTCTTTCTTCCTTTCTTCTATGTTGCACTTGTTGGGGAGTGACTTTTTCTTGTGTTGGTTGTATGATAGTGTTTTTTATTTTCTCTTTGGTTGATATGCTGATCCTCTGTATGACGCAGTGAGCGCAGGTATAATCCTCTTTGTTCTCTACAATGAATGAACAAATCTTTGGTGATAGGTGTGCGCATTTGCTGTGCCACCAGGTGTTACAGTTATCACAAGCTATCCAGCTTCCACCTTCTGGGTGTTCTCCTCCACAGGCGCACAGTTCTTCTTCTTCACCTATGTTAGTGCTCTGTTTCTTTGGTTTGTGTACTTTCTGACTTTTTTGCTGTGGTAAGTCGGTTGAATGTTGTGGTGTTTCACTTTTCCCTGATGTCTTTTTCTTTTCTTTACTGTCTGTGTTGTTCTTCTTTTGCGATGAGTTTTGGTAGGTCTCAGTTTTCTCTTGTTGTAGAGGTTGTTTTTTAGTCTGCTTTGTTTGCTGTTTTGTTTGGTTTTGTTGTTTATCCTCTTGTCTTGTGTGATTATTACTTTGCTTCCTTGTAATCTGTTCTGCCTGCTTTTGTGTAATGATCTGTTGGCTTGTTTGAGGTTTTGTTTGTTCTTGTTTCTTTCTATCCTTTGCATCCGTTTTATGTTCTCCTTCTTGTTTTGTCTCTGGTTTTTTTGCTTCTTGTACAGTTTGTGCTTTGACTTCCTTCTGTTTCGTTAGTGATTTCTGAGTTTGTGCTCTTGTACTTGGCATACCGAGAACTTCTTTGACTCCTCTCTGTAGTTTTCTTCTACGTTGAGGTTGTTGGTGAACCCAGGCTTCCCTGGCTTTGTAGCTTTACTAGTTCTTTGTCTATCATATAAGAAGTGTTATTGTACTTGCGCTTTTGTGTTCTCTGTCTTGGTGTTTGTAGCCCTTTTGTTGTCTTCTCGTGGTTTTCTTTGCTTCTGTTTCTGTTTGGCTTCTGCTGGGTATGGCCTGTTTCTTCATTTACTTGACAGTGTTTCCCGTTTCCCTTGCCTCTGGTTGAGTCGGCACTCACTCTGCCTCCCTTTGTGTCTTCCAGTGGTTTTGTCGTAGCTTGTGTTTTGCCCCCTGGTCCTTCCAACTTTTACAGTTGACCCTTGACTCTGTATCCCTGGGGCTTTTCCTGCCCTGGAAATCTGTTCCTTGCCCTGGAAATCTGTTCCTTGTTCTCGGTCTCTACTCTACTCGTACTCTTTTGCTCCTTCTTCTCTGTGCCCCTGGGGCTTTTCCTGCCCTGGAAATCTGTTTCTTGTTTCCGTCCTCTACTTGTGCTCTGTTGTATCCTCTTCTCCCCCGCTCGGTATCCCCGCCACGACGTTTCCCTGGGGCTTTTCCCGCCCTGGAACTTCAGACCTTGGTCCTGTTCTTGGGATCACGTCAACTCGGACTTTGTTGTTGTGGACTTCTCGGCCTGATCCAAACTGCTTTTTGTCGCCGCTGTATCCCTGTGGTGTTTCCCACGCTGAATCCCCTTTCCGCTTGCCTAAAAACTCCTAAGAGAGGAGATATTTGAAGATGGGGTAGTCTCTTCAGTCGAGGTTGCACCTCAGTTGACTTTAAATCCTCTAGTGACTTAAAAAGATGAACTCCGTCACGTAAAAATCGAATGCTGCCTAAATTTCAAGATGGCGGCGTACAGCGTTACCGCGTGGTCCATGAAAAGGCGACAAAAACTCCTTAAAAACTCGTCTTCTACCTAAAAATTTCCACTAAAAGTTCGCTGTGTACTCTAAACTCTTAAAAGTACTCCTGTCTAAAACAATATCAGATAAAAACTGGACAAAACTTCAACAAAAATGTGCCGATAGTCGGAGCAGTCAGAAACACGTCCTTCTTGTCAGTCACGCATGCGCATCTTCTATGATCTAGCATGATAATGTCTTTACTGATGATGATTTCCAACAACTACAGCTAATCTCATGCACTTTGTATATCTGTTATTCCACCTGGGAAATGTTAGAGAAATAAATCTTGTTAAATGGAATTACATGTATGCCAGACTTAGTCTTATAGGAATGTGAGACTTACAGAACCCAATGCTACTGTGTTCCTCATACATGTAGGGGCCAGCAGTGCTGACATGGATGACATCCTGGGGGACCTGCTTGGTGATGGTGAGTATTTCAACCCAGAGAAATATCATAAGGAAGAAGTCTATGTCAGTTATGATTGGTCATACTGTTTCTCCTTTCCAAATTTTTAACAGAAAGTTTCTTTACCAACTTCATCTTAGAACTAAGATTAATAACATTACTTAATTAAAGTTCATTATGTATAAATCACAACATAAAACTATGAGCACAATTTACGAAGTTTCTATCATAAAGTAGTTGCCGGTAGATTTAAATATAGTTGTCTTCCAAGATGGACCCTCGGTCTGAAGAAATTTGGAAAGATATGGAGCAGAAAAAAGCTTTACACATCACTTTTTTCTGTGCAGATGAACCACCAAAGCAGAAGACCAGCTCCTCTGGGAGGCAGAGAACACCTGAAAAGTAAGTAGTTAGGGACAGATGACTAAATATTGTAGGATGGTGAGGACAGGAAAAGATTTGTCAGGCTATAGTATGGATATTTGACATAAAAGATGAAAATTACTTTCACTACATGTCCTGTGTCATGGTAAATATTAATTATGCTCTGTAATGTCCTTACATTGTCAGCAAAGACAAGCCAAAAGGCTACAGGCTATCAAATGACTGACATAGAAATAATCCTTACATGGATCTCTATGATTTTTACTGTTATTAATATAACTGTTGTTTTCATACTTTGTAGATCAAAAGTAGACTTTGATGAAGACTTCTATGCCAATCTGGCAGCTGAAGCTGATGATGATGAGGTAAGAATGATCTCATAGTCATATAAAACTTTTTGAATAATATCAAAATATGATATACAAATGTGGAAGGGTATCAGCACACTTTTTAATTTTATTTCAGTATCATATCACACCAACTCCAAGTGTCAGCAGTACTGATTATTCTTCCTTTGCTGTTTTTTAGATGTCAGAAGTGTCCGAGGCAGATCCTCAACAAGTGATTGGATCAATGGGGGTAAGCATACAACAGTTCAATGTTGTAGAAGTCCAGAAACTATTATGTAACATGTATATGATGGTAGGGAGTCGGAGTAGGGACACTGTCCAGAAGTCTCGGTATAGCTTCCTCATGTCATCTCGCCTTTCCCATAACTTAAACTGTTGAAGGTATATTAAGTAAACCATGTTTTTTTCATTGTAGGACATTGATGACATGGATGCAGAATTGTTTGGAAGCTCTCTGAAGAGAAAGAAAACCCCACCCTCCAGGGGCAGTGCTGTCAGCACCCCACCTTCCAGGGGTGGGGAGAACAAACCCTCATCCCCCTCCCTAAGGACAAAGTCTGGCTCCCCTACATCTGCAAGGTGGTTTAGCAAATATGCTGTTATCTAAAGTTTAGAATTAAAGACTCAAATTTTACCGTACCAACATTTTGGATTGACAAAGAAAGCCCAGTCACATGTCTGTGAAGCTGCCAGTTCGAGCTTATCTGTATTGTTTCAAAGCACAAGTACCCGATAAGAATGTTTTGAAGATATTGTATGGCACAGAAGCAAAAAATGCTTCTATGCATCTGCAACATTTGTACATTGACAATTTTGAAACTCATAGTATCACATATCACATTGTTATACCTGTAGGAAGTCTGTAACTTTTTCTGACAACAAGAAGCCACCCACCACCAGTTCTGATGTCAGCAGTTCTTACAACGTGGACATCTCTGTGTCTGTGGGACCTGGTAAGGCTTGGCTTGCACAGCTCACTGTTGCTAGTGGAAGCGTTTTAGCAAGATACTTAAAACATTCCACAAAATGTTGATTTTTGTAGAGGTATGCCTAAGGGTTTGGCAGTAAATGATCATGTGAGGTGAAGATTTGGTAAAATTTCTCTAGATGTATCATCATTTAAAAATTGTCGAAGCAAGAAGTATCCTGTGTGCTGACAGCAAAATAGCTTTTGCAATTCTTACCAGGGAAATGTTCCTATTATATCTGACCTAAAGAATTTTCCTCTCAGACAAGGACTCCAGTGCCCAAGAGCCTAAGGACAGCCAGTCTCCACAATCTGCCAGGAAACCTGGCTCCGGAGGATACAAGGGCAAGAAATTCCAGACAGACTTTGGAGGTGAGGTCCAAACACAAATGTCTTCTCTGAACACACTAGTGTGCCTTCAATATAATCATGCATCTAATTTGGAGTTTTAAACTGAAATTGAGAGTTGGGGAAGGTGATTTCATGGGGACAGTTGGGCAAGTAGTGTCAGAAGGAGCCTTGGAATACTGAAGCACTAACATGTGTCTCTTTTTTTGCAGATTTTGATGAGGATGACCCACTTAAGGGTCTATTGTCAGATGATGAGGATGCCCGGCCAAAGAAGAAGAAACCTGCCAAGAAAACACCTCAAAGAAAAGTGTCTGAAGAGCCACAGACTCCACCTGAAGCAAAACAAGGTGGAACAGTCCCCAGAGGTACGCTGTTGAAGAATGGCAGATTTTGTACATTGCATGTCTGAATGGAGAAAAGCAGTGATCTGATTGGTCAGTGTAGATGGCATGCTTATCTTATACAATGTACATCCAAACTTCCAAGTAAAGATGATGGAAAATGGACCATGCTTTGGAGAGAATGACAAAAGTCAGTAGAAACATTACAGACAATGTTAAGAAATCTTTGGGGTTGATCATTACTTTTTATAAACTTTTTTCATCCACGTTTGACTACAATGTATTTTGGTATGAACATGCTTCTTCTATTACTTTAGCTGAGGAGATATCTCCGAGGATGTCAGAGCCTGAGCCTGACAGGCCACGCACATCTCATGGCAGGAGACAGGAGGAGGAGGAGGGGGACAGGAGAGTACAGACTGCTCCTCCTGACAGCCAAGAGGAGAGGAAACAACCAGGTATCAAACTAAAATCCTATAATAAGAGAATTGTAGGATTCACTAGTCAGAGGAATGTCCCTATCCATTTTACCTCTGCGGATATACATGTAGCATCCAAGGCTTCATTTTAGGCTAATTAATGTAAAGACGCTGTGTAGAAAAACATTAAATGATCAATAGCATGCTGGCTAGCATGGATACATGTAGTACAATGTATTTTTTCACCAATCAGTGTTGAATTTACACTTCTTGTCTCAATGCCAGCCACAAAGATCCAAGAAAGTTTCTGCTTTCATGATGATTCCAAAATTTCCAAAACAATATGTGGAACAGTAAGCTGGTTCTAGATGTTTACACTTCTCACACAAAAATGCAGAGATCACCTCCAGCCCTCGTCAGGAGAAAACTACAGCTTCCAGAAGGGGCAAGCCTAAAAGGGAGGAGATTTCCTTTGATGATGATGATGATGACTTGATGGGAACACTGGGGTTTGATGACAGCCCTCGGCAGGAGAAGAAGGTTGTGCAGAAGAAACAAGAGGACCAGGAAGAGTAAGTTTGAGTTTTGGCTGTCTTTTTGCCACTAGAACTGCTGGTATACATACATGTTGTATGGAGCTCAAAATACATGTAAGTTGGTTCAAGTAAATAGCCTTAAGCAAATACAAATCTTACAGAAAGGTAAAGAGAATGGCATCAGGAAAAACGTGTTACAGCAACACTAATCTACAAACTGAGGCAATTGCTTTAATACCATACATGTACATGCAATTTAACTTTTCTAAAAGTACTTTGTATAACAATGTTGAATGCTGTGCATTACAGTCAGTTAGATTAATGTTAATTTGGGACAGTTATAATATCAGTCCTATTGGACATATTAGCAAAATACCTGGCACTAACATTTGATATGCTTTTAACAGCTTTCCTATGCCCACACGTAAGGAAGAAGAAGAATTAGACAAGTGAGCAAAATTGGAGTAATTAGCACAAAAACATCTAACAAGCACTTTTCATAGAGCAGTTTTGAATATTTATTGAATTTGTGTTGACTTAGGATACATAGGATATGTAAAATATAATGACTGGACAGTATACTGCATGGTCCCCCTCTGGAGCCTGTAGTCACACAAGGTTGATAGGATTCTAAATTTACCCATTTATGGCATCAGATAGATTGTTAACCAACATTCTTACCATCAGCTCACAACAGCAAATCCCTGGAGAGGAGGAACAGGACCAATTGGATGAGTGAGAAAAATCATATAGCTTTTGATGTCCCACTTTCTTGGGTTGAATGGTGAATTTGTGCTTTTCCTCCAGCACTAGACTTCTTTCCATCAAGATGACTGATCTTTCAACAGACTTGCTAGAATGTACATACTGCACTTGTTTTCATACTGAAATAGAAGCTACCTAAAGTTGACACCATACTACTTCATGTACTCCTACTTGTGATTGCATGTTAAGGTGCCTGAGAGCCTGTACCATCCTCCCTCTCTTCTCAGTGATTCACATTTCCTTGCATTGCAGTGTACAAAATACTTTTTTGAGCCAGGTTGCCCTGTGGCAACCTAGGATGAAAGCTAGGTTGCCCATCAAAATTCCAGGTTGCCCCGAATTTAAACTTTTCTGCATTATGATTAACTTTGTTAGAATGCAATGTGCATTTATACATTTCTGACACAGAGTTGTTTTCCCTTACCTGAAGTGATGACCTCTTCCATGGGAACTTCTCAATAAACAGTTCCCAATGGAAGAAAGGAGCATCCTTACCACAAAATTTAGGTAGTGCACTGAGCTACCTGGGTGTAGAAATAGGTTGCACCAAGCAAAATATGGTTGCACGGTGCAACTGGGCAACCTAGTATTTCGCACACTGCATTGCAGTAAACTTAAACAAATATCGTACAGATGGTGTAGGGATCAGTTTCATCAGGCTTTTGATTTGAATGTTTTCTGTTTTTGCAGGGATGGGAAGTCTGCCAAGTCCAGGTTCGATGCACTGTTGGGAGTGGGAACAGCCAAGAAACTACTGGAGAGGCCTGGGACAGGGGAGAGGAGGGAGTTTTCTCTGGACAAGTACAAAAAGCCACAGCAAGGTAGAGTGATATGTGCAAATTGCAACTAATATACCAATGTATTATATAGCTAATATAAACAGTAACAAGTACAAGAGCCACTGGAAAGGTATAATGATATAATTATGCTGATTTGAATCCAAGTAATATGTCAAGTAGTGGCAAGTGGTATATTAGAAATTCCCTAAAAACTGTGTTCATTTTTGTTTAAAAGTCACACATGCACTGCCTCAAAAGCTGATGTTTCTGTCTGTGTCCATCTGTATTACACTATTGTTTGCTATTAAAATATTTCAGGCTGTGTCATACTTTGTGATTGTGATTGCAGATACCTAATTTCATACCAATGAAAAAAATTGTATCTTACAGAGGAAAAGAAAGAGAAGGAGCCCACAGATGAGGACTTCAACTTCGGGTCATACATGCCGTCAGCTGCTGCCAAAACTCCGCCCTCCCGGGGAAGACCTCGGACAGGGGACAGGTCTGTCAGGTCTGTGCAGCAGGGATCTTGATTGTGCTTAATGTTAAGTTCAACACATAATGGTTTTGTGTAGGTTTTCATCAATTTTTAATCTCAAAACATTAAATGTTTTGGGATGACCTGAATCCAGATTTGAGAAATTGTAGAACAGGGCAACCTACCAACATCTGCCTTTCTGTTTGCAAGCTGTTTGTAAGGTGTAAGGGAGAAATTTGCTGCCTTGATGGAAATTTTTGCTCTTCAAACACTTTCTGTGGTTATGTAGTTGTTGTGTACTAACTTGAAGTTTATGTGTGACACTGTCGTTCATGTATTGCCCACATTTAGGTTTGAGGATGATGATGACATCTTTGGCTCCCCCCAAGGGAAGACCCCCTCCCGAAGTGGTCGGAGAAGTGCTCTGGATGACCTGTTAGACCCCTCCCCTAGTGCCAAAAAACCTCCAACCCCCCAGTCTGGAAAACTGAAGACTAAGACGCCTGTTGGTATGTTAACAAATATACATTGTGATACATCGTGTATGTATGTCAATATACTGCTGTAAAACTCTTGGAAATATGCAGATATGTTTTTTGAATGTTTAAGGTTTAAATATATGTCAAATTATGTATTAAAAAAGTATTATTCAGAATATTTACAGGTGGTCAGTTTCAACAATAAATGCAAAATTTGTCCATATCCAACAGAAACAAGCTTAATGTTTGGCAAGGAGTAACATCCACATGTTTATCCTCATCCAGAGAAAGACAAGGACTCAGATTGGCTTGGCCTGAAAGACTCTGACAACAAGTCTGACAACCCGTCTGATTGGCTGGGAATGGCCTCATCCAGCAAAACTGACCAATCAGGTACCATCTCTGATTCAACTCCTGCCAAGAAGGAAGGGAAGAACACAAGTAGTTCAGCAGCAGATTTTCTCGGCCTTGGTGATGAGATTGACCCTGACACCTTGACCTCAAGTCCAAGAGCACACCAGGATGCTCCATTCCAGTCCTCTGTGGACGAGGGTAAAGCAGACATCTTCACAGCCCCTGCCCTACGAGACCAGACCTCCCCATTCCCGTGGGACGGCCCAACAGGTGGTCGCCCACGGAGACGCCAGCCCGGGACAGCAGGGCCGTTAGACAGTGGGCCAATATCTCCCCGAGGCACCAGGCCACTGGATGAGGATCCTGTTCGAGACCATCCTCCACTAAGAAGAAGCGGCGGCGATCCCTTGTCTATGGACAATCCCCTTGACCCACTTGGTCCTGTAACTCCCCTGCCTAGGAGCAGCCCGGTTATGTTAGCGAGGGAACATCAACAGCCAGAACAGCCAAGGAAAGCTTCTCAGCCTGCTAGAAGAGGGCTTCAAATGGGCGAGGGACAACAGCATACACCGGTCCAGCCTCCCTCTCAGACAAGCATGGGGCCAGGTTGGCCTGCATCCTCACCCTCAGTGCCACAGGGACACATGGGGCCGTATGGAGCCAATGAGAGGCTGAGTTTAGAACTGCAGCAGCAGGCAGATATGTTCAAACAGCAGCAGGAAATGTTAGCCAGACAGAATCAGGAGATGGTACGGCAACAACAGGAGCAGATAAAGGTGGGTGGAGAGGAAAGCAGTGGTCTATTGCTTGTCTTAGGCCATTAGATTTACTACAAATGATAGCAGCTAGTGCTAAATTTCCATGGTTGTACATAGAGCATACAACACGGTGTATTCCGTATTGCCCGAGGTATCGGCCCGACCGCGATCCGACTCGCGGGAGGGCCGAGACCGAGGGCGATGCTGAATTCACCGTGTTGTATGCTATTCTAAAAATACACCCTAAAAAATACAAGTTTATTGCAAAAAAAGAGACAAAAGTCCTGTGATTAATGCACGTAGCGGTAGCGGTAACGGATTTATTCAACAATTCGAACATTTCGGAAATAGAACAGTGTTCGTAATTCGATTTTACAGTCATGCTGAAGAGCAGTTCGAATTTTTGTAGCGGCGCAAGCGAAGCGCGTTCGAATGTTCTATGGAAGCCCGTTTTATACAACCGTGTTGTACGGGTGGATACAACACGGCCAGGAGCACTGTATCGCTGCCCGCGTATGATATAAATGAAAGTACGGGGGGGATAACTATTACATTGCAACCTTGATCTTTATGATAATTTGTAAGTCAGTTGCTATACCCATGATTAAAAATTCAAAATTTTAGCATAATCCCTGGAAGACCTCTGACTCATAGTGGTTAATATCAGGTACTCTATCCCCCTACATCTAGGCCTTGCACATGCAACAGGAGAGACTGATGCAGCAGATCTCACCTCCTTCTCAAATGGCCTCCCATTCACCAATGGCACCCCAATCCCAGATGGCACCTAATTACCAGCTGCCAACTTATCAGCTGTCTACAATGGGACAGTCACCTGCCAGTGTTAGTGATCTGGAAAGCAAGGTACATGTAACTATTGCCACCTTCCGTTCTCTCTTTCTTTTGTTTTTTCCTCTTTTTTCTTTCATTGCTTTTGAAGTTTTGTAACATGTACACCTCACCTACTCTTGATCTAGAAAATGAGGGGAACATTTAGCACAACTTTTTAATTTTCCGTTTTCATGGTTGATATTGTACAGTTATGAATTCACATGTTGAAGGCAAGGCAGTGGATATGTGGAGAGAGTTTTTATGAAGGATTCATGTTTTTTTCCACCTCAGATCCGGCAGCTGCAGGCAGAGCGAGATCACCTGCAGATCATGTTGGAGTCCAGTAAACACAGACACCAGGAGGAGCTGTCCAGTGTGGAGGAGGCTCACAAGGCAAGGCTACAGCTGGCTGAGGAGTCCTTCCAGCGCAGGGAAGCAAGGTCAGACCCAGAAGCTGTTCACTGGAGTTTAAAGTTCTTTTTTGTTGTTGTTGTTGTTAGGTTATACATGTATAAGATGTTCCAATTGAAATACCTAACTATACGTTAATTGTTTGTTTATTGCTCAAAAACACAAACATACATAGGCAGGGGGAAAAACTTCTCCCTGGATGGGGTACAGTTTGTTACATATGACAGAGGCAAATAAGACAATGTAAAACAATGTTGCGGACAGTTTTGTGTATGATTTTTTCCCAGTCGTCTGTAACTATTATACACAAAGGGAAAATACAGTTGTAGGTACCCTAATACGTCTAATTCGTATTGTTTATGTGAGACAGCTCTGATGTCCTATTTTCTTTTGCCCACAGGCTGCGAGAAGAGAATGAGCAGCTGGTGACTCAGCACCTGGCGCGGCTGAAGACAGCTGAGGAGGAGAAGGCGCAGGTGCAGGCTGCTCACCATAAGAAGGTTTTGGAGCTGCAAGCTGAGAAGTCTGAAGAACTGGAAAGGATCAAGGAACTACACAGGTATGTAAATTACACTACATTGTATGTTTGCAGTATATTTTCATAAAACATGTAAGAATTTGGTACTTGGAATGTCTATTCTTGAGGCAAAAAGAAAATACACATATCCATGCAAACTATATGCTTACACATAACATTATCTATGCATCTGTGAGGGTGGCATTCACTTTGATTTAATATTGTGATTGCTAAAAATGCTTGTTTTTGTGCTTCTTTTTCAAATGCACTGAATTATCCGGGACTGTCTCACATGTACTCATATGTTGTCTTATCGATGTTGCACAGCTACTCAAATCTTAGTTTTCTTCATAGCCTTGTACCGTTGTGTATTTTCAACACATTCTGATCCCCAGTTGGATGTGTTTTCCCAGAAAATCCATCCAGGAGCTCCAGTCAGACCACGAGGACCAGCTAAACAGACTCCACAGAATGAGAGAACAGGAGATCGAGGCAGCTACAAGTGCTACCAGACACACGAGGTATATGGTTTATCATAGGTGATATTGATCCTTTATTTCCTCGTACCTACGTAGTACCTGTTTTTTTCGTCCTACGGTATGTACATTGCTGTTTCTTCATATTACTGGCCAGGGCACCAATTCAAAAGCCCCACATTGGGCACATTTACAAAAGTTTGCATAGATTTTCTTGTAAAATTTGCTTCATAAATAGGGAAATATGGAAACCATGTAATTGTAAAGAAGAGGGTGTGTGAGAATTACACATTTCTGTCCGTGGTGTACATGTTTACCGCATACTATCCTTTGACCAGGACACATACAAAGATGCTCAGACTCAGCATTGCAGACACAACATCATGGTATATTCACTCTGCTACCCTGTTGTGACTGTTTTGTTTTTGTTTTAGATCCCTCCAGTCAGTGGTGCAGAGAGTTGAGGAGAATGCCAAGAACCTGGGGCAGTTGTCCTCCAAGCTGGAGGGGCACCACATCTCAGGTCTGGAGGAGAGGGAGACGGCAGCCAGGGAACTGGAGAGACAGCTGAAATGTAAGTGTTGTTTACATCTATAGAAAAAGTCACTGTTTACTGCCATTTGGGTAAAGGTTTAGTTTGTGCAACACAGTTTCTATGAGATTATAAGGTTGTTGGAAACTTAGGGTGATGATGGCAGAAGAAGTCACTATACTCCAGAAATCCGGCAGTCCAAAGTTTAGACGTGTTTTGGCTTTGAGTATTTGTAGATTTTAGCTGGGGATCTTTGTTACCACATAAGTCTAAATTGTCAACATGGCAAAGCCCTGCACTCATCTAGAATGGATCATCAGTTTTCCCCATTGTAATGAACTTGACTCAAGGCTCCATGTTCATGTTTTCCCCAGTGCTACAGGAGAGACTGAGTCACCAGCAGGAGGAGAACGAGAGGGAGCGGACTAGGCTCCAGGATCTGATTGGTCGTCTTGAGGCACGGCTGACGGAGCAGGGTCGTCAGCTGGAGGAGGAGAGGTGGAAGGTCAAGTCTGAACAGAACAGGGTCCAGGTAAATATTTAAATGGTAGTCCAGACAATGGCTTTCCATGTAGGACTACAACATCATCTAGTAGAAGGACTGTAATCGTAACATTGGGTGGGCCAGCTTACTCTCTCCTTGAAGGGGGCAAGGGTCTGGAGCGGCTGCCATTCGGCACTAACTCAGGTGACCTCAATATGACCCCAGGTACGACCATAAGACTGTAAGGTTTGAACCACTCACACTGGGAAGGACCCCCATAGTCATGAACCTATATTTACAGCATATGATGCTGTATTTCATATTTGTACCAAAATTGTATTTAATACATGTATTATCATTATTCAGCACTATGTTTTGGGAAAAGTGATCAATACTGTACATCATCATCTATGGCAAAGGTTAGTAAAGAAAGATCTATCCATAATATAATGCCTAGGCCCTGCAGAAGTCTCTTGAGGAAGAGCGTCGGTACCTGTCCCAGCAGCTGGCCATGGAGAGGGAGTCTGTGCAGCGGGCCAAGAACGAACTCATGGAGGAACAGAAACAGGTCATGGCACAGTGTGCCGAGGAGAGGAGGAAACTGGCAACAGGTGGGTGGAGGTCTTTTGGTTACAGACTGTCACAAGTGGGTGGGCGGGAAATTGTTTTGCTGTAGAATAGCAGTAGTTCAGTGTATGTCATATAGGTGAGTGTAATCTGTGCTCTGGGTAACTTATCAAGTAGTTCCCAGGTCATTGTCAGCTAGGCCATGACAACTACGTATAGAAGTACATTTACAAATTAATTATAGACTCATTCATGATTAGCTATTAGATGTGTCATACATGTAGATAAAGAAGTCCATTAATAAATTGTCGTACACCTTCATTAAAGAAGCCTTTTTTTTTTTGCTTTGCAGAGTGGGCAGAATTCCACACCGCAGAAAGAGTTGCTAAGGAGAGGGCCACTGACCAATCAGCACGCAGCATCAAAACAGAAGCAGAGAGAGAAAGCACCATTAAGTCACTCGCGCAGGAACAGGCCTCCATTACCGTCAAGTTGAACAACCTCAGACTTGAGGAGGAACGACTTAAGCAGGAGAAAATTGCTTTGGATGGGAAAAGACAGGTAAAGTCATGGGCATTTATTGTACGACTACGAGCTTGTACTGGCATTGCTTCTGCTTGGCATAAAATCATTAGTAGCTTGAATCTGTGAAGGTGCAGCCATGCTAACAAAAAGAATATACACACTGTATAGGAAAGAAAAAAGGCTTAAGGATTTAAAAGATAGTGTATGTGTTGTCAACTTAGAAACAGTTATTCAACACAAATGTTTTGCAAGGCTTAGACTTCACTACTAATGTATTTATGTAAGTACTGTATGTAAGGGGAGCTCCTTGTCCTCTGCATTTTTGTATCAACCCTCAAAAGTATAAACAGTGCTTCTTAGTAAGATACCGGTACTAATGTTGTGTTCCCTACTCCCCAGTCACTAGATGCAGAAGCAGAAAAGATGGCGTACCTCAGCAAACAGGTGGCCAGAAAGTCGGAAGAGATGGAGACTGTGAGTTTGGAGGCTGCTCAGAACAGAGAGGAGGGACAGAGAGCGCTGGCACAGGCACGCAGGATCGAGGATGAGCATAACAAGAGACTGAGTACCATCGAGTCTCAGTTACAGTATCTCAGGCAGCAGGAGAAACAGATAGCAGAGGTGTGCAATTATTGTTTGTATCTTAGGCAGCAGCATTCAGTTGGTGACTGCTATTGTTGCACTCTATAGCTGATAAACATGAATCTACAAGTAGCATGTAACCAAAAGTAAACAGACAATGGAAGTTGCACAATGATTTGGCTGGTTAGAAAAGTTTCTTGCTCTCTTTTTTTTATAATTTCATTACATACTCAGATGTTTTTTGTCTCAATAGGAACGCCTTTCACTTGCTAAGGACAAGAGAGATCTGGAGCAGACGATGGGATCATATGTATGTGTCAACTGCCGCACACCTGTTAGGGAAAACAACAGAGGCTTCGGACAGCAGCCAATCAACCTTCAGCAATTAGGACCTCAACCAATCAACTACCAGCAAGTGCCACAAACTTTACCACAGTCCATAATGACTTCTCCATCTCAGGGTCTGTCTTCACCCCAGATAGGGATGGTCATGCCTTCCCAGGATTCCTCTTACACAGCAGCTTTGCCAAATTCTGTGCTAGACTCATCGCCACAGCTTAATGGAAGTTTAGCGTCCCCAAAACATGAGAATGGGGTAATTCCTGTGCCTTTTCACCCTGCCATGTCCCCAGTAGCAGCTGATTTGGCCAGGAAGTTGTTGAATTGGAAGAATTCATCAGAGAGGGACAAAGAATACTTGGACAATGAAAAGTTTTACTTAGAAACTCTGAAACATTCCCCGTATCACAGCAATAGCTCAAGTCCTCAGAAAGTGACATGACAGCAGTTTGAACCGTTTTGTATGGTGCATACTCTTTCAGGTGCTCTTATGGTTCTGGTAGTTTAATTTGTTTTCAACTAACATTATGGACACAAATGAAGATATGTACATTTACCAAACTTTATTGTCCTTCAAAAAGTAATGATGAAGAATAGAAAATAAAGAATAAGTGATTGTTCATGTATGGATTCTTAGTCAATGTGTTCAATGTGCAAACTGCATTCAGTCTACTATATTCATGCTCCAAGAGTTCAGATAATAAATCGCCTTTTTTTTAAAGATAATAGGTGTGATATGGAGAAACAGCAAACCACAAGACTGATCGACAGACAGAATTAGGCAAAGAATCTCCAGAGCAGCAGACTAGATCTACTAGTAACCAAGGAGAGCAAATTCTAGCATTGATGTCCCATCCTGTGTGTCCAAAGATGTGGCTGTTTCTGTGACAACGAAAAATCTGAGGTGCTGGGGAACACAGCCTGATGGTCTCAACAGTAGACAGTCTGCTGGTGGGGATACAGGAGAGAATCCTTTGGCTTAGAGGAATAATGGCATGGCCGGTGCATGGAAGACCACTATAGATAACCTCCAAGCAGATCTTTTGGTGGCTGCAATACAGTATCAAATTAACAAGACGGTATCAAATTGGCCAGGCAGTATCCATTACGCCACTCCAGGGGCAAATGGTTAAACTGGGGTGTCCAATTTGATTGTCCCCAGCCCCCCAGATGAATCTGCTTGGAGATTACACTAAATCCAGCTCTCGCTTAGCCATGGCAACTAAGGAAGACGCATTTACTATTGTATTCTGTAGTTAATATCCATTATCTATAGCATATAATAGTAAATACGGCTTCCTTAGTCACCATGGCTAGCTCCATCTTTGAGTTTAAGGAGGATTCTGGCAAAATGACACTATTGTCCCAAGACAGTTGATCCCCTCCCGCTTTTCGACAAGCCGCTATCTCAAATTGATGGACGTTCCGCCAGTTGTTCAGGCCAACTTCAAGATCGAGTCAGTACAAGACGGAGAGACCCCACCTTGTTGTTGCTGACAGTCCGCAGGACAGTGCGATCACTTGAGCAGGGCTCACCAGGCATGGAAACAGAGAGTTGAAGAGCCTTTCATTCCTCTCTGGAAGGATATGCTGACACCATCTGGATTCATTTGTGAGACTGTCAACAACATTGAGAAACGTCAACAGAGTGAGGATGAAGCCCAGAAATTTGATCACAATGCCCAGTCAGTCAGTAATGCTGTGCTTCCCATCATGGGCAACATTCTGGATGGTAACAGACTATATAAAGTTGTGAACTTCTTCATCAGCTGTGGTGAAAGAGCAGTACAGTTTATGTATGCTCTTTCTGATGGACTAGTTTTTGACTCAAGATGAGGACTTTTCACATGTATGTATGCTACTAGTACACAGAATGTAGTTTTTTTCATGTTGAACACACACCACTTCTAGTGAACTAGCTTCCTATAGCAACTGTAGTGGCCATGAAACTGTGTGGGCCAAGAACAGTAAAAAAAATTAGATAAATGGTAACGTAGTACACAAGCACCATACAACTGTAATTTTGTCATAATTTGCCTTACAAATACATCAAGAATCGGATAGTTCTTTTATCTCTTATTACAATAAACCAAAGTTAACCGTTAACATTAAAGACAGGTGTGTGACTGGCTCGATTGGTTCTCACTTTACAATGTACACATAACATGAACACACAAGACAGGCGGCCCAAAATCTAATCCTTTCTAGTTTTTGCCACAACCTACCAACGCAATAATATAACGCCATCCATCCATCCAGCCGTTGTTATTTTCTTGACTTCGGGACAGACAGACAGGCAGACACACACACACACACACACACATACGCACACAGCTGTAACTCTCCTTTGGTGCATTGATATGTAGTTTGGCATGTCGTCTGCTTTTTACACAGTAGCAGTTTTTATAGTGACTGATTTTCTTGTATCTACTTCCTAGATTTAATTCTCTTTGACAAATACATGTATTAAGATACGAGGAATGACTCATTTTACACATGCACTATGCTGTAGAGTTTTTGTAAACTTACCCATAATACCCCTGGTTTCACACTTTGATTGGCAGAATTTACCTATGTATGCCTGACGTTTCCTTATTACCGCCATCTTGTGGAGTGATAACCTTGAAGTGTTGTTCTCTGCCCAAGGACGACTTTCCTCTGCTGACTGACACCATGTTCTAATCCTGCCATGTTTGACCTTGGGTCTATCTGATCTCCAAGCAGATGTTAGGAGGATGATACTTTACGTTGTCCAAGCTGCCGTCACAAACCGTCTAAACTAAAGTAAGGGAGGTGGTGAGTTTAATAGGCCACTTCAGTTAAATTTCTTGTCGGAAGTCTTGAAGTAGAAATTTTGCAAAAGGAAAACATAAAAACAGTGGGCTGGAAATAAAACTTGGATCTACGTAACTACGTGAACTCAGTGTAACTGCATAGACTATCACCTCAAATACATATTCTTTTAGCATGATGTATTCTTTGGCGATAGCAGCAAATATCTTGCATCCGCATTATTTCTTTCTAGAGACATAAAAGATGAGAATATTCACAAAAATGAATGTCTTTTCACAGTTTGTTCGGTTCGTGAGAAGTTCGTTCAGATGATGACGGGGGATTCACGAAGAGTGGCTGGACACCAGACTACAAACCAGGGCCAAAAGTGGGGGATAACGGTAGTACTGCAGGACAGTTTCCAGCCATAAGATGACACCCTGTTTTCTACGCCACAGTAAAACTAAGGGATAGAATAACATTTATCTCACTTTTCTATGCAAGTAGTTGACAAAGAAACAATTGGTCCCAAGGAACCGTTTGAATGTCTGACAATGGGATTTGTACGAAAGTTATTGAACAACTTATACACTTTGTAATTTTGTCAGAAATTGCAGTTTTTTTAAATGTCAAATACTAATATACTAATACCGTAAACTCCCTGCTTGTTTACTAAGCATACTACTGAGAAAGGGACACAGTAGAAAAACGGGAAGATGACTTTTAACTCAAAGATACGCAACTTTCAATCACTTTCCCATATAAAATACCTTTTAGTCAAAATTATAGGAACACATTTTTATTTTAAAGTTTTGTATCTAGTCCCTTTTTAATGTAAATATCAGAATAGTTGCAGTAACTGTTTTGTAAATATTTGTATCATAATGCTGAAGATGTAATTGTTATTGTTATAGCTTTATTGATACATAGTTTTTAGTGTACTCGTAAAAAGTAATCTTTATTTTCAAAAGTATCATCATGGGAATATATGCAGCAATCTGAATTGTAATGTGATTTTGTGATAAAGCAATGCTTTGAAATAAACTGTCTGAAAGTTTATGCGTTTCCATCATATTGTGTGTGTCAGTTTTCTAAAGTAACCCGGAAAAGAATTCCCAAGTAGTGGTCAGGCTAATTCCGTCCGAAAAAAAATCCGTCTACATCCGGGTACTATTTACTAGTAGTAATGTTTGTCACTTCGGAGCTAAACCCGAGTTTGGCAAAAAAATTCGTATACATCCGGGTACTTACTTCATGATGATGATGATCAAGTACCCGGATGTAGACGAATTTTTTTTGCCAAACTCTGGTCTAGCTCCGGAGTGACAAACATTACTACTAGTAAATAGTACCCGGATGTAGACGGATTTTTTTTCTGCAAGTACTGGTCTGATTGAAGCATTTAATGAAGCATTTAATGAAGGTTTTCCCTTGTTGAATAAATTGTGGAGCTGGATTCTTATTTATCAAACTATATAAGACAGAGTCATTGAGAGAGTTCCTTTTCTGTTCCCTTTATTCACGAAGTAATGACTGTGATTGACAGGTAGTAGAACATACTAGTATTCATACTTTTGTTTCTCTTTTGAATATCATTTCTAATTTAAGTAAATGTCGATTTGTCATTACAAATATACACGTCTCCTCAGATTGTACAGTATTGTTATTACTTTCTAACAAGCGATATAATTGTAACTAAAAGGGACGCCAGAAGGGCCACTTCCGGTTACGCATCCTTCGATCGGCGGTGCTGAAGAAGTCGCCAGAGCTGCAGAGGAAAGACCGTGAGAGGACAAAAAAAATAAAAAATAAAATTATTATGAGTCATTCTTCAGGGCATATTGTTGTAGAAAATTTGAAAAGTATGACAAAACTGTTGGGCTTTCAATAGAGATGTCCAGAAATATACTTAAAAATTAATTTTTTGTATTCTCATCAAGTAAAAATCATATGGGTAAACTACTTTTACACGAAGAAAGGGTCATATCATAAGTGTTAAATGTTTCTTCAACTTCTAGTGTCAACTTTACGTATTAAACGACAGTTCTTGTGCCCATATGTTTTGTCGCCAAAATTCTTGTTTAACAAGGTTTTACGATTTCAAAAATTTAAAAATGTAGGAAAACTAGGAATCTTGTTTTTTTTAGCCTGCCTTGTTTTTTTTCGCCCTCTCGCATTAGATTTGGAGTCTGGGGAGGATGTCATCCATAAAATTTACTTGCTGTGGCCTTATGTACTATTTAATCAGAAAACAACCCTATTTTGAGAAAGTTGTGGAGCAGGTCATTAATCTCGTTGACTTTTGTGAGTGTGCCCGAAGAGTGGTTTCTCCAAGCAGATGTTGGGTTATGTCTAGCCACCAGCTGTTGTGTATCATGGTGCGGCTGGGTCTATTTAGGAACTATTGTGTGTGATTTGTAACTTACTCAAGGGTGCTGTTCCTTTCAAAATGTTCCAGAGAATGGCCAGGAAATGCGGTCATTCTTCTTGTTTCTGACGGTAAAGGTCATCATTTGGCGAAGGTATGAGCTCATGGAACTCTACTCTCTAGTTAGGCCACATCAATTTAATTTGTTGCTTCTCGGATATTTTCTGAAAAAATACGAAGCGACAGGGCGAAAAAAAATAAAAATAAAAGCAGGCTTGGGCATCCTATTATAGCCCCAATTGGGATTTGCAAATGCTATGATAGGAGCCATGAAGCGAACATAAAAGGCTGGGTTAAAATTTAAACAATGAATTTTTAATTTTCAATCAAACTACTGCATTGATAGATGGAAAAACTGTAACAACTAGGAAGAAAAGGATTTTCTTCAACTGTTGGGGCCAAACTATGAGCATTTTTGAGTTGGTTCAGAACCAGAATCTTTTTTTTTTTTTTTGCAAATCAGAAAAAAATGAAGAGGCGAATCAGAGAAGCAACAAATTAAATTGGTGTGGCCTTAGTATTAATTTCAGAATATTGCAAAATAACACAACAACAAAAGCTCAAACAAATCATGGTATATTCACAAAGCTAGAACCTCTCAAATATCTCTCACTGCATGAAATCCGATATTTCAGCACACCTTAAAACATGTGTAAAGGTTCCCTTTTTGAGTGGACTGAAAAATGGAGCATTTACGCATGCTTTATGCTGAAATGGTAGATTTCATGTAGTGTCTGGTACATTCTGTGAGTTTTACAACATTATCTGCACTACAGGCAAACAGAGTTCTATTTTTCTATTCATATCTTCTACGTCTGCTATCTAGTTAATATTCAAATTTGAGAGACCAGAAAACACATACATGTACATTTCTCCAATGTCTTTTCTATTCAAACACAAACATTATCCAAAACTTTCTTCTATTATGCTACACAGCAGCATTAACATCAAAATCACCAACCTTCAAGGCACATGATGACAAACCAAAAATTTCCTTCAACACTACCTTCCTTAGGTGATGCATAAAACAACAGGATTTGTATCTTACTCTGGTCTTTGGAATCACACTGTGTTATAAGATATGTTTGTCTAATGCAGTACAAGACATGTCTATCTAATGATGCCACTGTACAACATGTATGTAGCAGAAGCCAGTTCCTCTGTAAGGAATATCACTCAACTGTTCAAACAATCCAAACTTCATATCCAAATTATGATATGTATTTTGCAAAATCTGTTGAGCACAACCACTTTGGTCCCAGCTTGATACAGGACATTCTGCGGCTTTGTCCCTGCAAGTCCCTGATATCACCCTGTACATGTACTGAGTAGACAGAACAAGAAGACTATGGTACAACAGTAGTGGCAGCAGCATATAATCAGGTGGAAATAAAATTACAACATACTGGAAAATGTTGGAAACTGGCCAAGTTTACACCAACTTTCATGTAGGTCATAACAAGAACCTATACTTGACAGTTCTGGCACAACGGATAAAACATCCATCTCTGTGGTCACATCAACACTGTGCTATTGTCAAAAAAATTGTCAAAATTCTAGCTACCGGTAATGTTGCATAGCATATTTCATTACCATTTCCTTGATTAAAACATGTCGCAGTGTTGCTTGTCATTGAGTAGCAAAAATAATTCAATTATACTTATATATATAATAATTATTATATTTATCTTGAACAAATATATTGATTACAAAAGATAATTAACAGTATTTTGATATGTGCACCTGAGAGAAATATGGTGACAAGAGGTCATAAGAATTTTGAAAGGAAAAATAACTTTATGCATAGATAAGCAACAATTTTGAAATGTACAAACATGTGGTCATACCTTTTGGTCAGGATATACATTGTATCATTGCATCTAGAAGTAGCCTCTAACAGGCTTTGGGAGGCGGCTGGAAAGAGTAGATATTGGCCAAATAGACAGATCGATAACACGTCAGGGGAGTTGGTCCGTGAGTGCGGCAAAATGTACTCTCTCGCGGACCAAGTCCCCTGGCGTGTTATCTGTCTATTTGGCCAATTTCTACTCTTTCCAGCTGCCTCCTGAAGCCTGTTAGAGGCTATCTAGTAGAAGAACAAATAAGATTTTGTGTCAAATCTCTACTGGCTTCCACATCAGTACGCGAGCCAGTGCGTGATGCACCTGTGCCTGCAGCGGCCCGTATTCGATGACTTCTCCGTCAGCTGTGATCAGACCTTTTTCTGCCTCCGGCTCCAGCCTGAACGCGTGAACGGCAATGACATCTGTTCCCACCTGATCGACTTCCGCAATCTTGCCCTGCGAGGCCTTGATGGAGATGTTGGACATCTCGCTGCGCGTGGTGTTCATGGCGTACATCAGGAACATCATGCCGTCGTCCAGGTGACTGGCGGGGGACATGTTGAAGCCCGTGCTGATGTGAGGCACGTTCAGACCCATCACCAGGTTAAAGTTTCCCTCCACTGTCACCCAGCCGTCGGGGAGGGGCTGTCCCAGGGGGGGCAGGAGGGAGTCCGCGGGGCCGTGACGCCTGGTCTGGCCGTCGGGGTTTGGCAATGTGTGACAGTGGGCCTGTGTTGGACTGTCTGCTGACAGGTCCATGGCAGATACATCTATTGCAGAGTCCATGCTGTCACCTGATTGGCTGTTGGCAGCACTGTTGTTGGAATGGTTCTGTTGCGGCCTGCTATTTGTATTGCTGACCAGTGCATTTTGGGAGTCAACAGTGGCATGTTGCAAGTAAGGTGAGAAAACCTCGCTCTCTGATGTTTCATCTCCCCTCCAGTCACTGGCTTGGAGGTCGTCTCCTGTGGCATGCCCATTGGCCATGTTCTCTTCCATCCTTTCTGAGGTAGGTACACCTGAATCGGTCTGCTCGTTGAACAGAGCAGCTTCTTTGGCTGCATCTACACCAGGGGTTAGTGGCTCATGATTGGAGTAGTAACTCTGACTGACACTAGAGCTTCTCGGAGGGAGGTTTCTGGGACGGGAACCCTCCATCATGCTGACGCTGCGAGTAAACTGTGCGGGACGCATGCTTCTCAAGTCCTCCCTTTCCCCGTTCTGCTTGGACAGACTGCCAGGTCGAGGGAGAGACTGCTTGAGCTTCTCCCGCTGCTTCCTCTTCTCTGTGATGTGGTGAACCATGGCTCTTCCATCCACCCCCTTCACGGGAAGGTAGGACAGATGCCCGGGGTACTTCCGCAAGTCAAACAGCCGCTGCACCAATCCAACGAAAAAGCGTGCATCACCGAGGTAGCGATACTTCTCGCTCCCAATGTCGATGTCGGAGATGAATCCCCAGCTGATATGTAAGAAGGAGAATATGCGGGAGGACTTGGTCTGTACCGACACCAGGTCCATGGGGTAGCTGCTGCCTGACACCACGCTCTTGCACAGGACAAACGTGGAGTGTAGGACCTGGTCAGCTGACTCAAACGGCTCACTACAAAACAACAACAAGACATTTCTCATTTACAAACGGGAAAAGTAAAGAAACACAAAACGTCTGTCTCTACATGACCATCCCCAGGAGATACCAAATTTGTTACAATAAAGCTTATTTCTTATTTTTGTCATTTCTAGTTGTTCTATATAAGGATTCCCAGTGAATTCTTGACATGAGGCAACTTCTTACCAGCATACAAGCATTGCTAAGTATCCTTCCCCGTTTTTGTTTGCAGTCCAAAGACATTCTGTGTCTTTAACAATGTACTTTACTCACTCTAGTAGATAGTTAACAGAACAGCAGAGGGCATTGCCAGTTCCCCCCGGGATCAGGCCGATGGGCAGCTTGATGGCTTCTTCCCAGTCAGGACGGTCCATCAGGCCGTTGATAATCTGGACACAAACAACAGATAATATCATTGGACAGGATTCTTCTCACAAAGAAATATTCATACTACAACATGTATTAACTAAGATGATTTAACTACATGTACACCTGTTTAACAGATCTAAAGCTTGCAGGTATTTTTTAATGGCAGAAAAAATCTCTTTTTTTCTTAATACCTGCTCTATATTGAGCTGAACTTTATTCCTCCCATTATACAGCTGGGAGAACTTTGTTCTTTTGCTAACAGTGCTGAATTTGAAAAGATTGCTGAAACATTCTTCCATAAAGTCTTCTAGAAAAATATATAACCATAACTGCTATTTTGTCTTTGCACACACCCTTTAACTTAATTCTCCCCTAGCCAGATCCCAATTTAAGTCAATCAATCAAGGTAGCTAGTTAGCTAGCTATTTCAAACTCTTCAAGCTATTTTGGTCTATGCCTTTCCCCTAGAGTTTAAGAAAGGTGCCATTGTCAATGTGTAAGTAATGTAATTAAGTTTGCACACCAGAAATAGTGAACAGTATTGAGCAATGGGGTATTCAAGTCCCATACTTGTAAAGAACAATTATCACACTCAAGTGGCTTCAAGTGAAATAATGACTGATCTTTTGGACCTTGTTGTCTGGCCTTGTACAATGTCTGTCACTCCAGGCTAAAGTAACGAGTCATTATAAGCTACCTCTGAATGAAAGGCAGTTATTTTGGCCTCAGGTAAACTGGGTGAACACAAATGGTTGGAAATTATCAGCTGTCTCTTTAGACCTGTACCCTAGCCAACCACAAAGGTCTGTTATCTTCACAAGAAGTGTTGTGCAAGTTGATCAAAGTATTAAGCATACCTACATGAACAACAATGGGCAGTCTCATGTCTTTAATTCAATCAAATTTGCTTGAATGCATGTATGTCAAGGACGGTACGTGCACAACAGCCTTCGGTATCTTGTTGTCAAACTGTTAAAAGGTTACAAGCTAGCAGAGCCATTGTTAATTCATGAAGGATCATAATATAGTCCAAAGGTATAGCAGCTGTTAATCTACATGTACATAATATGTATTCATGCATATATTTTCAACCTCTGTGAGTTTAGTACTCTGATGAACATTGTCAACATTTCTCATGTACGTTTTTCACATCTGGCTATGGCACTTACCAGTATGCACTGGCCAGGGACTTAAGGTACATTGTGAACATGTTTATGAAATGCTGACTCACTCTGCCACTCCCCAACAAGTAGCCAGGGGGACTGACATTTTCTTTTGTTTATAAATACACAAAACTACTTCTCTTCTCACTAATAGCTTTGTGCCACTCCCTTGTACTGAATAGGACTATAAACAAGTGTTCAGTCCACCTAATGACTATTGCCTATTCACAGAGATGTTTGCCCACATGCCAACTTGACAGGTATGCTAACAACTCTAAATGAAATATTTTGGAAGCCAAGAGGTCATAACAAATCAAGGTCTATACCCAAATATTATATTGTATCACAGTGCCAAATATTAACTCCAAACAACCAAATTATGCCAGAAAGAAAAGTCCTTCATTAAGTTCACACAGCAGAGATCTGCACCAGCTGAACTTACATTATCCTTGCTTGAGTTTAAAATCAAAACATACCATTGAAATACATGTATAACATATGCACCAAAACTAACATTTAACAATCTTAACCTTATAATACATTTTGAACTTGGTGTTTCATTCCATTTTGATTTCATTGAATTTTTTGAAAGATTTGTCATGTACAATCACCTCATATATGAGCCCATCCCCTGACACAACCACCACTCCATTCCACTCTGACACCTCCAGTTCCCGCATCAGGTCGTGGGCGTGGCCAGAACGCTCTGGAACAAAAACACAAACAACTTTATCTTTAACCTGTTCTGACCAAAGGCCATGGCCACATACCATTGACTTTACCTCATGGCAACTGTTCAGTAATACATGTGTACATTCCTCCCTGTAAGATAGCAACAGTGCTATTTCAAGATTTCTTTTTTAAAAAAAGAAGAAGGAAATAAAAACAGTGCATTTTAAAAACTTGACAACATACTTTTACTTGATTTAAATGTATGCTTTAACTCTTTAAGTGATCTAACTGGTCCAACGGGTGTTTCTAAAATTAGAGTTACTGTAGCTCTTACAATACATGCACTACATATAGAGCTTCCAAGACATAAGCAAACTTACTGCCACTTGAGCATTATACTGGGATACTTGGATGGTTAAACAACTAATCCCAAAGATTACAACAGACTGTACCTGTATGTTATGCTTGTTCTGTAATAACAGTAGAAAGGGGGAGGGCAGTTGAAAACACAATGTTCCTTGAATAATCAGAAAATCTGGAAGATGAAAGTGCTAACCAGTAACCACCATGTTGAAGCTGATGTCAGACTCGCCCAACATGGACACAACGCGCTCCCGGAATATCTGCTGGGCCTTCCCCTGGCCTCCGAAGGGGTTCACCAGGACAAGGAGGCGTGGGGAGGGGGGCAGCAGTCTGGCTTCCAGGTCTGAAGAGAAAATAAAAAATGCAACAACTTTAATATGTAATGTCAGCATACTGTAAAATGATTTAATCACCATAAGTCTTCAGTGTACTACTATAATCTTCTATACAATAACATACTTCTCCTCATGTTTTAATCCTTGTAAATACCTGAAATAGTTTTTAATATATCATGACAGTTTTACAATGGTTGAGCAGAAGTATTGAGTAGTCAAGTTGTACAATACTGTGTATGCACAAAGCATATCTTAAGAGACAATGATTTTGCACCTGTTTGTGGCCCAATACTCTGTCCAGCCAGTAGACATTTGAAAGCGATTCTCCACTGCTCGGCCTGAGCATGGTTCTCGGCATGGTCGTCTGTCTTCTTCACGCGGAATGTCATGCACACCCTGTGTCGGGTCCAGTCCCCTGAGATAACCTTCTTCCGTAGGGGGTAGGCATAGATGCAGAAATATGCAGCACTATCCGACGCATGCCGTCCTCTAAAAATGGGGAAAGTTAAAAAATTATGATCAAAAATATGTATTCAATTTGGCAACATTGGTACAGCAGAAGGAACATCAATAGCTTACAGCTTTCAGGTTCTTTTCCCATTCAAGGGTACTGAATGTTACCTGCTATGTATCTTTAATGAACATGGTGATTAAAATTATCACCACTTGTGATCTGGATGTAGTTTAGCACACTACAGCTAAAGATCATTTTACAACACTCATTTCCATGTTACAAAAAAAAACTAATAAATACAATTTCAATTGATGTTTTTATGAAATAGCCCAATTCATTATCATTTAAAAAGTAGCCAATTGCAGTGCTGCAATATTGTTTGGTTTTTAATGATATAAGCTGATGTTACACTATTAAGTGTTAATCCTCAAAAGTCAGTCACGATAGTATCCTAGGATTGTATTGCAATTTTGTTCAATGTTTTAGATAAGGTAACAAACACTTTTAAAGAAGTTAATGATTACTCTATTGTAACAATGCAATAAACAATTTGATTAATGGTTAATATATAGTAACCATGTTTGTTTTTAGGTGCTGTTGATCAACTATTTACAGTACATGATTGGGACCCTATTGAGACTATCTATGGTAAAAGGCACTACAGGTCAGAACTACAGGTCAGGTGGATTATGTTACCAGGTGAAACACACCTGACCACAGTGTGTTTAAACAAAAACCTCTCACACAATAAGCAATGTTAGTCCTGCAAGGGGTGGTTGTTTGTGACAGTATTGTTCTTCTGTATGCATCTTTCTGGACCATGACTAAGCTTTTCTGTATGATAGATGGAATGTCAATCCGCAGTGACACTGTATGAAAGTGGCGGGAGTTGCCAGGGAATTGAAGCATCAAAACACTGTCTGGGTTACAACTTAATATCTCTATTTTTACAAAATTCACCCAACTGAGCTGTACATAACACAATCAAAAGACTATCCTATGCTAGATAGAAGTACCAGTATGGGACAAATCAACATACATGTAGTAAAAAACACATCTAAAGAATAGCTGAACCACACCAATGAAATCAGCACTTTGCAAACAATTACTGGGTACTGTAGGTTGTAAACCCTATGACCTCATTTACAATACACGTCCACTAGGACATTTTACAGTCAACATCCCCTAGGTCGTTTTCACAATAAATGACCTGTTGGACTTTCAGCCTGATGCAATGGGGGCAAGGTAGATTGTATGCTCCATAAAAATCTGTGATTTTATCAAAAGAAAGCTGCCTTGAAAACCTTAGACCTTGTGTGAAGCTACCCAATTTTCAGTATACAGGCCCTACCATACGTTATACCCTAAGGAATTCTTACCCTACCTTAAGGAATTCTGTGGCCTGATCATACTAATCAAGGATGGAAACTATGTGTACATCCGATGCCTCTTCACACTTTGAGTGAAGAGGGGAGTCGAGTTGGCCAAGCTACTTATAACTTGCACTGAGGGAGTTGAGGAGACTGCAGTGAAGGCCAAACTCTGGTAACCTGGTTAGGGAATGTAGGCCAAAAGTGTAGGTTACAAGGTTTTGTTTGTAACACTTCCCCAAGACAAGTGATCCAAGACAAGTGATAGGGTTTTTCTTCAAGCAGACGTTGCGTGGAAAGATCTTGATATTTTTCTGACAGTCCTGTTTTTTGACAGCCGGCACTCCAAATTGCCTTGGGTCAAAGAATGACAAAAAAATGTCAGGATTTCCCTCCCAAGATCTGTTCAAAGATTACATATCATGTCACACAAAGAATGCAGGAGGTTTTGTGTCCATTATCCTACAGCCGATTACTAAAACAATGTCTACATCCGCTATGATGATCCTGTGTCTTCGGTGACCAAAGAGATTTGATAGTCCCAAGGAGGTTTATCTTTTTACACCTCATTGATAGTCCTAATGCAGTGATAGATGACATAATGTTTCCAATATGATATCTACCAAGTGGACCCAGCTGTATCATAAGCAGCCTTCAATACCAGTTGTTAATTGCCATGAATACCCTTGAAAGTTGAAAGAAAGGGTGCAGCTAGCGTTGCTCCTAGAAATATGATGTCATATCCCCTCACCTGAATCCCAAGAAGAAGGGGAAACAAACAATTTGCACCATATTTCACTTCCTCCATAGGACAGGGAAGCGTAAAAGAAAATATCACGTATGGACGATGGCGTACATGGTCCACCACAACAACATACGCCCCCCCCCCTCCCCTAGGGTCCGTGTTTACCTGACCTACGCCTACCTGAGACAATGACACCCCACCACGTCCGACAACAGGATCCTCCTTTCCCGAGGCTTTCCCTGAGTGCGAGTGTACTGGAGGTATTCCTGCGTCAGCTGGACTCGGTACACAGTCTTATTGTGCGGGAAGACGCTCAGATCGTCCTGTAGGATCACGTCAGACATGTTTTCCGTGTCAGGAGGCTGCAGGTACACATGCTTCGTGCTTTCAATGACCCGCCTGGAAGCGTGTGGCTTCCTAACAACATAGCACTCTATCATGTGACCTGATGTCATCCAAGGTAAACATTTCTTCATTTGGCTCCGTGCGGGGTAGGGTAGCTTTCTGCAATTAACACATAAACCGCTAGAGGTCACACGCGCAGTCTCCCTCAGTCACACACCCGCTAATGAGAATTCTTGACATAATATGGCAAATAAGATACTCACGATTGTATGTAGAACCCCGCTCCAGTTGAAGAAAAGGGCCAAAAACTGTACAAATTTGCCTGTAAGAACTAAAGCCTGACTGTAATCCTTTTACCCATCATGCAGCACGTGTGGACTACTCCATATTTTATCGGGGTGGCTTTCCATAAAGAATAAAGCAACTATTGGAAAGGGTGAACGTATTGTACATTGTATGAAAGTTCATATGTAACTGTTATATAACCAAATAGGATTTATTCAATAGTATGCCTTTGTTTTCTCGTTCTTTCCGGGCGGTCAGATTATGAATTTACAATATAGCTTCCAAGAAACTATCACACCCCTATATTTGGAGTGAGCGAATCCCATCGTCCTCTTTTCCGCCATCTTTGCGGCAAGATGGTAGGTAAAATTTTGAGATCGCTAGAAAATCGTACAAGATCCTAAAGCATCGTTGGTTATTTAAGTATTTTGATCCTACCATAATAAGCCAGAACATCATCGCTTCATTTACAATGTGTTCTTTTTGTGGATAGTAATGCATTTTCTTGTTTTCAGGGTATAGATATTGACCATCGCAGGGACCGTAGGGTCCGTCGAAAGGAGCCAAAGAGTGAGGATATCTACCTCAGGCTCCTTGTGAAGGTACGTTGGTCTGCCTGCCACTTTAACCCTCAATGTGGAAAAAAATAAATCTGTTATTGTCATATTAGCTTGGCTTTTTAGTTGGTATCAATGCCAAACAAGCCATAATGACCGAATGTCTAGATGTATGCCCTCGGCTCAAGTCTGATCACATGCATGTGTAGTATCTTTCACACGTTTTCACTTCAATTCAGTCTCGTCTCAATAAATTTAGTTACCTTTATAATCAGCAGCCAACATTCAGTTTCCTTATTACAGCGATATGATGTGTTGTGTTCTACCAGGTGGAAAATCAATAACTGAATTACTTAGTTATGATTTAGTCTCACTTAGTTATAACATACATCTTGCCAAATATTTCAAGCCGGGGCTGCCCCAATAGTCTCCAATGCTGATGATGTTGTAGATTGATGACACTTAATTCCCTCTTTCTCTTCAGCTCTACCGCTTCCTTGCCAGGCGTACCAATGCCAAGTTCAACCAGGTGGTGTTGAAACGCCTGTTCATGTCCCGCACAAACCGCCCACCCATGTCTATAGCACGACTGGTGAGTTTAATTTTCGATTAATCTTTTTATGACTTAGTTAAATCTTAGTTTAAATTCCTTGTTTGTGATAGTCTGTCACATATATAGTTAGTGATATTGACAATAGCTGTGTTGTCTTAAACTTAAAGAGAGTGTCTCTTGCCTTAAAGTTGAAGTCATCATCTTCCAGCACAATGGGTTATTTCATAAAAATAATAACTGATATGACATCTTATTGGTTGATTTATAGATCCGTCTGATGAAGAAGCCAGGCCGTGAGGGTAAGACTGCCGTTGTTGTTGGCACCATCACCGATGACGTCAGGATCTTTGAAATCCCTAAGCTCAAGGTATGACAACTTACGTACTTGTTGAGGTCTTCTCAATCATAACAAGCTTTTAGCTCAACCTTACCTATAGTGTATGCTCTGTAGTTTCTCTCAAAAGACTGGCACTAGTGGATCTTCTTGTGGAGTGTTTTTGGAGTTATGCTTAATCAGGAAAGTCCTACTTCTGTTCTGTGACTAACTGTAGGCCCATATTCACAGGCCACTACTTAAGACAGCTTGTATTATTTCCAGATTTGCTGCCTTCGTGTGACAGAAGGAGCCCGGGCCAAGATCCTGAAGGCTGGTGGGGAGATCATCACTTTTGATCAGCTTGCTCTGAGGGCTCCCAAGGGGAAGAACACTGTTCTTCTTCAAGGTAAGAAACTTCAGTAGCCCTTCTGTTATATGGGTAACTTCAAACACCCGTGTATATCTTTTAAACAAGATTCTAACAGTGGCTTTCACAGGATAACAAGTTTCTTCACGATGTCTTGGAATACTAGTAATGTGCTATGATGATATTTTACCGCCCCAGTCTGAATATTAGTGACTGACAGGTATCACTGAGCACCTCCATGATGCATTCCTTTGGCTAACTCCTAAAATTTCATTATTTATAATACAAGTGTTAGTCAACAAGGAGAAAGCTAAGCTAGTGTCAATGATTTGACATCCTCTGAAAATGATTGCTCAAGTTTCCGTACTTACAGCATCTTATTTGATATTGTTATCTGCAGGGCAACGCAGGGCTCGTGAGACGTGCAGACACTGGGGCCCAGCTCCTGGTGCACCTCACAGCCATACCAAGTAAGTACATGTCCTTTTCACCATCTGTAAACTAAAGATTCTGTGGGCAAGGTAAGATAGTACAGTATGCATTGTTAGAGATTTGTCCCATGGTTTCTTCTTAGATGCAAGAATAGCAGATTTACAGCTTTGATGCGCAACTTATTTTCTTTCATGCAAAGTTGATGAATGGGAGTCCTTACTCTGTTTTCCTTTTATTTTAGACCATTTGTGCGATCCAAGGGCCGTAAGTTCGAGAGGGCACGTGGTCGCCGCAAGTCCTGTGGCTACAAGAAGTGAGGAGGGTCATGTCAACAGAAACACCCTGGTGGGAAACACTTCCGACAGATATAAGATGCTCCTGAGGATCTGACAATAAAATATCTCTGTGGATATCCTATTCATTGTCAGTGGATTTTATTGCTTCTGCTGTTTCAGTAAGATAGGGTCATCAGTACCTTGTTAAACCATAGGTCACCTGTGTTTGCACATGTCATCATAGCTGAACTGGCATTCTTTTAAGTAACCCGCAAACAAGAAAACAGACAAGAAGATCGTATACATCTTTTTATTGCATGGCTTCTGTTGGAAAAGTTTTCTTGAGAAATGAGCCACAAATTGTACAGCAGTGTGTTTTCTAGAATCAACCATTTTGTTGCAAATGACCTGCCTTTGCAACCCAAGAGACTTAAACACCAGCCTTTGACAGCAAAACAAATCAAAGGGATTCACAAAATTAGAGGAACACAATTTTCAAACAGCAAAACTGGATACTGAAATCTTCAAATGTTCATTTAAGCTTCATTTTGACGGACCTTGCACTTGATTTCGCGAGAATGCATTTTCAATTACAATGTAGTATAAAAACAAGGTTCTGGCAATTGTTCCCCTTGCATGTACTAATTCCATGCCATATAGATTCTACATGTATTAGCCATCCACAGCTCTAGCTAGCACATTATGGTGCCATCCAAAATGTTAAAGTCGAGCTTGTGCTAGAATCACTACAGTCCTCTCAGTGAAATACAGTGATTTTCCTGCTTCTATCGGTGCAAATAACTAGCACTAAGTCACTGTCTCAAGGTGATTGTTAATATTGAACAACACATTAATTACTAGTATGACATTCTCACAAGACATCTGGCCAACATTTGTCAGGTTTTCCTGTTATTCATGACACATATTCTTCCGATAGATCTGCTCCAAAATTATATTGACTTGATAAGTAGCCATCCACACTGATGGATGTTACTGCAAAGTGTGATATATATATTTATATTCAATATATATATAATCTATTTGCCCATATAAACAAAACCAAGACATATTGCCCACTTCAAAACTTCTTTACCCTGCAACCCCTCTGAGTTGAGGTAACTACTGGCAATGTCAAATTGTAGTATCTCTTCTTTTGCATATTGAAGCCAGGAGCTAAAATATCTTGTCTGTGGGTTGAATTAAAAATGCAATTATTCTTTGAACATTTTTTTTTCGATTTAAAGTATTCAGCGCTTTCTTGTGTTTTCGCGGGGGAAAAATGCAGCATCCGGTGTGTTAACTTCTATCATTCCATTGCTGTCCGTTATCATTCGGGCACAAACAGATGTAAGGAAATTATTCCAATTACATAATATATAGGAGCTTCCTTGCCTGGAGGGTCCAGCCTCCCTTGTCGCATGCAAAAGGCATGTTTACAGACAACGATAAAACCCACAAATAACAAAAGCCAAACTTAAGAGTTAACTACATGTACAATAATGTTACAATGTAGCAGCAATGTAGTCCTGCCATGTCAAGGTTAGATATGACAATGATGGCTTTGAGGCACTGCATTGTGAATGTGGTGTCCTACAGTAAGATTCATGCTGGTGTAAACCTAGTAAATGGTAGGCAAGTGTCAGTTTGTGTAAGTCAATACAATTAGGAACAATTGTAGTAATTTGTAGCTATTGTAGTCTACAAGACCAAACTAGCTCCGAATGACATACAGACCAATCACCAATGACATTGACTTCTAAGAAACATATAGAACTAGTGTAACTTATCTTGGATTACATTACCTTACAATGACGTGCAAAATTTATATTCTCCATTTCAATATGTGAAACATAAAATACTGGTACTGAAAAGATAAAATAATGTCCTCCAAGTCTTAACCTTGGAAACGTTTTCCTGAAAAAATCACATCATTGACATCAAGGACTTGAGTAATGGCTTCTTTTAACATTTCCTTAGATGAGGTACTAATATTGACATATAGTACCAATAATAGGTGAATAACAACATGGCAAGGAAACAACTACCACACTAAAACGTGTCATATACACAGGACAATGAGACACATGCCAACATCAATTCATATCAAAATGTCATGTGCAATTCAAAGATTTCTGTCCTTGGTTATACAGGCTTCCATTCCTGTCCCATTACATGTATGTTTTCTGACTACCTTCCTATTATGATAAATAATTAAGATATATAAATTTTGTACACTCAAAAAAAATAGAATTGTTCCTCCTTTCCCTGGACAATGCAGGCTTCCTGCACACAAATTTCACAATACTGTTTTTCTGGCCTTTCATTCTTTGTGCCTTATGTCTTTCCTTTATCATTTCTATGGCACTATAAGCAACAGGAATAATACTCTGTACTAAATACCTGTTTCAAAAAAGTATACTTTGGAAAGGAAGTACTGTTCCATCCACAAGGGACCATTTTGGCATTGGAACACAGTTCAATTAATCTTTTCCAACTACTGATTCTTTGTAACAGTACATGTATGTTCTTTTTCTCTTTGTGTTCTTTCCATTTGGAATTAGATCCACATATATGTTATACATGTAGGACCCTCAAAATCAAGTCTTGTAGCAGGTGACTTTGTACCTTAACATGACAGGTCTAATTGTAGGTAGTTGGGGTAAGACAAAATTGTATAAGGTTGGGGTTAGAAGTTTATGCACATTTTTCTTTTGAGCTCTGTGTTGTGTTATCTTTAATTTGTTTTCTTGTTAGATCATGATACATTCCATAACTTCCAAAACCTAACACAAAAATTCATCAGGGGAGAAACCAAGCATAAGGTCCTTCTCACCAAACAGCAAATTGATAAAAGAGGCATAAATTACAAACATTAGTTAAAAATGATACATCCACTCTAAAATATACTCTTTAAATATATGTTTTAAAATGTCATACTCTTCTACATATACAGTAGGGACAATTTTTACAATCTGTAGTATCTTACAATTGCACTACTTACAAAACAATTATACACAAGTTCATAGCTTGATCTGTATAATGATATTTAGGAACAATTTGGTGTCACAGGAAATGCTATACATTGTCTTGTTTGGATATATGCCTTGATTCAGGAGAATTTTGCATGTGCTCCTGGGAACTTAACAAGTTCTGGGTGTTGCTTTGCTTGCACTGTTTGACATCTGGACTATGTGCTTGCAGCTGCGCACACTGCATGCTGTCTCTACTTTCTGGTGTTTTTTGGCCGTTCGGTGTGGATTTGTCTTGCACACTGCTGTTCCTTGAACTTGCTTCTTCATTCAATGCCTGGAACAGTCTCGGGTCCAAGGAGCAGACACTGCGCCGGCCCTTACCGGATGATCTTTCCCTAGAATCAGGCACTTCAGAAATCACACCCACACTGTTGCTAAGTTTATTACATCTAGACAACAACGTAGATCCTTGTGCATGTAGGGATGGGACACTGAGTCTATGTGGGCTGGACAGAAGGTCTGTGGAGTTGTTTCTTGTTTGCAAAGTCGTGTCACTCTGTAAGGTATCGCGCGATGAGCACGTGGGAACATGCTGACTGCTGCCGAGAAGTGTGTTTGTACTGCGACCCGCTGACACGCTTGCACTGTCTGACCTGGATAAGTCTTGTGCACTGATGGAACCCTGTGTGCCCTGCCTTTGGAGCATTGGGTTCTGGTCGCCTCGTATGTCCACGCTACTGCCCATCACACAACGGAACCCAGTGGTTTGGTCGCTGGCATGCATATTAACTGGTGTGCTAGCCCTTCTGAATTTATCACCGAAGCTTGCATCCGTCAAATGTGCAACCTCCTCATCCAAACGGTTATCCTCGATACTACTGGTCCAACTTAAAGATGGGAGATCTTTTTCTCCATAGTCTGAGATGCGAATCTCCTCCACACTAGGAGTGCCGACTTGGACTCCATCATAAGATGGCGGAACTTGGTCACTGTAGGCATCTGGAGAGCTTGTGTTGCTCACGCAGCTGTTGTCATCGGCCAACATAGGTTCTGTTTCAGTTTTGTCCTTGGCGTCTTTACGTGTCCTTCTCTTGTTCTTAAACTTGACACCAAGTATAGTTTCTTGGAGGGTGTCCTCGTTGTTGAGGGCTGAGGAAAACGTCCTCATCTCGATGTCTCCAGTGTACCGGTTGTCTTTTTCATCCTCCTCGTGGAAAATCAAGCTGACCTTGCTGGGAGATATGGTATATAGGAGGTCTGTAGGGTACAAACAGAACAACAAATGTGAGGGAATAAAACTACCAGCTGCATGCAGCAAAACATACAGCAAAGATTATTTCAGCAAGAGTGTGGTTCAACTTGATTTCATTTTCAAACAGTAAGATGCAGTTCAGTTATGCAGTATGTTAGTTTGCATTTCTTGAAAATATACCTTGTGCACAAGAACATATATAATGTTACATTACATTACATACATATAATTTAAGAACTAAATGTTAATGAAAGACTATGACATCACACACAGCAGCTGCTGATGTACTTGCTGAAGGTAGAAAGGGAGATGGGGAAAATTCACCAAAGATTGATATATGACATCCACAACTTGCCTACATCTTAGACCATGCACTGCAACACATAATGTACTTCTAACACAGGAGGCACCATGCAAAGTGTTGCTAAAAGCTGTTAGTAAACATAAGGTTTCTGTTAATAAGAAAAAAAGATTTTGTGTACCAATTAGGAAGACGTAAGTTCAGTATCTTGATACAGAATACACAAGTCATGCAATCGTTTGGACTAGGTGAAAAAGAGCAAAAGTCATGTTAGTTTGCCTGCACTGTGAGCTCTAACACAGACAGAACAGGAGACAAAGACTGTGGAAGAATGCCTCAGTACCTGTTACATAGAGTTATAACACAGCAAACAAGCACCTGGTTAGCATTCTACAACATGTAGTTTCCAAGAACATGCACTACATAAAAATAGTTCATTTCAGGAGGATCTCTTCAGAGACAGTGGTGTCTTTGAAATGGTATTTTATTTCAATCCATCCTGTGATATACATGTAGATTCTCATACATAAAAAAATGTCCTGCTGACCCCCCCCCTCAGTTTTGAAAATAGAATACATGTAGCTCCCCAGGTGCAACAATTGTTAAAAAGACTGAACCTGTTACTTAGCAGAGAGAGAGAGAGAGATGTTAGTCAGGAGGAATGTTCCACACCTACATGTACCCACGAACCAAACACAGTACTCACACACGCACCAAATCTCACTATGCTCGTTTTACTGCAACCGCCCACTTTGCAACGGAACCTACAAAATGCAACATGAAGCAGCAATGCTGTGACGTACATAAACAAAGTAAACAGAGCAAAAACATATTTTTTCAGCATTAAGACCATCAAGAGACAACAACAGAAGGGGTGGAAAGGGTGTAAGCCAGCTTTGCAGACAGGGTGGTCGCTTTGACATTGTGACAATAAGATCACTAAACAGAAGACAATTTAACAAATTCTTCACAAATGACTTTCTACACCTGAGGGAAACACATAATATTACACTTAGGGACATCATAACACATGTACAGAGGAGGTGGATGTATGTATGTATTGTACAGCTCAGAAGGACCCATCACCTAGCCAGAAACAGGGCAACAGATTTCTGAAAGAATAGATTCATTCAAATACATTCAACAACAAAGTTAAATGTCCTCACTGTACAATGCATTAAAGGTCTAAAAACATCCTCTGCGTAATGTGCAAAAAAATAACCAATTCTTTTGGCTGTGAAAAAATTTTGTTATCATTTTAGATAGCACTTAGTGTCTTGCTTCTTGTACCTCATTCAGCAATTAGACAGTATGATCATCAAATGGTTTTAATTGTCGTGTTTCTGAAAGGTCATATATTATGTAACTGGAAGATTAGAAGCCCTCTGAAACATTGCCAGGAGACCTTTAGAGAAGAGCCCCACCTTTATTGTCACTGCTGCCCCCGCTGTTCTCAGGTGACTGGGCAGCTACAGGGAAGGTGAAGCTGTCTGGCAGGGAGTGGAACCTGGTCACGCGCTTCTTTCCATCTCCGTTACCCTGGAAACAGAACAGTTCAACAGGGTTCAAATCACTTCGAGGTCTCTATCCACCAATTCCCTCTTGATTCATTCTAATCCTGACCCGCTATTCTTACCATCTTTCCTTGCATGTTCAAGTCGTGCGTGCGTGTGTAAAACAAGTATAGCCATTCCCAACACACTGTCAGGATTATCATAAGTCCCATTATGATGATAGTAATGTACAGAAAAAAATGATGCTGCCAAGTATGGTTGTCAAAGTTGTCATGGATCTTCCTGACTTCAGCTGCCAAACAGATATACTTAACAACACTGTCTTACATGTACCTGTCCATTTGTAGCCCCCTGCTCATCCTCCAACCCTCGGAACTCCTTCCCTTCAGACGGCTCCTCATCTTGCTCCTCGTCGTCTGCCATGCTGCGGTTACTGTCCTCCATGTTCTTCATCAGGACAGCCACCACCACATTCACCAGCACAAACTGCGCCATCAGCACGAAGGACACAAAGTAGATGGGGGCGAGAATGGCGCTCACGCAGCAGTTGGCCTTGCAGTCTTCCGAGTCGTCACAGTCAGGGGGACCTCGCAGGGTGTCCTAGATGTGGAAAGGGAAATATTAGCTTACAGCGCAGCTTGTCGTTACCTGTTTGCAGTCCTGAAATTGCACAAAAATGGAAAATTCAATCAAACACTCAAATTACTGGATCCAGGAGCATGTGCCTGATTCTATTTCGTTGTATGTCCCCTGTACATAGATAACTTAAGTGTCAAAATGAATTCTACACCTGGAAACAGATTGACTGAATGACTAATTCTAGATAGGGTATGATACTGTTCATTGGTCTTTTGTCTTCTTCTTGGCTGCAACTCCCAACACTTCCACTAGAGGTTGGTTGCAATCCTCCACATTTCTGCTAGGGGCGCTTTCGCTTTAGGTCCCTACCTTCATGATCCCATTCCAGTTGTCTCCTGTTCCTACCCTGAACAGCGTGAGGAAGGCCATTCCGAAGTTTTCAAAGTTGGCATGCTTGCCAAGCCCAGAGCAGGGGTGTTCCATTGAGCAAGCTGAAACAAGGCAAAAGCTCTGTTTCAATCTGGGCCCAACCTACCTTCATGATCCCATTCCAGTTGTCCCCTGTTGCTATCCTAAACAGTGTGAGCAGAGCCATGCTGAAGTTTTTAAAGTTTGCATGGAGGCCCAGCCCAGAGCATGGCCGTTCCACATTAGAAGTACAGTCTGAAAACAAGAAAAGAAAGTAAACTAAACTACAGACTACACTACATGTCGAGGGAGATAACTCAGGCTGGAAGGTAGGAAAGGAATGTGGTACTTTGTGAAAGGAGGGGAGAATAATAGGGGATTGTGGGAGTCTACTATTATCAAAGTATGATACAATACGTGCATTAATGATGCAATACAAGCAATAACAGCCAATACTTATAATGTTGCCTACAACATTATAAAAATATGTACAAGTTCATCATTCTAAGACTTGCACTTTTATTCTTCAGAGTCACACGCACACACACATACACACACACAGACAAACAAACATACACACACACACAGATGAGAGAAAAACAATACTTCACTCTCTTGGGATGAAGTAATAATCACATTCAACCAGGAAAGCCTGAGATGCTATCAATGACTGGTAGATTGGGTTAGTTTTGCTATTAATAATAGCTATTTCATACACCAGCTCCTGTGCTACCACTTTTGTACACTCCTGTAAGTCTGGGAGTTTGTACCTTGTATATGTTAATTGTGAGAATGTCTTAAGAAGAAGTAGCTAATGCTTCCTTCCCCTTCCTCTTGAATAGAATAGCTAAACCTTCTACAAGCAGAAATCTTGGATAGTGCTGAAAAAAATTCACATCATTTTGCTGTAATACTTACCTGATACTACTGTTCTGTAACACAATTTGCAGTGTTACATTCACAAAACCCAAGGACTGAGAGTGACACTGACAAAACTTTTCCAAGCCAAAAGGTAGTACAAAATTTTAATGTGTTTTCCATTAGCTCCTGGTCCATTTTCAAGATCTTTCACCCCCCTCTGCTCTTCCCTTGTCTGCTACTTAACAATGTTACATACCAATCTTGCCAAAAAGCTCGACTCCAAGAGCAGCAAAGATGAAGAACAACAGGAAGAACAGCAGGCCCAGATTCCCGACCTGGAGGGGACAAATGGTCAACTCATCTGTTAGGTTTGGTGGACTAAAGAATGTCTTGGACATACATGACACTATTTTTCTTCTTTAATTTTACCCTCGAAGTGTCAAGTAAATGTAAATTTGCATCAGCACTGGAAGCCAGAAAAAGTGCAGGTACATATATAAGGAGAAAAATCTAGTCAGCTGAAACTTCAAGAGTTACATGCACACTTACATGTATTTTGGAAGGACTCTTAGGTTTTTCTAATAACATACATACTATGTTTTCCATGGAAATTCTGTTTGTATGACAGGTAGGACGTCAATTAATCCACGAGTCAATCATCTTGCAGTGGGGTACATTTAAGTCTGCCTCTAACAGCCAACATCTACATGTCATGTCTTTCAGTTTAAGTCAAGCAGTCACATGCAATATTCTATTATAATACATGTAATGAACAGTGTCAGCCTTATTTATATAAGCTCTAGTATAAGACTGAATGTAGGTAACAAGAATTTCCCAATTCTAGTAAATATTTCATGAGTCAAGTAACTTTAATTCAAACTGGTACTAGAAATTCATGTCAAGCATTGTCTTTCAGTAAATAGGAGTATGTTTTGATTTTTTCTAAAACATCCACAGGTACCAAATATGTATCATGGAAGTTACAAAATTTTGAATGAGTAGGTCTTTTAAAATTTGACAAAGGGGGTAGTCAGAATTTGATATCAAATTGAAAGTACAACATGTTTGATAACAAATGCACCATTTACTGCAGCCACCATAGTGGTTAGATACACTTCAATTGTATAACAGCACAACACATCTCAGATTGTTCAGTTTCAAACAACAGTCAACAGAAATACAAAGATGTCCCTTATATGGCACAAGCTCCGCATGATGACAGGTTACAAGAAGACGCTACATGTAAACCAAACCCTACCACATAAGCAACAGAAGTTTTGAATGGTGGAAGGTCTTGACATTAATGTTAGAGTGTGGTTAAATGATGTTAAATGAGTACGATAATGCAAAAGAAAATTGCCAAACAAAAGGCAAGAGTCTGCTTTCTACAGAAAAAAGGGCACACTTTTTCCATGGCTGCTATCTGCCAAGGCAAGATCCTGGTCCTCTCTTTTGATGCAATTTTGATCATGGTCAATGACAATGTCATATATATTTTTTTTAAATATACAGGTCATCTGGAAAGTCATCTTTGTTTTTTGGGGGTGTTTTTAAGAAAATGTTCTGTATGACAGTTCAGGTTAAAAGATTGACCATTTAATTTTGTGCATTCTGCCAAATACATTTTTGATGGTGATTTTGCAACATGGGTCAAAGGAAGAGAAGGACCAGGTTCCTTGCCAGCAGACTGCCATTACCTGTGGCAATGCTTTCATGACTGTCTCGAGAAGAAATCTGATGCCTTTGGCCATCTTCAGAAGCTTCAAGACTGCAAAGCAGAAGCAAGACATGGCAGAGGAAGCCAAGTAAGATATTATCCTTGGTCAGAGTCAGTACTGCGCTTCTGTTGCTTGCACATTTGATGATGATAACAGCCACGATTTCAATGTCACCCCATAAAATGATTTCTTCACATTTCAGTTGTATCAGCAACTATTTCAGAATACACCATGGGAGTTGGTGAAGTGGTTTATAACTTTTGAGATGCTAGACCAAAAGATTCTGTGCCAACTCATTTTATGGTCTGCATGAATCAACTGGCTGTCACCACATGTACAATGAACCCTGAAGCGTGGGTTTGAAATGAGCTGATGAAAACTGTAGTTCAGTGTTCCATCAGCTTATTTCTGCAGCAGTGCAAACACTGCCTGCCTACCTGAGGCAGAGCCTTCATAACTGTTTCCAGGAGAGACCTGATGCCTTTGGCCATCTTCAACAGTTTAAGGACTGTGGAGAGACAGAGAAAGCCCTTGTGTGTTAGATAGAGCACCATCTGGCACCACGTGGAAGAAGAGGAAAGATCACAGGGAGAGGAGAGAAAAGCTTTTTAAAAAAACTGAAAGAAAAATGTGAAAGAAACTCAGCAGATGGATAGAGGTGGCAAGCTGCTTGATTACAGGCAGTAACATACAAGTATTTGTAAAGAGGAGGTGGTGAATATTGTGAAAATAAAAGCGTTAAAACATGCAGTTAAAGGGATTTGATGCAAAGATTTAGCAAGCGAACATTTATGCTAGCATTCTTAAAGTTGTGGGCCAATATTACTGATATTTTGTGTGAGTGTACGTTTTAGTGAGAAGACATTAAACATTTGGCAGACGAAACATTCATGAAAAGAATCTGATATAAATATGAATAATGAATAAAGATCAAATGCCTGGGGTGTATGGTCATAACGCTTTATGGAATAGTAGTCATGCTACAATGTATACAAACAGTAGCTGGTAGCGAGCAAATTTGAACTCAAAGGCAAGATAAGACTTATCTGCCAATTCAGGGGGGGGGGGGCACAGGAATAGAAAGAGGTTAGAGTGAAAATGTAGTAGTTAGTTTTTTAACATGCTCCAAGCCCTCAGAGACAATAGTTTTGAGGTGCAGTGCTGAAAGACACAAAAGTTTGTAAAGTGCAACAAGCTGTGTAGACAGGTGAGAAACATAATCATGCTTGTCTGTTAGTTTCATATCAAGCAAACATCATACATTGGTTGCCAATACATATCTTCAGTTAGTACAATTGTACAGTAAGTGGGAAACGGTGGGAGCCATTCATTGTGAGCAAGTGCAAACAGATGAAACATGGCACACATGCAAACTTTTCATCATTTTTATACATTCTATGAAGTCTTAGATATGCCCAGTATACTTAAAATGAAGTTTGATGCATACCAATATCTCCTGTGACATTGAATCAAGAAGCCAACCAATTCATTAGAAGCAGTACCATTCAAATTCTCTAACAATTGGGAGTTACTAAAGTTTGGCCATGCAACTGTGGTAGATCACTGGGGTTATAAAGTACCATCCTCCCATGGTAGAGTTAGTTCCAGAGTGAGCTGTACAGGCCCTGCCAAAAGAGGGTGGTGCTCTATAGCCCCATCAGGCAGAAGCAGTGCCATTCAATTCTCAAAAATACATACAAGAGTAAACTTAAGGCCATGCAGGCTTGGCAGGCACTGACCTCGGGCTATCCTGAGAACTCTCATGATTCTGATGATAGTGGGGTTGATGGGGAGGAAGGTGGCATCCATCTCCTCCAACACAATCCCCACAATGGACAGGATCACAATCAACATGTCCAGCTGGTTCCATCTGGAGTAAGGATGGATACAGTAATGTACAACTCAATCTAATTTAGCTAGTAACACTCAATACAGTATACATTTACTGGTGAAACGTCCCTAGTTTTTTTGACAAGTACAATGCACATGGAACATTTTAATGTCCCATTCTATGAATTGCAGGCTTTTTCATTAACATACAATTTGGGTGAGTAATGACAATTAGGATCTCACCTTTTTGATCCAAAAGCAAAGTTTCTAAATTATTAAAGATACTCTTCTGGACATAAAACTACAGGACCATGTAAACTTTACATGCACTACAACTTTAGTCTAGCTACAGTACCTCTCTTTTATGTATCTGACAAAACCAAGGCCTGTGATCTTCAGTGCTGCTTCCAGGATGAAGATGGCAGTGAAGACATAGTTTATGTACTGCAGTACTCTGAACAACTCCTGGAGGAAAATGGAAGCCTTAGGGTTAAAGTCTCTCACGATAGTCCATGTTTTATAATTTCAACGACATATATCATTGTTACAGACATCAGAAATTTTGGCCACAAGTTTCCACAACTATACCATTGTATTTAGCAGTAACAGGACACCAATTCATCCCATTAATTATAATCATAGTTGTGGGGTGAGGGTAGATACTAAAAATTCAGGTAAAATGTTTTTCTATCTCGCTGGCTTAGCAAATTCAACACTGTATAGTACCAGACATTTTAAGTATACTCTATGATATTGATATGTATTCTAAACAGAAAATCACCTCTTTCATGTCGTGGTGTTCTATTGCCATGGAGATGACATTGACTCCAATGATGGCAGCAATGCACAAGTCGAAGTATTTATTTGTGATCAAGTCATACACGAGCCTCCTTGGCTTGGAATATCTCATGTAGAAAAGCTCATCGTCCGAGTCTGGGAGGGAAAAGGGATGGTCGTTACATTAAACTGAGGAAAAGAATAAATTGCTGAATGTGAAATAATGCTGACATTTTATTTTATAATGTAGAAGTAGTACTAATTCGCTGTCAACTTTTGGCTTTGGGCCAAAAATCATTGAACACTATTCTGTTTCATCTTACTCGTCTGTTCCCTTTCTCCCTGCTAATTATAAGTTATGCAGTAATCAAGAAATTTGATGCATGGATTAATCTATAGCAGGGGAAAGGTTCAAAAGGAACAGATGCAAACCAGCCAAATAAGAGATTATGGTGTTAACTACATTTGGTACATACACCACAAGAATCACTACCTTCAATTTGGAAGTCTGCTTTTCCCATTTTGCTTTATTATCAATACTAGATGCCCTTTACAAATAATTTTACTCAATGGTATTGTCTCATGTAAAATTCATGTGAATGGAGTTTTCTAAGGGCTTTTAACATTGAGAAAATAGTAAAGACAGAATTGGAAAAGTGGAATTCCAAAACCAAAATGGAACTTACTATTGACACACCATTGCAGTACTACAACAGAAAACCATCACTTCATCTTTACATGGAATAGAAAACAGACATAGCAATTTTTTTTATGAGAAGTGTTCTTGAGATGATTAGAAAAAGCTTCAAGCAATTTTTGTGTAGTAATTTTTGTGCCGTAGGCTAACAACGATTTGATGGCATTTCAGCACCATGGCAGCAAAAATTATCTCTTTTGAATATGAAGAAGTCTTTTGAAAATTTTTACAACTGCCTTAATAGCAGTGCAGCAGTTACATCTGTGCTCAAGCATTTGTACAAGTAGTTCATTTTGTTCCAAACTCACAAAACACTGAGAGAGGTCTTTAGACTAAGCTAAAGACAAACAAGTCCATGCTGAAGAATGGGTTGTTGATGCAATGCTGTGTCGATACAAATGGAATCTACTAGCTAAAAGGCTAACTAGTCTAGATTACATTACAGCTACAATGTAAGTTATAGATGGCATCACAATTGCTTAGGATAATGTAGAAAAATGCTATGCTTAAGCACCAAGGGAAGAGGTAATGCTATGTCACTAACTAATCTACCAGCTGCTTTTTAGAAATTTTTTTAGAGAACTGACAAAATAACCAAATGCAAGTAAACTGGGAAGAGTACAACTAAAAGTTTATCAACATTGTTCATACCTTTGTTGAAGTGATAAAAAATAGGCACATAACCAAAGTTGTCAAGATTTAGTTGCATCTAACATCTACTGTCAAAAAAGGAGCATACTATTATTTAAAGATGACAGTTTGAGGCTTATATGAACAAAAAGTGAAGGCAACAATGACATCTGACAACACCACATAACAAGACAACACTACATGTATGTGCACCACAATGACAGCACGTTAGTAGTCACAAGTGGACAGCAAATTAGGTGAGAGCTACTACATCCAAAAGGTTTGTTAGCAGTGAGCAGTGAGATGTATCCATCTTGAAACACAGAACTACACCAGAAAATCCAATGTGCACATTTAGGGGTTAATTGTTAAGTCTGTTACTTACGGCAGGCCAAGAGCATTACAATTTCCCTGGTTCTAGACAAGCATTCCCCTCTAAGATCATAGTAGGAAGCTATAACATGCAAAGAAGAGAGGCATCCCATGATTAGAACACATGCAGAGACTGCATGTTAATTTGTTGAAGAAACAGCAGCCCATATCAAGTTCAGCTGCAGTACATGTTCTATAAGGTAGATGGGGTTATTGAGTGATCAAAGAAGAGTATGAGAAGCAATACCTGGTTAACACAATCTGAAATAAAGAGGCTGGTAAATGTATTGCTATGGACGGGTATTTTGTATTTGCAACACATAAACACAGTTTGCTTAATATTTATTGTCAAAAGATCTAGTTTTATTTCAGGAAGCTTGATGGTGTTTTGTATCTTTTACGAATGTGACATGCTCACCAATAACCCTGATTGCTTAATAACATTGACTCATCTCAGCAACATTAAGATTACTGTCCTAGAAGTCAAGATTCCTGCCTGGCAAACAAATGATACACTGTGCCTAATATTTCATCAGATTGGTGTGTTACGCCGAAGGGCGGTTATACCGGCTATACAGATACAGATACAGATTCTGGTCAAAGAAAAACACTGACTTTCATTTTGGACTTTCACCATCACAGACATAGTTTTATGTTTGCACCATATAGAATCTAAAACTAAGACTCATGGAAGGTACATGTGAGGATTCTTAACAGTTGAGGATAAAATCTAGAAAAAGAGAAAGAAGGTTATCACCTCCACCCTATGGAAAAGGGTGAAAAAGAGTAGAATAAGAAATATTAGTATCATTGTGCCAGATGTCATTGCAACCAACACTTTGAGAAGTGTCTCAGGATGATTTTGGTTTATGATCAGTTGCCCTGTTTGCATCACGAAATGGCAACAAAGAATGTGGAAACAAGTGTGCAAACTTGAGATGGGCAAGCACGAAAAAGGAGAAATGGGTCTTCAATAGTGCTGCTATTTTGAAATAAACTGAAATTCAAGTTTTTTTGTGTCAACCAAAAATAAACTGAAATTCAAGTTTTTTGTGTCAACCAAAAAGTGACCTAAACAACATAAATAGTTGTGACACCCAAAACAGTTTCGAGATGTAAAATTGGGTTACCAATGAGTACAAAGCCCTGGCCATAGAGTTAGTAAATTTCTGACATCTTAGACAACCTTTAAAGGGTTGTTCCTTTTTTCCTGCCAGCTTTGGGAGTTTTGTTCCCTCTGTCTGCTCGGGTACAGGTGGAAGACCTGTTGTATAACCAGGGGAGAAAATAAGCAACTCAGTTGACACTTAGGAAACGTTTTGATTGACAGCATGTCAACACAGACATTGTGAAGACAATGTAATTTACAATCAACAGCACCAATGCAATTTTGAATAGATGTGAGTGGGAAGAGGCAGTTCATGGTACATGAGAAAACACAATGGACAGCACAAATAATGAATGTCATGTTTGATTAATAAGGTAGAGATCATAAAATCATTCAAACATCAACAATACATACATGAGAGCAAAATATAATACAGAGAAATGCAGATCGAGTCAACTCAGTCAAGACCAAAATACATAGTTCTGTCTCATTAATCAAATTTACAACCCTTAGTTGATCAACTATCAAAGATGTCAAATTGCATCAATAACAATGCAATGGGGATACAAAAAAACAGTGTCCCATATATTGTTCTTCATACACTCCATAGACGAATCCCACTCAATGTCCTTACCAGCCTCTCTGCGCATCCTTCTCTCCATCTTCTTCCTCCTCCTTTCCTCCTGTGCCAGGCGTTCCTCTCGTTCAGCGTCCTCACGGCACTTGTGGAAGTTCTCCACCACCACGCCCACAAACATGTTCAAGACGAAGAAGCCAACCAGCAAGAGAAAGGAGATGAAGAAGATGATCATCCACTCATTGTAGTTCTCTATAGGCTGCAATGAAAACAATTGAGATTGTTAGAACTTCATGTGTCTCTTCACTCTATTTGCAATTGCCATTTTTCAAATAAGGTATATGCACTGTCGGGATTTTGTTTAAAATGATCGACAGTAATCTGGAACATACATTCTGGCTCTACATGCAGTCTGTTTGCCAATCAAAAACATTTTATGTGCTGTTAGTAGAATATTTCTCAAACAGTGACGATTTTAAAAGGTAGAACTGACATACCTCCAAATTTTTTGTGTGCTGAAAAATATTTTATGTGCTGAAGCTCTATTTTAAACAAGACTTTTTGATATAAATGAAGAGTCCTGACCTGTACATCTATATCGACAGCATCCAGACCGTTGTACATGATGTCCACCCAGCCATCTTTAGATGCCAGCACAAACAGGGCCATCAATGCCTGGTGTGGAGAAGATCACAACATATACCTGTATCAACTACAGACTTACATTAAAGGAAATTACTACATGAATGAAGAATAACGTATAGAACTGTTACAAAATAAGTTATGACACTGCAAAAGATTGTCTGAAGACTCTAAGGCTTGCCCATTTCACTTTAGCCATAGCTAATATATCAAGCATACACGTGCATCTAGGTATGACAATGGATGGTGTTCACAGTATTTGTTAAAGTTTATGCAATATGTACTTACCTGTCCAAGGTTGTCAAAGTTATACTTCTGGTTGACCCATTTCCTCTTGGTGTCCTTCAGGCAATCTGTCTTGTTTTTCACCCCGTACAGATCAGGGCCTTCACAGTGGAAGAACTTCCCCTTGAAAAGCTGAACAAGGACAGAGCAGGGATAGCATCCCCAGATTCATTATGGTACATGTAGATTATACTTTGCTAAAAAGTTAGAAGTACATGTACTTTGTATACAGCGCATCTGTCTTTCCCAATGTTGGCACTTACTCCAAGGGCAAACCATAGTGACTAATGGCAATCTCTGGGGCTGGAATTTGTCAGTAATTGGGGAGACATGGGACCCTGAAGTAATGTTCAGACAGCTAACTAACCAACTTGTCTTCTCCCCCAAGAGCAATGTTATATATATTATTGTAAGCTGGCTTTCCACACTTTCCTACATTACTTAGGCTTGGGCTTAAAGTGATGTGACAGGAAGTGTGACAACCAATGGAAGACAAGTAGTTCTCTGAGGACAGCAAATATAATTGGTTTTCTTCCTTAAATGAGTCACTTGACAATCATCAAAACTTGATGCTATTCTCATGTTGCTGGACCTGTTCACATATATGGGTGTTGGCTTTGTTAGCAAGCCATCATCATCACAAGGGAAAATCGGGGGATTAGTTGAAATAAGGGCACTTAACAATAGAATTTTAGTGTTTTAGAGGCTATCAAAATAACTTTGTACAAAATTATACTTCCAATCAAGGAAGTAAACATTTGTTTCCTTTTGGCCTTTTACTTATTTGCATATCAATCAATGGTTCGTGCTTATAAACCACCAATTCTCCTGCAGTCCTTTAGTGTCACTGACGAAAGGTAGTGGATGCTACCTGAAACGTCTGACCGTTTCCAAAATCATATCCAGTTGCTTGAGTAACTGTTTTTGGCGAAGTAAACAATTGTTTCATACAGACAGCAAATTTTAACCCAAAAGTCAACCATAGGTTGCTAGGCTAACATTAGACCAGTGTGGTTCACTATTGACTGAGTTAAGAAGGGGTACTGACCTGTACACCAAGTATCCCAAAGATGACAAAGAATGTACAGCAGATGAGAACGATGTTCCCAATGGGCTTCAGGGAAGACAGAAGGGTCTGGACAACCAGCTTCAGGCCTGGGGCTCGACTGATCACTCTGCAGGAATTAATGATGATTATTATTATTATTAACAACACTATCATTAACTTATATGATAATCTTTGTTTCCAGTAAAGGACAGTGTCATTAAAAGATACAACATATGTCCACAAGGTACAACTTTCTACAGTCACCTGAGGGGTCTAAGAGTCCGAAGCAAGCGGAAGACTCTTAGGATGCCAAAGATTTTTGGACTGCTATTGGACGACAGCATGATGACTGTGTCTGCCAATGAGATGGCCACCAGGAAGCCATCAATGACGTTCCATCCACTCTTGAGGTATGCACCTTCACCAAACACAAATCCTAAAGCAAGGACCTAAAAAAGAATTATGTTAGTCATAAAATTGCCCTTCTACATGAAAAGACATTCTATTTTTGTTAACATTTCAGTTGACGGAATATACGAGTGGAAGTAAAAAGTACATGAAACTTCTAGTATCCTAAAAAAAGTAAAGTCCTATAAAAAGAAGTAAAGTCTTCAAGTGACATATGCAATTCATGATCTTTATGATTTTTTGTTGTACAAAAACATCAGTGTAAGCAAAGTAGCATTCTACTCAAGAGAGTTAAAGATGCACATCTGTTGGGCCCATTTGCATAGAAAGATTTGTCATCATGATAGCAGTTCCCAGGACCTAATACTCTCCTGAGATTTGAATGGCTGTATGCCAGAAAATGAATAATCATCTGTTGGCATGTTTGTAAGAATATCCACACTGTTCCGTTCATAGTTTCATCAGGTTGGTAAATCAATGGATATAGAAGGTCTTTCAAACAGCCATACATGTTGGCAGGTTTTTATTTTGGTTCTGTGAAAGAACTTCAATGACTATCACAACTGTTGTCTGGAATGGACATGTGCAACTTAACTTTCCTACTAAATGAAAAGCTTATTTTTTTATGACAAATCTCTCATCACTAGGCTGACTCACCTTAACGGACATCTCCAAGGTAAATATGACTGTGAAGACGTAGTTGGCGATTGTCAGAAACATTCTTTCCTGGAGGGATATAAAGGTAATGGTAAATGTAGTCCCAAAGGCCAGGCATTGTGGGAGTATAGTGGGCAGAGCTCATACAATCACTTACAACATCAATTTCATCCATCAAAATTTAATGTCTTTTCTGTGATTTACTACAGGGCAAATTACCCGTCTGTGATGCAGTTTCTAATTGTCACTAGGTTCAAATCTCACCAGCTGAAAGCTTTAAGCCTAGAGCTGAAAACAATAAACCTGTAGTCTTTCTTGATCTTGAATCCATTCATCATTATTATATCTTATTGGGAACTTCCATGGTCCTTTAGGCCTAAGCACTTAATGTAAAAGTTTCTTTGACTTAAAATCTCTTCATCACTGTCAGAGGATATGAATAAATCAAACTAAACAAAATGAGATTGTTTGATTGGTCAGGAGATAGCAGAATATGCTGCACTTAGAGCAAACTAAAACAAAGACAGCTATCTAGAACCCCACATTGAGCTAACTCAACTGACAGTCTCCTTGGTGCTGAAGTAAAAGTTGTTCTTCTAAAGTTACATCAGCTGCTATACAATGTACTTTCTTCTACTTAGATTAAAGAATATCATATTGTACTGAGTATAGGTAGCCTTTGGTTTTATATCTGCATGACATAAAAGTTTAAAGAAAGAAACCTATAACTATTTTATGAAGAGCCCTTTCTCATTGAAGAAAGATTCCACTAAAAATGACAGCTGCTGTATTAAAAATGGCTTCTCAGTTCTCATTTTGCATTGATAATGGTATATATGTCCTAGATATAAGGTACTTACCCCATTTTTTCTCATGGAAATGAAATGCATCTACCTTGCAATAAGATGAAGTTTATTTTTAGATTAGAGATAAAAGTACTAATTTCTTCTTAGCCCATGTAATAATTCTACATCTCATGATACCTTGATGCCTTCAGACCTTCACCCACACACTGTATCTTCCTTTCATTGAGTATGAGAACTAAGTCATGTCAAACCTTTTATCTATGACCCTCTAAATGAAGTAATAACAGGACACAGTCCCAGGAGACATTCTAATCTGGTGTGATCAAAGGATCAAAGGCTGTGTGGGCGAGGATATCATGTTCAAAGACTAAGGTTGACTTCATTTACTTGAGTGCTTTTCAAAGTGTAACTAGAGAAAAGGACAGTAAAACACAAAGATCTCTGCTGTTTAGAACATGATTGTTGTCTTGAAATTGTGTCTCTAGAGATAGAAATTAAGATACACTGCATGGATTTTTCTTAAAAGTCTTACAGGTAGGAGCCAAGTAGAATTCATTCCTGTGCAATCCTGCTATCCTATAGAGGGCAGTAAGGCAACACAAATGGCTAGCTTTACCGAATCTGAAGGGGGCTGTATATCACTAAGCAAGCCAAGATGGAGTATCAGTACCTACATCTATCTTACTGAAAGGCCTACCTATCTGCCAGATGCAACTAGACTTTGTGTTCTCAGAGAGGCAATTTCATGGTGATGTGCCAGCATACTAACAAAGGCAATGCTCGCTCACACATGTCTTAGCAAATTGGACATCCAATCCAAGACCATCTGCTGAAATGTGATTTAAGGATACGATTTGGCAGATATTAATGTCAAGCTGGCTGGGAAGTATAGATCGTTTCTGACATGACAACTATACCTCCAGCAAATCAAATGACGTGCCAATGAAGCAAAAAAATGCACTTTCCTTTATTGGGAACAAATTTATGTTTACATAACATGGAAAACTGCCACAGGTGATCGGAAGTATGTAGAATGGAAGTTCGGTGGTGTCCTAAGCTCCTTTGTGCACCCAAAGGGATCAATCCAACAACACACATCCATTAGATGTGACATACAAGTTTGTCTCCTAAGCTACTTCAAAGCATTGTTGTAGCCTGATTGATACCCCAAACACTAAATGGGATAGCAGAATCTGATGGGATCTCACAGATTCATATTATGGGGGAGGACAATGGATATACTCTGCCCAGATGACTAGTTTGCAGTGTATGTATGAGTGGCATAAATCACCAACTTCAGACACAGAAACTTCTACAATCTCCCAGAGTAGGCATCTGTCTTTGTCGTGAGATAATGGTAGAGGTTTGGTCATACTAACACAGTTTTATGGATGCTAATGGTGGCACCCTATCTAAGACTAAAACAAACAATCTACAGGGTCTAAAAAGACAGCTTCTCTATCACCATGGACAAACTTTAAGGCAATGTTCAAAACATACAGGTTTGGAGATAGAACTAAAACATCCAGATGTTCTTAGTTCGTCCTTCCCTTTCCCGTTTGTCAGGCAGTGAAGAAAAGAAAGTATGGTCGGCAATATCTATCTCTCTGTATCTTCTACACTTCATGATATATTGTAGAGTCTCTGATGGAGCACGTCGGCAGAACGTACTGCGCCGCGCCTGCGCACAACCCTGATTTTTCACGTTTTTCGTTGGATGTTTGGTCAACGTTGCATCAACGTTTTGCCTGTTGCAGATGATATCTTTTCCTATACAACATCTGAAAACTACAGACAGGCTGTCAACCTTATATGCTCTAATACAACCTTATATGAGACATTCTGCTAAAGTGTTATGCACAATACATTACGGGTTTTGCGCAGGTGCAGTACGTTCTGCCAACGTGCTCTCTGATGGGCACTTATGTAAAGCACCCTTTCAGGTGAAGCACACTTACACCACTGTCTGGGTCAATCTTGGGTCTCTCCATGGCCAGGGTGATGCAGTTCATGAAGATGAAGATCAAGATGACGTAGTCAAACCACTTCTTGTTGACAAGGTACTGGCACAACTGTCGTAACCTGGGAAACATGGCCATCGGTCAGACTTTATCACCTGTAGTGAACATCTTAAAGTAACTACTTTTTGAGGCACATATTGTTCTATGTCAGATAAAAGAATCTCATGTATTTTATATCATACCCGGGCGGCGAAACAGTGCTCCCGGCCGTGTTGTATTCTCCCGTACGACCGGGTGTATAAAATGGGCTTCCATAGAACGATTCGAACGCGTTTCGGCCCAACTGTGTGCGCCGCTTTCGAAAATTCGAATACAGGATTCGGACGTTGGAATGGATGTTCTAGCAGTTTTTTTGTTTAGGGACACCAAATTTTCGCTCATTTTGCCTTGAAAGACGTGTTTTCTAAGGTGGGTATGATATAAATAGCATACAACACGGTGTATTCCGCATCACCCTCGGTCTCGGCCCTCCCGCGAGTCGGAGCGCCCTCCAGCCTTTGGGCGATCCGACTCGCGGTCGGGCCGATACCTCGGGCAATACGGAATACACCGTGTTGTATGCTCTATGTATAGCATCTACTTATTTGGTCAGTTGTCTCCTAGATATTTACTTAATTTTTATAGTATTAACTCACGTCTGAGGTACATTTGAAGACAACAGGGATCACCAACCAACTGTCACTAAAGATAACTCACCTGTTCTCAGGTGCAAAAAGGAAGAGAGAGTAGTACGCTCTGGTCTTGAAGCAGCCTTTAGGGGCAGGGCAGCATTTCCAGTATATGCTCTACAGAGTAACAAGGTCAAAAATTAGTTGCATCTCTCTCTTGTTGACAAACATAATTAATTCTAATAGATGTAGTTGATCATGAGGCGACATGCATTGTACAGCCAGAGGAGTCTGCTCCAAGTCTCACCTGTTCTGGGCATGCCTCCTTCTTTTCTGTTGGATCTTTCAGGACCACTACATCTGGTGGCCCATTCACTTCTGTGTCCTTCTCCTTGTCCACCTCCACAGTCAAGACCGGCTTGTCGATCACTGACAACCTCGGGCCTCCATTACACTCACTAGACACGCTCACTCGTGGACTGCTTCCATTGTTCCCATTATTGCCTGGCTTAGAGTTGACTGACAGGTGACTACAATCACTTCCCTGAGATGTTGTGCTCTCTCTAGTCCTCTGGGCTACATTGCGTGATCGCAGACTTCCCGACTGCGACGCAATTTCCTGGGGATTGAAAGATGCGCGGACGGTTCCGTCCTCTTCATATGTGTGAGTGGTGTTGCTGAACACTTCATCGTTCAGGTTGTCCTCATCGTCAGCGAATAAGATGCTCTCCCTTTCTCCACCCTTACTCCTCCGCCAGCTGAAGTGGCTGCTGCGACTTCCGGAGCGGGACAGTCCTGGGGAGTCCTGTTCAGGAACAGTAAGGGCAGACTGGAGGAGACAAGAGAGTGGCACAATGTTATTGTAACAATAATTACTGCGCTGAACATCTTTAAGATTTTAGATTGTAATTCTTACGTACTTATATTGTTTAGGACCAAATGTGTGTTTAGTTTGTGTGTATATAATTGTCTTGTGTGTGGGCCACAACACCAGCCCCCGCTGCCTGTGGCCCACGAGTATTGTATTGTTTGCAATTCCAATAAATCAAATCAAATCAAAGATTGTGAGGAACAGTTGAAAAATTTTAACTTAACTTGATGAAGGCATATATTTGAATTCAAACTATCCAATCGAGATAACTTGGGAGGGAGCGAGAAGGCAAGCACTGGACAGAAGAGAGTAGAAAGCAGTGGTGGCCCGCATCGTTGACAGATGAAAGTGGCGACAATGATGATGATGATGATAGAGATAACAATATGACAAAAATAACAAGGTAAGGATTTTTCTCACAGGATTCCCAGGTGTGCATTCGTCGTCCTGTGAAGAAACGCTGGCCGGATAGCTGACTGACTTCCCATTGCTGGGTCCGTCTGTGTTGGGGGAGCCCTGCGGCGTGGCTTCTGTTCTGGTGATGATGGGGGGCTCAGGACCAGCCACCACCAGGGTCCGCTCATTGTTCAACACCGGACTGGCATCATCACCATCACCATCTATAATCAAGACAAACATCAGGGAAACTCATGGGTATGGTTCAGTTGTATGGCATTAAAGTTGTTGAAAAGTTGATAAGAAATTAGGAATTTCAATACAAAGAGACGATTATAGAAATTCACTAAGATATGCATGGCAACTGTATTGATTCAGATTATAGGTGAAAGAATTGAAAACAAACCAATGGCTGAGCTATACCTTTTACTTTTCTGATGTTTAATTCCTTCAATTATAAGATGAAGCCCTACCGTACCTTTCCTTGCAGCACCCACAAGCACCATCTTGTAGTTGCTTGGCCCTGCAAGTTGACTGTTTGAGTCGTCCATTTCACTCTTTCTTTCCTCCTGTGGAGTTCACATTCAGTACATAACATCATGACAAATTGAATACAATACTCTAAAGAAGCATAAGAAACAGCCTTTAGTGGTTAAGTATATTTTTTTTTTTAAAACAAGTTGGTCGTAATTGTCAGAGATGATAAAGAAATGCAAATGGTGTATAACAACTTTCCAAGCTTAAGTTAAAGATACATTGTTCACAACATCGCCATGCACCTGGGATAAAGGTAGGTTAGAATGGTTAAAAAAAGCTACTTGGCATTCCTGCACATTCCAATACACATTATCAAGTAACTGTTGGGAAATCATATCTGAAGAGCAAAGTAGAAATGTTAGTAGAAAGTAAAGATTGACTGGTTAGAGACATGAGACATAAAGATCAGTCAGTGTTAGGAAACATTAATGAGTGGATTATTGAAACTGGAACTTACACTGGAACATCATGGAACATGGCATGGAATGGGGCACATCAAAGACTTTTGAAGCAAGGACATGTAATCTCATTGGATACATTGAGAAGCATGTAGCAAAGGCTTGCAAATGTCCAGATCACTAGAATTTCTGCTTTAGAAGACATCCTTTACGCATTGTGTTACACGGACAGGATTGTCATTAACGAGTTCAAACAAACTGTACCGTTGACAGTTTATGTTTTATGATAATTCTATGTCCTACTGACCTAGGTTGCATGCTATAAAGGGGGCCTTCCATAGTATTAGAATGAGTATTATTGGCCAGAGTAGACTTAGTTAATAGATTTGCAGCACATTTTGTATTGGGTTAATGCACATAAAGCATTATGCTGTTGGCATTGCCATTGGAGCAGGGAGCGTACAGTGTACAAGGGACTTGGGATGACAAGCTCAAGCACAATATGATGCCTGGTTGTTATAACCACCTGGACATATGTTTGTTATGATGGATTATAATTTTTTAAGATGTGAACATTCGTGTCTTCTCATACAGTATCACGAGGAAAGCCAATCATTATGGAACATTATTACAAATGGATTAGAAATGAAGGCAGAGATACACCAGGGAATAGAAGACCCGTCACCAATGATTTCACCAAGATTTGGGCAAAGACTTTGTCACCTTCACTGGTGGGGTCAAAAGATTGGTTGTGGACGGAGTCTTTTTTGACATCAAACCGGATGGTTTCCAAAGTGCCAGGGTCTTGAGAGCTTTTGTTGCCCTTTGGACCTTCTCAATTTTCCGTTGCTGTGAACACAACACAAAACTGCACATCACAACACAGAGAAGTAAAAAAAAGTATGACTACAGCATGCTTTATACAATCATGTGCATTATATGCTAGGTGAAAAATGAGTGTAGTTAACAATCATAATTTATCAACAGAGAGGCATAAAACACACACGTCAACAAGTCAGGTAGTGTGAAGGCACATGCAGATACGTAAAACATAATCATTTAGTTGCAGTCAAAGAGTAAAAGTAATGAAATTTACTGCTGTTGGGGGTGCATCTTTGTTAGGCTTACATTATATATCCTGAGAACAAACTGAGCAAAAATTGAAGGATAAGTTCCCTTCTGACATCTGTTCTGATTCGTTGACTCAGTGAATGAGTGATGATTTTCTAGCAGACATATACTTGACACTTCTGACTAACAAAGCAGAAAACAAATTATGGCAACATTGTGGAATGCAAAGATTGGACAGAATCCTGTGTCATTGACTAACTATAACGATGAATCTGGAAGAAAAGCATCATGAGATAACGTCAGACATTGATGTATCATGACAAACATGTAATATACAGAGAGATGTTTAGCAACTGAAAAACTGTACACATCAATGTACCTAGTTCATTGAATGTTCACACCATAATGATCAGCTACATGGTGATAAATTTAATTCACTGGAATAAACACAGATATACCGCATCACAGCACACACTAGCCTCACCTCAGCAGAGAAACCCTCCACCAAGATGGCCACCAGCAGGTTGAACAGGACATAGTTCCCGAAGGTCATGAGAGCGATGAAATATAGAGCCGCCCATGGAGACGTGTTCTTCATGCCATTGTAGAGAACAAGGTTCCAGTCTTCCTGTGTCAGGATCTGAAGCAACAAACAATAACCGTTAATTAAGTTTCAGGAAGTTCTTGAAAAGTACTTAGTGGCTCAGGATATCACTCCTGGCCTTGCTTGATCTTTCAAAGTGTAATCTAAGCGTCTCATCAATTATCATTGATGGATGACATCCATATGTAGCTGGGAAACAGAAGAGAAACTATCATGAAGGAAGCAGTGTCTACAAGACGTCTAGTGATTTACTTACAATAGTACATTATGTAAGATCACCTCACCTGGAACACTGTAACAAGGGCCCACAGTAGGGTATCAAAATTCTTCCGATCACAAGTCTGTTTGTTGGCGTGTACTGGATCGGGATCACAGAACTTGTTCCCAAACAAGTGCATGCCCAGAATACTGAAAAATCAACAGTCATTTCAGTTAAGTAACATATATTTGTAGTCTGAGTCTGACCATAAGAGCTTTACTACATGTACAAAATGTACTAACTTAAAGATAACTGTACCATACCATAATGTGTCTAAGACATGTTCACTACTACCTGCAGCAGAGTCAAGCAAAGCTTCAACACTGGAATGGATAAATCATACACTGATATATTAAGCATCTCTCTAAATCTAATGGCAAGTCATAAATCATGATAAATGACAGTCACTGTTGTTTGACTTTGCGAGTATTCAATACCTATTACTTATGTGTCAAATATGATAAATGAACTCCCAATGAAAGTAAAGACATAATTTATGAAGGATTCAATGGTACAGCAGTTTCTTAATTTTACTTTACTCTGTAGAATCTCATAAAATGTTCACAATCCCAGTGGATTTTCTCATTCTCACTCATTTTTTCTAGGCCCACCTGAAGATGAAGATGAACAAGATAAGGAGGGCAAAGAAGGTTGCCACATTGTCCATCGTCTTAATCATCACCAGGAGCTGGCGTCTCAAGGCAGGTAGGAACCTGATCAACTTCAGTATTCTCATCAGCCGGAAGGTTCGCAGCACAGACAAACCACCTTCACCATCTTCTGCGATTTCCACAATACTGCAGAAATAAAATGCAGTAGATATAATCAATGTTATAGACAGGTTTTGTAAAACATTACCATTGACTAAGCAGAGCTATGGGTAAACTTAGAGATACTTCCATGTCATCACAAATTAAAAAACCAATCATGATGCTATCATTCTGTTACATGAAGGTATGAAAATCCTACAAGTGCTTGTAACATACATCATATCTAAAACATACATCATATCTAAAACATATCTAAAAGCCCTGAAGACAAATTAGTTGCCAGTACCTGACTATAACAATGATGCCATCAAACACGTTGAAGCCATTCCTGATGTACTCGAGCGGTCCATAGGCCAGCAGCTTCAGGAGCATCTCCAGGGCAAACAGGGAGGTGAAGACCAGGTTACTGATCTCCAAGGCATTGGTCAGCTCCTCAGGCTACAACAGATACAGGTGGAACAGGAGTTGATATGATAGACAGGGAATTCAGGCATATAAAGTGCACGTAATATGCAGTACAATCTATAACTGATCTCTGTTTTGCACCATAAAGATCAAGTTGCTCAGATTGGTTACTACATGTACAATCATGATAATGATGATAAGCAAAATAATATGTTACAAGACTAGGTCAAAATGCTATCATGGTAAAACATGAAGCTTTCTTCAGGAATGGTGCAAGTAACTTGAATGGTAAAAGCTTTTAAAGTAAAAAAACACTACAGAAACTGTCATTACAATTCTACTGGACAGTAGGTAACACTCTTGAACAGACCTGATTGTGGAACTCAATCCCCATGCTGAGGGTGTTGACAAGGATGGCCACCATGATGCCTCGGTTGAAGTACTTACTGTCCACAATGGTCCTCATAAACCTGCAAGAACAGAAAAGCACATTTATTGATGTCCATGATATGCATGAAATTTCGAGTGCCAGGTAAAGAAGTATATTATTAAACTTTATCAACTATAAAATTATGTACTACATTTTGTTTTTATCTTTCCCTCTTATAATAAAGTGGTTAGAAAAGCTGTCTAGCCATACTTGGTAAACCTCTCCCAGCAGCCTGGGGGCCTTGGTGGCAGGTCTACACTCTCGTCCCTGTACTTCTTGGAGTCCACCTCTTCATCACTGACAGACACCTCGGATTCAGAGTTTGAGCCCCAGTCGTACTGTGTGTGTGTACAGGTGCATTCTACGTGGTCTTTGGACACGACCGCTGGAACTTGTAGAGAGGAAGGAATCACAGATGGGACCGAAAGTCTTTGGACTTGTAGGGACTGATCATTGTCTTCTGTTAACACAGAAAAGAAAGCATGGTACATGTGTAAGTACGCTGGTGGTAGGCTTGGACATTGGCAACCAATACTATATCTACAATGCCTTCTAACATACAGTCAAAAGATATAATTACATATTATTATGTAATGTAACAGTAATGAAGAAGATCTGCATCGTATTGGTAACAGTGACAAAGAAGATCTGCCAAGCAGTTTGCTCCAGTCTTGAAAACTCCTGCATTACCAACATGCAAATAGTGCCAACAACATTTCACACAATACAGGTGATTTCTATTGTGCAAGGTGTCTTCAAGAAACATGTCTTTTAAACTTAATGTAGAAGGAGTGTGCAAACCTTAATGGTGAGCAGGGCAGGCCAATAAGTGGGAAATTGAAAGGGTCTAACAACCAGTTGTGAAACAAGGGAAAGCAACCAACCTGCTGAGAGTCTTCAAGGTCGGTCTCCTTGCTGAGCAAAGCTCAAGAAATAGAGTGTACATGTGTGCTCTGGCGCATGCTTTTCCTGATGCACATTGTGCCTAGCAGGCCACCCAGCTTAGCCCAAGCATGGCAGATACATGTACAGGGATAGGGAGTACTACAACACACAAGTCTTGACAATGTGCTATGCTGATGAGCTGTTCTCTGTCTCCACACATCAATGAACGAGTGAAAGAATGCTTACCTTTGGCTTGCCTGGGAGTTGTACTTTTGTTATTTGCTGACCTATGCAGATTTTGGCTTCACAATGATTTTTGACTTGGGGGTCGAAAGTTAGGTACTTTGAAATGTTTCAAGCAGATTCTCCCCAGTGACTTTTTGATGCTGATTTAGGAACAAAAGGAGGCCATTAGAAGCTTTTGTCCTTGTTAGAAGGCAAATTAGGAATCAAGTTTCATGTCTAATTGTTATCAAGGTTGGAAATGAATGTGCAATTCATTGCTTCGTCATTGGTCTTAAAGACTTGCTATCTTTTAAAATCTCAAACAAAATCACTTTAGAGGGACACACAAAGTGATTATGCAGGATCTACAAATGCAGGAAGTATGTACTAGATAACTTTGGTCAAATATCAGAAGCAAGGTTAAGTTAGTTCAGAACAAAAATTGTCTTTCCTACTTTTTCTGGGAGCTCACTGATCAACAAAATGCTGCAATGGTCAGCAACTGAACCCCACCATTAGAGGTTTGTGTCACTTCAAACAAGGAAGAACAAGATTTATGCCAGATTAATGCCAACTCCAAGATATCCAAAGATTAAAATTATAAACAATTGAAATGTTTTAATGGATGATCAGCACTGTTATCATTGTTGTCATTACTGTTGTTAAGATGGGTGACATCCGAGAACATCCCACAGCAAAGGTTGGAGAAGCACCAGGTCAATTATAGAAGAGAAGTCGAGGACAGTGATTATGAGATCAGGTCAAAAAGGTCACTAGGGGAGGGGTCAGTCATGTGACATGTTAGCAGCCATCACCAAGCCTACCTTGGAATATGTTGGGATCCGACGTTACTGGTTTGGTCGAAGGCCCGGGACTGGAGTGGCATGATTGGGTGACGGCTCGAGCGATATTTTTAGTGGATGCAACAGCCAGGGTCTGCAGTTCTTCCACACGAGGTCTGGACTTCAGGGGGGGAAGCACCTTCACCCCAGGGGTGGCAATGGTTGGCAGGGGGACGCTAAGATGTTTTGGTGAGGGCACGTTAACATCTTTAAGGGGAGGGAGGAGGGAAGACTTTCTTAATGTAGTGTCAGGCTCACCATTGGTTGCAGCATCACTATGCGAAGACTGTAGGGACTCTCGTGAACGATGCACACCGTTTGTTGAAGGCACTCGAAGCAAGTTAGACTTGCTCGGGGACTGCAAGGATTCCACATCGCTAGGTTCTGGAGTTGCAATAGGGGCGAGGGGACTCGGACAAGGGCTCTGAGACAATGTCACCTGGTACCTTGGTGGACTACTCTGAATGGGAGGCAGGGGGTTGGCACCTCCAAAGTGGTAATGGTGGTGATGATGATGATGGTGGTGATGTACACACACAGACTTTTTTCTCCGCCTCCTTTTTCTCTGTAGGGTTAGGGCAGGATCTACTTTTCTCTGGTGTCTGCCTTGGAATCTGTGGTACAATCTCAAGACTCTTCGCCTGTACCGTTTGCACATGTGTACGCATAGCTTGAACACCTCTTCGTAGCAGCCTCTTGGATTGTCTGGGTTTGGCTGACTGGACAACGTGCTTGTGGAAATGTACTTCCGCCTTTGCTCCTCCATGAGCCTGCTTTCTCTTTGTTTGGTTTCAGAGAACTGTGTGGCTATGACGACTAAGCAAAGGTTGATCATGAAAAATGATCCAATCTGTCAAGAGATAAAGAAAACAAGACTTGCATGAGAGAAGTGACAAACAATTGCAGTGATTTCAGTAAAACTATACAAAACTCTGTATTAAAATTTGGTCATTCACTTAGCATTTTAACATCCATACTGAATAACGAAAAACCTACTGTTCTTACAAGTTCATCATTACTGTTATCAAACAATTCATAGTATCATATGCAGATAGATTTTCTAAAAAAAAATAGATGGAAATTCGTTTGTAGACATATTGTGCCTGATCCAATAAGTGATACCAGATCAGATACTGCTTTCAAAGAATGACTGTACCTTCTCATGCATACATCAAAGGCCTTCCAAAATATACTGTTTTCACAGCTTCAATGAATTAAGACAAAGACTACTTACACTTCAGTCTCTAAGATGTTCAAAGACAACAACTACTACCCTCTACAGTGACAGTAAGATAGTATGATGTGAGATATGCAACACTAAGACATGCCACTCATCTACATACTTGCAACAAGCAAATACAATTATACTTTATCTACACAGCTACATTCCTTCACTATCATGCAACTACTGGCAATACACTGTAACTATATGTACACCATATGTAAGACACAACACAGAACTACATTAAGTTTCTAATCTAGGCATGCTATTGTATAGCATAGTTTTAGACTAGATAATCAAGACCCTTGCAATCAGGATTTTGTTAATTTCTTTCTCATTCTTCACACGAGTGCAAACTCAATTGTTAATGTTTGCATGCAGCTCAAACCAATGGGCTACATGACTACAAAACTAAATGTCTACAGAACTACTGAGTACAAATCCAATCCAAGCTTTTAGGATCTAATAACTCAAGTTTGGCCAGCTGAAGGGGAACCACTTGTATTCAGCTGCCTGCAGTTTTAAGAGGGAAGATGATTTCTGAAGGGGAAAGACTTTGTCGTGAGCATACTTATCATGAAGATTGGAGAAGGAAGACAGTATTTTACTTGCAGGACAGGTCAAAAATGTGTAAGAATAATCTGATCATATTCAAAAGTGTTGGGCAGTTTTGGGGACAGAGTGGTGTGTTGAAGTCATAGGAATTTTACAAGAAAAAAAAGAACAAAAACATGATTCGTAGGAAGTGGGAAGTGCTTCACAAAACAATATTGATGAAGTTGGGAGGAGGAGACAGAGTAAGATTTAGGATTTGTGTAAAATTTACAATGCTGGGAAAAGCTGTGCAGATATAGAGGGGAAAATAGAGAATGTGTGAAGGCAGCTGAATGCAAACATGGCATACCTTGCTGTTGCCCACACGTGTACTTACGATGATAAGAAATACGAAATAAACAGCGTCCCAAATGGAATGCGCATCCTGAACACTGTACATGATGTAAACCCATCTTGCAAGACTGATTACCTAGAAGTTGGTAGAGAGAGCAGCTAGCAGTGTTGAGCAGAAAGACACAGGTAGCACAACATACTGTAGATAATACTTAAAAACACAACTGAAGTCAGCCATATCCACATGTATTTGAACAGTCAGCTTCTTCTAACAAATATAGTTGTGTAGAATGGAAGAAAGCCTTTTACATTGTATAATGTGCTTTTACATGAGAACAGTTCACTACCAAGATCCTCTTTTTTCAAGAATTGTTCCTCAGTCAGACCCAACTGTCTGTCTGTGTCAGATTAAACATTCTTCAGAGTGTCAGGCAGAATGAATGACTTCAGTTGTGAACAAACTTCTACAAACACAAATGGGTTGATCCATACTTACAACAATGAGAATAACAAAATAGACCCAGTTCCAAACGGAATGGCAATCTTGTATATAGTACATGATGTCTACCCAGCCCTCTAAGCTGATAACCTACAGTGATCAGAAAGAAATGGTTCATTAGTAAAAACCGACATGCAAAGTTCATGCTAAAATCATGGAGAAAGTATTTTGTATTAGATTCATGCATTTCTAGTTCATGCTGAACTAAATGTCTTATACATTTAGAGAAAGAACTTTTATTGGTACCATACCCAAGTCATGACTATTGGTTAGACAATATTACACATCTCTTTTTTAACTTCTGTGTTGATATAAAAAAATTAGGCATGCAAAAAGTAACTGAAAATGGTAAAAAATGACAATATAAGTCTGGTAAACTATTAGCAGCTTCATACATCCACCACAATGCTCTGGGCATTCTGAACCTGTTTCTTCATAATGCACATTCAAGCATTCACATCCACAGGAGCAATATGCATATGGTGATTTGTCATTAGTCTAAGTTATAGCAGTACTACACAATGGTGACAGCTGGTATGCTGTACAACCCTGCAGGCTTGCGATGATACTGTCTGATGTATGACTTTCCAAGTTTTGTTGTTTCTATATGATACCTTATTTCAACTCTTGTCTGTGTAATTTCCTAACACATTTATGACACTGTCATGAGATTTGACAGGTTGATATCATCTTATTCCAGCTTGTCATTATTACATACTATATCATGTCAGTTTTCAGATGGAAATTGTAACCGAATCCTTGTATAAAAGAATACATTATCAGTTCACATTATAATTTGCAGGACATTGCTGGTTGTCACTGAATGACAGCCTAAAACACTAACGAAAAGTTACATCAAACATTGCTTTTTTGCATCCTCCATTGCTGGTAAAAAAAAAAGCAAAATAGCTTAACATTAACATATGGAGACAGACATATCCCCTGTTATATGGCACTTTGTATGCCATACTCTCAATATAAAACAACGACTTACTTGGAAAATTGCTACCCATGCATATAGTATGTTGTCAAAGGAGATGGCATCCTTGAAAGGGTTATGTAGCCCTTTTTTGCACTCTGTATAGTACTGGTTCCAATTGATGCAGTTTGTTGTGAGGTTCATTGTTGTGTTCAAGTAACCCTCAATTGTTCCGTTACAGACTGCATCCCCTTCTTTTAGAGCTGGTATGTCATAACAGTGCAACAGTCCATTGCTTTTGGAGCAGATGAAGTCTTCCTCTTCAGAGGGCATGTAGAAGGGGTTATCCATCACATATTTTGCGAGAGGTTCCCTGAAAATTGTCCAATATGATGTCAGTCAGAGTACTCATGAACAAAGATGAAATTATGAATAAATGTGTAACTCTGCTATACATAACTCTGCTATACATAATCATAATGTACATGCCTATTTCTTAAATCTATGTAGGAAGTAAAATGTGGTCATTCAAGCCATTGTACTCACGGCAGCGTGAGGTTTGTGATGTTGCTGTCCAGATAACATCTGTTCCTGAGCTCCCCTGCCCAGAGCTGCACCCCCAAAATGCCGAAGATAAAGAAGACAAAGAAGCAGAGCAGGAGGACGTTGCCTAACATAGGCAGGGTGTCCAGCAGGAGCATCACCAGAATGCGCATACCTGGCAAGAGTTGGGTGTTAACAACAATGTTTTGCACAAAAATACATCATTCAAAAAGGCTAAATGTTATTTATATCTGTCTTGCCATGTATAGTTCTGTTAGAGTTTCAAGCCATTTTGCTCTGTGATGTCCGGGGTAACTAACAAGTTCGATTAAGGGGTTGCAAATTCTGAGTAGAATCATGCTAGAAACACTGTCTCAATTAGGTTGACCATAGAAAAAAATATGGTAACTTCCTGTGTTAGGTGGAGGAAGCAGTTTTGATTGGATGCCCGGAATGCCATATAACCACCACTGTTTCAGCACCAAGGAAAAGCACCACACATTTCTTCACAAGTAGAAGCAAAAATGATAACAAATGTCAAGTTTTCAGTGGAAAATGTGTGCATGTCACAAAAAATACAGTTTAGGCCATATCAAAAATGTGCAGACTGACAGGAGGTATTAGTACAAAATTTGTGCAGGTGCATAACCTTTACCCTGCTAGGGGTGCTTCCATGCACAAGTCAGCAGGGAAGGGTTAAAAAATAATGAACGGTCACAGTCACTGGGACAACTTCATGCACAGTGAGGAATCATTCTGGGAAGGGTGAAAAAAAGTCACACCACTGGTCCACTGTTTTCGACTTACTAGGGACTCTGTTGATAGCCCTGAGGGGCCTGAGGACTCGCACTGTCCTAATAGCTGATAAGGTAACACTTTCCAGTTCCAGGGAATATTCCACCATTCTGCAAAAGAGAGAAGAGAGGTCATCTTGACACATCTGTACAAGCTGAAAAAAAATATGATCACAAGTCAACAGACCATGCAACATGCTTTGACATAAATTCTACTTCTTTTTTTCCTGATTGAAGAAGAAAGAAAAAAAAAACTGCTTGCCATCCTGGCATGACGGATATAATACTGAAACCTGTAACAGGTTGTAAAGCACAATTATAATGTAAAACATCTACTGCTATACAAGATACCATTGATACATTGTGTTCTAAATGCCTAGTTGCTACAGTGCAAGGTACATTTGTAGTAATGCAGGTGCAAGACGCACATTGAGATGTAGCTGAAAACAAACAAAGAGTGAAGGTTTAGAATAACACCAGGTAGATTGTGCGCTACATGCAATGCAGTGATGAAGATGATAATCCAAGGGGAGAGTGGACACCACAGTTGGCAGAAAGCAGCAGAAATTTGACATTCACATCCAAACAGTTTGTACTCCAGAAATAGAGTGCTGAAGCAGGCAAGACATTTAATGGAGCTGCCTCATTGGCAAAGAAGTCTTAAGAATGCATGGGTGATGTGAAACTACGTGATGTGACTAACTTTTGTCTCAAAATCAAAGAAATAACAGCAGGGAACAGTGAATTCAAACTTCTGCACACACTGCAGACAGGCTACAAGCTACCTGGTTACATAAACATACAATTTGTCTCTTGTCTTCTTGACTCAGCAAGAAGACAGTTCAAGGAGAAACCTACATATAGATGGCAAGTAAAAACCATGCTGTATGGATGTAAACCATGTTGTTAGACTCCTTGACCAAAGGGCACTTCCTGCAGACCCATGGGCCCACACAGACAGACAGTTCATGACATGCCCATGCAGACATGGTACGGTAAGACGTGTTCCACTTAGAAACAAGCATTCACATTTAGAAATTAAAACAAAATTCTCCCTTACATTTTCATTACATATTCTGCCACGCTATGTAGGAGTGAAGTACAGAGAGATTGGGATTAAAATGTGGAAGGAAAAAGTCTCCAGTTAGCAGAACTGTAGCTTTGAACAGTTTATTAGTGAATACCAAGAACATGTAGTTCCTGATGTCTTTGAGTCTAAGATTTAAGTTAAAACCACCAATCCACAATTCCTAGACAACTTGGCAAATGCAGGTTTTCAAATTATATAAGTAATGATAAGGTTGAGTTATAGGATTTGGGAATAATGGCATCAATCCATCCACCATGTTGCATAGCATTTTTTGGTTTTGCTGTAGATTCTAAGGTATGAGAATTACATTTCACATTTTTTAGAAGAACTGTTATTAGCAATTTGGAGATGTCAAGAAAACGTGAACATTCTCAGATGCAAGTAGTGAAGTGGCAAGACTTCACATTGCTGTCTAACCTCTCATGTGATCACCCCCCCACTGGGATAGACTATTCCAGATTACCCAGGTGGCCATAGAAGCTGTCTGCTCCATTTCCTGCTGTCTCATCCTGATGCATCAAATAATTGTCTGGCCTGATGGTTTACAAGTGTTGAAGTGGGCTTACGTTTCTCCCAGCACTAACATAGGCTGTCAGTTTGCCAACCTTCTGTCACCTTCATCTAATCCAGGTCACTTCTCACATATCAGAACATTTGCAACCAGATGGGTTTGAATCCAACTGAATCCATATAGCAGCTTTTAGCATGCAAAACTGCAGGAAAAATTAGGACCACAAAAAAACTGAGGCTTTGTCCAGGCTACATCCCAGGTTGTGTGTTTGCGCCCTCTATTATTTCTGTCAGAACTTTGATTCTTAAGCTTACAGTTCAGAATGTAGCAGAAGCTCACTTCCCTCTGACTAAATACTTTGATATTTATGGAGCATGCTGATGTGGCATGATAAGGTGGGTCTTGCACATGATACTCGACATGAGAACTTTTGTATATCAGAAATTTCATAAAACATAATCACTCCCTTGAGTTAAATTTTTCAGTGGTACATTTCCCAACGGTGAATTTCCAACTTGTCACCTAGTTATATTTTACAACATTATAGTTGTTTGTTTTGAAAAAAAGGTATAAGTGGTACAGTTTCTGTATGGTAATAGCTGATGTCCACAACATATATTTCTATAATTGTGCACCTCAGCATACAGGTAGGGAAAAGGTCTCACCTCCAGATGTATTCAAAAATCCTGAGCATGGAACACAAAACACAGTGGGAGGTGAATTTAGACCACAGCAATTGCGTTGCTAAGCAATGTTGAAATCAAAATGGTAGTGAAATGGGGAACAAAATTTGTTCTTTAGTGTTGAAATGGATGCCAACCAAAAAAAATTGGACCAACCAAAAATTGATGGTGATACCAACTGGATGGTTACATGTTGCATGGGGCCTATCATTGTTCATGTATGAGTGTTCCATACAAAGTGATGACCATATAGGCTATTGCAAAGGCCACTTCTCCTCTATCAAATCATGAAGCTGGATAGTATCTGTCTCTGTCAAAGACGACACCAACAGTATAATATCTGAAGAACTCAGATGTTGAATATCATTAATTAATATGACATAGTATGTACATGTAGTGATCCGTTAATATTTTGCAAGATGCTCACTGAAGGAGACAGTAGCTAATATCATGGTGGATGGAGGGAAGATTTGACAGGCTATTTGTGAAAATGTTTCAGAAACTGAGGTTGATACCAGCTAAAAGCCCAAACATTGGAGATAGCTGCAGTTATCCCCAGTTTGCACCATTAGCATTCAAGTTCATACTTTGTAAAGTTTCTCTGTGTTGCCAAGCTGTCGTGGATTGGTAGCTTCAGGTGAAAATATTCCCAGCATATTTATATCTACTGTAAGCTGTGATGATACCAACTTCCATAATTATACATTTCATGTAGCACAAACTCATGTATACTCAGCAATTCTTATCCCAAAATTTATCAGAATCAGAGTCAATGGACCAGCTAGTAGGTCTTTTTTTTTAATCCCAAAATGCCATTTCTCTTGACATCTGTATATACTGGTAATGGTTTCAATTGGTAAATGTGGCAATAAGTGAAATTAAATTCTCATTTTTTTATATCATTATGAAAAATACTTTTGATGTAGTTGTGATAGGAATGAATATAAAAGGTGTTTTTACCTTTCTCTTGAATTATGAAAAAGCATGCTACAGTCATATAATGCTGCTTAGCATCATGCTTCTAGCTCACAGCAGACAGAAAGGTTTAAGAAATCTGCTGAGTATATTGTCAAGGGGTATCTATGTGTGCAACATATCAACTCTAGACACATCTACATGTAGCTACAGAAAAGTGGCTACAACTAAACACCAACTTCCACATCAGACACACAAATAAGGGAAGTTTTTTTCTTCAACTTCACGCTATTCTCTTGGTTGTATAAAACCTCAAGTAACACTTTGGCCAATATACTATGAATGGCCAGTTGCAGACAGCATAATCTGGTAGTGTTCATCTCCATACTTTTCATTTTCAGATTTTACATGTACTCTCAAAACATATATCTGCAGTAAGTCTGCAATAGTTCATAAATACATTACAATTTGATCATTCATCACCCATTTTTCCTCAGGCCAAGAGAACCTCAAAAGCTTATGTTTGCACACACTCATATCAACTTACCACTAAGCACTTAGTACCTGCTAAAAGTCTATGGGGAAAAGCCATGCCAACAAGTCAAGCTAAGCTTTTTCTGATTTCTTGAAATGCAGAATAAGGAAGTTGGTTGGTGATTGTCTGATAGGTTTGGTGGGATAGCAAAATAGGCAGTGAGATGAATTGTGTAACATTGTACATCATCATCCTGACTCATTAGAAAGCAAGCCACTAAAAAACAAACATGAAAATGCTATTTTTTTCGTAAAACAAAATCTAAGTAGAAACCGACAAGGATTTCAAGCTGTAACAAGATCAGTGCATGTATACATGGCTTCTTTCAAACAGTAAAATTTCCTAAAAATTCTTGTCCAATAAGATCATCTAGGGAAATACACAATATATGTTTGCAGAGATTATCAAAGTCATGTACATTTGCACTGTTCACAGACTGGCACAAACAGACCTTAATGTAGAGACAGGCTTACCCAGCAAGTACAATGAAAGCATCCAGTCGATTCCATGTGTCACCAAGGTAGCACTTCTTCCCAAATATCCCCATGGCAATCATCTTCAGGGCCATCTCTGCTGCAAAGAATGCGAAGATGAAGTGGTCGAAGCCTTGGAGGACCATGCAGCGCTGGGGACAGGTTTTGTCAGCGCGAGGCTGGTACATCCCCAAGGTGACACAGTTTAGCAGGATGACCATCATGCTCAGACGCTCGAACCATGTACAGTGGAGTCAAGGAAAGTTTGGAGAAAATTTCTGAGACTTGCATAGTCCCATTACATATCATTCTAATTCTGAATCAGTAAACCTACTGTTTGCTTGTGGTATATGTAATTAGGCAATCAATTGTTGTGAGGTGTTTTATGTACATGTGAATTGCAAATAAACTAATAATTCATAATAATAATACAGTTGTTCTCATCTCAAGCTAAAAAGTGAGCACACATTCATTTTGGATGCAATATGAAACAAAGAAATGGCTACATTGCATACTTTCAGCAGAAGCATATTTGTCCAGGATACATAATAAATTTCAACATTGAATAAGAAAGTAGCTAAGGTATGAATAAAGTTGAAAGCTACAGTAGTTAACATTTACACTTGAGGTTTTCCAAAAGCTATAGTTGCCCAAAAAACATTGTGCATGCGCAAGAGAGAACTTTCAACTTCAGGTTAGGCAGAAAGGTACTTAAAAATATATAAGGACGATTTTTCCTGGCTTGACAGCTTTGAACTCACCTCCAGAATATTAGAGCCCCGAAGTCACAAGTCAAGACCTTAACTCACTGCTATAGCCCCATGTTCAGATAGGAACTCTAATCTAGATGATCTTGACAAAAGCATTTTCTTCTCTCTAGTATGGAGAGGCTCTCTGCTAGCACTTCATCCTAGGTTTTCAAAGGAAACCCAAGGTTCGTAGATTGCAACATGAAGTATGAAATATTTTGATGGCCCTGAGAAGTACATTCTGTAGCAATTCTGTATCAATTCTAAATCATCACTTTCTACATGATAGCGGTTTAATGGTGCTGAAGTCTCCTGAGAAATTCCTGAAAGCTGATAGAGCCTGCAAGTTGAGATTCGGAGCACGTAAGAAGAGCTCAACAACACACAAATTTGATCACACAGAGAGATAACCCATTCTGATGGCGAGGTTTTCCTCAGCCTCCTGGGGCAATGAATAGTACAAGAGGACACTCACATTGCAAAGCTCATAACTGAGGAGACTCAAGACAGAAAGCTACTAATAGACATGATAAGATCTGGAGAAGTTATTGACTTTTAAAACAGCAAGTCTGCCCATAAGTTTGGTGACCAAACTTACGGGCAGATCGAGTACAGGACTGCAGCTGAAGAAAAAAATTTTGTCCCAAAATTAGCTTTAGCACATCAAATTTCCACTGATAAATAAGATGATTTATGTCATTGATGAATCAAATCATTTGAGCAGGTTACACAGTCATGTTTTCTGATGTAGAAATCAGGTGTATACAGTTTTTAAAATGTTTCAACGATACAGGATTTTCCTCATCTTTTTTATGACATAGGAATGGATAAAACATATACTTTGGGTAAACTGAATCCCACACCTGTAATTACAGGCTACATCCTGTGTCAATTTTTGGTGGGTTAATTGCAGTGGGAGCTTGGGGCCTGCAGGGATTTCAGCTCTTTGGAGCTATTTCCTGTGCCCCACAGAAGGTGCAGGAACAGATATTGCACTAATGTCTGTCATTAATCATTGTTATTGCATGGTGTTCAACAGTCGGCTTGAGATGCAAGTCATTTCCTTACATATTGCTCCAGGCCTAGGGGGGTTTAGATGGGCTCTGTCTTTCCAATCTTGGCTGACAGAAGTTTCTCCAATTCAAGTCAGCCTTTGCACACAAAAAAAGGATATTATATATCTATGTCTTACTGGAAGGATCTTGAATCTTGAGATATATCACTATTAGGATAAGAATGAACAGTGACTAAATATGTGGGGTAAATATTTTCAAGATGCGCATGCCGAATATGTGTTGTTATGCTTTAACCTCAAGCATCAAAGTTTATCAAAGCTTACCATGTTGAGTATTTGACCTAGGGAGATATGCCAATTTTTGTCATGAAAAATCAACTTCTAAGACTGGCAACACAGTAATGGAAATGGCAAGAAACAATAATTCATTTGTGTGACTTAATCAGGGCACCATTAGTGATCACAAAACAGGTCAGCCATAACCAATACAAATGGCATCAATTGGCCTGCAAAACTAACTTTCCCATATCCACCCATGCTGGGATGACCATTCAGCACCAAGGACAGTATAAAGTCATTGCAGAGTCTATGCATACAAATGAACTTATCAAAGAATTTCTAAGTCATTAGACTCCTTCTGCTGTGTGATCATTATTAGCACAATAATTCATACATGAAGCATTGGTTTTGCAAGATTGTGTGTCCTATTTCTGCAGTTTGCATGCATATTGCTAGGTGGCACTTATCGGCTATCAAACTGTGCTGTTCATTTCTGAGGAAAGACACTTTGATTTCATGCCTTTCTTCCCACTACAAATCCAATAACTTTTTTCGGGTCATGTAGGAGAAAGAGGAATGGTATTTGCATGGATCACATACCTAAGTGGATTTACCTGCTACCTTGGTAACAATTATACAGCCTTTCAGTATACAAAATGGTTTAAATTTGACTAAATTGATCTGAGGACCATCGTAAATCGATGAGGCTCAGTAAAATGAGGGCGTGGGAGAACATCACAGACAATCCCCTGCAGCTATTATTTAGCCACACTACATGGGGTGCTGCAAGGTGCTTGTGGCAGCTCTACTGAAGCAACACTGTGAAGATCAAAGAATAGAACAGGGCCCAGTTTATAAATAGGTTGTATAGAGAAATCTCTACATGTTAAAAGTCCTGCCAGAAAATTTACTTGAATAGCTCAAAACTCTTTTCAACAAAGAATTTTCTATTGAATCTGCAGATAAAACTAAGAGGTACAATGTAGCCTTTTGTGCCAAATCTGCTCAAGAGGATTCCACAAAGTGTCAGCTACATGACATATTCTACATATAGAATTTAAAAAAACATTCTAGACAGTTGCATCACTGTCTGTCCAACGTGTAAACCAGCCATGTTTAAGAAAGGCCCCACAAGGTGTTAACAGACTACGGCACCTATGGCTATAGAATCCAACATTACAATCTTATTGCCAGTCTCTGAGCCATTACCCTAACCCACATTCCCTCTTCACCTGGCAACCAAGGCCTCTATACTCAACTCCTATTTGAACAACACTTTCCTTAAGGAGGTCTGTATAACCAAGATAATACTGGAGTGGGTCCTTGCAGTGACTGTTGATCAACCAACCAACCTAAGTATCATCAATAACATGCCCCTTACAAATTACTGAAATGTAAAACATGGTGGTAAATCTATAGAAGATACTTGTACTTTGATCAGGTCCCATTACTATGCCAATGCTGTCATCTTGCCCACTGCAGTTACTGAAGTGGGCAAAGTGCTCCACCCTATGTTTGGAGACTGGGGAATTTCAAAGGACAAAAGGACTTTGAAACCGCATGAATGCATCCAATCTTGCTGTCACTAACTTAATGTAATAGATGTGCACGTCTGTCAAATAAGGCTGCATGGAATTTATGCATGTATATATATAACAGTGGTACATACTAGAGGAGTGCCAAGACTGATCTCACTTTTAAACTCTGTACGCATATTTTACCAGCAGATCACTTTCAGGCTGTTAATGGATACAGCAGTGGAATAGCAGCATATCAAGTAGGTAGTGTCAGAATCTGAAGAGAGATAAGTTCTTGAGATTACAGATACATTTTCTCTGCTGACTATCCGAACACTTAAGTGGGACATCCATGGATATCCATAGTCAGAAAAATCTATAACCAATACATACATTGTTTACAGCATATTAGATACCCTCAGCTTCACAAATGCTTAGCCTTACTGCAATGAAAAGAATAACCATATAAATGCTATGATATGCACGATGTATGTCATATATTTATGCTAGAAGTCTGCATCATGTTGGGTTAAAACAATGGCAATGATCTTTATGGCATATTCATGCCCATAAGGGCTAATTGTATTTGAATAAATAAAATCTACAGGTTGAGCAGATGAACAAAATCAATTAAAAGCCCTCTAGACAGCTATCATCAAGTACTCACTGCAGCATATTTTCTCTACTTCTAATAGGAACACAACTGAATCTTTATAAAAATTTCAGACTCTATTCCACTTCTAGGACATGTTGATGACCTCTAACTTCTTCAACATTCAGAACTTATTCAAGGGTACATGTCAGCAATGTTTGAAGGCAAAGGTCATCCACACACCCTGCATGACCAATGTAGGCGAGCTGAAGGAACTGTACAGAGGCTGTTTACGCTGCCAGGTGTGAAATGTCGAAGGTGAGACAATCAATTCTGGGGATTTAAATACGACATGCAAGAAACGGTTTGCTGCCTTCTTGAAAGATGCAAGCAACAACGGGTCAGCAAGTAAGCCGCCAGCTTACGCCATGCTTTTTGGTGTAAGCTAGATCAAAATGATTCACTACAAATAAGATTAGACATTTGTCCATTTGACATTCTGAAAAAAGTTCACCTGCAATTCTATAGCTTTAGTTATGAGCTGACATTTACAAAATGAAAGCAGGTAAAGTTGAACTCAAAAGGGAAAGGTATTAGTGGTTGAAACATCCGTAGGCTGAGTCTGTATGTGTTTTCCAACAGGCAGCACATACTGTATGAACAATCACATTATCCACAAACCTAACCATGAATGGTAACAATGTTAGGAATTCAGGTTGTTACCTACCAAACTTCTACCACTTGCTAGTGAAGGATCATACAAGACAGGTTTCAAATCCCTTTTACGTGCAAAAGAACACATTTGCCCAAGCTCTCTCAGAACCAAGATCCCCGAGGCACAGATGGCAAATGCAATTCTGGATTTAGCGGCACATACAAAAATTGTTCCAGTTTATTGAACAGCATACTACAGAAGGTTCAGGTCGTGGAAAACATAAGTTAGAATAAGTAGTATAACATTATCATGATTTACATGGACCCCCAAGGTGATTTACAGGTATGAAATATACAATACCAGGAGCTACCACAAGAATTCAGCACCAAGGACATCACCTATGACTTCACTCGCTATTCTGCTATGGCAAAGGTATGCTAATCAGGCTCCACTTACATAAGCCATTAAATGCTGCATAACTACATACAACCAAGACCACTTGGGGAAGATGCCATAATATTTTCCCCATCTTTTCATTCAAAACCTCACCTGATTCTTTCCTAGCTCATACAAAAGGCAAAAAAGGATTTAAAAATGCATGCTTTAAGACTACATAGTTGATATATTACTTGAATATATGAGGCAGTGAGAAAATGGTCACCTACAATAAAACATCTTTTCATTGTTTATCATAACAGTGTCTTTACTGTCTTGGTTTATCTGATCTCTCACACTTTTGTTACCCTTAGTTAACAGCTAACCCCAATTACAATAAACATGCATCCTTATATGGTCACATCAAACACAGTATAACACTTCTGCTTGAGTCATAAAACAGTCTGCACACGCAACTGTCTAATATTTGCTGTCAGCTATGCTAATGTTAACACAGTAGACAGCTTATTAAAGCCTGTGATTTACCCATACCATGCAACATTCAAAGTTGACGCAGGACGGTATAATTTAAAGCTCAGAACTGCCATCCTGATGATTATACCAAAAGGAGACAGACTGACTCCTGAAATCCCTCATCTCAGGAGGATAGAGGGAATTTCTTTCTAATGGACCAGTCTAAGACCAGGGTGATGTAAAAAAATTGCTGGTACCTACATGTACGAGTCAGAACATCACAATCAAAAATCATTTCTAGCAACTTTTCATGATTACGTTTGGTGCTGAGTTCTGCCAAAATGCAAAACAGGCACAGAATGGGTGGAGAGGGACATTGCAGGTTTACAGTATAATCACTGACTCCCTCTATTGCATGCAACATTTCCATCCATTCAAAGCTAAGACCCCTGCTTCGTGACTGAAATGCAAATGTCTGCCACTTTGCCTTCACATTGCCTCAGCTCCATCTGAAACAATTCAGGAAGACTGTAATTGTCATGACTTCTTGACATTCTGGAGTTCACCTTCCAAAGCAGGCTTTTCTCCTATACATTTATATTAGCCTAAAAGCTTGAAAAACAAACCACTAGCCAAGAATTTCAGTAGAAAAGATAGTGAAAAGGCATTAAGGTCATAGAAGGTAATGTTTTGCAGCATTGGCACAAGCCTAACCCGAACAACCATCTGCAATGAGAGAGAAGTGCCATTGATCTGTCTTGGCGTCTAAGAGTGCCTGCAGAATACAGATGTAGCAAAATTAAGAGACTTGAGACTGAAGGAAGGAGATAGTGTTTCCATTACTGAAGTCAATAGGGAATTGTAATGGCCGTCTCCAGCCATGAGGATACAGTGGATTTATCTTCGTCATGCACTGTGCCTGAAGTGGAACTTCCCAATGGAATAATTATCACAGCTTGTTTTGTACTGTTGAAAGACAGGCTTCAAACTTCAATTTGTGAGCTGATGAAATACTTTATAACACAAGAGCAAGTTTGTATATGCCTTTGAGATTACGTATAACCATTACCCATATAGACACAAAATCTGCTGTTTTTTCTCAAATTGCATGTCTCCAATTATTGCTTTACTAAGTTAAACTTTTTGCTCTCTATACACCTACCAGTGTACCAGAACAATCTACAGCACCTATAGAGCCCCTACAAAGTGACTTGAACAATTAGCAGTAATGCATGAATCCATGTCTTCTTTGATGGTACTTGATGAATGCTAACAGGTCTAATTTCACATGCACATGATTAATGAACTGTTTACATTTAGAATGTGACATTAAAGACACTTATGTCATTATAATGAAAAGGGTTTGATCTTTCAATAAATGTATATTTCAAAAATTCTTTTCTAAAACAACTTCAGCCAGTGCAAGTATGTATCAACACAAACCATAGACAATGACCGGTGATATAAGTAAAACATGAGTATCTCATAGGATTTCACTTTGTTCTAAAAGGATCAAGAAAGTCAATATCGTTATCAGATAATGCAGGGGAAGACATATATCATGTCTTTGCTCCATGCATGGTTATCGACTTGCGAAATGACAGTAATGGCAGCTCAAGACTTTGGGGAAGTACCAATTTTTTCTGCTGTTAAGGACACCGGGAATTAGTAACATGTTTAACGTCACCTATTGTCACTCCTAGGAAGCAAAAATAATTTCTATTGAGTAAAATGTGACAGTAATATTGTAAGCTTAATAGGTAATGGCATCTTTTGCTCTCTATATTACACATTGTATGTCAGGATATACATAGAGACTTCAATCTGGTAGAATCAGTGATTCTACCTGTAGAGATCCAGATCAGAGTCTCTGCTGGTATATCTGCGATTCATGTTCATACACGCACAGTATTAAAGGATAGTTAGGTTTTATAACAAGCACAGACTATTTAAATGATATCAGTAGCTACCAGTAATATGATTGAATGTTTAACTTTTAGGATATGTGGGGCAATGTTAAGTTATAGCAATAGACCTCATCCTCTCTGCCGGTAGAATCGCTCTATCAGATCAGAGTCTCTACCCTTATATATACATATAGGCCACTGGATACTTTGTCCACAAATCTATAGTACTGTCCATTCATCAATTCATTAATGTAGAGATTCTCTTTCCATATCAAATTACTCTTAGGCTATCAACAAAATCAAAGAATGTAACTTCCAAGACCTCGATTAAGCTAAGAGTTATGTACCGCATCTACAGAATCTAGGACAACTGCTCAGGCATGTCATCACAGACCAATTTTCTCAATCCCCAAATTTTAAGTTACGTAGCCAGAATCAGAAGAAAGCAATCAGCTGCCAGGCTGAGATTATACATGGATCAAGGAATAAGTAGGCCACTTACTGGAGAAATGGTGATGAGCATCTAGTGTCATTAAAGGTCATCAATCACAACATTCATTGGCCATCATGGTGCCTTATGTCATTACTGGACACTCAATTGAACATTTATCAGTTCAGATGACTTTTTCGGCTAAGATAGGTGTTTTATTCCTGGCTATTGTTATTGAAGATTACCAGTCACAACAGTAGCATTTTATTGGTCAAAGTGCTAACTGATATCTTTGAAGACCACTGACTACAGTCATGAGTGGACATATCAACTACTGCCACAAATCACAACTTTCTTTATTGAAAATATTCTCCAAGGCATCGTTAAGGGGCATAAATCACAGGTACTATTGACAGAAGCAATATCTGAAGGCATTAACCACAAATGACATCAATAACCAAGCCTGGAGATCATCCTTGCTGGTATTGCAAGTCAATTAATTTGGAAGCTTAATGACCACAACATAGATATTATCACGTCAATACGGTTGTTGATTAAAAAAATACCTCAATCACAATTCTTGCAGTTAAAAGGCATGTAACTAGTCCTAAAATGGTTGAAAACAGGTTTTGGTTTTTGTCATTATTCAGTCGAAATGTGGTAGGGCCATTATTCAATCAGAATAATATGTATATCGGTCCAGAAGATACATGATCTTTTATTTCGTATTATGGTAACATTCATTCACACCAATGATGTACAAGACCCAGTATTTTGTAGCCACGACTGTGCTTGATGTCAGAAGAGTTGCCATTAGTCACTATATCTTATAGATTGAAACAGCATCTGCCAAACTGGAAGTCACTAGCCACAAGATCCAGCGATAGATCTCTCCATAAAAATGTCACAAACCATATCAATCAATGAAGCAATCGATTCTCAATCCCTAGGAAATTATCTTACTCCCCAGGGCGTGTATCTACATCTACCAGTGCAGCATTCTCCGTAGGTTAAAACAAATTGGAGAAGGTGGTAGAAGAGATTAGGTACAGCTGTCCATTCGTTGGCAATAATTGGCAGACAGGATGTGTAATTAACTTACATATGTCCATACCCTTATCCTAATGACACCTCCATAAAAGAATGAGGGAAACCTTTGACTGTTTCCCATGCCCATCATCCTTTGCACACTGCCATCATCATTAGATGGCTGTGGAACAGTCAACCACACATCTCATCTGGTAATTGAACTAATCATTGTAGCTTTCTTTATCCACAGGATTCCTTATTTTACATTTCAGTAAGTGTGCTAATGACAGTGCCTTTCAAAAGATTCCTCTTTTAGATCACAGTAATTGCACGAATTAGTGAGCCCTTCTGAATCCCTGAGATTTTCCTTTTCAGCAAAACTAATCAGCTTAGCTGCCATATCATAAGGGGAACAATCTGGGCTTAAGGTAAGAAAGAATGGCAACTATGACTGACATGCTCTAATTTGATTTTTGGACTTGATCCTGTCTTACTCTGTCTCAAAATATCATACAAAAAAATAGTTTTGTAAATGACATGTAGCTATATAAGAAAATAATAAGGCAAAAAATGCTTCAATCAATGAACCAAAGTGGAGTATTGATTTTTACCAAAAAAAAAATAACAGCAACTTAAGCTCACAGTCAAGATTTCTCTGGACTAGAAATGCAGTAACTGTTGTTTAAAAGCTTCCACAAGGGATACAAAGCTATAGCTGATCAAAAAATATGGCTGCTGCATGCATGTTGATAAACAGATTCATCACTTTTCTTGTCACATAAAATCCTGTAAAATACACAAGTGACCACTTAGGCAGTAGCTGGCTGCTCAGGTCTTTCCCTGACTGTGATTGTGACAATAAAAGTACTCCAAGAGGTTGTACATGTCATCGTCTCGGCCTTTGTGTCTTCTACCCCACATTACATGCCAGACTTACTGTCTCCAGTCCTACGCAACCATGAAGAAAGACGGATCCAGCAGCTAATGGAACTTGGTGGCCATTTGGACACCGGAAAATCTAACGCACAGTCGAATATACATGCAGTTATATTGCAATTACATGTTCAACTTTTTGCATTCACAAGATCACATATTTAAATAATGCTTTGTATTTTCATTCAATCGACATGTGAAACTTGAAAGTCATGTCTCATTGAAGCAAATCCTAATAAAGCCTTTCATACTTTTTGTTTCAGGTAGAGGGGATTCTGAAAAAAAATTGACAACCGCAGGGTAGACTTCGTCATGATCCATTTCCTGTCACCGTAGTTGACTTCAAAACACCCGTCTCCATGGTTTTTTCTTTTCAAAAGAGGTAGACAGAAATGCTCCGAGCACACTGCGTGGGTGGATACAGCGATAGATACTGGGTTTTAGAACCTTCCCTAGAGAGAATTGATTTAAAAGGAATGGGCATCACCACTGAAAGTACTGACCAAACAGCCCCATTACCTTTGTTAATGTGATCACTTTCTTGACCATCAGATGCTGCACAAGCATTTTAGATCAGACTTGCCATCATTTTGTTGTCTGCGTGAAAGACATGCCCAAAGCATTTACTGCAAAATCACCTAACCATACGTGGCTTGTACAATGAACCGCAAGGAAGAAAGCAGTGCTTTGTATCATGTATTTCTCAGCTACCAGTCTCATAGCAGAGTGTGCAGCTGGCAAGTGAGACAAACTTTGATGGAACTGTAAAAAGTAGCTACCAGTAGGACCTGGGTATTTGGAGGCATTAGTAAGGAAGATAAGAACACTTCATAAACCAAAGGAAATGACCTCACATTTAGATCTCAAGCTGATAACACATAATGCTCGCATGATAAAAGAGCATTAGACTGGTGCCTGACATGAAAACAAAAGGAATGATAAAACATGAAGAAGGGCTTGTGTATCAAGGTGGGCAGCAAGATTTCATGGCTCTTGGCAAGCATCCAGAATATGTTGGGTCATAATTTTCTTTCAACCTCTGGGTAAAATACCACCATTTGCTTATGATTTAAAGGAATTAGCTGGAAGAGGTTGTGTACATTTGACATTTGTGTAGGTTCTGTCAATACTTTGAATTCTTAAATGCAGATGACAAGAAATTTGTCCACAATGAAAAATCTGCCCAAGGAAAGAAATCCACCCACTCCCCCTTTGATATGGTTAATAAATATAGTATGGCTGTACCTCAGGCATTGAACCAGGCGTGTAGTGTTCTTATCTATGCTTGGCACAGATCATTTTGGGTTATGATTTTTATCCATGATCTCTTTTGACAAAATACAGTAACTGTTATGAATAGAGAATTTTGTACTTAATTTCTGCCAGTATAAAGTTAACTTGATGTGTATTAGGGTAAAAAGCTGACAATTTAGACAAATCTTTCTGTATCCACCTTTCCTTTTTTATACTAGATACAACATCAAACGACTGTTTCTTCAATACCATGGACAGCAGCCACTCTTTGAAGATCCTCTTTGAAAAGGGCATTAAATATAATCTATGATAAGTCTCACATGTACATCTGTCTTATCTCATCAGCATGAAGGAAAACAGGGTAGATGGATGACACAGCTATTTTAACAATTTATATAACATGTACTAGTTTCCAGGATCTACCACTTGCTTCTGTTTGTAATGTCTTTGGATGTTCAGGAACTTTACTTTTTTTAAACAATTATTTGATTACTTTGTATCACACTAAATCTTCTACTCAATTCTGTTTGTTCTGTGAATCTGTGAAATTAACCTCAACTTCTTTATGACTTGGAAATTTGATGGCTTGGTTTGCAATGCAGCTCAGCCTTGTCCCAATGCTCATGTACTAATCCCAGGCTAATCCACGATCACCTTCCTTCTCATGCATCAGTATATCTACAAGGTCACATGACTAATCCAAGCACCTCCTTTGATCCAGCAGAGCATGTTGGAAATTCCACACGACTTCCACATCCAGCACAAAGTGATCTCTCTCATGACCCCAATATATTCTGTGTTCCATCTACTTTCATTCTACCCAGCACTGCCTTAGAAAGCTTTTAACTCCCTAACTTAATGTCTTCTATAGAGATAATATGATTTCCCTAGGCAGCCTCTAAGCATGGTTTGTACTGCAAGTAAAGTGAGGGGCAATCCTTTTTCCCTCCCTAAACCTTGTGTGATAAAAGGGCAGCTGTTACAATAACACAGACCAACATGGTCTACTGCTTTTCCTGGAAAGCAGTTAAGGTTTGGGGAAACACATTCAATATGTTGTCTGCAACAATGGATTACGGGTGGAAGGGATGAAAATACTCCAAATACAGGGATCTAATTTACATGTCTAGAGCAGTCCAAAAAATGTCTCGCAGAACATAGTGACGACTATTACGACAAGGTGGAAATAGGAAATTGTTAACCTCCAAGTGGGCAAATGTAGTCTGGTTTGAAAATCAGAAAAAAATACCTATAGCTACAATTCACAATCACCTATTCTGGTAGAAACAACTTTCTAATTTGTTGGGAAGGGTGATGCTTAAATTTCAGCCTGTGTGAGTCTCTATGGCACTGGGTCAAATGCCATAATTTTACTGCATTTTCCATGCCTGGAATTTCGCCAGAATCAGATACAAGATTTCAGAGATAATGCCCTTGGATACACTCGGTGCCCAGGGCAGACATTCCATGCATGTAGATGAGTGACTATAAGAGGTGACCCCTGGGTTGTCAAAAAAAATTGGCAGCAATAGTCAGATGGGTTCAGAGTAGGGATGCTCCCCATGGACAGGGAAAACAATTGCCCAGTGATGTCACCAAGCATGAAAAACAGGTGGTTAAGCCACGGGCTAATAGAAAAATCAATTGTGATGGGCATGTAACCTCTCTGCCCTCTTCCCTCATGCACATGGGGAAAATAATAATACATCGCTGGTACCAAAGGACATCTCCAATTTCCTGCAAAACTACTAATCAACTAAAGAGTTTTCAAGCACGGAGATTGTCATGCACTCATTTCCTTCTCATCTGCCCATTATTGAATATTTTAGAGCACCGAGTACATGTATATCCGCTGCATTATTAATGTTTCATGTGAACCTGAAATTTTTTTCTTGATTCACTGCCAGTCACATCAGCATTGCCACAGACGCAAAGGTGACAACCACAACCATTTCCAACATTTAATAGCATTTCATTTCAGGCTTGACTTGCAGCCAAGCAAGGCAAAAGCAACTATATTGATTGTCCCCAATGCCCCCTGCGCACCCAATGGGCGTTGGATGGAGCCAGCAGTGCTGGCCTGTGTCATGACAAATCGCTCAGCCTGGGGATATAAATTGGTCGATGGCAAAGCAATTCAGTCTGCATAAACTGTAGAACCCAGCTTTATTTGCTTTTGATAGAGTGAACCTCTGTTCCATCCCGCCACCTGGCGGCACAAAAAAAAGAAGATGAAAAGGTTATTGAATTAACATAAGGCTGATATACTTCCGATGAATGCCAACCAAAAAGGCAATGGAGAGGAACTGCCTGGCTCAGCATCCATCTTGAGATAAAGGCAATGGTTGCATCTGGGTTGGAATCAATCATCGGACATATCGGCTCATCCCAGCTGGCAAAAACAGATATCCTTGCGGGTTCCATATTGAATATCTCCTGCAAATTGCAGGTCAAAGTCAGGTGCCTGTCATCAACCACACTTTGATTATCTACTAAGAAAATCTTAAAGTTTGTATTCAAGAATGGTACCACACCTTTTTTTTCGTAGTTCAATAATCTAAGCCAATGATTTGCAGGAATTAAAAATGAAGGAACGTAATAAATTATGTACATTATACATTATGGTACATAAATTTAAATATCTACAAGGCTTAACATTGCCATGACAAGAGACACCCTCCATTTTTCAACTTCACTCTGCTAGTAATTTCAGGAAACCTGAGCTGAATGGTCATATGACCTACAATCTGTGTCTTGGGATATTTCTCTTACATTGAAGGTTATTTTCTTCACATTGAATATATATTCCCTCCACATGTATGCATGTACATTATTGCAGTTAGTCCAGCCCTAAAGGAAATAGCCAATTCCTCCACAAGGTCAAACAAAATTGGTTACATCTCATGGAAAGGAGGAGATTAATTGCTGCTGAGGGCTGATAACATTTTATGAAGGAGACATGCCTTCTGATTGCTCCAATTCATTCATAATTTGCCTCCAGATTCCGTCATGTGGAAAAACACAGCCTAGTGCTCTATAACTGTACTTGCATATGGATTGAAACTGCCATAGGTGTTCAATCTGGGGAAAATAATTCCTTTAAGTAGACAGCATTACTTTGAACCTTTACTAAAGATGTCAGTGATGCTATGGTACGAGATTATATTCTAGGCCACAGAAAGGGCAGAAAATGCAATATTCATCATCTGACATGTAAGTTATATAACATTCAACTTTTTCCTTTATGTAACTTATGATTTATGCAACGAAAACTGTCAAACATTTCCCAGTTTCAATTCCTATGAAAAGTTATGTGAATTTTCATGAAGCACATACATACAGCAAGAACAGTGTCGAACCCAGTTTACAGTAAGCTTTTTCCATCTCTTTGAATGTATTGATGCTGTTTTACCATATCGACTTTCCAATGCCAACAGGTTCAAGATCAATGCCTATGCGAAGTCTATCGAGGGCTGCAATTTCTTGTTAATTAACTGTCTGCATAACAGTTGCCAATAACAGGGCAGAACCTGTTAAATACCAATGAACCTGGGGGAGAGCAGCAATTAAGTTTCATTGCACGGTCATAAAAACATTCCAATAAAAGGCATTTACCGGTGGCTACAATGTCTATGATCCCCTGACAAGTGTACTTTTAATGGAGTAAAAGTCCACGTAGCCAAGATCACCTTCAATATCGACCAATACCAGGCTATCCTGTTTGTCAACTTAACTTACAGGGACAAGGCTAAGCCAGCTTAACGAAAAATGCATATGCTACATTAAGGGTCAACTGCACCCGCCATTGGGCTCACAAACTGTCCCTGAAAAATTTTACCAGGACATATTCTGGGAACAGGCCATTTAAAAGTCACCAATGCCAAGAAGAATTATTAGATTTTGAGAAAAACCCAGATACCCATCAAGAAATATCTTCTGAATTTTTAAACTAAAAATTGCCAGATTCGCACTAAGAAATTTCTTCTTAAATTTTCAACTATTGCCAGATACGCACCAAGAAATATCTTCTGAATTTTTCAACTATTGCCAGACAGGGAGCCTTCTAAACAATGGGAACACTGGCAGCTACACGTGTACACGGCAAGACCTGAGTTCAACCTCACCTCAATTTTAAGAAATATTCAACAAAACTCAATGCTATTTCGACCATGTAACTTAACATATCACTGAAGACATTCTAAAGCTTCATGTAGCGAAAGTACTAGTGTTGCATGTAGTCTCGAAGTACATTGTCCATTTCTGTTTCACATAATGAAAATGATTATTGAACCACAAGCTGGTAGGTTTGGTTTGCTGATTCTGCAATTATATTGTTTGCATACTGCTGGTAATGACCAAGTTTAATACCGATCAATACTGACCTTAACACACAGGCCATTTTTGGTCACCTGCGCAATATTCAGCTGTTAGCTACAAATAGCAAAGCAGTGAAAAAATGGAAATTTACAAACCACTATTGACAGAAGTGCCCATGGCACTCTTGTCATAAACATGAAGTGACATTAAAAGCTACTTAATGTGAGTTAGTGCAGCCTGCATCATTCTGTCATTAGCAATAATATGGATTGACCATGACATGAAAAATATGTCTGCCAAGTCATACTCTTTCTGCTTTTTTTCTTGTGGTTTATGTTTTCAAAGATTGTCATTACCTTTCTTTAATTTAGTAAAATAAACCATTTGGTGTTTTATTGTCAAGACAGATGGTAAACATTTATGGTTCTGTTTTCCTAGACAAGTTCTAACTGTGCCTTTTGTGGAGCTGTGTGTGCAATTACTACTGTGGCCTGAAGTACAGTTCATGGGAGGCATGGCCAATGTCAAGTTTGACATCCATTAAGTCAGTCCAATAAATAGTTTTAAATGGCTGGAAAATGTGGCAGCTCAATGCTCCAGAACATCATGAAAAGACAGCTAGATAAACCAAAACCTCAAAGTTCACATCTGGCATCTAGCATGACAGAACAATACTGTGGAGCATGAAGAACGAATCGTTTTAGACAAGCCAAAATTTACCAATCCTTATACTTTTGTTTATTTATTTCAGGGATCTCCATTAGTGAGTACATGAATACATCACTAGTCTTCCTGGAGTCGACTAAAACTTACAACTTGTGACACATAACATATAGTAACCAACACAACATACTTGCAATGTACATGTACATGTAAACATTTTCTTAAAAAGTTCCTTTCACCCCAACAAAACATACTGTGTGTATATAACAGTTAATGTAAGGTAACCTAAAGTAGAAAGCCTGTACTTTGGCACCAGTTGATAGATGGACACTTACACCTTCAAAGGGTGCTAGTATAAGAAGGGTGCTTGAGCTGTCAAGGATACGGATTACCCCACAGAAATGGAAGAAACCCTTAGATTACTTGGACTTCGGTTTGAAGAGAAACTCTCAATGGTATGCTAGTTACAAAACAAGGTCATGGCAGAGACACATTGCACGTCCAGGTCCTGGAAAGTAAGTGGATGTTTTCCCACATGTAAGGCACACATGGGATGTCTGGGTGAAGGTGCAGAACTTTAGGGGATCATTTTGGGAAGTCAACATGTAAAGTGTCTGTGGTGCTAGAAGTTTTCTCATTTGGGGTTACATAACATGCTTAGTAAACTCATTCTAGACAGCCCCTGGACCGACTTAGAAGATTTCAATCCAGATTACATGTGCACTCAGCAATACGGAAGGCCATTAAACATTGCTTACCATTGGCGCCAGAAGCCAGGTTCAAGAAAGATACTGGTTTTAAAGTGCTTCAAATCAATACATTTAGTTCATATTAAAGTGCACATGACTCTCACACTGACAATTTACTATCGGTGGTGTACATCATACACAACCCACGTGCACATCCTGCATTGAAAGATCTTTGGCACCGGAGTAGACGGAGGCCATGCAGGAGATGGGGAGACCACATCAAGGAATGGACAGGCAGGTCGCTAGCTGACTGTACACAGAGGGCTAAGGACAGAGAAGGATGGAGGAGGCTGGTGCTTGACGCTACCATAGTCGGGCCCTCAAGATGAGAATGGGACAAGGTGAAGGTGAAGTATACATTAGGGGTGAGTTTGATAAAATCTAGAAACTAAAACTTAGAATACTTTCAAGTCAACACAGATGAATTTCAATTACATTAGGTGTCTGAAAATAACAACTAAATGTGCAAGTATCTTTGATAGAAATCCTAAGGCTAGATTCACTTCTTCATAATTTGTTTTGTATTCATTACCCATCACAAGAAAGACGCTGCATGATGACTCCAGCAGCCATTTTGCCTGTTCCAATTGCATATCATTGACATGGGTTACATTTGATATTCATTGCCTTTTTCATGGAGGAGAAATTAGAAAGGATTGATTTTGCACTCTTCTTGTAGTTATAATGTTGATCTATGAGAATATTCTGTTCTAAAAACAGCACAGAATGCACTCAAGCCATTAAGGATTTCTATCTTAGACAATCCATATGAAAACCTAATCCTTTGCTTGGTTTTAGGCTGTTGGTTGAGTCTACATGCAAACTGCCAATACTGCTGAGTTATCTAACACGACTTGCTGACGTACAAACCTAAAAATACACTTCCTATCACAGGACCCATGGCAATAGGTCAAACTTACATATTGCACAATCATGTAGTACCAGCATTTCCTGCAGTATGGCATTGGACACATTACTTATGATCTAGTTCATTCTAACTTGCACATTTTATCTACTCAGATGGTTTCTTAAAAGGTAAGAATTCAATTTTTCTTTAATCTTTCCTTACAGAGGCCATCTGAGTAGAAACAATGTGCAAGTTAGAATGAATTCTCTACTCTCTTTTAACTGACTGTGCATGCAGAGCATGTTGTATTCTACAATGTAAATATCACATTTTAAACTTAAAGTATGAAGAGCAAAAGGTAGAAAGCACTCTTTACCTTTGAAATTCCATTCTATTAGAATATCTGAATCTGTAAAACAGCAACATTAAAATACCAACAAACAGCAAATGCAACTTAATACTTGTAAGTTGCTACTATACAGACTATGCCTGTCCTTGGTGCTGAAGTATATGTATTGCAATTCAAATGTATTAGGATGGGAATTTATATAACTAGCTTATGCACAATACAGCATAAATCAACCTTATATGACATTTTCTACGCTGCTAGCATAAATCTCTAATAAGTACCGACAGCTTCGCTGCAACCTGTCAACTCACAGTTACAAGTTATTCATCATAGTGACAGTGTATACATAACCAAGGGTACCCCATTAACCCATCATGACTGTTTGAATCCCACATACTAACTCTCCCCAGGAATAGCATCACAGAAATAACTACCCCCGACTGTGTGGAATAGTCATCAATCCATCCACTGTAAATGTCAGAGTGAAGAGAAATTAGCAAAGACCAGAAAGGTAACTCAGTGGGATAATTTGTTACTCCTTGGTCACCTATAGAATTGTGAGCTAAAAAGTCATGCAAGTAAAAAGTCGCATTCTGTTCATTTCCTACTGGGGGACAGGGGTGATAGACTGTGTTTAGTGATTTCCTCATGAAATTGAATATTCCTGCAGATTATTTTCATACACTATCTTCACCTTCACCTTGTCCTATCCTTGTCTAGAGGGTTGGGGATGGGAAAAATTCCAATTGTCATACAGTATTCAGCATTTGGACCCAGAGGGGATTTTATTTGTTTCCTTATTTGATGCCCCCCGTGATTCTTTCATACCTACACTAGAAGAAATATGTGTGGAATGCATACAGATTTGCTTCAGTTTTGATTAACAAGCAAGCACCATTGCCAATAACTTTTTTACAGAGCTCTATTCAAATGATCTTTTATGATGCAGCACATTTAAAGCCTGGTGCAGAGTTATAAAAACTGCTGTAACCAAGTAACAACATTCTGATTTCATCCATATGCCTCAGTAAATAGCATAAACTTTACAATGATAGTAAAATCAGGAATTTTCAACACAGCCTTTAGTAGTAATGGTCCATTGCCTATTCCTAAGTTATGAGTAACATAAACATACACCTACTATCATGTTCAGTATCTGTTACATCCATACAAATGACAGGCAACAAGCTTTCAAGTTGCAACTGTAACAGAACCGTATTTGATATTCCTGTCCTTGGTGCTGACATGCTGTTTTTCATCTACAATGGCATAGAGGCCTTTAACGGGTGCTTCGAAGCCATAGACTTTGTGCTGGGCTGATTTTATCAAAAAATGAAACTAGTTTATCATCAATAGAGAGTGGAAATGGCTGTCCTTTTGGTGAAATCTACCATAGACCCATTTATACTAGCAAAGGAAAAGCTCACTGTGAGAAATCATGATGCCTAACATTTTGCCTGCTATCCCCATACCTCGTTCAAAGTCATACACCCACTACAAAGACTGGCATCTCCTAGTCTCTAGAGACAGATTTGAAGGTTTATGGGGAGCATACAAAAACCTCCACGTTCATGTTTGATATGTGTAAAATGCCATGACATTTGCTCCTTAATTCTTGCATCAAAACCATCTGGACCTGTTCCAGCTATTGACGATTCATAGAAAAGGAATGACATTGCTGCATGGTATAGTGCAGGATTACCACCAAGTGGCACATGGATCTGTCACATATCCCTGGGTTGCTGTAGATGTAAAATCAATGGACACTTGATTCTTTGTCGCTCTGTCTTTCCTTTTTTCGGAGAGAGAAACATCATCAATGGCATATGCAAGGTACTGCAAAGTGTCTAATGGCTATCTGCATGAGGCAAACAGTAACATGAACATGGTGATTGACAGTTTTCCAAAATTGAAACAGTTTTCCAAAATTGAAACAGTTTTCCAAAATTGAAACTCTATGTTCAATACTTGGAATAGGGATCAATAGGAACTTATAATATGCATAGGTCAGAAGGCCCTAGGGAAAACACCCAACAGTCAGCATGGCTTGTCCTACCAAGGACATACCAGTTGCACGCATGGTCCAGTACTCAGTGACCCAGCTTCTGAACCAGAAGGTTGAGAATTCAAATCCCAGTTAATGTTGCACACCAAACTTGCATGCTGGACAGGTGTGTTATGCCAAAAGGCAGTTATACCAGCTATACAACAATGACAATCCATGGTCCACTGCTCGTTGTATGTACCAAAAGAGCTCGGGGAATTTCCCAGGTTGATTGATCCTATACATACTGTACAGTACATCTGTCACTCTTGCAACAACCAATAGAAGATTGACTGTTCAGTTGGGTAGTTAACCTCATTGGAGATATACTCCATCTCCTGATTTCCCCGACCACTCTTTCTCTGTTCTGTTTTTGTTTGGAGTCTGCGTCTTGGATATGCATACAGTCACCACGTTGTATATTGCCAGTAATGAATTTTATGGCATTGGTATCTGCACTTAAGAAGAATCTTATTACATTAAAAACATGTTGTAAAAAAGTAGAATACCATGATATTAAGTCAAGAGAGTCAACATTCTATGCAAACATGGCTGTCTAGACTAAATAAACATGTGCAGTGCATACTGATTCAAATATTATCACTTCTAATCAAACAAAAGTCAGTATTAATTCACCTGTAAATACTTTAGGGGATAATATATTTAACATGTTAATGTGATATATTGTAACAACAGAGGTGTTTCAAAGTTCAGGACAACTTCTCATGAATATAAACCAAGTTTAGTGGGAACAGTTGAAAGTGAAGCTCTTGGTATAGATTTTAAAAAGGAGCCTGGCTGAAAATCTTTGCAATATTTCCCAGCAACCCTTTGCAATCAATCTTTCCTAGCCCGAATGTGCTGTTTCTCAGAAAAGAATCTTAAGCCATTATGTTTCTCAGAAAACTACTTTCTTTTAAGATGTTCTTCCTTCTCCAGACACAGTAGGGATCCATACAAAACAGCTTGGGAGGCTTCCCAAAAATACATTACAGATACCTTTCAGACCTCCTACCGGCAATTAACAGGTCTTTCTTATCAAAGGCTTCCTGACAAGAGCAGTGATTAGCAGTTTGAGCAGGAATTCCCTGGCATGTTAACTGATCACTCAGAGACACTAGAGTTTCTCTCAGTGCCATTAGATCCTGTCTGTGTGGGTGGGAAACATTCCACCTGTCCTTGCGGTAGCAGAACAGGAGGTAAAAAAAAGTGACTAATTTGGACCTTTCAAAATCCATAATAGGGTGCACAAGAAAAATACAAATCTACAAAATATCTGAAAAAGAACTAGAATTTTCTCTACCATTCAGCACAATTTCTGCCTCCTTGTTAAGCACAGAACAATTTCTGTGACTTTTTCAAGGATTTTTTTCAAACTACTTATACCCAAACTATTATCGACTCCAGAGGTTGTGGATAAATACTGTGTTATACGATCTTGTACAAGACTAAGCTGCTTGTCCACACCTCCACTTTTCTCCCCGATGCTTTAAACTGACTAACAAAAACAACTTCTTCCTTTCCATTTTTCCTTGACATTCCTCTAGCCTGGATGCTGTGTTTGCGTAGGAGTTGCTGAGTAATCATTTGGAGAGGCGGGGCACAAGAATCGGATGTAACAGCTGGCATATTTAAAACCTCTTCACTGTTTCTCCAAGGAAATGAATGCAGGAATCACAGTGTGCAACACAATTTTTTATGCTTTGTCTTTTTGTAACTATCTATTTTGTTAATTTCAATGAAATGATACATCTGATTTATCTTTTGAACTCTCATTGTACAACAGACACTCCTATATGACTGTTCTGTAATTGACATCTGTGATAATTGTTCATGCATTCACATTTTCAGTGTGATTAAAATTCGACCAATGCCATTTAAAACTCCCCCCAGTTATATTGCCATCATTAGCGCCCAGCAATCTCTTGACACCTCTTTTCGGTATTCTACGCAACCGTTTTATGCAACATCGTTTTCCAACAAGACAGCACTTGACCGACCTTTCTGACTGACAGTGATAAAATAGTCATGAGTTACAATGTACTCATGAAATAAGCATAATCACCCATCAATATTGTATGAAAAAGTATCCTATCTTTAAATGGCAGAATAAAACACTGGGAGGAGATACAATATATTTATAACAGATGGAAATGTTACAGCTGCTGGAGTTTAGAGCATGCAATCAAAATGGTATTGTGCTTCAGAATTACTTTCCATGAAATGCAAGTGCTACGACTACATGTCCCATTACACCATTTAATAATAATATGCTGACAAATTCTCCCTTAATTAAACAAGACCTATGACATATTCTCTATGTCAGAATAGTTATATCCATATTCAACGAGATACGAACAGAAAGTGTTGAAAGAGGTATAGCTTTGTGCAAACACATGATTAGCTTAGAATATTTTTATCCATTAAGCACATGTCTACTCAAACTGCTTTTAGATCTAGACTTATCCCTGCTTCTTATACATTTTAAATGTGATACATTTAAAATGCATAAGAAGCAGGGATAAGTCGTAGATCTGAAAGCAGTTTGAGTAGACAAGTTCTTATGGGTGAAAATATTCTAAGCACTTAAGATAACACCTCTTTCTTTTTAAACTTTGAGCAATTGGGCCATCAAGTTGACCATAGTCATTACCAAGCCTCTGCCTCAGACTCCAACTTTGAGATAATGACCTTCACAGTTTGTTTAAAAAACGCTCCTGGCAGATTGGTGGTATTTCCGACTAATTTCTGCACAGTGGAGCAGCATATTGAAACCCCTTGGTGTTTTGATGTGTCTGTACTTTCCTGCCCAAACTGCTATAATGGCATACCTGGCGTGAAGGAGACAGCTGGGTTCTAAGACCAAATGGGGTGGAAAGTGAAAAGGGGAGGGAGGACTGGCTAGCTTCCAAAAAACAGCTGACTGAGCCGACTGTCATATCTTTTGTAAATCTGAGTAAAATGTTTCAATCCACATACCCAAAATGTTATCTAATCCATCACTATTTCAAAATGTCACCAAAATAGAAACTAAAAGTAATGAATGAAATTCATTTTTGATATCTTGAATACTTGAATGTCGCATGCAATTTCATTCATTTTGCAATTGTCTGAAAATGTCAGAATTGATGAGGAAATGAGTTTAGTCACATTTATAAACATATATGAAAAGCGATGCTGAAGAGGAGACAGACTGTCTCAAAACAAAATGTCACTGATTTTAGATAAGCAGTTGATGAGAGAATGATGGGACTGTTGAAGGTGATACATTATGATAATTCTTGTGCACATTCATGAGTAGTGTGCATTTACAAACAAATTGGAATGGCCTTTTACGGTTAAGCATGATCTGAAGCAGGAAATTGTGTGGATGACTGTTTTCCACTTTACAAACAATTTTCAATTTGAAATGTTTGAAATTCATCAAAAGTTTGGGATTTCAACTTTTCTCATCTTGTCACTTGGCATTTTCTCAAGGCTAAATGAGAGCTGTTTGGCAATCCTGTAAAAGAGCTTAGTTTCTAAAAGAAAATTGATGCAGTATCAACGCAATTTTTTTTTTTATCTCAAAAACTTTTTCGGTGCAGGCCTAGGTTTTAGCCATCAAATATTGACAAGCCTGAGTGTTCCATCTAACCCTGGGTGCAAAGCAAGCAAAAATTTCACCACCTGTTATGGTCAGCAGCTCTTGCATAAAAGCAGACATTGCGGAAAATCCAATCAGGTCCTGCAGTTATGGCCTCAGCCAGTGACTGCCACAGGACTCTAAGGCATCAATGGGAGCCCATTACTGCTCACAGCTGTATATCTTATGCAATGACAACCACTTGATAACTGTTTTCTTCTGAGGTATAAAATTATATATATGCATAAGTATGAGGCTCTCTCCAGTATTCATTCTTCTGTCCATGGATGCAATTTCGATACTTGGGATGGACACAAATTCCAACCATTCCAACCAAATCATCACATTTTTATCAGGTTGTTTACGGAGCCACAGAAGTCACAAAGTCAAGATGAAGCCATCAGAAATTTGTCCCCTTAAAATGCAGGAAAATGCGTTTCAGTGGGTTAGGATTTCAAGATTTTCTAGGAGATTGAGCATGCCACAAGGCACAATAGATTTCTCTTGCCTTCAGTACTTGGGACAGTCAGCAAAGAAAAAGATCTGAAGAGAGCCCTGCTATACCCATACCACCCCAGGTCTGTAAGAGTGTACTTAAAATTTAGACTGATTTTTCTAAGTGGTCAAAATGGATTTCTATTTCTGGAAATGAAAGACTAGGAGTGAAAATAATGTTATACTGAATACCTTTGCTTCACCTGCTATTTAGTGCCACCAAAATGTAACATTTTCAGCACATTTTGGGACTACAGGAAAAAACAAATCAAATCTCATTCTTGCCACCTGGACCTCCCAATCATCTAGGGCACAGTTACTGGTGAAAGATTAGCTCCGTCATAGCTCGATCAGTATGTGTCACATCTGACCTTATTGCAGTTCTACAGATGAATACCCAGGATCAGACTTGATAGTAAGGAACATGCATCACAGTAATCCCTTGTTCCTGATCCTGACAAAGCTACTTGTCAAGTACAGGTACCACCTTGTTCACTGCATGGGTCTATTCATGGATGCACAAACATAGTTACATGAAAACTCTACTTGGAGTTAGATGTACATGTATGCTACTTTGAATTCAGCATGTAACCTACAGGATTTCTTGCTGGAGGGAAAAAGCTCACCGGCTATGTGAATGATACATGATTGGCCATACCATAAAATTTTCATGGTTTCTTGCAATCCTCTTTCAGATGCCGTACTAGCACACTTGAAAAGGGTAATTGAAGCAAAGACTGCCTTCCAATCCAACCCCAATTTAGACTAACAGCAGAATTCACAGCTTCAGAGAAATCCAGCAGGAGTTTGCTGACATTCAGGTCAGGCTGGAAGTGAGAATGAAAGGAGAGCTATGTGTCACATGGGGCAGGGTTGGAAGGACCAGGTGTGGCATCCAAGACTGATAATTACCAGGCAATCATCTCTACAGTTTCAGCCTGTACAACATTATGCATCTAGGCCAGGACAACTGTGTTGGCTCTGCTACTGAATCTGAATTGTTCTACGACACGGCCACCAGTACGTACACCTCTAGTATGTTACATAAGTTTGCAAAGTTACTTTTACCAATTTATTATATTAGGCATTAACTTCGACTGTGGTTAATGTCAACTGTGATAAAACTGCTGGGTACCCTAAGACCGCCACTTAAAAAAACATAATCTCAGGCCTTCTCAAGACTGTCTTGAACACCTGGATATCAGAAGTGTGGGGATTACTGATGCTGTAGTGGTTGATTTCTTTTCATTCACCTTTTTTTTCAACTCAGTCTTACCGGTACGTTATCAAGCAGAATTATGAGAGTTGACTTTATATCAGATCAACATAACTACTGAAAATTTGAGACGGTTGCTTCAACATCATCCCCTTGTTGCAACCCACTCTGTACAACATCACATTTCATCCCACGATATATTTATGTGTTGGAGCCGGGCTAGCTGAATTGCTCCTTTATCGGCTCATCCCCTTCCATTTCACGTGCTATGATGACCACTTTCCTTGTTAGTTGCCAACGGCAGCTTCACAAGGCGGTTCTCAGCAATATCTCCACCATCAGCACCTTCTGACAACTGTCTGCTCCGCTGAGCATCGGCGTCCTGCATGACCTTGCTACCATGATGACGTCAATTCCTACTGTCTGGAGCCCCATTACACACAGGGCGTGCTCGGGAGGGGCTTAGAATAATCTGTTTCTTCTTCCAGCCATTTTATCTGAGCGATGAGGTATTACCGTGCATGAAAGGTGGCGGGATCCGAGGGGCGCGATGCACTTTAAATAGTACATTCGCCTTCTCCCCTGCTTTGCCCAAATTCAATTTTAAAAGTCAGAGCAATAACTCCTTTTGAGTTCTGCTACCAGCTTTCAGAATAACAAATTGATTTTTGATGACAACCAATATTTTTGTGCTATGTACCTGCAAAGGTAGATCAGTAATCAAGCTCGCCCTATATATCTGTCCGTCATGTGAGAGGGCTTTCAAGAGATTTGACGTCAGTATTAGCTTTGAACCTTAAACATGCAGACCTGAAATACAGTAGAATTAAATAAGGAGATGAATGTTAATGGCCTCTCTACATGCAAAAAGTACATAAATTGAAGAGGCTTGTCCACAGCAGCTTGGCATAAATGGCAATAAATATCAGGGTTGCTTTCCTCCACCTGAGATTAGTTGCTACTAACTGTTGCTGAATGAAAAAAAATATTTATGGCTTTTTGTAATATGTAGGCTCTAGAATGCCAACAAAATAACTATGATTTTCTGAAAGTCTATAATTTCTTAAGTCATTTCTTATGAATATGTGACATATCCTGAATCTGAATTGGTTAACTGGTGTAACTGTTTTTTGGCATTACATGCTATACTTGGTTCATGGTCTTAAAAATCTCCAAAAAAAGTTTTATGTGTTGTTTTCCTTCGGGAATCTTCATGGGGCTACAAATAACGAATCCGACCTTTTTGCAGCACAGTCACTATAAAGTGTAAGTGCCTGCTGCATTAGATATCTCATGAATCTTTGCTTATACCAGCTAGAAATGGCTCGGCACTCCTCATAAATCTGATGAGCCTTACTGTTTTGCCTCCATCAACGTTATCTCCCTGCATCCCAACCTATGGAGAATACCAAATGTGTTGGGAGAAACCACTGTGTCATTTGCGCCCATGTAAATAGACCTGTGTTGTCTTCTTGTTTACTCATGACCCATAAGAAAATCAGTAAGATTGTCTGATATAGATGCTAGCACATAAATTCTGAAGTCCTTTATCATCACCCTCTTCTCCTAATAAACATCACCACCCCTTTGTTAAAATGGTATCATCCAGTACATGTATCTAAACACCTCGCTGATGATCTAGCTCTCTGAATTAAGGGACTTGAAGATAATTACAATCAAGGGAATGTCGTTTGGAGCTCTGGTGAAGAAATAATGATGCATTCAACCTTCATACATGCTATCTGCATAGCTGCTGTTGACCTAGCGATTCATCGTACATTCGTATGCCATCTGTTTGCATCCCGCAATTACTCAACGCAAGCATCTCTAACAGTAAGCAGTAAAGTCATGAGGAGTTCTCTAGAAGAAGGGAAATACAGTGAGAATAGTTCAGTCCTGCAATAATGAAGGACGTGAATTCTACAACTCATGTAAATCACGTAACCATTTTTCCACAGCTTTTGGGCAGAATTAAGAGGTTTTGGTGTTTCTCTAGATTTGAAAGCAGCTTGAGGCAGAGCAGTGATTCTTATAGCACATAGCTGGCATGGTGGCCCCACTGAAATAACCTCCATGTTCCAAGCTTTTACATCAACCTGCGATAAAGTGGGTAAATATCTCAACTTTTACTTTTTTTAACACTGTAGCAAACTTTCAAGGTTATGGTAACAGAAGCACTGCACTGGTAATGAATATCACCTTATTTACTATGTGAAAAATGTAATTTATCTAAAGGAAATATGAACAGTTTACATGTATTATTTCAACAAGGTGCTCTCAAAAGCCCCTTGAAAAGAAAAATTACATATTGAATTAGAATATAAAATTTTGAAGAACATCATTCATTCTTGCCAATTACGCTTGATAATTCTTAATCTTAAAAGGTTTCCTTGTCTCATCCTGTATATGTATTTGTTGTTTTTGAAAAGAGGCTAGCTTCCCCAGGTAATTGTATTACTTTCCTCCCTAGAGTGCAGCAGACGTCATCATCCTGTGGTTACAAAACTAACAAGGTGAAAGCAGACACTCCTGGGTCTTCATTAATGTCAGCAGTTTCTGGAACCCACTTTGCTAATTAAATTCTCTGTCACAAAACCTGTTACTGTCCTGAAAGGAAAAAGAAAGGCTTGGCTCTGTCTCTTCCTCAGACAGTTCCCTAATCTTATACATGAATCTATAATTATAAAATATAAAAAAGACATGTTATATATGTCATTGCTTTCATGATAGCCCTGTTTTCCTCTGAAACTATCCCTCTCTATCCACATGAGACAATAGAAAGCTAGCCAACTGCAAAAATGGCAGAGAAAGTGAAAAAATTGTGTTGTTTGGCCAGGTTGAAACTAAATCCATTCTATTTCTTAATCATGTCCTTGGTACTGAATTGCCTTCCGCTAACAATATCACCAACAGGCTCTAATATTTTCCATTAGTTTTGCATTCAAATGCATCAACATAGATCAATGATCAGCTGTAACACAATACATGTACTCATTAAGTGTTTCATAAAGGATTTTATGTATATCATTATTTCAGATGGAAAAGAGAAAAAATGCCCATATAAAATCATTGATTGCTTAATTTTCTTAACCTACTGCTTGCCACAGGCTGACCCATAAATTCAAATTTCAGTGTAGCAGAAATATTGTTGAAGAATTTGCCTTAACTGTTGTGATTTTCTTTCCTTCATGAACTAACAGTACAGTACCAACAGTACTGAGAAGTCTTCACCGCTGCATAATGCCCTCGTGTTTGACAATTCTTATCCCAAAGTTTGCCCCCAAGAACCCAACTCTAACCATTTAAGTCCTGGTTGCCAGCAACTGTCTGTCATGTTATCTGCTTCTAAACCCATCCCACCCTTATCCCGGATCATCCCTGGCGGTCATCCAGCCCAAAGTTCCTGCCCTGCCTTCACAAGCAGTAAGCCTCTGTGTACATCACAACAACTCAAGATGTCGGCGTGCCAGACATAAAGGTCTTCCCACAACTGGCACGTTTGGTCGCCCCAGTTGCCGGTAGGATAAACCCCTGGCTTCCACCGCTATGCCATGGCACGAGGTGAGCGGTTGCAGGCGTGAAGCCCGCTCCGTCGGCAGGCAAGGAACGTGGACATGGAGATAAGGCTGTCATGTATTTGGCCTGGGGGATAACTCTCTGGACTTACGATCTGCCGCTGACGTTAACTATGAACAGGTGCATACCTCCTACATAAAGATGTAGGGCAGTCCGGCATCTGCGCTACTGGCAGATTTATTGATTTACTGCAAACAACAGTGTAGAATTACAAACCTTCAACATTAGGCATATGGTACAAATTGCTAACATAGGTGTTACAAGGCTCTTCTGCACTGCGTGATAGAGAAATACCCAGTAGGTACAATGTGAAAAGCAGAAAAAGTCAACTTGTTTATCCATGCCTTAGATTTACTTGCTTTGCCACTCACATACACCTTTAGTCCTTCTGTTACTGTAAAAAAAAGCATTACCAATATTTCTGTAACACATTTGTATCAATCTTAAGCACTCAAAGACTACAAGATAAATTGTAAGGAAACAATTCTATGTTCTACTGTGGGGTAGAAGTCCTCATAACAAAATTCACAAATAGAGAGAGGAGACATTCAAGAATACTTGTGCTGGATCTATGGCTCATGTGATAACCCTAGATGGTCTTCTACCCATATACATCTGAGCTTTATCTCCCCCTGGTGGTTTAGAAGAAGTATGTCAATCTTTGAAGTAATGCAAATGCTGGACTTTCGCCAAAAAACCTTTTCCGCCTTCAAAGATTTCACAGAGCTAAATCATTGTACAGTTAAACGTATATCTCCCGGCGCATTCTTGTGACACCAAGATGCATGTCCACATGGAAGGGTCAAGAACGAGCCATAGGTTTTCACATTTTTCCTGGAAGATGTCACTGCCCGATTGAAACACCCAACATTATTGCACATTTGTTACACTGAAGATCTGTCACTGTCCTGACTTCAAAGCCTCTTGTGACTAAAAGCCTCTAAAGTTTTCCAAAGAATTTCTCTCGGGTGTTTACATGGTTGGTAATGTCAACAGTTGGTTTGAAGCACCTCTGTGAAAAATGAAAGCGTCCCAGAGGGGGAACGGCGTTTTGGACGCCGTCTCTGCCCATCAGACGCGTCCCTGTCCGTCTGTCCGTCTAAACTGCCATCAACAGCGTCCCAACACAGTTGGCGGTCTGCAAACTTGCAACTCTGGACGGCCGGACGAAAAAGGGGTCACGCCTCCCGTCTCTCCCCAGACGTCCTTACACGTCTGATGTGGCGACAGGCGTCAGAATTAATTTATTTACGACGTTTTTCACGTGGTTTAGGCTTCTAATGCACATGCGCAAGATTTAAATTAAACGCGCCGACCGTTAGTGGCGCCTGTATTAGTAAGAGACACTGTTCGGTGGATGTCCGCTTTTTTGCCTCTTTGTCGAATTGTGCGCACTTTTGGGGGGTGAAATTCACTTCTACACGCAGCTGTATCTTCCGACGACACTGTACGGAGTTTGGGTTTAAACCAGCGACCGACTAACACGTCAAACGAGGTGTTAAAGGATGTCACTAAGTCATCGGCAGATTCCGAGTGTATCGAGGCAGTTCTGTCACAACAGTTTTCTTTTGTTTTAGGAGACTCGGTAAGTGAACAAGCATTTTATGTTGTCAGAAGTATACAAACGAACATGTAGTGCTACAATTGTTACAGAAGAACAAGCAATTATTCCGAGGATATGTAAAATGTAAGATTCCCAAGTACCCTCCCCACATATGGGACCACACACGGAGCTGAGGCAAATTGATCGATGTTTTATCGCCGCAAAATGTAAAGGCGCACAAAAACAATGTGTAGAATAGATGTATACAATACCTGAGGTTTTAATACAGAATGATGATGCCGTATAAATGTACACGTTATGTTAAATCTTACACAAAATCCAACGGCATAAGTTTCGGCACACGGCATGTTGTTTGAGCTCCATGGTTTGAGTAAGCTGCGATGGTGCCATCTCCAAACGCAACGGTCAATGTTGTTTTCATATTAAATTGTTAAAAAAAGAATACGCACATCGTAAAATGCAACTATAAAATATCTCATGTTTCAATAAAGAATGATAATATGTTGAAACGTGCACTTAGACAACATTTAATTTTTTAAATGTTTTGTTCCCGGCCTGTTGTGTTTGTGTGCGCTCACGTGGCGGTGATTTTCAGCGGCGCCTCCCGATTTTGCGAAGAAAGCTCGTCACTGTTAAACAATTTGTTACGCCACACTTTGTAGAGGAAATGCGAAGAAAATCGTACGATTTCCGTGTGATTCTGTTTGTATTTAAAGCCTTTTGTGCCATGGTGGCAGCGTGAAGATTAATTTAATTTACCGTGATCGAACACCGCTGTATGATACCCCCATCATGGCCCATCATTTTTCGGGCGTCTCAAAAGGCGTCCCGGTTACGTAATTGTTCCAACCGCAACCGAACGCCGTCCGAAACGCCGCTAAAATCCCGTCTAAGCCCGTCTAAAATGCCGTCTAAGCCAGTTTCCAGACGTCGTTTCGGGCGGCCCAGACGTCTGTCTGGACGCGTCAAAGGTGCCAATCTAGACGCGTCCAAGCGTTTTGGACCGTCTTGGACGTTTAAAAGGCCAGTCCAAAGCCGTCTAAAGCCGTCTGCCATCGTAATCGTCCAGGGCGTCTCAATAATCTAAGACTCTTTGGACGGGCGTCAGAAACGGCGTTTCACCGTCGGGGACACCTTCATTTTTCACAGAGGCAAAGCTGTAGCAAAAGGCATCCTGCTACACTAACTGTCTTGTAATGTAACTGCCTATCTTGACCTTAGACCTACATGTAGGTCCTCCAGTACCTATTGGAACACTGGTCAGTTATTATCAAATAGTTCTCCAGACATTTTTACCTGCATAGACCTAAAAAAAGAAAAGGCATACTTAAGTTTTCAGGCTTAGAATGTATTACTCTGAGCCACACAGCTATTCGATCACATCACGTTTTGACATTCCTTAGTTTCAGGTAGCTAGTTCATGTACATATAGGCCTCTAGGACTTTCATAAAAGGCAATTTTTCTCACTATAGGGAACCATTTCAACAGCCAGACTGCCTATTTGTAACATCCAGTATGGACACACAGAAAGACTTGTGGCCTGCAAGGCTGAATTCCTTCATAACTTTCACAAGTTATACTATTTTATGTGTTGCCATTTACTCCTTCCTGAAGCCCTCCGATAAAAAAACAAACATCATTTTAATTTAATTTAGCGATGGCACTTTCTCTATTTTTCCCCAAGTGCTAAAAGCCATTTGCAAGAATCTTCTTCATACGACAATATTCATGAATTTAAAGGTTCAAAGAAGTTGTTCGTTTGAAACCCAAGGCCTTTCATCTGGGAAAATTGCAATGTTCAAAGGAGGAATGTCGGCTGAGGTTGCTCAGACCTGCAAGACATGGCAGATCTGAAAGTTTTTCTTGCTAGATAGAATCAAAACTATTTACTGTTAACAAGCTATCCTGGTTTATTCACATTTAGTTTCCTGAAGTAATAAGTAACTTTTTGTCAAATTAGTAAGTGAAAGTAATAGTCCTACATGTTCATGTTCATTTGAATTCACAGCAGAGACTGGTTCCCAAAGTTTGGGCCGAAAGCCAATCCCCTAATGTATGTCTCCAATCATCTCAAACAGTTTTGGTAGACGGACTTAAGGGATATTTCTGATGGCCAAATAGAAGAAATACCTAGGAGTATGGCACTGCCTCAATTTCTAAATGCCTCTATCCATTTGGACGTTGCTGAATGCTGATGGGTGCAGTTACAATTCCAGCATAAACCGTGATCACTCTGTGGGGAAACAGGGCTAAAATTGAAGCCTAATGTGACCTACAGATCACCAGAGTGACTGTTCCATCACCCTTACTTCAATATTCATCCTTCCCTCTTTCACTGGCTCAAAACTACAGTCTGCAGTAAAACACAACTAGATAGCTAATCTAGCTGAGGTTAAAGGAGATGCTGATATTCAATAAAGTGATCAAAGCCACGGTTCAGCGATAATGTAAAAAAGATTGCCCTTTGTTCCCTGTCAATTTTGAATTACCAAAATTATCAGGTAGGCAGGGTGAAGCATATCGTCTCCTCTTCGGTAGTCATGCCTCATATGTCATGATCATACTCATTTTGATAAAATATCCTGCAACACATTTACTTGGGCTGTAAATTATTTTTCTCTCCAATGTGTCTTCATGAGAATATATCATGCAACATCTGGAGCCAGCTTAATTTCAGAAGAACAGATTCCACCATAGATCTCCTATTAGAGGCAATTAGATTTAAGTCAGCTACATAAAAGGAGACTAAACAGGTGGTAAAGGATTCTGAATGAATCTGACAAGCCTCTTTTCCCCCATTACAGAGTTCCCACATTAGCCAAGCCATTGGGAGAAAAATGGTTGTCTGCTTTCACTCACAGCTCAATCCTCAAACAAGCCAGGCCCTTTAGGTTTATCAGGTGCCGAATGACACAGCGCTGACAGACCAGGAAAACCAAAACAAGACGTGCTTCAGAAATGTGCCTCAGAAATGTGCTTCATCAGAGACTTTCCCCGCCATACAGACTGGCTCCAGTCCACCATCAGTGACAGAATTGGACTAAACGATCATACTAAATGTCAAGAGTAACGTTAAACTCTGTGTGACCTTCAAATGTGTTACATAACATACAAGCTTCCATAACCCCATTCCACTCTTATAGGTTATGGTATTCATTGGTCCTTATGTAAGTTAGATTAAGTTACTTTTAAATATATTTTGTCTGTTTCTCTCAATATGCAAACTAAATTTAGTGTAAGAATTCCTTCAAATCGCTTCCTCAACATGATTCATTTGTTGATTTGGGGAATGAAAAATAAATCCTCTATGTTGATTGAAACGATTTTAAGAATTGCAACACCACTGCAGATCCCTCCACAGCCCGCAGTACAGTAGCTGTCACTAATAGTTCCAATAATGTAAGCGCACACATAAATTAGTCTGTCTGCCAATCAATGTCACCCACACAGGTTACAGGTGACACTTATGATGTACTATCTGGCACATTTCTCTTCACCTCCATCCATTTCCTCCTTCCATCCATTTGAAAACTTCCTGTTGGTTAAATGTCAAAACTTCTGGGGGTTTACTGAACTACCAATTCTCAAAGATTACATAACTAACACACTTTGATATCACCAGATGCAACGTTTTTTGTGAACCTGCCACTAGGAAATGACAGGTGGATACAGAATGCATTGTCTTGTGCAAAAGAAATAAATACTTCAAGCATACATTACCAGGTCAGTATGCCATGCGATTTGACAAAATTGTGCAAATGGCCGGAAGATGCCATCATGGCTTATGCAGTTAGCAATTTCCTGTATAATCCTCTGTAAAAAGAAAATTTCAGTTGACTAGTCCGGACTAGTCCGAGGTGGTCCCAGCAGGTCCCAGCAGGTCCCAGACTTTTGGGACTAGTCCTGTCTGACACAGATCGGTCCGAGGTGGTCCTGGGGGTCGGGGACATAACTAGTCCAGCAGGTCCACTGGTCCCGGACTAGTCCCGGACCTGACTACAACCCTTTGGACTAGTCCCGTTATATGATAATGAGAATATCACATGATCTTCACCAAAATCGGTGATTGGTGCATTTGTAATGAGAGAACAGTTGGTCCAAAATTTGAATCCAGAAGCCAGTCCTGACAACCAGAGGAACAGTGAAGTAAGTTCTCTCTGTGTGTTTGTGTCTGAGTTTTAATCATTCGGGGCAGTTTTCAAGCTAAACTTGTGTAGAGAAAGGGAGAAGAGGGGCTGGGTGAAGACAATGGCAAAGCAACAGCATGTATGGAAGAGGGATTACTCAGGAAACGGAGATTCTACTTCCGAGGTAAGTTCAACACCCCCCACCCCCTAAGCCAGTGTGAATTTCTCTGAAAACAGGCTACTGTTTGCAGTTGCACATTGAATAATGTTGGTAGCAAGATTAAGAAAGTTAACAACTCAATTGCCACTCAGCTTTAAGGAATCTTTCTGAACTACAAATATGCTGAAAAGACCTTAATGTTGCTCATGCAGATTACTAAAAAAGGTAGGTTTTCTGATGTAAATAAACTTGTTCAATTTGTTTGTGTACTTAACAGCTGAAAGTATTGTTGTTTGTATTAAAAAAAGGGTAGGAAATAAGACAATACATACATGGTGTCTTGTATCTACCATCCCAACAACTTGAATATTTTAGAGACTCAGATTCATACTGTTTTATCAATAGACGCTCTCATAATGGTGTTACGTGAGATGCTCCTGCAGCATCTGTGATACGTTAGTGGGCATTCCTGGATGCGCTGCTATTCCCAGGGGTGCGCACAGCCCGCTATTAGGACCGGTCCCAGGACTAGTCCCAGGACTAGTCCCAGCCTCGGCCCGTCGCACACAGCCTGCTATGTAGGACCGGTCCCAGCCCTCCCGCCGCGCACAGGACCGGTTCGGGGACCGGTCCCAGGACTAGTCCGGGACTAGTCCTATCCACCAAAATGGACTAGTCCAAGTAGTCCTGACTAGTCCTGGGAGGTCCTGGCCCTGCCGGACCACTAAAGGTCTGAGGTCGGGACTAGTCCTGGGCATTAAAACTGGGACTAGTCAAGGGACTAGTCCGGACTAGTCCACAACTAGTCAATTTTCACAGAGGATGGAGCAAAGGGGAAATGGTTTGGGATTCAAATAATCTATACAAACTGCAATAGGCCACACAGTAATTGGTTGGAGTCAACTACAATCATCTATATTCTTGTAATCAAACTTACATTATACTATATTACAACAGATCCAATGACATTTTTTCCACAAACCTCATAAAATAATTAGAATTTTTTAATAGTTTTTCCTATCCATAAGTATTTCATGCTAATGGTTCTGAGGGTAAAATTGTGCCATGGAAGTAAAAAATTTCTCCCAGCTCCAAGAGGCCAGAGGGTCAGGTGCTTGCTTGGCATGGAAAGCCCATGCATCAGTCCTGCTTGAGCTCTTAAACAAACAGAGATCAATCCCAGGGGACAGGTCCTCACTTCCTTTCTTGGTAATTGGCAAGGGGTTTGAAAAGGTACATGGAGTCCAGGAAACCTTCTTTGCCACATGTGTATCATCTATGGTAATATGTAGGACAGAAGGAAAGTCATTATTGCCCATTTTACAGCCAGTTTTACACACAAGAGGCTGTGTTAGAAGACTGTAGCTGAGTATCATTAAAACAGGTGGAATATTTCATGCACCAAACAGTAGTTATTCATTTTGTCTGGATACTTCCTGTTTTTCTGCCAAGCAAGCTTGGTAATTTATTGACACTCCTGTCGAATCTTGCAGGAATGCTAAACAAGTAGCTATATCTCTGCCATCAGGGTTTCTTCAGGCTGACAAGTCCGACCCAAGATTAATGATCTCAAGAAGTGAGAGGAATTTCCCACATCAGTAGGCTTGTCTGCTGAGGTAATGTGACCGTAAAAATCAATTATGCATCCATCTGTTCCACTTTTATTCCATAAACATTCCTTTCAAAATGTTTACACAATAATTTTCTCCTTTCAAAGTACAGTTGGTGAAATCTAGGTTTTAAATCTAGAGCTCCGATATCTAAAAAGAAGATTACTGATCGAGCTGTGTCTGAACAAATTACTCCCTGGGATATCATGAATATCTAATGCTAAATCTCAGGCATAGCCCACCATATGGATATAAGCACCTTATCTGCAGGAATGACAAATAGTTGAGTAGTGGAGCACAAATATCTACTTTATGAGCTTTGACAAAATGCAATCTATATTACAACAGTCTCCAGTAAAATTTTGCTCTCGCTCAATTCAACTCTCTTGTGGTATGACTCAAATCAGCACGCCTCAACGAGCAAAAGTCCACCTGCTTGAATTGTCCGATAAATCCAGCGGTCTGTCACCAGACATTCGTGTTCAGAGTCCCGAAAAATATCGTTTTCACCACTCAGCAAGAAACGTGAAAGCCCTTTCAAGTGAAATGGCCTCTCTGTGCCGTTAGCACTCCATACATCTTCATTTGTGCCTGGCATTTTCCCAACTGACTCCTTCAACTAAAGGTTTCACTCTGTTAGTGAGCACTGCAGAGTGTCAAGAGACATTCCAACCATTGCAGGAAGGTGTCCAATCGGGCTTTCATCCTACAGGGAGGGAAGGAGCTGCAACTTGCTTCTGCAGTTTACTGCAAAAAAACAAGGAATTCAAAGGCGAGTACAATTGCTCCAGAGTCAAAACACATTTTATCTACTATTCTTATAGATAACTTATAAGTAGCATGTAATTGTGACTATTACAAGGCTGTTTGGAGTGCTTGCCATTTTCCTGTTAATTGCAACAACATCCTTCTCTTCAAACTACATTCCACTCATCCACTTTAATAACCCTCTCAACTTTAAAAGCTGCCTTTTTAAAAAAAAAACTCTTCTCATATATACATGTAGGGCATAACACTTAACCACCATATATCGCACATGTCATGTACATGACCAGCACATCAAATGCAGGTCAGTGCCAGAAGCTCCATGTGTTGAAAGAATGCTGGTTGGAGTTAAGATGTCAATGTATAATTCCTTAAGATCAGTAGGGATAAATCCATGGGCCTAATCACCCACTCTGGGGAAAACCCTGCCCTCGTCCTTAATACAGCCGATCTAGATATAAGAGACTAAGGATTAGTATGCATATATTGTATGTCGAAATGTCCAAAAATGGCCAAAGATAAATGTCACTTTAAAGCAGACTGTTCAAAATATTATGATGACACACAGTCATGTACGTCAGTCAGAGATTAACATGCTACTTGTACTTCCCATCCTTTCATTCATTGACTTCACCAAGAAAGCACATTACGAACTGTTCTTTTTCCTTATAGACAAAAACATGTACATGTACACACCTTTTATAAAAAAAATTGTGTTGGTGATACATGTGTACATGTAGGAACTAATACATTGTATACTGTAGATCCCACAGGACAAAATGACTTCACTGCATGCTATCAGTGGGAAATTGCTGGAATGATTTGCAATAAATCACAAGATTTTACCATCAGACAGTATCAAAACCTGTTCCAGCAGGCTGTGCTCAGATATTCAAACTGACAGTAGTTTGATGTAAGTGCCTAATGTACCGTAATTTACAACCCCTTGTCTTGACTGTTTGACAATGAAACACCTGATTGCAGATCAATGGTTCTAGAATCATTCTACTGTACAAGCCTTAATACACAGCCCCAAACTATTACACAGTAGCACAAAGCATCAAATCTTTTAAGAAGAAGTATTTTGATAAGTAAGCATTTTGATAATTTGGCTTCATATAGGATTATAAGACATTAACCCAGATTTAGGGGTGACCAATCAGATTTCCTTCATTGTCAGAAGAAGCTATAATCTTGGATATGCACCTGGATAGATGTATATTGTAGTCAATACAGAATTCAGGTGGAAAATGTATTACAAATACAAGAGATAATCTAAAAAAACTTCATTGTTGAAAAGGAGACTGCATTAAAACTGCCTACCCTGAAAGGTTTCTTCATTTTCCAACTCACTGACTTGACTGATACAGAAAAATAAATTTGTACATTAAACCTGACTGCGATGTTTCACAAGATGGAACCTGTCATGGCCCATTTTATTCACCTTTCTCATGTTCACACCATAGCAGTTGAATAAATGCTACAGTAACTGATAAAGTTTTGATTCCTCAGTAGGACACCACATGAAAATGACTTGACTCCACAGTGAATGTACAAGGATTCAAACCTACTGGTATTTCCGGTACATGACAGATTGCCAGATATTGTAACCGTATACTGTAAGTCACTTGATCAACTGGTATTGAACATGTTTTGAACGATCGCTTGCCAAGTGCATGTAAAGGTACCTCCTTACATGCTGCCACCCCTTATACGGTAACATCCGCAACAATTTCTATGTTGGTCCTCAGTCCTGCCGAGCCAACCTCCCCACATATACGGAACTGTTTGTCCGCAGTGATTGTTACAATGGTTTTTTTCCGAGTATGCCATGCATTTCTACAGTTTTAACTCAAGCTAATTCTTAATTCTCTGCAATCAAATAACAGTATAATTCTAAGATATCATAATTTTATGATAGTATTTCTTAGAGCTTGGACAAGGGACTTACATTTTCACCAGCATTGTCTTCTTTGGTATCAAGCAAAATATTAAATAACTTATGGATGCCATTGGATTTTCATGGAAGTATACAATGGCATCCCAGAAACAAATTTCAGATTCACTCTACAAGTATCTAGAAATTTACTAAACACTGCCCATTGGCCATGTTCTATGTTTCAAGCCAGGCATTAATCATAGTATGAATAAAACTTGTTCTTTCTCATCTAGTAGAATCCTTTGCATCATCCTTCATCTTCTGGTGAGATCATGCACTGTGACATCTCAAAGTTGATATCAGATTTTACATGAATGTTTTTACATTGATTTACATCTTCTTGCTTTAAGAAAGACATGTAATATTATGTAGAAAAGGACAAGAAGTGCTGTTAGTAAAATATACATGAGCTGCGGTAAAGGACAGCTGTTTCTCCAGTGATGGACATAAGTGTGATGCCACATAATACCCTCAAGCCTGGGATTCAGTGAACCTCAAGACCTTAAGTTAGCATGTTGACAGAATACATGTAGAAATAGCAATAACTCAACACCTATGTCTTATTGGTATGCACTTCTCATACAGAGGATGGGTGTGATCCTTCTATATTCAATGGAGAAGAGTTATCTCTATTGTCTCATTTCGAAGGTCTTTTTTTAATGTCAAGGTCTAACATTGTAAATTGCCATGCACTTACTAGACTTTCAGAAAGTTCACATCTTTACAGGGAACGTTAAAATGTTAATGTACATGTACATCAAATGTTCATGTACATCTGGTTCTGCTGTGACATAGCCTGAGGGTAGGAAACAAGAAGAAATGCCTTTCACATTCGCAGCCAACACCAATTAGTCTTGGGGTACATCCGGATCATGGAATTTGCCAGATGTGGTATCGTCATCTCTGATACTACAGAGAATAACGATGTTGTTTATCTATTCTGAATTTCAATGTACATTCTTTGGATTAAATGCACATGCAGATTAGAGGCTGCTCGGTGGAAATGTAAATCCCACGAATACTGATAAAGCTTCTTCACTGTCAATTCTAAGAAATGGCCTTTAGGCTGGGACTGATTAAAGATTGAAGCAAAATTGAAAGTATGCATGTAAAACATTGAACCTATCACCTCATGAGTGATTTTGCTTTCTGGTTCACAAAACAAACAAACAAACAAACAAACAAACAAACAAAACAAATAAACAAACAAAATAGTACATGGAAAAGCGTGAGATAAACTGTACCTTGCACTTTAGTCCAGTAAAGAGATAAGCAACAACATGTACACTGGGAATAGATGTTCATAAGTACAGCAGTAGAGTAGCACATGACTGAACATCTATCTTTAACAAGCTGCTAAATATACCCCCAGTCTAGCCTCACATGGCCTTCCATAGCAGACTCACGCTCTTCTCACATGACTGCACTGTATCTAGTCCAGTCTTATTATAATTGTGGCTCAAGACATGGGTAACTGAAAGGTTGAAATTACTTAGAGATGTACATACTGGGTATGCAACACATCATGAACATGAACCATGCTTTTTGAGTAGTAAATAGGGAATACATCTGAGGCAATATGGAAAGTAAAAAAACAAGATCTGCTTTTACAACTTTTGTGTTTATCTTACAATTAGGTCAAAATTACGATATTTGACACTTTTGTAGTACTCAACTTATTTCAACACACAAAGGCTGCATCCCTGTCCAACATCTTGTAAACACTGCACCACCAACAAGTTTTACAATCAAATCAAACTAAAAGCCCATTTTATGAGCTGATAGTCCATTCTACTGCCGTTTAAGTTACAGCTCATCGCCCGTCAGATTCTCTGGTGTAACATTTCGGAGAGCACCAAACAATGCCCCAATCAGGAGAAATGAAAGGAACGTTGACACCTGGGGGATGCACAAAGTGGGTGCTATTCAGCTATGGCAGTAATCTTGATAGGAGAAGCTCCCTTAGGGTTACTCAGGGATCAACACTTGCAAATCATTCTACTGGATTACTGCTTTAGGGATGCTGCCCTTGGGCCATGAGCAATCAATGGTCCATTAACTCTTGACCTTCCCTGATGAGAAAGAAGTATCTACAGGCCATCTGGACATGCAGGTGCCTGAGATACATTTTGCGATGGGCACACCTCTTGTACAGCAATAAGTAAGAAAGCAAGGAATCAGCTGGTGTAAAATGGCAGGTCTTATTTGCTGACTAATAGCTTGACAAGAATTATATAATGGTTATGTGATGAAGTGTAGCTTTTTTGTAGATGCATGATATTTTTTTTGATGAGACAACACAGTAGAAGAATGTCCCGACTATGCATGATGTACAATGTACAAAATGGCTAATAAACTGGTGTCTAATACCAGCTGCTGCCGCACTGTGTGCCTGAGAAGCTGCTGGGTTATGCCGAAGGGTGGTTATACCAGCTGTACAGATACAGAATCATTCTAATGAATAACAGAAAATTGTCAGATGTTGAAAATTTCTGATCATCAATGATGTTGGGCAATGTAAGCACTGGACAAGTGGGAAAACTGCAGGTGGTGTATTCCACAGTTTGAATAAGCCATTGAAAATCACCACCATTGTAATTTTCTAATAAGGCATATCCATAAGACTACGAAATGACAACGAAATGAGCTGACACTGTAGGGTTCCCCCTGGCAACACGCAGCTCCAGCAATCACTGTCAGCGTAATCACCACTCTGTTCTGCCTCATCAGACTTCACTTTCAGTCTCCATAGCAACTTTCTATGGAAGGACACTGCACAAAAGTCTTCAGGTCTATCTTGTAATGAATGCATCGAAGAACATGCCATTCCCCCTCTGGGAACGTGGAGAATTATACAAATTAGCCTTCTTGTAATCAATAGCCTGTTTTTCAGCAGTCAGAGCCAGTAAGCTTGTGAGCCTTGTCTCCTTTACTGTTCAATATTAAGGTAGACAAGTGTGGGCAAAGAAATCATATCTAAAAGAAAAATCAATGCAGAAAAAAAGCCCATGATATAAATATTTCAAAATCTTCTCATACAGACTATGCTTTGTAACCTTTTAGATAGTCAGCATATGGTTCATGTATTCAGCATTCAGGACAAAAATGAAGGTAATAAAAGGGGCACAGTAAAGGTATGTAATATACATTATGTAAAATGACAGCTCTATATTTGATTAACATACACGTCAAAGCAGACAGACGTTCCCACACAGACTTGTTATCCAGCCGGCACACGTATACATAATTCGGCACCACGGAAGTTTCTTGCTAATGGGACTAGCGCAGGGGAAAATAACAGGATCATTCTTCCAACAGGAAGTAGGTCTCTTTTCTACATTCCGCCCACATTACATCCCTGAAGATTGCGGTATTCAAATGGATTCGGGGAAAATAGTCGTGTTTTTAAACACTAAAAATCATGAAAGGTTGGCGAAATTGAAAAATTTAACTGAAAGAAATGCTAAGCTGACCCTTGTCTTGGTGCTGAATGCTTTCCGTTACCAACAGAAAAGGGAAAATGTGCCCCTCAACATGCTAAGCGATGTAGTTATAAGCTGGTGTTGACCTTGGTGCTGAATGCTTTCCACTACCAACAAACCAGAGAACATTAGTTTTGCCACTCACCATGCTGAGCAATACAGTACTCAGCTGGTACTAGCCTTGGTGCTGAATGCTTTCTGCTACTAACAAATGGATGTTAGATTAGTTATTCAGCTCCACATGTGGTATTGGGAATGATTAATGTCAACACCTAAATTGTATCTGCTACAAAAATGGACTATTTTATGAATAGCACATTAGATGTGCTTACAAACTGCCTGCAAACTGTACATTGCATGCTTTAAAAGAATAATGACAGAGACCTGAGGGAACTTAACCCAGCATGACTGCGACAGCAAAATTAGCATTTCACCTCAGCTATAGATAGAGCCTTTGCAATTATTTTTACTTGAATAAACTGTCACCTACAGAAACAACTCAAAATTCCCTTTCAAATTACCCATTTTGTCTGCAGTATTTCCAAGAAGGAGGAATATTTCCCACGGGAGCAGCCCAACCCCAGAGACAAAATGGTGACATAAAAGCGTGCACAGTAATAGGCTGTATTTGAAAGGCAGCCATGCAGAACAGATGGAATCTTGGCTTGAGGGAGCAGGGAGACAGGACACCTTATTACTTTTCCTAGGAACTTCTAGAACACAGCCACATCCACACAAGGTCACATTTTCAGCAGTTAACTTACTAGCTAAGATATTGTACGAAATATTTTCTGCAGACACAAAGTACATGTATAGTTGAATATCTTTCATTTATAAGGTGTCATAAACATTAATAATTTTGTCACCATCAGAACAGTTCCACAAGATTTGCTAGCAGTATCATTTACTAGAGATTAAAAGTTTGGCAAATATGTCACACTACTGGTATGTCATATTTCTGATGCTCCAAAGTTTTACAAGCCATGCCTGAAATGGATATCACTACTGTAACAGTTTCCTTGTAAATATGTTGCATAAAGCCCAACGCTATTCTCCAAGCTCTCCAGAGAGCTTAAGGTTTCCTTGAACATATTTTACAGTCAATAGGGAGATCTTATAAATGTATTATGAGCATTTCCTGCACATATGGAAGAAAAGCTAATGAATGCAGCAATTAAACCAAAATTGCAGGCAAGGTAAGAAGTATTTTCCAGGGATATTGAGGGATAATTACTACAAGGATTTCCTTTCTGATGTACTTCCTAAATGGCAATCCTGATTTAATTACTGCCCCTTTCGCCATCCGCCAAGACTTTTGCATTCATAATTTTACTTCCTTATTCAATCTGTCATTTTCATTTCTCCTGTTGAGGATCCATTTCTTCTTCTCATTATTTCCTTTCCTGTTACCTGATTATCATGCAGTCAGAGGCAATCGCAGCCTAATGCCCTTGGGAGTGTCTTTGTCTTGAAGGGCGTTTGATAGACAAAAAAATGGCTGTTGATTAATGTAACACACTTATGATGTACAGGGAATATTAAGTAAGGCTTGAAGGTCATACCCAACAGCACGTGACTTTGTGTTCCTAAGGTCTGTATGCAAAGGATGATTCTAGCAATTTGTCAATGTCTACAGGAATGGCAATTAAAGTTTGTATCCCACTAGTATCAGATCAGGATACCGAAGAACGTGTGCCTTATTCATTTATCCCATTTTTTTCAGTATATCACCCCAGATTAAATGTCACTGGTGCAATACTTTATCTCTCTGTTGCATAATTCGGATGGCAGGATATATCACTTCCTTTGGAGACAAGATTGGTGAAACTGTATTAATCCAATGAAGTTTCTATTTGGTTGGCGTCTTCAGAACGTGTTGTCGAAATAGTTTTCATGGAGATAGACTAGAAAACAGTATTCTTCAGAGAGATGTACCTTTATCTGTTGCACATATAACTAATGACTGCATACTGTGCCCAACTGGACCCATAATGGAAATGTGGAGATGCCCTTCCATTTCAAGGACAGGTCAGTGGCTGATGTACAGTCCCTCATCCCATCGTAGCAAGATCAGCCCCACTTTTCATGACAAACATCTGGACATTGTTACAGTAATTGTACACTTTAGGCACGATAACATGGAATCTTCCTGTAAATGTCTGAAATTACTCGTTCTAACAAACGCGCATCATTGAGGAGGGAAACAATACAGACAATGAGAGTTCATTGACTCCTTATCACAATGCAAATTCTTAATTTTCACCCCTGGGGTGAATAAGAAAAGATTGTGAGGGTGAAAATGTGTGTAAATCATTTTTTCCTCCAGGTCAACTGTTTCAGTGACTAATTAAGTTTTTTTTGTGTAATTTTTCATTTTTTTCTGTTGATTTCCTTGCAGATTCATGTTTTTTTGTCACCAAATTTGTCATTTCCATCTCCATCCACCCAACCACCCATCTCCTGTCTGACAAAACCCAGCCTCATTTTTCCTTGGAGAGAGATATCGATCTGCCTAACCCTTCTCAACACAGTTTTGCTTGAACCATCAGGTATTCATTGCTCTACGCATGATCTCAACGACATACATGATTGCGTCTGACATCCCTGTGGTCTGTCCTATTGATGCCACACCTCAGCTCATTAAATATTGACATCGCCATATTATTAGCAAAACCCAGCTAAGTGCGTCACAGCAGAATGAATTTACAACACGATCCGTTTGCCCAGCAAGTAAGTCCATTTTTGATAAGCATACATAGATTTTAAGTATGTTCAAACAGAATCATGAATAGAACAGATTGACTTTCAATGTTACAGACTCATGGCTGTACCGTCTTACTTAGTTTGTTGAATCATTCATTGCACAGTACTTTTTGCATATTTTTTGTGAAGTGTGTCTCATACAATTATAATTTCATAAGCACACAATATCTTGTACATGTGAGCTGCTCCACTTCAATTTGCAAGCTCCTTTTACAAGACAGCACAGTATGGTGCAGAATCATGCAAAAAGAACTTCATTGCAAATGGGCTTCAATAATTGAGAAAATACCAGTAGGATTCTCAAATTACAGTGGGGCACCTAATCTCTGAATCACTACCCAATACCATTTAAACAGTTAAATTCTCATTATAACAGCAACCTCTGTTATTAGACTAGAATCATGTCACCATCAGCTAATCACCTTCAGCAACCCGCTTCTTCACTAACAGAAAGGAAAGTCAATATTCTGTCCCACAGGAGGTAGTCGATGTCATGTGCAAGTGCCATAATCAACACTAGACAACTGCTAATCCTATCACTGAACTGTGAACAGATTTGTCTCCGTGTGTCTTCAAATATTAACCACACTTTATGACAGGCAATTAGAAAGAAAATCAATTCTGTTATGAGATCCCGTGGGAGGGAAGTTTGTTAGCAGCGTGTGGGATCCCTGCGGACGTATCTATATGCATCAACTGACAGGCGCAGACGTCATGACTGGAGAGAATGCACAGAACAGTTATTCTTCATCATCTGTTGCATATTTCCTGCACCTTTCAAGTTTCAAGTTCAGTTATATGACTCACAAACCATGACCAATCAAAAAAAGTAAAATGAACAGCTTCATTGTGGTCATGATTTTCCATCAATGTACAAGGACATTGCTGTAAGCTTGGACAAAATAACTTAACCAAAATTTCTACAGCTGTCAACAGTCATACATAATAATTGTGCTTCAGAATATAGAAATTCATACCTGATATGTCATTAAGATACTAGTCCTTGATGATTATCATAGTTATGTTTTTTTTTATTTCTTTGCAGTCTGAGATCACAGACTGCTTTTCTATTTCAAAAATTTCTTTCTTGTTGCCAAGTCATTATGATATGCTGTTTGCATACAATGTCCAGCAACAAGGGTTTATAAAACAACATACAATGGAACAGTATATAGATGTAGATAACAACTACAAAGTGTGCATAAAGGTCACCACAGACACAATGTGCCCATGTAAACATGCATGTATGCATTCAGCCATTATGGCCCAAATACCGTAACCATAAAGCATGTATGCTTCCAATGATTGCTTCTTTCAGGAAGGTGACAGTAACCTTGACTGAAAGAATGAGAAATCGTTACCTCCACTTGATGTGATTTTCTGCATGAAAACACGAGTAATAGCTCTTCTGCGAGGATCTGCCACGATTCTGAAAGATTGCTGCCAAGAAAAAAAGCGAATTGCGAATTCCTCACCGGCCTATACAGTAGGAGAGGGAGAAATATTAAGCTTCACGCCTCGCAAAATAGCTGCCATTACAATGCACTTAAAAGGGTTTGCTTGGCTGCATTTTGAAGTCATCAGTTTCTATGAATTCCTTTCCAGGCTCTAGGTGTTGTCACCTTTCCATCCAGTGTCATCACAATCACATTACCTGTTATAACTCACGCCCAACAACCTTAATGGAATCTGGATCGATATAAGTCAGAGACTGACCATGACTTTTGGGAGCGTACCAGATTTCAAAGGCAGCCATAAGCTGTGAGCCTCACCAGGTCTTTATTTTCCACAACGGCCTCCTGATGAAACAGCATGATACATTTTTAAGAGATCCTTTTTCAATTTCAGTAGCTTTTACATATCATGATTGTATTTACAGTTGCACCTGGACCAGAATACAAATAAGAACTGGCGCAGCAGCAGGTAAAAGACTGATGTGAATGAAACTGCAGGGATTAACTTGCCAGCTAAGAAAAGAAATAGAATAGACTCTGAGATAGATTAGTGATCAATAAAGGGTGCAAGTAAAAATAGCAGAACATAATTGCTGAGAGTTATTCTTGCCCATCCTTATCATGTATGAACCAGCATGAGCTAAAACAAAATGGCATTTTCCACACATCAACTCCTTAGGCAAGTTGTATACCATAGCAAAGAATTCTAGCAAACACTCAGGATTCTGAATCGATTAAAAACAGGCTGGCAGTGAAAAACCAATTTGAATAATGACAGCAATAACACCGGGTGCAAAAAGTGGTATACTTCATCAGCGACTGTGACAATATTTTACCATTATTCTCCCATAACCAATCAAATCTCCCATCATCTTGCAATATGGGACCATTTTGCCAACTCTGAATAATTGTGTCGTCACACCTGGTGAATCTGGAAAGGGCTGAAAAATCAATTCTTTTGACTATTTTCCATGTAATGCCATACACAAAACAACAAATTTTAAAGCTACCATTTTTCTTTGCTTCTATTATAAATGTTTCAATATGTATACTCTTTTTTGTTATACCAAATAACATACAAAATGTACTAAATGATAAACTTTGGAGGTAGTGCTTTTTTCTTCCAACTTGGCTTCGCAAGGCATGAAATAGAAAAATGATGGCCACAAGCCAAGTAGTCCCTTATCACAATGTGGTAGATAAGAGATTAACTTTCAAGACTAAGCTGTGCTTAAGCTCCCTTGAAAAATAATATATTTCTGAGATACATGTAGTAAGGATCCAGATGTTGTCAAGTTTTTCTTAAGCTCTGGCTTTACAAAATTTTCAAAACAAAGTTACCACTGCACCACTGACACATTACTCTCCCCTAGATAGGCAAGTCTTTCTAAGAACCAACATCTTCAGAACATGAAAGCAGTAACTCTTCAGCTTAGTACACGACATGATGGAAGTCACACCATAACCTTACACGACATCGTGAGTCCCGCTGGCAGAGACCCTCAGGAGATTTTGTTGGTCACAAATCATCCACACGTTGTAAGGGCCCTGCCGGCGGACAGGCTGTGATTACCATGTTCATGATGTATAGACTCCAATAATCTTGCCATGGCAGCAGCAGCAACCGAGTTGGCTGCCTGAGATGTTATAAATAATTCACCACAACCTTTCAGAAGCAGAAAATGCACATTTGATTTGATCGCATAATAGACATTTTATTTCCTGCCATTTTTCTGTCGCACATAATGCTTTGCTGGTCTCACTGCACAGTACAGAGACCAACAGGATCATACTAAAATGTACACAGAAAACACAAGCAGACATTTAGTACGTGCTATAACAAAAATGTAACAGCATCCTTTTTAGTACTGTGATGCTGGTTGTCCTTCTTAAGACTCAGATCAGCATACATACATGTAGCAAGCCTCATCACCAGACCACAAGCCCTCACAGCTCCTTGATGCTATTGAACATATCAATGTACCCAGGTGTTACCCCATTTTAGAAATGGGTTGTCTATTGGAAGAAGTGAATAATTGCCTCCATAGCACACTAATGAGGGTACCTGAGGAATCCTGGCATTGATTACAAACATGTTAACATTCTCGCTGCTGCCTAACCCACCATTACATGTAACGTTATATCCAACATGAATAGCATTCCTGCCATAAGATTTCCCCAGCAGGCAGCAGTGTGACAATGCATTTCCATACCTATCTTTAACAACTTGTCCTGAACACATAGGCTGGAGTTTTTTCAGAAACACACAGCCATATGCATAGAAATATATTATGGAAATGGATTCTCCAAACAATGCCTGGGCAATAACCTATTTTCCTCCAATATGATGGGTGTACACTTTTAAAACAAAACAATAAATACAAACTATATAATGTATACTGTACATTACAGTTACGTATACTGGTATGTCTTACAAATTTTTTGGAGCCATTAAATGAAGATGTGACACCAGCTGGAAACGTGTAGCATCAACGCACATCTTCCCAGAAGATTCTAAGCAAAAGAAGAGCTAAGAAACATATGCACCGTAAAAACAGCACATTTCCCATTCCCCATGGGTACAACATATGGAAACAGATCCATCATCAGACAGGTGGGCTTTACACGAGTCTGGCAATGCTACAAATTAATGAAGTATGATAACACTTCTGTATTCACTCCTTGTCCGCTAGGCTCCGCACTGCCTACAGTGACATGATCGGTGCCGTGATTCACCAGAGACCAACATCCAATAAACATGCTTCCACAAGAGTAATGATCTGCTGATGGCACAATACAGCCAATATCATCCAACACACTGTCTCCTCCCATGGGTCGGGTTAAGGGTCATATAGATGTCACAAATCACAATGTGCTCCCTGTCCTCTGAGTGCAAGAGCTAAGCCTAATAGGACTCAGGTATACGTATCTGAATATAAAAAATTTTAAAGGTTTATCTTTAGTTCCTCTTCTTTTGATGCAGTGAATTTGATGCTCTGCATGAGACATATTAAAGAAACATCACACCAGCAGGGATAACAGCTTTATTATGGGATACAGGCAATAAATTGCCATGTTTAAGAAAGGTACTATCATACATGTTTTATTCATAAAGCATAATACAAATGTTCTTACTGAACATGAAAAACACATAAGTCTGAGAAATGACAAAGCCTCAAATATCATATCAGTTACAAATAACTTTCCTTTTTTTTTGACAAAGGATTACTGAAACTCCCTGGGACAACACAGACTTCATGTACCTCAATCTATAATTCTTAAATTTTGAAATGTTTATTACATGTACTTAACTTAAGAGTTACAGGTAACATTTCTCAATATTTTCCAATGAAAATCAAAAACATGCAGGAACATTGTAACTTTAAATTTGGTGGCCTACGTGTATATTTAAAGGTCAAGAAAAGTTCAAACTGGACAATGTCAGAAGCCACCCTATCAATGGAAGCAGGCCACCGGGCCAGAGCATACAAAGAAGAAGCACCACAGCTAAGTAGTGCCTTTTTGTGCATCAGTGTGAATGAGAAGTCCTGGTTTCTTTTAAACCAGTAACCAGGTCAAAGTACCCAACAGTGGCTTCACTGTATGGGGGGTGGGGGTGGGGGTGGGTGTGGTGGGTGAGTGGCCGGAATACAAGGTTGGGCATTATCCATGGGACACTAATCTCTTCTGACTCAGACATGTTTACTAACCACAGAAATGCTGGCTCTATTCAAGGAGGTTTAAAATCAAACCTCCTTGCTCTGTTGGACAGTTCTAGGATAGGGGTACATTTGACAGAGACTTAAAGGTAATTAAAGCCTTTTTGTAAAACAATGCATGGTCAAGATTGGTCATTAGAATGTACCTTTAGAACACTTTTGTATGTATGACACTTTCTCCATTAATGTTCTGGAAAAAAAATACAAGAACCAAGAAATCCAATTGATGTGGCTCTATCAAGTTTCAAAACATTGTTAGTTACTTTGAAAATGGACATGTTCTGTGAGTGGGTGTCTGTCCCAAAGAGACTCGTTATAATTTCTAACAACTGTTCTTTTTGGTAGAAAAGAAGGCCAATATTCAAGGGACATCTAAAAATACAAAACTCATCGGAAAAAACAGTGTTTGGGTATATGCAGTGCTTGTAGAGCTTTCAAAAAGAAAACAATTGCACCTTTTTTGGTACATGTGAGCTCATTCAAGCTGCTACTAGCAAAGGGTAATTGTCAACGCACAAGAATTTTTCCTCACCATTACTCAAGTGCAGTCTGAAAAGGAGTAGACATTTTAGCCAATCGTTACCAGGGTGGTTTAGAAAAGGATTGTGAAAAAAAGGCTTCAAAGAGAATTTCAGCCACTGGCGGCAACAAAAGCAGTTGGTTCAAATCACATTTACATGAAAATGAGTGACGCAGGGCACTGATGTGAATTAGTGAGCCAGGACTAATAAAAGAGCTCCATTTTTCTTTGGAGGAACAGAATGACATTTTTGGTGCTGTCAGAAGGACAGCTGGAACCCCATCTTATAGTAGCAGTTTACCCTGCTTCCTAAATAAACACCCTCCCTGCTGTGGGATCAACCACCCATCAAATTTGTTTTGATAGCAGGGAAAGTCAGCAGGGAGAGGGTTAACATGTGTGTCAGGCCCCATTAACCCTCCCAGTGACACAGGTTGTTTATAACACCCATGGCCAGCTCTAATTAGCCCCACTGCTGAGAGGGTTAGACAACTCATTTTAAGTTGTTCAAGCCCTTCTTCCTTCTTCTCTAGGTTTCAAGAATCTAAAACCCATACAGAATCTGTTTCTCATACTCCAATCTTAAGTATATGAACATTTTAATTGTGAAAGGTTTAAAACAAAAGGACCAAATCATCAAGAGTACATGTAGAAATGGGACATAGGGGTTTCGTCTACAAAACAAGAGGAGGATATTTATTTATGTCTGTGAATAGGAATTCATGTACACTCATGTTTCTCCAGAGCCAAGTGAGCAAGGGAGAGGAATGCATAATATAAAATGGAAGAAATTTAAAAAGAGGCCTCCTTGATATTTACCATCTTATGCTGTGAATAGGATCAAAGGTATTAATCATGCAAATCATCGTGTTATTCTGCCAGCCTTTTTTAAAAAAATTACATAAATCCGCCACTTTGAAAAACAGATCTCTAGTGCAGCACCCCCCATTATATTTGCAGGAGTGCATTTTACTGGCGGACATTGTATTGGAGATCTGTTTAGATGTAGTTTTCAGGGATATTTGTGACGTGGCATAATTTTGTTAGTAGAAGTTACTGATACATGACATGTATTTCGGCTTATGCAACATTTCCTGTAGCTGTTACCCCCAAAACAGCAAAGGATTCCAGAGAGGGCATGGGTCACGGTGAAACTTATGGCCACAATGAGGCATTCCAGAAAAGCTTGGAAAGACAGCAATGTTACACAGGTTTTCTGGCAATATTTAAGCTTATAATCTTGGTCATCAACCACCTGTATACACAGGCACCCAAAGCCTAGTCTTTCTGTATTTCTTGAATTAAATTGATTCTCTTAAGCAGACAGGAAAGCAATATTCTCAGCTAGGGCCACACCAATTTATTTTGTTGCTTCTCGGAATCGCCGCTCCAATTTTTTGCATTTTGAAAAAAAAAAAAAATTGGAGTAGAAAAGTCGCAGACCTCCCCAGACGATGGAGCAAAGCAAATTGCACAGCACTAGCTTCACGCTACACGGCTTTCCGAATTTTAATAGGGAGTTTCTCCTCCCTATTTTTCTGTACCATTTTGCTACACATATATCAGCACCTAGTGTATGAGATTCCCTATCAAAAAAGCCAGGAATTTAGCAGAAACACCCAAATTTAGCGAAATAAACAAGGTCAGGAAACACCGCCCTCCCTCCCACCCTGCGTGTCGGCACGTTTGATAGACGGTTGTATTAACAAACCTGCAATCCCAGGCCAACTGCCAATTTTACACGCCAATCAGCCAACTTGGTGAAGTATACATGCTTTATTGTTCTCCAAACTTGTCCATGTAAAATCTAATCCGCTGTGGAGAATCTTGTTGCAGAAGTTTACGGAGTCCGCCAGACATCAAAGCAGGCCTACGTCATTGACCGGAAGAGTTCATTTCAAGGGACAACTTCTGAAATATCATTATATATCTTAACCATTCAATGTATGTTGATACGGTTTGAAGTGGAAGATGTAAGTATTATAGTTTAGCCTTATCATATAAATACTGTACAAAGTCATATCTCTAATCATTTGATATGGGTTTGAAGTATTTCAAAGAAACTTTTCCCCTACACACAGAATAGACTCGCCCGTACGCGTGTTACTGGAATTGCCACAGAAGGCAATTTTTACCGGGTTTTTCCTCAGAATGTCTATGATTTTACCGGTAATATAGGCACTATAGCTCCTTATGATATAATTCTACCGTTCATTTTACAATTTACCAATACCATCGGCATGGGCGAAAGCACAGCGTGTTCGTTTACAAACCAAACCTGTGTTGGCTGCTGATGAACTTATGTTACACCATTGACAGATGAGAGAAACCCTAATTGGTCATGAACTGTGCCAAATCTTGTGCTGATTTTGATGTTGCAAATTATCATAACATTTTCTAAAACATGATACACAATGTATTCCTGCATTTCATTTTTTAAATATTGATAAATATCCATGTCAATTTAGATTTATAATCATTTGAAAATAATTCCAAAATACTACCCCCAAAAAAAGCAACCCAACACTGCAGTGACTAAAATGGAATGTGCCTCTGAGTCTGAGTATTCATTTGTCCAGGACCTGTAGCAAGCATGAGTTACACCATTTATCATGACCCTTCATGTCAATTTTAAAGTAAATTTACTTTAAAACAAAGCTGTAACAAAGATGAAAAACTTTACCTCTACTTTTAAAAAATGTGGAAATTGGCCCTCAAAATGCAGGAAATGATGTTTCACAGGGTAAAAATTTCACTGCACTACATTTGTAGGTCTCCCTATGCTGTGAAAAAAATCCTGGTGAGAAGCCTGAAAGGGATCAATGCACAATACTTCGCCATGAAAAGCTGACAACTTGCATACAGTGTAATCCTGCTTTTCTGTATTTTATGTAAGCCCTATATCTCCACCCAAAACTTTTTGGAATTTTTTTTTTTTTTTTTTTTTCGCCCTGTCGCTCCAATTTTTTTCTGAAAAAATCCGAGAAGCAACAAATTAAATTGGTGTGGCCTTAAGACAAAAGACTGGCCATCATACTGATCAATGAGTACACGACATATCTGTGCTACCATGCCTTTACAGGCTTTAGGTTCATTACACATGTATGTCATGTCATGTGCTACATGTACTTTAACAACTAGTTAACCAGCACGTTACATGCCAACAAACTTGGACCCAACAGGTTTGCATACAAATGCAAAGTGCGCTTGCTCTCAAATATTACTTGTCTTGCTGGGTCCATTTGCTCTTGCCTAAGGGTAAAAAGGGACAATGATTGACCCGTGCAACCCCTGACATCATTTCGGGTAAACAATCCATTCAGTAACACCCCCTTTGTGCCATTTATATAGAGAAACTTGCAACTGTTTATACATGGGTGCCGAACTACTGTGGTTAAGTGTCTGTAAGGGTCAAACCAAAGTACACCATGACAGGTGATGGCTGATGGTCCTTGGATGGAAGGAGGTCAAACTAGATAATGCCATTGGGTTCAAGAACCTTTAATGTTTAAGTTGTATTTGAACATTATAACATAAGTATGATGTGTACGTCTTTCTAGACTTTGAACACAGAGATTTAAGTGGGTGGGTGCCAAAGTGGGTGTGTGAGGGCAAAGCCAAGCATGATGGAAAAATACAGCAATAGTAGCAACAGATAATCCACAGAGGAAAACAGGTGTAAGACTGTTAACCTTCGCTCTGCAAAGGTAGCCTTTGGACACCAAACTTGCAGCGGGTTAGCGCTGGAAAAAGATCAAGCTCTATCTTCCTGTATCAGGCATATACATAAGACTTAAGTATAACATGCCCTGACTCCCTTAGTATGCCCAGAATTTGAGCTAGCAATCCTCACCTACCAGAATTTCTGCACAAGAACATAACAATTTTGTAAAAAGATAGTCATAGCATCAATGGAAGTATATATAGCAAATTATCAAGTAATAACTTAGGACCCAATATCATTACTGTTTTATTTAAAAAATCAAAATGTCAAATGACATCATAAAGATATGGTTGTTACATGAAATCCCCACTTGATAGCCTCTGTTAATAGGTTTGCCCATAATCAATATGTGCCATGAAAAATGTATTTGTATTTTACTTTTAATTCGATTTTCTCTATCTCAGTATCAAATTACTTAACAGGAATACATGTATGTCTTATATGTCTCCTTCTTACATGTACATGATTACACATTATTCAACAACCTTCATCTACTACACTTAATGCAAATGTCAAGCATAATACAAGGCTGAATTTATTTTTTCTCACAATACACACAATGTATTGATACATCATTTAAATGGTTGTACAAGTCACCAAGTAGATTTATGGCTCCATCAAAAACATTTTACCTGCCATTTATTGTTCCTGTCAAACCTTTTCATGTGGAGCAGCATGCAAATGAGCTCCAATTTGTTGTGAAAAATTTTCTGTGCCAAGCTTATATTATGATACTAATTTGTATGTCATGAAATCTAACATTTTTGTTATAATGATCTGAACTTGTTGATATATATCTATGATCATAATATTTTTTCAACTTTCTTTGCTCACCTTATATGAAATTATTTCTTCTAAATTTCAAACAAATTGCACAGGAATAGTGGTCATCCATCTAATCCAGAAATTTGGCAGTGTAGAAAATATTCCTTTTGCTACAAAATGGCGGTGCTGCACTGCTTGTACCACCCAAGGAAAACCTCCTTGTACCACCCAAACCTTTGCAATGACGACATGGTTACATATGTATGTGTAATCCTGCCTGTTGAACCAAGCTTTGTTGACTTTCATAAATAAATCATGCTCCCAGTACACACAGACATTGTCCCTTTCCAATGCAATTATCCCCCATTGTGGTTTTGCCAGTCTGGGATAAGGGGCCTAACCAGTAACAATAATGCTGGGGTTAAATCAATGGAAAAAGAATGTTCCAATGCATTACAAGTAGGTTGGTAAGGACATTTTAAACTGCTCTTATTTTGCTTACTAATTGTCTCATTTGTGTATATGTGAATGTTCCACATATACAATGTACTTCATTTGCAGTCGTCATTCTTAAGTTTTGGATACACAAACATGTTCAGACTTCACGGGACAAATTCTGAAGCCTCTTACATGTAGTTTTCGGTAATGTTCTGTGTTTTTCCTACTTAGTAGGTACCTGTGCAATGAATCTCTAGAGCAACTTGTATATACACACATTCCACTTTCTCTAACCTAGGTACAAATGTATAAGCCCTTAGGACACCTGACAGACGACACGCCCAACCAACCTGCACCTTGGCAACAGACAAAATATTTATCAGAGTCAAAAACTGAGCTCAAGCCATGTTTTAACGTTATAATGATAAAGATTTTCCTCTTCATTTTCTCACAAAGTGCTACTGTAACAGTTCTTTTCGAATATCTGAGGAAACTGTCATTTCATGTCAGAAAGAGCAAGAGGTATAATATATAACCTCCTTGGAAAGAGCAAAGGCATTACAGGTTTATAATGTCCTTGGGAAGATGGATTTTCCCTGGGCTTGTGCTCTAGACTTTCAGATGTGCAAGTCTTAATTTTCTCAAGTACGAATATGGAGGGCCATACAGTATTTGTGATACTGTGCATATTGTACTTTCTGTTGTGTCCAGGTAATAATTACATTGTAATTAGGGGTGTTAGTGCAGATGGGTGAACAAAATGAACAGTCCTTTGTAAAAACCTGGGCCAGTTGATGACAAACTCACCGAGTCTGTCAGGGTGGCTTTTTTTTTATAGGATTTTTAAATCCTGCTAATCCTAACATCAAGCCATCTCTGATGGAACAAAAAAAAAGTTAAACACTACACAATGTTCTTGATCAGCTAGGAAAAGCATTAAGAGGGTGTGAACCTCAACATCCAGTACAACATTTTGTTCTATCTTGCAGTGGCCAAATCCTTCAAAGAAGCCTGTATCTGTGATAAATAGCTAACATGCCATTATGTAATTAGAACTGGCCTACTTTCTTGAAGCCTGACCTTCTTCCCTGTCCCTCCTTAGCAGCTGTCAGAGTTCCCAGGAATGCAGGGATCATAAAGACAGCAACAGATTTCCTCCGTAATAATTTAGTTCCCTGTCTTCAAGCTGTTAAGAATCCTCAAGCAAGACGTCTTATGGAATATGTGGATTCTGATATTTTTTTTAAATTTAGTTCTAATTTCCTTTTCACATTTTTGTTTCAGAAAATGTCATTGCTGGAGGCAAAACACACCTTAAGAAAGGTCGGGGACGTCTTGTCATGTTTGTATACAGACAAACAACTGCACAATGAAACAGTCTGTTTCGGTTGATCGAGCAAGACAGAACATAAGTATGGCAAGCACCCTTGACTGTCACAGTGCACTTTCCTAACACCCTTTGGCACAATCCTGGAGAAAGATTGGCTGACACCCAAAAACCTGGTGTTGTCACCAGACCATAACTGTCATGTGTTCCTTAACAAATGAGTTGTTTTCTTTAAATTATACAATTATACCGCCTTAAATCCACCATGCGAATATTCGGGAACATTCTTAAATGATTCAAGATGTACGCCACAGCATTGCTTCGACCTATCAACAAAATAGAGCGGAACTCATCCAGTGTAAGCTGTTCGTTTGATGTCGTAGTTCAAACTGGGTACTAGGCACAGTGGCTCCACTGAGACCGGCTGACACAAAAGAGGGTTTACCTATAGGTGATAAGATGGGAAGAGCTTAGCTTATCTGGTTGGTATGTTTTGATGATAGCCTTTCCAATCACACCTGATCACCGGAGAGGTTATCCAGACCAATACAAGCTGCTGCAGTCTGTATTGTTGACAGTCATTTGATAAAGCTTAAGATTTCATCTTGTTATGCACGTATTACAACAGTTATGACTCATATGACACAAAACAGGTCACCAATAAAACTTGCTGATACCTGCTAATTAAGTAATACTACTAGCATACCAGCAAATTAATATACTAGAAAATTAATGATAATTGACAATTCCAAATTCTGCTTGATCCAATACCTAAACCTTTGTCATCATTTTATCTGCTACTTATAGTTTTTTTGCCATATTCTTGCTGTATCCAAGCAAGACACCAGACCTGTTTTATGTTATGCAGGGTTCCTGATGACAGAAAGAGTATGTAATGCAGACATGTAGCAATGAATAATTAATGAACCCACAGCAAAAAAACACCTAATGATGTCATAAAATGGGATCATCATCCAAATGAATAACTCACATGCCACAATCAATTACAGAGATCAGCATGCGAGATATTGCAGAGTCTCCACAGTCACAATAACTTTGATTATTTTCATAATAAGTGATTAACAACATGGCTCCAGGCCATTAGGCATCTTATACACATTACTTTGAGATATCATTCTGTCATAATTCTAGAAAGTTTATAACTTTCCAGTTACAGAATTAATCTTTGAGCTAATTATGTTATGGTGAATAATTATGAAGATTTGTAATTTGCTACGATGGGAAATCTAGCTTATCCAGCTTTTAATTGACACATTTATAATTCATTTGAGAGTTTCCTACTTCAGCAGTGCTCCAACAAGTGTGCAGAAAGGTCATGACACCTGTGTTTGGTGTTAATCAAACTCTTAGAGTAAATGAATAGCTAAAAAAACTTGTCATTAATAATTCATAAGCTACAATGTGGGATTTTACGTCAGAAGGAAAAAATGTTTGACTGGTGACCATTGAATGAGGATGAGCATTTTCTGATGCTCTTCAGTTATCACCATCTATGCCACACATCCCAATAGTTTCTATGCCAACAGAACTTGTTGGCAAGGCATTTTCCTTTTAAAAAGATCCACTAGGGGCAAATAGGAAATCTATTTTACATTGAGTGATTTCAAGAAAATGGAAGGAAATGAAAGAGAAAGGGCAACAAAATGTCATGATGATGCATTAACATACCATAATGGAACATGCCTTTCAGGAAACTCACTCCCAATTGGATTTTTAAAAAAATACGACTAAGTGTCAAACCATTGCTTATGGAAAGCTTCAATTCTAATTGGATTTAGTGAGGCTCTACTGTTAGAGAATTGTTCCTGAATAGTAAAAGTCTCAGTGAAGGATAACGGGTGCTTTGAAAGATGATATCTTTATGATATAGCCTGAGGAAGAAAGCTTTTACCTGTAATAGCCTTGTCTTATACATACAAAATGTACTAGATTGATAACCTTTCAAACCATGAAAAAGAATTCTTATCTTAAGTGCACAGTGAGGGAAAATGGATCCTAAAGTCTAAGCCTTGGGCTATTCTTTGAATAAATAATATGACTAATAACTAGACATAAGCAGGCCTTTACATTTTTGTGCTGAAAAAGCAGTCATAATAATAATAGTCATATGAATGCAATGGTATTTACGCCCGAAGAAATTGCTAGATATGATCAAATTCATTTCAGCCTTCTAAAGGTTGCCCTCAAGCAGTATTCATCCCATGAAGTTACATGAAGAGAGGATATTATATAGTTATAGGAGACAATTGGGAAAATCTAGACACCATGATTTTCTATCATACCTGAATGATGCCTTTGACTACTTACTACAACTTCTACAGTTTTACTACAAAACTGATTCCTGTTGGCACAATTGAAAGGTGTGTCATGAGACAGACTTATCTGTCTGCAAACAGTTACTAAGCAGAGCTTAAACAACAAAGAATGCCCCCGGCATCCCTCCTAATGCCTGTTTCTCCGATAAACAACGTGTACAACAAAGGCAAACATCCCCCCTTTATTAGTACGGCCCACGGGTTGCCTAGCAACATGTATATCTTTGTATGGAAGGATTTTCAGAATAATTGGTCATTGAAACATGTAGCAAAAAAGTTTCCAGAACACAACAGTAAGTTGAGTAAATGTAACTATAAGTTACATCACATGGGCCAACTATACACATAATTTAGAGAGCAAAAACACAAAAGAGAAAATCATACATGTACCAGTAAAGGTATTCAGTAGGGTAACACAGAATATAAAAATTGCTGAATCATTACCAGAAAACTGGCTTGCCAAAGTCTACAGTATATGATGTAATTAGTCATGTCAAGTCCTTACAAATGCTGTACATGTACCGGTAATCTCAGCCCCCAGGCATGTGGCTGCGGCCTTGAAATGTACCACCATTTGGACTTTCATCTTTCCATGCATCTCTGTATGACAAATCACTGTTGAAAGCAATTTTCAGAACATGTCCCTTCCAGCCACCTTCTGACACTCAGATTAAAGAGTAATAAATGGCGGTGGGTTCTCCTTTTGAAATTCAGTTCATGGAAGTAATTACCTCACCTTCCTCCGACCTCTGAACAATTTCCCACACAAGGGGCTACCTGTAACATCCCATCATGCATAGCAATTACTTAAACTTGCATGTAGTCCTTCTATATTGTGGGAATGCATATATTTCAGTCTAGCATGAATCAGTTATCAAATGCTGAATCTCTAGAAGAACTGAACAGAAAAACTGCACTCTAATGCTAAAATTATCTTTTCTAATCTTGAGGAGCAATCAAATGATTTCATCTGTGACGAACATTCTTGGTTGGTTTGAAATATATGCCCTTCAACCCCTTTTTCATTGGAAACACACAAATGAGGTCATTAATTACAAGCTTAAAGTCCTGCCAATCTCCTTCTCCTAGCAGATGGGAGAAGAAAGGTCCATAGGGAGGTCCATATACCAAAACCCAGAGATCATACTTCATGCATGTCTGCTGAAACAATATTGCTTTTACTTACTGCTCATCGGGCTATTGTCTCAAGAGTCTAGACACTTTCAGGTTTTCTGGTTTTCTTTGACAAATTCAATTCAGAGCCAATCAAACTCAGGGTGGAACCATGCAAGGAGGTTAACTGGGTGCCTCATACTCGCTCTCCAACTCAGAAAGTATATGGGATCCCGGCAAACAAATAGATTACCACCCAGGCTGGTTTAACCTCATAGGCAGAAATCAATTTTCCAGTCATTTCGTGAGTCAGGCAAGAAATCTTACTTCTGGGGGGTTCTTGATCCAGTATGCCTAATGTTAATTCCAAACCTTCACAGAGAGAATATAGATTTGGTCCCCAAAACATTGTCAAAACTGCAAACAGTATGCATCATGGAAAAAAGGTCCAGTCTAAAAAAATCTCCAAATGCCGAATGCCCTTCCTCCAAGCCCGTACGTCAGGTGAGGTAATCTTGTGGAATATTTAATCAGGAAATGGTTCACAGGCTACTTACAACGAAGGAAATTACAAAACAGACTGAGAGGTTCAACCAGTCAGAGCTAGGAATTTTTTATCTTACATAGTAAAGGGGGCCTGCATGTCCTTTTTCGTAAGGCGTAATCAGGGCTTTTTAGTCCCCGTAATCCGTAGGCAGACGCCTTCTTCCTGCCTTAGCCTAAAGTCTCTGAGTCTGACTACTAAGCATCATGCAAATGTATCTCTCAGAGCCTGAAATCAATATGCCCACAGAGATCCATCCATCCATTTCCTGGGTTGCTTTCAGCCACCACCAAATACAATCAAGCAGTGTTCTACCCCTGGATTTCAATTAGAATGGAAATGGAGATGCATTATTGTCCTCTCCTATCATCCCCTGTCCCTTACCATAGCCCTGGCAGGTTCCTAACCTGTTTATCTAACCCAGGGGAGCGGGCCACACAAGCCCATCAGCCTCCTAATTTTCCCTGAAACAAGATCAATACACCTGCTACTGAAATGAAATACAAGCTCTCTAATAAGGAGGCTGCAGGAGCCATTCTCACAGACTTGTCAGACATTGACGGATCACCGAGCCTTCAGACCTAAGCCTCCTTGCCTAGCTCAGATGGGATCCCTGAGGAAAGGGATGACCTGCTCACATCACAAATGTCTTGAGAGAAACAGGACCTGTGTAGGTGTAACCTATACCCCGACTGGCTTTTTGATACAGAAGGGATTTGAGCTCTTCCCATACATAACCACCGTGATCTTTAAATGCCAAATCAATATACACAATACATCAATAATGATCAGCTGATCTACAAGAGACCTTTTAGTACCTTCCTAGATCCTCAAAATGACCTTTCAATCCAACCATATATCACAACAGAACAGGATAAGAGATGAGTTAAAACACAAACTTTTTGTCCGCCGCACTTCAAGAAACTTTCCAGACCATTGTGATGTTACTTTTGGTACTCGTCCTCAGGACACTCTATCAGAATGACTTCCTTCTCTGATGACAAAAAAAAATGTGCTGAAATTGAGAGCAAGGAAGGTGCAATTGTTGAAGTATCCTTGACATACTTTTGACATGAAAAGTGACACCTTATATGATTTTTGTGTGACCCTCAGTTTGTACAACTATGAAAGCTGTATAAAATGTATATCTTCAAGACTTTGATTTTCTACATGAACTAACAACTTGTCAATGGACTGATTCCGGGGATGCACTTTGTACAAGTGGGTTCTGCAGCAGTGCCTTCTCCACTCCTACAAGCCAAGAAGGTCCTTGTCCATCCTTGAGAAAAACTGCTTGAAAACATCACTGAAGGCAGCCCAGCATCGATATCAAAGGTCCTTTAACTCCTGGACTCTTATAAAGAGCTGTAAGACTTCACCATCTTGAATAGGAGAGGTAGTTGATGGATGGCATCCATTACATAGGAAAAAAAAGGTTTGAGATATCTTGTCTAATATGTTGTGACTGTACCCAATACTGAAGAAGATGAGTTGCTCTCATTTTAATCTCATTTGTAAAACGATGGATTTTCTGGCAGTAAACTCAAGTGACTATTGCTTGCACCCACACTGCACAAGCGTGCCTATGCATGCATTATAACTGCACCCAGAAACATGTAGCTATTGGAAATATCGGCATTTTCAGGACATGTGTACCAGAGCAGCCCATGCAATAAACAGTTTCTGAAAGCCACTGTTACATGTACCTGTACCAATGAGCCTCTGAATATTGTGTATTGAGTATATATCAACATGAAATGATCTTGCATTTCCACCTTTTCAACCCATAAAATATGCAAAGCTCTTTTCTTTCGATGTCAAACAACAGAATGAATTTGTGTGGCCTCAACATTAAGTAGTTTCTCTCGGCACCATCTGCTTTATCTAGTATATGGGATTTCTACTCAAAAGCCATTTCCTAGAAGTACATTATGGTGAGGCTGTTTTGCAAGGAACGCGCAGCTGAATGGAATGATTTGAGGACGATAAAGGCACACGGCGTGACGGTGAGAATGCTAATAGCTTGCTACACAAGTGGTGAGATGTACCAAGGAGAATGCTGGCAGCACTTTAGTGTGCTCCTGAATTCCCCTGTTGATGTGTGTGCATCGAAGCATGCAGGCATGAATTGCAAATTTACAGGCACAAGCTGGAATCTGCATCGCAGTAGAATCGGCCATCACAACTCAAATCAGACATGTCTAAGTCCTGGCAGCTCTTTTACGCATGATGCATATGCAGCTCACTTTCATTTTTGCCAAGACCTCAATTTATACCATACCTGCAGATATTGTCTTTAAGTTAGTTTTACATTACAATGTATATCCCAAAAAAGGGGACTAATATACAAGCAGATGTTAGAGTAAAGATCGTAATGTTTTCTGACTGACCCATTTTTGCTGTGGCTTTACCTTTGGGAGGAGCATCTTCAGCCTCTGATTTATGCCAGCTATGCCAGCTAAAAGAAATATCTTTAATACAAGAACTGAAAAGGCTCACTATTATAAAGGAAACAAAAAATCATGACAGCTGAGTAGAATATGATCAGATGAGGTACATGTATTCTGTTCAATTGAGGGTGAAAGGGATTTGTCAGGATTAAGTGTCTATTCAGAAAAGAAAGGAATCAATTGGAAACTCATTAATTGAAATGAAAAATGCATCAATGTGAATATACATCATAATGTAGGAATCAAGCCGCATTTGCCAACAAGCTGCTTATTGAATCAATATGCAACATAATAATCTCCAGGCAGATCTTTCGGTGGCTGCAAGACAGTATCAAATTGGCAAGGCAGTATTAAATTGGCAGGGTAGTATCCACCCGAAGGTTTTTTCATAGCATACCTTTTCTACTACTTGCCTTCTTTTACAAGAAGAGAGAAAAATGCAGACTTTAAGAGAGAGATAAAACGCCTCAAAAACATTTGCAAAACACTGACTTGGGTGCATAGGCACTACATCTGCTTGGAAATTGCCTCCATTGTAATTTATCTCAGTCTATCAATTGAATTTCTTCAGGTGCCTAAAGAACAAACAAAATGGAACATTCTAAACCTTTTAGGTACAGTGCCTGTACCTGTACCTTCAGAACCCACATACAAAAGCACATACATGTGTACTAGACATCTTTGTGGTTCCATGTGAAACGTGTCAATATTAGCAAGGCAAACCCCCTACACAAGTACCCGCATGCCATGTGGCATAGTAAGCTACTCAGCACCACTGTAAATCACAGGTGGCCCCCACACTTAGCAATCAGGTGTGAGAAACCCAATATGCAGTATCCCCCTGTTAAAACCCCCAACTTCAGTGGGAGGTACTTAGCGTTGCCTGGCAACCAGATGGAAAGCAGAGCAAATGTTATCCTTGAGATTACACCGCACAACTCAGGCAGTATACATGTTAGTACACTAGCACACACTTTCTATGCAAAGAAAAGAAGCGACAGTAAAAATCTACAATTTTTCATTCAGCATCTGTGGGCATCAAGAAAATGATAGAAGCATTATTTGCCTTTTTTTAGAGAAAGAATATCACACAAATATGATAGACAAAAACTACAAATGATCTAGGGTGGCATCTAATATCTATCCCTTATACTAATGAATAAATAGCATGATGGGTAATTGTAATTAAGCTATAGCAGGTTTATGACATGATTAGACTGATGCCTCTATCACAACACAGGAGTCTAGTATATAATATACAGCATTGAAAGACCAATTACTGGACTTTTAAGAGCATTGAAATACAACATCCCAGCTACATGTCCCTTATAAAAGAAGATTTTATCTATCTTTTAACTCTTTTATCATTAATATGCCTAATTGCCTTGCACTGTTCACTGCTACATTGTAAGTCAGTTCACCCACTGACCCCAACACACACACATGGCAGTAACATGTGACTGTGAATTGATGCAGCCCCAAGCGCACATGCTCATGAACAATCTTCAAGCAGATGTAGGGAGGAACAGCCATCACATTTCTCAACAACAACAAAAGCAAGTGCTTCTCTGTGAATCAGGGAAACTTTCTGTGCATTCCAAGAAATTTCAGGGTATGCTATGATCATAAGCTGCATGTAATACCCCAATGCTGTCCACTCAAAGTCTCACCAAAGGCAGGGGTGAAGTTAGGCCTAGGGAAAACTTCAGTGACTTTGATAAACAAGACAAGACAATGATCATCAGCCTGCTTATTCTATCACAATATTCTATCCTATTGACATGTTGATGATTAGGTCAAGTAGCAGACCTGAACTTTCAACCTTTAAATCAAGGGTCACCAAAGACATGATCAGAACTGCAATTTGCCAGCTGAATTATTCTCTGCAAAGTCAGACCCTGCCCATTTCTATACCAAGCGTGATATTACGTAATTTTCAGGAGACATGATTTATAATGTAATATGGTCCACCGCAATACCGTGTCAAATCATTTTTCTGTTCTGTATTCTGAATTAAAGTTGGTATCATCATTCATATCAATGCTGAAATCTGTGATTTTCCATGACATTTTCTTTTTAATGGGTCTTTCAAATGATTTCAGTCCCTCAATTCATAATCCCTTTTCATGTAATAACTATTACTACCATCTGCAACAGTTAATAGCAATAACATGAATAACTTGAGAATTCATTTGACCATGCAAAGTGAAAAATAATTCACAAGAGAGAATATCACTTCATCAAATCAACATTCATCCAATCTCTTCATCCGCATATCCCATCAATACCCTGTAATAACAATTCACCACTAGTACTGCTGCCATGACAGTAGAGGATTAAGGTAATTATCACCTGTCACTTTCAAAATCTGAATTTTGCAAAAAAACACATAAGATGCTATCGCAAGAATCATTTGATATCTATTCCACTTACCTCTTATCTTGGTTTCTCACCTGTCGGGAGATGCACCTGTCACAATTAAAGAAGGTTGTGTGTGTGTGCTTAAGATGTATAGGTGTGTGTGTTCTTTTAAGTGAAAGGATATGGCCAGGAGATGAGCTTGATACACCACAGTCGGGGCTTGTGCGTCTGCTTGAGGAAGCAGAACGCGGTGGGTGCCAGTTCTGGGTAGGGCTGGTCATCCTGGGTTTCGGTCCGTTCTTCGGACTCATCTCCGCTGGTGGGCGGATCGGGCACGATCTCGTCGTTACAGGGCCTGGGCGATCTCGGAGGGCTCGCTACAGGCTTGGCTTCTTCGCTTAACGCCGCCGAGATCTCCTCCGAGCTTTCCCGCTCCGGTTCGCAGCTACTCGTGCTCTTGCTGTCGTCACTTTCGCTCGGGGAGTCTTGTCCATCTCCGGGCTGAAGAGCGGGAGCCGGGCTCTTGAGGGGATCGTCGGTGGAGGACTCGGGGGACCCGGAGTCATCACACCCGCCAGGCGCGGGCGTAGGCTCGGTCGGCTCCGACATGCCCTTGTTTCTCTGTCAGCGAATTTTCTCAGAACATCAACGTACAAAAATCCACGGTCCTGACACATCCCAGAAGTCTGGGCCAACTTTCCTGCCCGGCCATAAATGGATGAGTAAGCTGGGCGGACACGAGTTGCAGCTGGACGGCCTGTCAGCGGCAGACGTCAGGACATGGTGAGGTGTGTACGGGAACCTGACGATCTGCAGCGCTTTTCTCCAAAATGGCGAACCGGCAGTCGTAATCCGGCTCCTCCGGCGTTGTCTTCAGAAGAACTACAGACAATGGCAAGCACCGTCCCGACACGAAAAGCCACTTCGGTCTGAACGGGTAACGTTGGTCCGGAACCAAGGGTAGACCGAGAGAGTCCTGTCCGGGAACACCTGATGCTTCTGTCGTGATGAAATCCCAATCAAATGACCAAATAACGTGGACGTTTTTCCTTGAAAACTGCCCAGAAATTCCGACTTTTCCCGATAAATTCCATTCCCTTCGGTCAAAATATGTAGTCTGGGAGCGCAAGTGTCCTTTGTGATGATTCTTTTGGCCAGAATCGGTAAAAATCCTTGATTTTCCCCGGAGCGCAAGTCGGACAGGTTCCCTTGCTCGCGTGCGCCCGTTTCCCAAACAACATCGAAAGGCGGCGAGCTGAGCCTAATTATTCACCACGTCACGTGACGCAGAACGGGGAAAGTTTGGCGGCACGGGCCGCAGCGCGTGGGGAGAAGTCTTTCACGATTTTATTGTGTCGTAAAAATAGGCGAAAAAACATTAATATTTTATGCAGCGAATGCCACGCCACATATTGTATTTGTACAAGTATGTACGTTATGAGTTTGCATTAACGATGACAGAACAGCATGCATGGAACACAAGGAGGGTTCAAAGTCAAACGACTAGTATTCACACAGAATAGAAGTGAGGAAGTATTGCGATACACCCGTATGAAAGGTCTTTCGCACAAGAAAATTGTAAAAGATTTGGAATCTACGAAATTTAAATTTCAATGCTTCCGACTAACAGTCAGACGGGCAAAGATCCAACGGACATTTGATATATTCCAACATGTAAGACATGTAAGTAAAGGGAAAAAGTGTCATGTCGCCAGTGACGTTAGGCCATGCTTAAAAGGCATGGTATTCAAGTCAATCGGACAGGCAGCAACCTATTGAATGCCTCCCGCAATTAAGTGGTCAAATAAATTAACTTTGTCCTACGCAGAGGCACGGGAAAGGAATGTTTGTTATTTTACTTTACGTCAAATTGGTTGGGCGCAGGCTAACAGACTAGCTTGATGTTATAAACATTTCATGGAATGCCAAAGATGTTTTTCTTCACCGTAACTGGAACGCGGTAATTATACGGGAATTAAGTGGTCTGTCCTCGGAAGTAGAAAATCCTCTGGCTTTCGAAAAGTGTCACGAACTTTCAAGCCATACAATACCTTAGTTTTAGGGACTAACCAGTAATGATCATAACATGTACAGGGGAGGTTTGTGGCAGGATTTTTGTGGGAAAAAACGGGAAAAGAAATGTACCAGGAGTTTGAAATAAAACGCATGAAAAGCTGCAGGGAAATGCACAATGAAAATGGATAAAGTTTCATAAACAACTTGAAATGAAACAAGAAAAATTCACAAGACATACACTCCCAACGATCACCCAACCCACACCCACCCTTCTTGCCAGCTAGATCACGACAAGAAACAAATCTGTACCGTGTAATGTTATGGGCAGTATATTCTGTGCCCACAGAGCATTGTTTCTACGTGCACCCACCCAGCTTTACCAGATGATTTCCACGTCACTCATCTATCGGAATAGACAATACTTTGGGATGTAAATTCAAGTTGAACACTTATTTCATTCAAGAAAGTAGTCCCTGATTTCAGGATTCTGCAAATCTGTAACAAAAGCGTCGTCAGGCGTCCCTGAAAGAAACAGCACCCTGAAAGTGCTTTAAGGTGAGAAGGACGAAAAAAGGCAAATCACATCAGGATGTACATGAAGAAGATTTATTCTGCCTTGGATGTATGAAATAAAAACCCGTGTGTATGACAAACATATATCTTAAACTCTCTGCTACCTAATCAAGAATTGAGTCATTTCCTATCGAGGGCCATACAACGCTGTCCTGGTTTACGGTTCTCGTCTCCAATCTTACGTGCCGAGCCACGTGCATTAACAGAAGACACTTTGATGGCCAATAATTTTGACAATATATGACTGATGATACTGGACAATTAATCGAAGATTGTCGTCATCATTCAAATCTGACCTCTTGGCGATGTCCTTTTGCGCTGTTTTATAGGTGAGTGGGGCATTAGGGCCATAGATCAAGTCGACGTCGTACCGCAAAGTGACTGTGTTGAATGGCACATCTGACAATCATCCTGTAGTCGTGACTCAGATACGTCACAACACACTGCCCTTCAGACTCTCCAAGGGAACGCAAAGGACAAGTGTCACTCTCAGAACTGTGTTAGTCGGTCATCATACTAGTATATGACCTGTTGGAAATAGCTGGAACGAGTAGATTTTAAGCGGTACAATTTTCAATTTGAGAACAGTGATTTTTTTTACCGAAGTGCGACTTACCATTAGTGTTGTCATCATTGCGCCAGTCAATAGAAATTTGAGTTGTTTTGAAATTAAAGATGAGTTGTTTTGAAATTAAAGATCACACTAAAATCACAGACTACTCTTGTACTTTCTGCTCTTTTCGTTTCGGACAAAAATCTTTTGTAATGAATCATGGAAATATCTTTCATTTCTTCACAACTTTTGCTGCAGTATTGAGGAATTAACAGGTCAAGACCAGGGAGAAAGTTACCCCTTCCTTCTATTTAAAGTCATCTATCTACCCATAGTTGTAAGATTTAGAATGTTCCAGGGTAGTCCACCCATAGTTGTAAGATTTAGAATGTACCAGGGTAGTCTCCCTTTAAACCTCCCGGGGAATCCACGAAGTCTTTGGGAAAGGTCAAGAATCCCCTGAGCACCCTTCCCTCCGACCTTTCGACATGACCCATCTCCTCTCTTCCCTTGCGTGCAAGACTATGATTAATGAAGGAATACGCTGCAAAAGATCAATTATGGGAAGAAGGTGAACACCACTCAATGTGGAGAGGTCAAAACGATAGCTGTCTATGATATTCCTGACTGGATCAGAGTTTACAAGATGACTCCACTTCATTCATTCCATCAATGACTTTATGTTTATGTTTATAAGTATAAGTATAACGCCCTTGCTGCCATCTGATGTCTGTATGTTTGATCTATTCCGTACATATTCGTAAAATGTAGTTCATGCCAAGTCGTAAGACACGTATGGCACGTTTTGGGTGGTGTGCTGATCATCCATCACGCTGGATTGCTGGCTGAGTTACACACGGGTACTTGAGTTCATTCCTGATTAATACATGCTTTAGGGCCTGTTAAAGGTCATGTACACGTGGTAAAATACGCGTACATGACAAGGGAGAAACCCAAGTCTACAAGACCCAAGTCTACAAGACCCAAGTCTAAAAGACCCAAGTCTACAAGACCCATTGCAAGTCTACAAGACCCAAGTCTACAAGGGTCTCTCGTTTGTCTCAGGGGAGAGATCCAAGTCTACAAGACATCCCCAACTACCCCAAAATGTTTGCATCACTTCCTGTTTAGGAATCCAAAATAAGTAAATGCGAACTCAAAGGTTACTCTCGTTTATTAACCATAATTGATATGCACTGCGTCCTAGAAACTTGACCTTGATTGATGATTAACAAAATTGCAATCAGCGATCTAATAAAAGTAATTTACGACAGATAATGCTAATTATGTCTCGCTTCTGGCCCTGTACCCAAACATCCTTTTCCCACTGTTACTTCTGGGTTTTGGTAGTGAAAAGTTGTACATTGACTGTCTCGCTACAATACCCATATTACCCATATTACACATATTGCATGCTCTTTCATGGTGTGTGTGTCGCGTTGGCGGTTCGACTTGCAATTGCCGCGAAGCAGGCTACAAAACACTAAATGGCAAATGCAGCTGCATTTTTGTCCATCCACTGTAAGATCTCTTCGGCTCCCAGCTTCTTCACTATCTTGATCATGGTGATCACATCGCCCTCTGCGGTATGAGCGACCTCTGGCGGAGGTGCTTCGCCGAACAGGTTTTCGTGAATTTTAGGCAGGCTAAAACTTTTGAACTGACCTGTGAAAACAAAACGAAACATAAGTACAAGTGGTTAAGGAAAAAAGAGTAGCTTTTTCCTTATTTCCTTAGCTTCAGAATAAAATTTCTTGCCATGAGTGGCAGGCTACCACATGCACAGGAAGAACTTATCAATAAGAATATACTAAGTCGAAGTATCTTACCTGCATAGAGATCCTTAATGGCCACCATTGTGTCCACACAAAGGACACCTTGTGGAAACAAATCCACGGTTTCGGATCTCGTCAGCTCGTCCCTCAAAATCGGGAAGTCGAACTTTTCCCCGTTATGTGCTACCAAGCATACAGGTGTCTCCTGGCGGTTGAGCATGTGTACCACGGATGTTACCAAATCTTCGTCGAACACACGATGTTTTCTCAGACTTTGGTTTGTAAGGTTGGTGATCTCGGCGGCTTTGGGGTGGATGTCTCGTCTGGGTCGAACGCAAGCCGTGAACTTGTCCATGACCCGCGGGAGTGAGACGCCCCCTGTCGGGACGGTGGTGCCAGTCAGGAGCTGGTCACGATGAACAGCCGCCAGGCTGATAATATGGTAGGCAAAGCGAGATAAGAACGAAAATGTAACCATGGCACATATTATGCACCTTTGTCATATCAATATAACTTCTTTGCAACCCAATTCTGACCTGTACATAGTCCTGTGTATTACTTTTCACCGGTAATCCTGTACTGTATCGTGTATCAACGCTAATTTTTATCTGTAACGTTACATCCCAGAAGTAAGGTTTATATATCAAGGTTAGCAGTGATACTTTTACCGCGTAACAAAGCATCAGAAATCATTTGCTGTTCCCCCATGATACGGGTTGACCAAACGCATTTCAAATATACAAATGTACCTGATCTCGGTGATCTGGCGGGGTTCATCCAGGCCAGTTGTTTCTAGATCGAAGAACACGAATGTTCGGATCTGGGCTGGTCCTGCTTTAGTAGTTTCCTCTTTTTCGCCACAAGATATTTTTCTTCCCTTTTGCGCTTTCACGACTGGTGTCGCCATTTCTCTGAGCAACAGCAAGCAACAGAAAGACACGAATAATGTAGCAGATACTTCCAATGACAGCTTTCTGGCTGACTTTAACACAACCGTCCCATTTTGGACGTAACGAGTTTGGATTTTAAACTTGAACATATAGAACGCAATACCCAAGGACAGATGCGTGCTTGAATGCTAGCTATGGAAGTCATGGATCCATCTCCATGCCATGTAATGCCGTTCATGTTGTTCACAGGCTGACTTTTCATTGCTATAACTGTCAATATATTAAGTTATTTAACATTTCAAGCGACGTATATGAACGGGGTATATTTGAATCCTACACTAGTACCCTATCCACGTACATATATTGACTTACTTGGCACCGGTTCTCTCTACAGTAAAGTATCGGGCAAGTGGCGTTGTATCCGTTGAAGTTGTGTATTTCTCTCTTGAAATCTCCAGGTTCAGGCTGCACTTCGGTCAAGAGTCCAAATGTGTTGACTCATGAACCTATAAATTCTGTACAGTTCCTTTTTTAACGTTACATGTCTCTGCGTGCCCTTGTCAGTATCACTTCCGGGTATGACGTCAATCGGGACGAGTCCACTTGCATGACCTACATTTATACGGGGGTGGCAGTTAGGGACGGTCGACAGGTTTTCACTGCATGTCGTCACGACCTCGGTCCTCCCCTAACTGTTCCCAATGAAACCTCCAAGATGAATATACCATAAGAACCTAACCTGCAGTACCACTGATCACCACTAGATTTAACAAAAGAACACTAAATTTGCTCAACTATGGTCTTTTTAGGTCTTTGAAGGCAAGGTTCTTGGAGCACTCATTCTGAAGTTTCACAACACATCTACATCGAATCACCTGGACATTCTGTTTCGTTGGACTCTGTAAGAATATTGGACACCGAACAAGACTATTTCCTGAGAGGCGTGAAAGAGGCTATCTACATCAGGGCCCATCACTTAACTGCGACGGGGGCCGACATCGTCTACCAGATACTACATGTAGTACCTTTGATCCAGTGTTGATGTCACACTTCAATGAAGCCATGTGACATGTCTCACTGGGTCAGTCTACTGAGGAAGACCAGAGGTGCTGGTCGAAAGCTCCAGGTGAGAAATTATCTTTTGTGTTGGATCAAAAGTTTTATCTATTTACATTTTAGTTGTGATAATCATAATGGCTAATAGGCTGCTGCCTTTGTATCCTGTTGCAGGTGTAACAGAACATTCAAGTGCAATATAACCTGCTGCTGCCGTGCTGCCCACCTGCAAAGCTGGTGTGTTACACTGACTATACAGATACAGAAAACAGGTTGAGGAGGAAATAAGAAAACAGCAAGTTGATCTGGACTTCCGGTTCTGTTTATTGTACTACATGTATCTTCATGTTAAGTCGTTGCCTCTTCTGCCTCTTAAAAAGTACAACATTCCGTCTTTACATTCTAGTATCTCATACAAACTGTATATCTTCATTTCATTCTCCTTCACTATATTTATCACATGGTAGTATTGTAGATGTGAAGAGTTGTGGTCTGCTGATGCTGTCTCATGTCTACATCAGTTTCAGGCCTTGGATAGAGGACTCCAGGGACTGCAAAATAAGTAACAAATGATTACTAATATTACCCAGCTTTTATATAACAGTTGTAACAGTACCGGGAAGGGACAGAAATAAGGTATATCATTATTTCATCTTCTTCTTGCACGAAACATACCAAATGTGCCACACTGTGTATTGCATTCTAAATATGTTGCTCTCTATGCTACTTCATACATTTTGCTGGTTGCACATGAATGTAGTGTTTTGTGTGGTGTAATGCAGATATGATATAATGACAAACATTTAATAATCCATTTCCTTGTCTAACTGTGACCAATGAATGTATGGGACATTCTTTAGATGTCGAATCTCCACAATTTTCCCCAGCTCATTCCTAAGCATCACACTGTTTATAGCTTGCAAGAACATGGTTTCACTGTACCTTGAAGTCCCAGATGACCATCTTGCCATCCATAGCAATGGTGACAAACTTGGCGCAGCGGTCCTTGGTGCCAGTATGGACCATCACCTGACTAGGAGGCATAAAAAAATGTCTAAACCTGGTCGCTTGACAATGAAAAGTTATCAACTTTAACCATTGCATTTCAACTTCGTCTTGTTGCTTAATTTACAGTGACGTCTCTTGCTAATTGAAAGAGCATGCTTCACTTTACAACACAGTAACTCTATGTCTGTCAGAACTTACAACTATAGAGATGTTTGATCTATTAACATTTTCATATGTTTTCAAGTTTGAAGTGATCACTGTCCCTACATAAAAATGACAACATGAATCTGCCAATAAAAGTCCACCATCTTTTTCATCACTGCCAAGAAATGTCCAAGCAGATCTGGGCTGTGCTATATTCTGTAAATAATTTCATTAGGTTGGTAGAACATAGAACATAGGGATTTTCTTCTTTGGCGAGAAACAGAACTCCAGTCAGAAGCTCTGAGGAAGGTGTCTGATAGACACGGAAATATAAGCAGGTGAGGAACTTTACTTGTTGTTTAAGAATAAGAAGAAAATCCCTATATCCGCTGTGCTATGTTGTTAACATACGTGATGGTGTTCTGGTGGATGGTGTTAGGGTCGGTGGTGGACACCTCGGTGGCAGCCATCCGGTCCATGGTCTGGAAGCGCTTCATGGCGGAGATGGTGGCGCCACCTGACGACTGACTGCTGCTCTTGTCCAGCTTGTGCAGGAAGGTGATGTTTCCCTGGTCATCATGCAGGTACAGCATCGGCAGGCAACCATGGCCCTGGTAATACAACAGTCTCTCATTACAGCAAGGCTCATGCATAAACTATCATTTAACCTCCAGTATGATATTGGTCTGACCAAAGATATTCAATTCAAAGTTGTTGAACATTCTGGTATAACTTACAGCTTACTCTTTCTTTCAACCTGACAGTTATTGCAGTAAAATCTGTCTTCATAGTAAACAGTCATCAGGAATGTATTGCATTTTCATAACTCAAAACTCTTCCTGTATTCTGGGCGGGAAAACTTTAAAGGGAATACTTTTCTCATCATCCCTGTACAAAATCCCCTTTACAATGTGTCCTTGTGAACTTACTCCAACCACAATGCTGTTGTTGGTGACCCAGGTACAGGACAGGAAGGGAAGGAACTCGGTCTTAGTGGAGGAATGGACCATGCCGCTGGCTGAGTCCACCACAGACAGGCTGCTGTCATGGCCCACCCAGCACAGCTTCTCTCCAGACTGACTGAAGCACACAGAGTGCACCCAGCCACCTATAGCATGGGAGAAACAAAGAATAGAATTGTCAGACTCTACGTAGTCTTTGTTTCATTCATTACAGGCAGTATAATTTAAGCAACTTCCATTGAAATAGGAAACAGTTGCTTGCACTGCATAGTACTTTATCTGTTTCAGACGCACTACAATGAGCAAGATTAGAACTGCTTTAGCAATGTTTCAGAACAAAGTTGTCTTAACTACAGTTGCCTCTGTACATATTTTTATTTCCATCTTTGTTTAACCTGCTGTGTATTAGAGTATGATTGAAGTTGGAGAACCTAAATATCCACAATGGAATGAAAATGTCCATGTCTTTTTAGCAACTAAAAAAACTAAATGTCATCCCTTGTTGTGTAACTACTACTCACCCGCATTGTTGGCAAACTCAGCCATGAGGTGACCAAAGGGCATCTTACTGCCCCAGCTGGTGGGGCCAGGCTTCGACTCCATCTCCTTCACATAGGCTGAGAACACCCTGAGGAAAGGAGACATTTCAATTTGTACTAGAGCCCGTATTGTAAAACATCTGCTGCATAAGACAAGGGCCCCACTGAAAAGCAGTGTTGTCACTGAGTGGGCAACCCTGTATAAATATGACAGAAATGAATAAATAAAGACAATTTAAACATGGCTACATTTGGTATCAAAGTTTACAAGGTAATCTTCTCTTTTGACTTTCTCAGTCATCTCCCATTATAAAACTGTGGCTAAATGTGTGCCTTCCATAATTGCAGTTAACTTGTCTTACCTTGCCTTGAAGTCGGATGACCCAGCAGCCAGCAGGATGTTGTTGGGGTGCCAATCCAGACTGTGGGGAAGAAAATTCGCAATGCAGTCAGTCTGTTTCACTTCTAATGCATGTAACTTGTATTCGGTGTCATGTACAACTGAACTGAGCTATAACAATCTATATTTGGAGTTGTTCAAGACGGCATGACCTTCCACTCACCATGTGATAGTGGATCTGATTGGCTTCTTGATGTGCTTGCTGACCCACCAGTTGTTCTCGCTCTCAAAGTAGCAGACCGAGATGAGGCGGGACCCGCTCCCAACCGCAAACTTGTCCTCTGCACAGACAAAGACTTGTTAGTGTTATACCTCTTAACCAGCCTTCAGGTGCCAGTAGTACATGTACATGTATGCATGCTTATATAATTAATTGATTAAAGCCAAAAGTGCCACCCTGCCGAAGTTGTTTTCTCTCCAGAGTCACTGACGAAAGGTAGTGGATACTACCTGAAACTTCTGACCATTTCCAAAATCATATCCAGTTGCTTGAGTAACTGCTTTTTGGCATATCTGAATACCTGGATGTCTAACCTTCACCAATGCTCCTTGAGATAACCCTAGAATATCCAATTTATTTCAAAGAAAGAAATTTCACTACAGTTTTGGTGACCCAGGTACAGGACATTTACACTTGCTTTTTTTCTAAAACCATCATCCACTTGCTCCAATGATGAGGATACAAATGATTGTCTTGTGACCCATTACATGTATGTGGCTATCATCAGGAAAATACAGACCTTTGGGTGACCACTTGACGCAGGTAGCAGCACGGTTGATGCGCAGGATAACCAGGGTCGGGCGCCAGGAGCCGTCCTGGAGCACCCACACATAAGCATTCCGGTCCTGGAAAATACCACAACATTCTAACATTACCGGTCAGGACTGACACTGCACCTGTACATGTTTACATGCAGAAATGGTGTCTACTGCAGTAGCTACATATGCTTTGTTTAACATAAAACTTAGTTGTATTTCTATACAATGCTTCCTTCCTTACATTTGAAGATTTCACACTTGTGAAGAAATTACTTACCACAACAACAATGTCAAACTTTCAGGCAAACTTTCATGTCAATGCTATGAATAAAGAAGGCAAACAAGGTAGAAAAGAAGGAAACATTCCATCTAATTCAGAAATTGTACACATCTAAATTTTTCTCTCTTTTTTTTTTGACAAAGAAGCAATACTCACAGCACCACATGTCACAATCCGGTTGGACTTCGGGGCCCAGTCAATGCCGGTCACACACTGGCCGTGCTAAGGAGGAAACACAATCAGTCATTAACATGCATGTTCTTATCATTCAAGTTTTCAAGTTATATGTCAAAGGAATGGTTAGTAATTGTTAACAACACTCTCAGTCTGTCTACAGTAAAGAGGATATCTTTTGACCTATATATTAAAACACACTTTAAAAGAATTGTTTCAATTTCAACCCTCTAAACAACTGCAATACACATGCAAGGCAGAGATAGTTGTCTTTGTGGTATTGCAGGTTAAGTCAACTGCAATGTACATGTATATCATTGACATCATTGTAATTTGTTGGTGGGTATGTGGATTACAGCAGCAACATGTTGGTGTATTTAACAGACTTACACTGTAATCCAACATGGCATCATATGAAAAGCCTGTGTATACAAGTTGTTTCCTCATTGAAAACTGAAAGCACATGCATGAAATGTATTTGACTAAAACACCTGCATTCTTAACTAACATGCTGGGACACTTTTAACATTCAGTAAAGAATGATCTTTACTCAATGTTAAAATAAAAGTTATCAAATGTACTAGTCAAGTACATTTGATACATGTGCACCAATGTACACTTCCTTGCATAAGTTCTAAATATATATACATGTATATACAAGTTAAGCCAACAAGCTCACACCTTTATGCATGTCATTAGTAAGACTGCAAAATGTTAGTGCATTCTTTTTATAAATTATGGCATTTCCATTAGTTAGATTTTAGAAATCGAATCTAAAAGAGGTAATGAGAGAAAGGAAGAACACCAACATGGTATGGTTACCACTAAAGGAAGGTTATTAAAAACCAAAAACCAAAGGATGCAACACTCTACAATTAGTACAAACACACGCTGTAGCGAGCCAAGAGAAGAGAAATCTGTGACTTACTGCATTGTTGTGCTGACCAAAACCACAGTGTGTGCAGAGAGACAAAGAAAAGACAGGAAAGGAACGAGGAATGAGACGGAGGTGTAGGGACATCACGGGGGTGACAGAAGGTTCAGACGAGGGGGAAAAGTTTACCAGGAACAAAAAGAGACAACAAAATGAATTCTTGTAACACCTGCACACACATACTTTAGATAAACTGTTTTGGAAAAATCAACCCTATGAGAACAGTTGTAAAAATCTGTTTTACCTATTAGACTTTATATACCATCCTTGTGTACACTTACCTATTAAAAACATTGTAAAATCAGAGCTATTCGGACAGATTATTTCACACACGTCTGTAATGTTGATTTATTGAAGTAAAGATGACAGATGAAAGGTCGGACCAATGCACAGACAGCTAGCAAATATCATCCATTCAGTTTTATGTTTACTTTTAATAATACTAGTAACAATGTCGATTCCTGTATGGTTTACTTGACAAGCTTTAAGCTTTCTTCAAAACTAAGACAAAATGTTTGACACACTTCATCAAAAAGAGTTTACTAATCCTGATGGTATGATGCTTTATGGAAGTATTTGATAACTACATGCCATCCTTACCTCCTTTAGCTCATGGATTTTCTCCCAGCTCTTCCCACGCAACTCATAGATGTGGACCTCACTGTTGTTGGGGGACAGAGCCACCTCTGTAACATACAAGGAAGCTTCAGCATGAGTATTCTGCTGTTGAGTAATTCCACATTAGAAAAATTCTGTTTGGATCTTGATGGTAATGCTAAAAATATAACATTATTAATCGTGTAGCAATTCTGTACAAATGTAGATAAACACATTTACCTATTAAATTCTACAACAATAAATGTATTCAAATGTAGTAAATGACTTAATATAACTTCTGTTTTGACTTCCTAAAATCTATAATGTAACCAATGTGGTTACATATCAGACAGTTAGTATTGGAGAATTAAACCTGACAAGATTTTTTTCCTGATTTTTAGAAAACTATCCCTTAAGTAATCCCCAATCCCTATGGCTATGATATAACTTGTCTCTAAGTTGAGTTTGCTTCATACATACGTGAGCAATCCTCGTTGAAGGCAGCACAGGTGATGGGGCCGTACCCAAAGCTGTGCTGTTGTGTCATCGTTAACGGGTGGAACAGTTGCACTTGTTCTTGTAAATATGTTACAATAAATACTGAAACAGCACAAAAAGAAACGACAATTACACTCTAGTATCAGAATTTAGTTGAAGAATACAATATGTTTGTTGACAAGACTGAGAATTACAACTTCTGTGCAAACACTTCTTGTCAGATCAACCTCACATACATGTAAATTACATATGTACCCACCACGCCTCTAAATTCACATACAAGTATATAAAAAAGATGGCCGATGGCTCCCTTAGTCGCCAAGGGTAGTAGTCTAGGATTCTATTAATGCATCTCTTTTAAACGATGTTTTTGTACTGTATAGCCGGTATAACCACCCTTCAGTGTAACATACTGTAAGTAGCAGAAGTAGAAAATGGTATGGCATACCAGTATATAATGGGTTGCAGTTGCACTATTTTGTTTCCGCCCTCAGATCAGACAAATTATATGAAGCTGAGAGGGGTACCCTCAAAGCAGAGGTTGTTGGGGAAGATCGTTACCTTTATTATATGCCCCGTTTCTGTCGCTACTGGGGAGTAGCGACAGAAAAAACGGGGCATATACATAAAACTTTAGGCAACGATCTTCCCCACCAACCTCTGCTTGGAGAGTAGAGAGGGGCCCGGCCGACCGGATCTGAGCAGAGGAAGCTTTTCGGAGATATTTCTGTACCTCTGATGCTGTAACCTACTTCTGCACTCTATCATCTACCTCTTACCTCGATATCGTCGAGAAATTCTTATGAAAAATCGGTAAAATCAGCCAAGATCCGTGGACTCTGGACAGTCTACACGAATCCCGGAGCAGGAAATTTGGATGGAGGAAGTGGGTGAGTTCACTTCCGGTCAGGTTCCCATCATGCCTCAAATATGGACTATTTCATTATGGTACGGGGGGAATAACGGAAACGAAAAAGGTATATGAAGCTGTGTAGGCACCAGAAATACATAATATTTGATGCTCATGGAAAAATGAGTACTTTAAAAGTAGATATTGAACCCAAGTTATGGCTCAATCTGTCTACTTTCCCATCCCGCCACCCCTCCTAAAGTGCAACATCCCTACGGGTGACCCCTTCAAGGCGGTTGCCACTCACAAGAAAACAGGGACTGTAACAGGTGTCTCCGCCAGGTAGGGTCTTGCGTGTACTGCTATCCTCGCTGTTGTTTTGAGCTCCTCGTTGTTATGAAACACAAGAACTGTGTCTTTACTGCGACAGTGTGAATAGTCCAAAACGTTTGAAAAAACAGTGTACGGCTAGCGCGCTTCTTTGCTGCTAGCTTGCTGTCAGTAGACCATCTCGTGATCGAAGCCACTTTTGCGATATGTATATGTGCGCTAAGTGCGATGCCATCGCTCCTCAATGTCAGCCTCTGAGTGCCTGTAGCTCAGAATGCTCACTGTTGTCAAATACTAAACATGTTGTCTGTATTTCTATTTGCGCACAAGCGGTAGGTGACCCTTGCAGATGGCTTTCATTGTAAGTGCCACTTGAATTGATTATGGGTGACACATTAATCGGGAATCGCTTCAAGTCTTAAGAAGGTAACCGTTAGTTTCAGCCGCTGTAACAATAAATGGGGCTTTCGCTACATTTGGTCTTACTTTGCACAGGCATTATATGACTGTGTCTCCCACTTAGTACAGTATTATAACTGTGTTTCCTTTACGCATCGTCGATATTCTAAGGAACTACAATGTACATGCCGGAAATGGCAGATACAATATTCTTCTCTTTTAGACATCAATTTTCAGTAAGATGTGGATTCAAAGAGTATGGTACTTTACAATTGTTCACATAATCTCTGTGATTAAATTTGTTCCATAAAACGGGATTTAAAGTTGAGAGACAATTATTTTGTGATTCTACAATGTACATTCTTTTACATTTCCATCTTTGTGAAAAAGTTATTTTCCTCTCATTACCCTCGCGGCACGGATTTTACCATTCTTTCTTAACCTTCCACAAATCTTCTCAGTTCGCCCTTGTCCATTCTGAGTTCATTGATCTTTCATATCACGTCTGCATCTAAGCATGGAGATCACTTCAAGGTGCATGTCATTAGCTGCAACCATTTGCACAAAACACCAGTAATCTCATCCTAGCCTAAGGCCCCAAGTTTTATCCCTCCGCAGTGTTTGTTATTTCACTTGTCCATGGCAACGAAGTAAGTAATTTCTGCTGGTGACCCCTAATGGATCGGTTCTCAAGGATTCTGAACAGAAAAATAATCTTACCTTAGTGATCTTTTCTATGTATATTTTGAGGAACCAAGGTTACAGAAACAATCGGCCAACTGTTCATTATGAAACGATTATGATATTTACCGTATCCACTGTAACTAAGTCTTAAAAACTAAGTGGTATGGCATTTGTATCCGATTAACTGGTGGTATAAGTTAACACTTAGGTAGAATTTGACCGAAATGTAAGCTTGAATGTAGGTATTACTTACAGCCTTGAATATTAGCTTGGGAGTTGGACGGATTCCGAAATTTGCTCCTGAAGGACACGCAAAGTCACGAGCTTTAATAGGCAAAAGATGGCAAAACATGTTTCCATTTAGTTATCCGTCTGGCCAAATGTTGACGTTCCCCTTTGTGCTTTTGTACACACGCAGTGGCCAAGCTGAAATTACGCTGAAATTAAACGTAGCGGAAGATGGCGGCGGTGTCGACCCTAGTGAACGTGACGTGGCTGGCGGAGCGGCTGGCGTCCCCGTCCCTGTCGTCTCGGGCCATCCGTGTGCTGGACTGCTCCTGGTACTTGCCCAAGCAGAAGCGCGACCAGCGGGGCGAATACAAACTGCAACACATCCCGGGCGCACTCTTCTTTGATCAAGAGGTCTGGATAAAAATGTTTCTCGGCGCTAGTCATTCTCAGTTGTCAAGAGTAATGAGCTGCCGACTTTTTATGACGTATTGTAAAGAGGATTACGTTTTGGCCAATGTCACGGTATCTTGACGTCTGTGTGTCTTAACCAAGCTGTCCGACAGATGAATGATTAGAAATCCTAAAAGATACTAATCATATCGCATATGCGCTACAGGAATGCTGTGACAAGGCCAGTCCGTACGAGAACATGCTGCCGTCTCCCGAAGACTTCGAAAGTTACGTCGGCAGTTTAGGCGTGGACAACAACACACACGTGGTCGTGTACGATGGCTCAGGTCTGTAGTTGCAACATATAAGTTTTTATTTCACACTTGTGTTGCTATAAATTTATCAATAAAAAATGTGCGCATAATCAATTATAGACTTAAATTTAATCAAAGATTGAGATTAATAGGCTGCAGAAATGTGTTTTTATCCGCAGACATGGGTCTGTTCTCTGCCCAGCGTGTGTGGTGGATGTTCCGCGTGTTCGGCCACCCTCTGGTGTCTGTGCTGAACGGTGGGCTGGCCAAGTGGCGCGCAGAGGGGCGGGGCGTGTCCAACGAGATTCCCAAGGTTTGTACATAGAGCATACAACACGGTGTATTCCGTATTGCCCGAGGTATCGGCCCGACCGCGAGTCGGATCGCCCTCCGGCCGAAGACTCGCGGGAGGGCCGAGACCGAGGGTGATGCGGAATACACCGTGTTGTATGCTATTTATATCATACCCACCTTAGAAAACATGTCTTTCAAGGCGAAATGAGCGAAAATTTGGTGTCCCTGAACAAAAAAACTGCTACAACATCCATTCCAACGTCCGAATCCTGTATTCGAATTTTCGAAAGCGGCGCACACGGTTGGGGCGAAACGCGTTCGAATCGTTCTATGGAAGCTCGGTTTATACACCCGTGTTGTACTGGTGGATACAACACGGCCGGGAGCACTGTATCGCCGCCCGGGTATGATATAAAGTGTAAGCTCCGCTAACACCAAAAGCTAATCACACATTGGTTCTTAGATTCGGAAAACGTTCAGCTCTTCTGAGTTCCTAGATGCTGAAAAAACACGTTTATGTATTGATTGGGTAACCACGTATGAATGCTGGAGTAAAGCACCCCGTCTGATTTGAACTGACGAGTGATGAATTTCTCTTTCACGTGAACATTATCAGGTCGATAAAGCCACATTCAAGGCCACGTTCACACCGGCCCTCGTGCGCGACTTTGACTTCATGACGACTAACCTGGCCGACAAGACCGCACAGGTTGTGGACGCCCGTCCACCCGGCAGGTTTAATGGAACGGAACCGGAACCAAGGGCAGGTAGGTACTTCATGTCTTATGTGTTCCGTCGTGTCCGTCAATATCCTAAGAAAACAGCTGACATATACGTATACCCAACACATAAAATGTGGCGCATTGGCGAAAATTGGGGAAGTGGTAATAGAAGATGGCCATAATTTACCCTGGGTGCCAGCCACGTTTACGGGCCGCTAACCCCTTCGCCCGCGGACAGGAGTATATCGGCCTCGTTGTAGGGCCGATATACTCCTGTCCGCGGGCGAAGGGGTTAGCGGCCCGTAAACGTGGCTGGCACCCAGGGTAGCCATAATTGTGATCCTTTGCTATTTTTCGTCCTTGGTTTTTATACTTGTGATACGGTAGTATAGGTGTATGTGTCATGCTCTACATTTCCCCTTGTTGAAGACGTTATGATGATGGGTTTATGACTTTTTGAATTCCCTCTCTATAGACTGCGAACCTGGCCACATCCCGAACAGTCTTAACATGCCGTTCGGTAAGATCCTGGATCCGGAGAGTAAAACCGTCAAACCTCCGGAGAAACTTCGGGAAGTCTTCGCGGCTGCAGGTATGTACGGCCATTCGTTTTAAGTTCCAATGATGTTCGCCTTATCATAATAAGTCTCACCTGGTTTGGTTTTTGCTGTGATGATCTTAAATTATGAATTCCACTTTTCACTCGCAAAACGTTTGTATGGAGTAATCTGGCTGTTAGATTGTTCAAAAGAAACCACGCATTGGCGTTTCTCTATCCCATTTCACTAGGCGCAGACCTGTCGGGCCCGCTGGTAGCGACCTGCGGCTCGGGCATGACGGCCTGTGGGCTCGTACTGGCCGCCTATCTGTGTGGGAAGGAAGACGTCCCGGTGTTCGACGGTGCATGGGTCGAGTGGTTCAAACGCGCTAAGCCAGAGAACATCATCTCCGAGGCTAAAAAGGAATAGCGGGGTCTCCAGCCTCCGCAGCAGTCTCCAAGCCGATGATGATTCATGTTGCCAAACAAGAGTTCTATCTATATTTTTCTGATATTTGGCACGCTGTGGTTATTGTAACCAGGAAGGTACATGTAGAACTGCACCATCACTTGCTTGAGATCCGTATCTAACTGAACAAAAGAGGAATAAAAGAAGAAGAAACAACCCTTGTGCCTTTTTGAGCTATACTGTATGACGTGAAACATCAATTCTACTTTGAAATATTTAATATTTTTTAAAAAGTTGATAGTCCAAAATTGATCTCGTTGAGCAAGGGTTGAGGCAGGCGATAACGAGACTACGTGTACGGTCTAACCAGTCCGCAAGTACCTCATGTGACTCTAAGTCAATGATATTATTTTGTCAAAATAAAAAATCTAAAAAAGGCCTAGAGTCAACAGTGTGTAGAACGTGCAAATCAAAAGTACTAAAGATGTCAATTTTCTTTCAAAATGTACGTCAAAATGTTGTCTGCTGTAAATGATATCTAGACATGGTCATTCCTTCAGTGACATTACTGCTTTATTTATCTAGAATTCTATGCATACTCAAGATTCCTATTTAATGCACGCACTGCAATGGCTAGTTTGTATCTCTTCCCGCAACTAGTGGAGGAATAAATCATCTGCACAATCAGTTCCCTGTTTGTGGTCAGGTATTTCTTGCTGTCATACGTCCAGTTATGATACAGATTCATAATGTATAGGTAGATACAACCACACAGAATTACACACAGAAATACAACCTCCGCATTATAAAGTACTTGAGAATCTAACGCTCATTATGGTGCTACTACAGTAGCTTTAGATGATATCAATTCAACATGTTACCTTTATCACATAATCTTCCCAGGTTTTCATGCACCAAGTATCTGCAATACGTACATAAGCGTACAAATCAAGCTGAAACCTTACGGTGACATTCACATTACAAGAGATGGGTATAGATCAGGAACAACATTCACGAACCTGTGATATGTAAATCTATCTGTATACTCCGAACATGTCATACGGAAATATTTGGTGCAAATGATTTCAAATGGCAGTGAAGTATTGGTCTATAGTATGGAGTATTAATTTGGTATAATGCTTGTACGCCAGGAACAAAGAATGGTATGATTCCATCCTATTTATAAAAATTACACTAACATTGACATGAAATTCTTAATTCTAAAGTACTCTAATTGTAAGCGGCGTGCAGCTGAAATAGGTACTGAAACTCTACTTGGCACTTTGTAGATTTTGAGATTCAAGCTATGAGATTGAAATTGTGATGTTAAGACTGTCACGCGCAGACGAGACCATTTCATCTATCACCTCTTGGACCCCCTCGTCCTCACAGCTAAAGCCCATAACTGAAAACTCTCTCAACACCATGTTTCTCTGTGTCGCAGATGCTAACTGTTCAACGGCAGGTTTTGACACCGTTACGTGCCAACTTTCATCTCTTTGAGAAAGCTTTGTGCAACTCCGTACACGACAAGCGCGCCTCCAGGGGTCGTCAGTTTTGTGGAAATGTAGACATTTCAGTGTGATGTTTGTGCTGACGACCTCTCCAAGAGCGTGGAATACTTTGTCAATGTTGCTCACTCCCAAGTGGCCATTCGTTTGGGCTCTGTACAGAATCACATGGAGTTTAACTGTGCGTAGTGTTTTATTATCACTCAACGCAAGAACGGCATCTGTCATCCTCTGAACCGATTCAGAACTGTCAGTGAGACAGTACTTAAACGTGAGGTTCAACCTATACAGCGCTGTATTGTTTTGGAAGACAGATGCGATAGAAGGCCAGAGTCGAACCTGATCGGTCTCTGTATTGGCGTTGACCCTAGAAGATTGGATTTGTTTGTTGTAGGAACTTGAAGTCGCCTCGTGAGCCACATCCTCCTCCATCCCCGACAAGGTATCTTCACCGTTTCTTGACAAGCCGTCATCATCGATGAATAGTTCAAATGTCTGCAAAGTTCTGTTGTGAGACAGGGCCTCCACCAGGCCGAAGATATTCAACCTAGTAAGCTCGCTATACGTGAGAGGATGTTTTAGGTCCCTCTGTTTGTGATAGAAGGAAAAATGTAGCACAATGTTCCGAAGAACCTCAGTATCAGATATTACACTGGCCAAAGCACTTGGGAGATTCTTGGCATGTTCAAAGACGATGCATTTGTACATAATCTGTAGACTGAAGGTTTGGATGGACTTTGACTCCCTGAGAAGCTTTTCTATGGACTCATTGAAAGCCTGGTCATCAACACTTTGACCATCGTAATATTCGAAGTTTTCATCAATCTCTCCATACCTACCACCGCCTTTGTTTGACTCTCCCACTTCGTAATACACATTTGTTATGGCGTGATGGCGAAATGCTCCATACAGCCAAAGCTTTACGGTGGTCAGCGTACTCAACGTGGATAAGAGGTCCACAGGAAGACAAAGTTTGCCAGTGAGATTTGTTCTCTTCATGTCCAGCTTCAAGATGGCGGACGATAACTGCGTGCTCTGGGACATGGCATGAAACAGTCGTCTCATCAGCGCGACGTCTCTGTCGCTAGTTGTAATCCCCTGGATTCGGACAAAGAATTCAAGAGTTGACAGGGATCTTTTCAAGACTTCGAAGAGAGGAAAATCTTCCTGCTCGGCATCCGCACTGGGAGCGATTACATCATCAAGGAAAAGATTGGTTATTGAGAGATGTTTAACAAAGCGGTTTCTTATAAATGCTGCAGCCAGCTCTTTATCCATCTCATGTGTCGATAAGTTGATATCAACACGTGTGACCCATTGACACTGTGCGTCCAACATGAAAATCAGAGCCGAAGACCATGTATCATCATACACATGAGCAAAGAGATCTGAAACATCGATAGCCTCCGGGAAACAGTAGGGAAGCCCTCGCACTAGATCTGACCCATTTTCACTTTCAATCAAACATTTGATGAAGAACCTGAACAGAGCTCTGTATCTGTTCCTTGCAGCTTCGTCATCGCTGCTGCGCAAGACCTGTAGATGCAGGGTGTGTAGATGCCTGCGAAAGCATTCAAATACTGGTCGTGCGTTCTTCTTCAAGATCCCGACAAGAAACAAGAACACCTGATGCAAACTATCGTCATTCAACGATTGCAAGACACGATCTTTGAAAGTAGGACCAGACACACTTGCTTGCTGTCGTGGAACATGTGGTTCAACCAGAGAAAGGGGGCGTGGGGTGAATTCAAACAAGCCCAATGGCGCAGAACCACCAAAGTCCTCCTGCATAGCGGCATCTTTAGATAAGAAAACTGCAGCAAAGTACTCTTGGAAGGTTTTGTGCAGAAACGACCAAACGAACGAAGCGTCGATGCGGGATGCCCCCAAGTCCTTCGTGAGAAATCCAATCTTAAACATCTCAATACCTCTATCCGTGGACTGGAAATCAGCCTCGTCAAAGTTTACCTCATTACGGAGGAGGCCTTCCCAAGCAACTTTGCCCATTTCTGCAAGCTTAGTATCTATGCTATCAGGGATGGTTGTGCCAGTAACAGTTATGTCATGTGTCTTTTTACAGTAGCGCTTCACAATGCATAGGACCAAGCTGTCGAATAAACTCGTGATAGTCGACGGAAGTGAACCGTCATTGTCTTCCCAAATGATACAAAGTAACATGGTGTTGAGGGGATTTGTAGCCAAATCCGCTAGATCCTTGTCTCTAGCTATCCGCGCCCCAAGACTATTTGCAAGCTCAGGACGCCCCTTGAAGTATTTGTGTATGTATTCTTTGCTATTCGCCATAGTGTAGCCCGTGATATTGCAATGCAAGGGACAACCTTTCAGGTCTGCTGTACACTCATTAGGACGGGAGGTTATCACAACAGTAGCATCAGTCAAGATCTTTTGCTGTATCAGCTTTATCACGTCAGACGTCTGTCTAACCTGAGGTTTCAACTCATCTAAACCATCTAGGATGAACAGCACTTTGGGCTGGTTGGTACCTTGTCTTATGTAGGACCACAGAGCCTCCCTATCCATTTCTGTGTCCTCGGGCAAGAGCTGATCAAAAATGGCATCTTTGACGTCACCGCTTAAGTAGCGCATTTGCAAGAGAAAAGCGAAGTCGAACTGCTGGAATGAGTTACTAGACCAGTCACACGCCAACTTATGACACTGAATACTTTTACCTATGCCCGGTGGTCCCTCTATTCTGATTCTCTTTGGTTTTTCGGTTTCCTCTTCTTCCTCAAATTCTCCGTGATCCTCTACTCTAGGAACCTCACCATTCCTATTCACATCAAATATCTGCTCTATCCGGATCAGCCCAGGATCATTTCTAGAATCTCGAGCACTATTACTTGACCTTTTCCCTGTTTCCCCCCTTCCTGACCGCCTGAGTGGTAGATCCCTATCTGCCCTGTCCTTCCGGACTACTTGCAGGTTTGTGTACACGTCCTTCAGTTGTAGATGGAGGTCGTCAAACCAAGGAAGAGGCTGGAACTCCCCTAACTTCGTCCTGTAGCGCCGTTTTAGGTAACGCTTCAGCCAGTCCAGCTGCTCTGCAGATGGAATCTTAGGCTTACGCCCTGTAAAGACAAATTACATACAATATATCTTACAACCAATAGTCAAGTATGAATATTTACATATCAACATGAAAACTACACCTATTCCCTCATTGTTTCTATCTCTTGTCATTTAAGTTGACATACATGTAGTATGAGAACAAGTGCGGAAAATTATTAGTCCCTTCCGGAAAAGATAACGGGGAATTTCGTGTGAAATACAACATTCCATTTTTCTCTCTAAGACTAGTAAGAGGTAACGTTACCATTTGTGTGCTGGTGACGTGTTGGAATGGCGGCTAAGCTTGCCAGGTCGTCCAGTCTGTCTATAGCTGCTGGGTGTGCCCCGTTCTGCGGAACTTCCTCGCCATCGTCATATGTACGTGTCACTTCAGTCCCTACATAAACATATAGCGACCCGTTGTAACAACAGTTATTTTGCAAAAACGCTCAAACAGGTTATTGAAAGCAGCCAAATTTATTGTTTGGGATGAGAAAATCTTAAATCTTTGTTTCTAAACACAAGAATTAAAATCCAGTCAGATATTTGAACTATAAGTACGTTATGGGCTTAGGTACGGCAAGGAGCTTAGTAGAAGCTCCTTGGGTACGGTCAACAAGTCCCCTTATCCCGTTACAGCTGTAGACACTCACCGTCGGCATACGTGACGACTGTGACGTGTTGGATAAGAGGGCTGGCGATTGTCAGCTCACTGTTGTCCCCCTGCTGAAGTAGGACGTTGTCCTTGCCTTCCACATGACCAGCATAACTGATGCCCTGAACAGTGCCTGGCTGTTGACAGGCCAGGCTGAGCTGCAAGCCGTCTACGTACGAAAGAAGTTGAAAGTTAAGAGTGCCAAACGTAATAACACAGCTGTTAACATAACACAACACAGTGTCATTGACCAAAAACTGAACCCGATTTGAGACAGCCTGAGCTCACCTTGATCTACCTGAGCATCTCTGGACGAGATTGCAAGTTCCCCCAGGTCTAGACAGAGAGCTGCCGTATCTGGGGTGGGTGTATCCTCATGATTATCCGAGCTGCTGCTTGAAGACCGCCCAGCATAAACCTTTGGGCGCGCTCCAGACATGGCTGGCTGCGTTTGGAGGGGGTGGTAGGTGGCTGTTCAAGACAGGTACGTAGCAAAAATACCCTTCATCAGGCCTGAAGGACACAGATTACACAGGCGTCAGTATAGAAACGTTATCGTCACTATACTGAGTCAGTACTGAGTCAGTACTGTAGTAGCAGAAATGCGACTTAAGAGTTCTCACTGCCCCTCCAAAGTCAACAAGCACCTAGCCATGCTAGCGTCAGCCATTTTGAACTGGTTAGTTGTCACGTAAAAGGTTACCTGGTGCACTGTGGTCTCCTGGTCTTCTGCAAAATACCGTCACTCTTGGAATGATCTCCAGGAACCCAATTCCTGGGTCCCGGTTGTGTTTTATGCTGAAAATGTCCCAATCTGTCTCAGCTGGTACGTACAAGTTGTGCCCATAGAAAAATAGTCGGGTATTTCCGTCCGGGGATTCCCCCATGACGTCACCTTCCCCTTGGATGTTGACCTTTCCACTCGCTGTAATCAGAATCTCTTCGCCAATTCCGGCTTATCATAGCCTCCACCAGGCCTTCCTACGGGGGAACGGATCGTAAAGAAAGGGAAATAGTTGGCCGGGAGAGTCAGTCCGTGAAAGGCTTAATTTCCCCCGCTACTAACTGTGCGGACAAATGAATCTAAGGTGGCTAAACTCCCCTAGTGGCTAGATTTTACTTTTTTTGAACCCGCGTTGTTAGCCTGGTGCACATGGAGACTAGCTTAATCATAACAATCAATACATTTGAATGGTATGTACACTATATCTACGTTACGTTCCTCTTCATCAATGGCAAGGTTAGTTTATGCCAACGTAGTGGCCTGGTCTGATAAACAGCTGGCGTCCCTAGCAACGCGTTGGTTTCGATGATGTAATGCCCGAAAGTAAAAACAAACGGTTGGCTCTAGACCATGACTTGGATTTGGGGCGGGGTGTGTAAAATGGGTGCGCCTAATAAGTGCCCTACACATTTAATCAGCTCATGTGATATCATAGCAACCATGATGATAATATTCATTACAATGATAGAGTCTACTGAGACATGCTTTCTATGGAGGACATTAATTTGAATTATGGTATACCTGCGGTGCCTGTCAACATTTTTTCTTCACTATTGACTGGAGGACAGCCTGTCAATAGCCACTTCCATTAATCACTTACTGACCACGTGCATTATATGTACATTTAGCTCACCCCAGAGTCGAAAGCCATGACACTTTGCATAGCGTTGGTCATATGGACTATGTTAACATGATGTTGACATGCAATAATGAAAACGCATTCTCATAGCATCTAAACAAAGCATGGTAACTTTACTTCCGACACCTTGACAAAAAATGAAGATTTTTAAACCCCTTCAATGATATAATGCATAAACGTAAGACTCACTTAAAAATAGCCTGGATGCCAGACCCATAGCACACTAGGCCCAAAGTTCCCTGTGTGCAGGGCTACTTTAAAAACGAAATGTACCTTGGATCAAGGAGGTTAGAAAGGGGTGCTAATTGCGTGCTCTCTCTCCTTCTCTTTTCTAGCCTGCTTGCTTGAATCTGGCGCTATTCTACATTTTACTGAAACGTCAGTAAATCCAGCATTTTTGCTAGTATTTTCCTTCAAAACTAACCAGCTTGTTTGCGGTTCATCTGTAGGTTACACCTAATTAGTAAGTAGGTAACGCAAATTCTCGAGGCTTTAACACACCTTAGATGATAAAATATTACTTTACCTTAAAGGTTATCACTATCTTTTATATATAAATTCCAATTAACATCTTTCTGAGGTAATGTATGATATAAATGAAAATATATATAATCATACTAGATACATCTTAATATTCATACATAAGAATCATAAATGAGAAAATTGCCACATACATGATGTTCAAGATTAATCACAGATCAATATAACAACCATATTGTTAGCAAAGTAGAAAATTGCAGAGGAGTTAGACAACATAGACAATAATGCAGGCCAGCCTTTCTACAGCTCCCCTCTTATCAAGACAAATAGCTAGCAAGTCAGTAAGCTAAGTCCAGAAAGGTTTACACTGAGCAACCTTCTCCTTGCTGCCTAACCCCATAACCAATGCAAATTTGGTGCCAAATGTTCACCATAGCAGACTAAAGGTTAATGAGCACCTCCCTTCCTATAAAAGATTGCAAAATGGCACATACATGTACATCAGTACTTGGTCATCATAGTAGACATCAGCAACACCATCCTCTGTCAAATATGACAGATATTTGCATGAAAGGCTACCAAGAATTTGCAATCCCTGAATACAAGTTTGATCGCTGTGACAGAGGTACCTTACACGACAACGGATTCATTATGTGTGAGCACTGAGAAGTCATGGAAGAGGTTACGTGTTGTTAAAAGTTTGCCACATTGTCTTCGAGATCCCTTGCTGTAATTTTATACAACAATGCTTGTTGTTACTAAAACACTCTTTCTTGGATAATACAACAAGAACAAATGATCAGTTGACATGGCAATAATAATAATAATAATTATAACAACATGGCTTAATAATATGTATGCAAATTACCTTATGCACCTATCTATCAACTCGAGCAAAAAACATACAGTCCACAAACATAATATCTATATTCTTGACTATTTTTTTGGTCCCAAGTAATGCATTATCTATAATAGATTTTCTAAAATACACAACCATAAATGATGTCTGACAATAGTCTTAGCCACAATTGGTTTCACTTCATTGCACCAGAAAAGACTTGTATATTGAACAATACCTTAACTTGATGCTTCTTAAAAAGCATTCTTTTCAGACGTTTTGTGCCTTACAATACCACAAAACCCTACGTCATGAAAACACACTCATTGCAACACTTGGATATGTCATGATAATAGACAGTGAGCCTATTATACTCCAGTAGGCTAACTACTTGTTGGCCTTGACCAGTGATGCAAAGAGGCCATTTGGCTGCTTCAGAAGCTTCTTTGGAGTGTCGTTCTCCGCCACTTTACCTTGGTCCAGTACAAGAATCCGGTCAGAGTTCAGGATGGTGGCGATGCGATGCTGTGAACAGAAAGAAGCAAAGCCTCAGGGATGTCTGTGAACATGTTCTACACTTTCATTCCTGTTATTCAAGAGTTAGCCCAAGGCAACATTTGGATTCCTGACAGTTAAGTTGTATGATGTGGTTGGTGTCATGTATAACATCCAACTGAAATTACATGTTTGCACTGGGTTTTTTTTCTGATTCAGATGGGTTGAGAGCATATTTTAAGCAGTTGACAGCACTGTACCAACCAAAACCAGAAATGAAGCATACAGTGTTGCTTGATACAAGGTTACTATATATTATTGTATTGTAATGGGAGGAAACAGAATAACATACTGCAATGGTGAGGACAGTTCGATCCTGGAAGGCAGTCTTGATTACATTCTGGAGAGTGGAATCCTGTGTAGATGGTGGAAACACAAATTTTAAAGTAAGACCTATAATAGTATATGCAAATCTCTTAATAACAATCAACACATTAATAGTGCATTATGGCATTGATGTAGAGTAATAGCTTACTGCTTGAAAGTGAATAATAAAAAAGGAATTTTCTTTGCAGTTGATTGAAGATTTAAGTGAGTTTCCACCCTTACCGTCTCCATGTCTATAGAAGCTGTTGCCTCATCCATGATGAGTATCCGGCATTTCCTCACGAAAGCCCTGGCCAGGCAGAACAGCTGGGGAGCAAACCATATACCGATTGCTTAAAAACGCCATCATAGAAACAATTAACCATTACCAGTTATTGTGATGAAAAGAATTAAAGTGTACAACCTACATGTATGAGGAAACCATTCTATTTGCAAAGTGTAGAAAAGGACAGATGTCACATTATGTGCAAATGGTTTCATCACTCTGGATTTTAATCAAGAAGAAAATGTTATATCTAAACCAACCTGTCTCTGTCCAACACTGAAGTTCTCTCCTCCATCAGAAACAGCCTCATCTGAAAGAAAATCATTTGTACCGATTACTCTTCCAAAGTATAGCAAGAAAAAAATGTTCTGTAGGTAATGTGGTTGAAATGATTCAGCCAAACACACACACTTTATAACCAGTTCCCACCTAGTTTGTTGGGTAGTTCTGATACCACCGTCTTTAGCTGGGCGATCTCCAAAGCCTCCCACAGCTCTTCATCACTGCATTTGTCAAACGGGTCCAGGTTATACCTGTACAGGATTGAGGGCATTCAGACTGAGTTCAGGGTAGACTAGTAAAGGCAAACTCTGCATCAGGTTAAATGAACATATAGTGCCCAAAACATGTAATACGAAATAACATGTTTTCAGATCCGATCATGTAATCAGTCGCACCTGACTGAGCCGCTGAACAGCACAGGGTCCTGTGGGATGATGGACAGACGTGATCGCAGGGTGGTCAGCAGTACTCGGCTGATGTCGATCCCATCTATGGTGATCTTTCCTGCAATATTGGACGAAAATGGCACTGCTATCAAAGTTGTTTTCCAAAACCATAAAACATAATATACATACAGAACTACTACTTAAGCACATTTTAGTTCTGATAAAATATAGTGAGAATAGTCAAAGGTAGCAAGAACACATACATGTCAATAACAAAAATATCATTTGTACCTTTGAAGTTGTCAATCATCCTGAATAGAGCAAGAGTCAAGGATGATTTCCCACTGCCTGTGCGTCCACAGATGCCAACCTGAAAGAAAGATCCAGGATTTACTTTTTTTGAACAAAATCTAATGACATACATCTAAGCAATGACACGTAATAAATAAAAAATTATCATTTTTTCCTGATTTAATTTGTAATGGCTTGTTGACAATCTATTAATCTTACCTTTTCACCTGCTTCAAAAGTTGCTGACACGTCAGTCAGAACTGGGTCCAAAGTTTTGTCATACCTGACAGAGAGATCTTCAAAAGAAATCTCCCCTTTAGATGGCCAGTTGTCATCAGGAATGACATTACCTGCAACAAAGTGATAAGTATACTCCTGTGAATGAAACTGCTAATTCTAAGCAGAGAATACTTTGCATGTAATATCATTTTAGTTGGAAAATTCATTTGCATTTTAAATTGTACATTTTGTAAGGTCAGCCCCTCCTTTTAAAAAAAACAAAGCTCCTACCATCTTTGTGGTATGGTTCTGTTGGTGTGGATGAGTATTGGTCCACCCTCTCTACAGAGTTCATCATCATCTCCACCTCAGCATAGCCACGCACGACCCACAAGAGGTACATCTGAATCTGTAAAATGTTGATAGTCATGTAACGTTATCACTTTTTGAATGGGTCATACAGCTGAGCTGAATGTATGAGTTGATAAGTCTGACTGAATTCCAATCACAGCTATTTGTCTTTCTACTTTGCCCACTTTGTCAAGAAAAATATGTTTGTACCAGTGGTGTTGAGTTGCCTGAGGTAACTTACGTTGAGTGCATAGGTGATAGACAGGCCCACCATTGCTGCAGAGACGGATCCAAACATGGCGGCCAGCATGGCAGATAGACCAGCCAGGAAAACGATGATGCCTCCCATGTACCCCTAAATAACATCCAGGAAAGAACGTTATAATAAGACACTGCCTTAGTTTATATGCACTGCGTCAGCTATAACTTCATGTGCAGGGGATTCTATTCATTTTAACTTTGGAGATTTTAATGTTGATGTCCTTCTAGATCTGTATCAAGACTTAGTGTGATGGAAATATAAGGCCTTAAACAGAAATGTTTTGACCCCATACTTGGTGCTATAAGAAAAACAACAATGTTAAACTAATAGTTGAGGTTTGATGGAAATGACACCACCCAGTAAATGCACACATAAGAAATAACAAATTTCTAGATACTCATCTGACTCATTGCCAGTCCAACATCAGTTCAAGAAATGTGTAAAACTGTTTGCAAACAGGAGTAAATACAAGAAGGACAGTAGCCTGTGTGAGATGTTAAGCCTACCAGCCTGGCACCTATCCAGCAGGAGGTGGCAGCTGTGTAGTAGAACGGGGTGTTGCTCCGGTCAAGTTTGTCCATGATGGATTCACTGAACCTCTTCTCCACCCTGTACAAATGGAGATAGAACAATATATGATATTTTATCCTGAAGTTTCAAGGTGCTCTATTTTTATGGACTTCACTGAGTTGAAAAATAAAATGTTACAATAGCCATGGTTGGGATGATAGGATAATTGAACAGTACAAATTTGGTTCAACATTTGCATGAAACATTTTAAGACTACCTCCTCTGAAATAGTAAACTTTGAGTAGCTATAGACCTAAAGAAATGACTTGGACATTGATTGTGTTGGTAGAATATGTCATCACCTGTAGGCACGCACGGTAGTCAGTCCCCCAAGTGTCTCTGAGAAGTGAGCAAACACAGGAGACTTGTTGATGTTGTCAAGACGCTGGATTTCCCTGTAAACACATCAATGGATTATTGGCAATCTGCACACTGGTATGAAAGGCTGGAGATCACCATGCAACATTTACAAATTACATCGGTATAAACTGCATGTCATTAGCTGAGGGTATACTTTTTTCAGACCTTTCAACAATAAGATTACCTTGTTACTTAATATTTCCCATGAACATAGAATGTAGGACCAGCAATCAGATACCTTGACCCTTACATATACTAGTAGTTGCATATGGCTTGTAACTAAAAGATCTGAAAGCAACAGGTGGTGGGGCAAGTACATTGTCACATGAAGTATTGAGGTCCCTTTGACACATACAATGTACCCAGTGCACCTGATCCTGCCTCTCACCTGGCTGTTGCACGATAATACTTCTGCACAATGTAGTAGAGGATGATGATTGGAACAGCACCAATGAGGAAGTACGGTGTCACCACGGCGCTGACGAGAAGAGCCGAGCATACCAGCAGAATCACACGGATCAGATGCTCCATCATGAACGGCAGACGCTAGGGTGGGGAAGGTGGTATCAAACGGATTAATGAAGATTTCTACTGAGGACCTGGTTGCTAAGATGAGTGACATGGTTGTGATAGGGAATGTACAAATAGTACAAACATTCATTCTTGTAGCAATTAGATCAACATCACATCCCTCAAATTCTACCCTATATGATTACCATTACCACCATCGAATTGTAGTTAAGGGGTGCATAAGCTACACACAATGTAGATCTCTAGTCCATTATCATAGATAAGTTATCCCATTTAAATTTTTTCATGGTAGCTTCTTCATGCACTGGGCTTACCAAGTCTATAGTTGCTGTGTCCTCTGCCATGCGATTCAGCACCCTTCCAGTAGGAGTTGTGTCAAAGAATCTGAGAGAAGAAAGTGTCTTTAGATCAGTGGTTTCCTTGATGGTAATATTGTTCCTAAATAACTTGGTCAAATGAGTCATATAGTATGCATATTGACAAGAGGAAAGTGGCAGCATCAGATACAACTACATGTATTTGCTGTCTCCAACTTTTCAGAAAACTCTGTTTTATATCCTAGTTAAATCTTTTGCCAGATTATATTGCTATTGGTAATACTAAAACAGTTACTGACCGCATTGGAGAAAGGACGATATTCCGGACCATTGCCTCGTGCAGGTTCTTGGCTCCTTTGATCATGGACAGAATGGTTATGACCGATGCAAAGGCTGTTACACAGATGGCTGCCACTGACAGTCCTGTATAGCCTTTGATGTAATAGTCTACATTTACAGTTGGAGGTGCCTGTGGGGGAAAATGAGAAATGATCGTGGCTTTTTAGAACACTGATAACCAGACTCTTGCTACACAAGGTGCTCACACTCAAGCAAACATTTCAACAATTTGCTGCCATCAAAATTATAGAGTCAGACTGGAGAAAATGATTGAAACAAGGTTGGTAAACTCACCTGAGTGGCATTTCCAAGGGTTTCGTTGATAGCAGTACCATTGATAGGCTGAGAGCCAGTACCTGCTGAAGCCCAAGCAGACAGCCAGAAGTCGATCCCAACCTGTAAACCCTGCTTGGACAGCTGTGGGACAGGGAGGAAGAGACGAGTCATTTTAGGAAAGTCACATCTGTATCAGCTGAATATAACGTTACATTAATTTAAAATATATTTACAACATTATCTCATACTGCCATCCTACTACAATCCAAACAAAGAAACATTTTATTACTCTTAACTCATACAGGGATTTTCTATCATCATGCCCAGCACATTTACAAGTACCAAAATTCCAACTATTCAACAACTATCAAGCAATGACCATCTATAGGTACAAGATGAGGATTAGTTTACCTGAGAGAGCAGGAGAAAGATCACAAGGATGGATCCACAGGCAACGGCGTAGGTGAGGTAGTGCTGCAGTTTGACTGATCCTACAGACCGCCCCTCTTCTTCGACCAGTTTCCCCTCCGCAGCTACAAGGATTGGAGCAATATTTCAATGCCCAATTAAAATGCAAATCTAATACACCAAGGAGATGGTTACCAATGATGCTTCTTGACCAGACTGTTAGGACAAGAAACCACAGATTTGTGATCGCCCCAGACCATCCATTGAGAGTTCGTCCACTGAAGTTGCCTTCATACTCAGCTCAGGGTTTTGCTGCAAATATTTTAGTAACTCTGAACAGACAAAAAGTGCAGGGAATGTTCACTGCAGGGTATTGACAGTGGACACAACTTCATAATGAAAGAGCCAGGGCAGATTTGTTAGTGTTGATCTTTCATCCCATGCTGGTTAGTAGACTGGAAGGTAAGATAGTACTGTTATGTCAAACCACAAGACAACATGCAAGTTGCCATGGTAACAAAAGGGGTGTGTTCAGGGTATAAAGAGGATCCAATGACATGCCCCATCTGATAAGTTCCCATCTTGGGTATACAACAGAATGAATTGAGGTGACACAGGTGAAACCAGGAAGGAAAAAGAAAGCACCACATGCAGTTGCATGCAAGTCAGACCCACGACCACCTGACAGCCTGCCGAACAGAAACACCATGCATCATGAGAAACAGGGTGCACAGTAACCCAGGACATGCACACACCATGCTTCAGTTCAACTCACCCGCCTTCTTTTCTTCCTCGTGTTTTGAGGCTGGTGAAAAATAGCACAAACACTTCTGAATCAATTTTTAAAAAATCACAAAAAAATCCCTGCCCATCAAACATCAATCATTTCAACACTGATTTCTTGATATGAATGTAACGTTAACGTTATATTAAAAATCCCTTAAGAAGACATACATGTATTACCCATTGTTAAAAAGATATCAAAGATAGGCATTATCATTCAATTTGATACTTAGCCGGTGATGTTCTTTCACATATATCATCAATTACAAAAGAAATGACAGCCATAAGGTGAAAAATCCTACCCTTTTCTTCATTCAACTTGTCCATCTCCTCCTCTTTGCATTGGTAAATCAACATCAAAAATGTTCATCATCATTGAGATTTGACCAGTGACATTGTTTTCATAGATATTCGATAACCACAAGATATGAGAAATGGAAGGTTATAAACTAGCCTACCTTTTTCTTCATCCAATTCCTCCTCCTCATCTTCCTCATCTTCCTTACCCTCCTTCTTCACAAAAGACGTGGTTCGTGACCTGACTGAGTGCTGGCGGGATATCTGCCTCACCAGCGCGGCTCTTTCTGCCTCGGCTGTCATCTCCTCCTCTCCCTCATCACCACTGGCACTGCCGCTGGAGATGGTTCGAGTTCTTGCCCTAATGGCGGAAAACATCTGTATCTGTATCTGTATCTGTATAGCCAGTATAACCGCCCTTCGGCGTAACACACCAGCTTCACAGGCACGCGGTGCGGTGGCAGCTAGCTACATTACACCAAACGACCGGTTACACCTAACATTACAGCAATCATGATGTAAACATAAGTCAACATCTACACTCATGTACAAAAGCATGTATCATCTGAATGTGTCTGAAGAAGGAGATGACAGTGGAGATGACAGTGGAACACTCACCTTTCCTGCATCTCCCGGATGCCTTTTGCAACAATCTCCCTCCAGCTGTCACACAGATCAGGGTTGGAGTTACGTATGTCATCCATGGTTCCCTGGGCCAGGATCCGTCCATTCTCCATTGCAACAACCTGTGTTAATCACACATTAGATTAAGGCTTTAGATTCCTCCAACAATACAATGCGTCAACACTGATAGCAGCTTCAAGCAGTCATGCTTTCCCCCAATGTTTCGTCATTTAATTGCGCTATCAGATTTACATACTTAGAAGTTACTCCAGCATCATTCGAAAGTTCGGTACTGAGAAGTGAACCACATGTACTGCCATGTGTTGAAGAGGACTTTGCAAGTGACGTTCTTGTTTAAGACAAAGTAGGATAAGAACAGCTGGAAGAGAAGCTAGTTGGGTATTGTACAACCCACCACTTGTACATCTTTTACTTGAGTAGGAAAACTTTGACATCACCACTTACATACTGACTCTCCTCCAGGTACTGCAGCTTGTGGGTGACCAGGATGACTGTCCGCTTCTCATCGTTAATCAAGTGTCCCATGATGCCATGCTCAAACACGTCACCCCCAACGTGTGCATCCAGAGCTGACAATGGGTCGTCCTGTTGTATCACATTGGACAAAAGAAAGGAATGCTTAATATAGGTTTTTCAGTAGAACGGTCCCTCTCACAGACATCAAGACAGGTTATACCGTTTTAACTCAAGACATCATTAGAAAATGATACCAGCACACAAACTAATAATTCAAATACAACATGACTAATGCAGTGCAATATTGCCTGCATGACTTTCACAGTCAAACACACAGTCAAAACAGACAGATACAAAATGTATAGCAACTGGCTAGGTTAGACAATATGATTAACTTAATAATATATTATTTATTTTATTATACCCACCAGTATGACAATATCACTTTTAGAATACAGCGCTCTCGCCAGACTGACCCTCTGTTTTTGGCCACCGCTCAGATTGATTCCCTAAAAACAATACCACATCAGCATAAACAACATCGTACATCCTACGGCAATGTCATCAGAATGCAGAAATAATAAAATTTAAGGCATTTACTGTATATCATGTAAGATACATCTTGCTTTCCTTCTAAATGGACAGTTACTCTGATGGCAGCCTTCTGCACAAAAGTTTCTCATTACATGTAATGTTAAGTCACCAAATTAGAATATAAGGTTTGACGGAAAGCAACACTACCGGTAACAGAAAAACAACAGCAGCCAGGATTTTAGCACTGCGGAAAGAATATTTTGCCATTTGTTTGTACCTTTTCTCCAATCTCTGTCATGTCACCTCCAGGAAGAATGTCAATGTCAGGCTGCAGACAGCAGGCTGATATCACCTTCTGGTACCTGAAAGATGCAACAAAAAGGAATTTTGTAATACATGTATTGGCATTTTGAACATGTGTACACACATTCTTTCTTCTTAGTGCTTTAGGGTGTTGCATATCCCTGCTTGTTTCCTTGTGCAGTATCTTTTTTAACACTCGATCACATACAAACTCTATGAAAGATGGTTATATCAAAGTGTGCTATACATGTATGCCATCACACAATGGAATGACAGAAAGCCTAACTTGACATACCTGGTGACGTCCAAAGGTTGTCCAAAGGTGACGTTGTCCCGCAAGGTGGCATTGAGAAGCCAAGGTTTCTGTGCCCCATAGGCCACACTGTTGTCTTCCCTTTTGGACAAAGATACATCGATGACTGTTAAAGCTGCTCATCAACGTTTGAAAGCTGAGCAATGAGCCATTAGTCCAAGAAATTCAATGATTGTGACTGATCTGGTACACATAAGCTGGAAATGCTGTGTACTATGTACATGTATCTAAAGATTATAATTCAAGACACTGGCGTGTAACTACTAGGCTGAGTATTTTCAACATTGAGTCAGATACAATTGTACTTGCTAAAGTCTTGATTTAATCAAATGCACGATATCATATTCAGGATGCCCTTGTCAATGTAGAAAAATAAATTTCAAAATGTTTTAACCCATATATATATAGTATTCATACTCATTTGTGAGACTCTTTAATTTTCCTTAGTATGGCCATTAGAATTGATAGATGTTTGCTGAAGTGAGAAATGATACTCACTTCCCCCACAGCACTTGTCCAGAAAGAGTTCTCATCTCTCCGAGAATGGCTGAACACAAGGACGACTTCCCACTTCCCACCTGTCCAACAACCACAGTCAGCTTTCCTGTACAAAGAAAAGATGTTCATGCTCAAAATGTTTTGGGGCGACATCAAACTAGAGAGTGTGTCATACAACTGAACCTAAACTGAGTCCAATACCTTTCTGTACTCCCAGGTTGATGTCACTGAGTGCTGCACTGTCAGATTCCAGTTCCCAAGAAAAGTTCCCATCACGGATCTATGGAGGGGTGATTCACAGTTACCTCAATGACAGCAGGAAAACATATTAGGCAAAACTAGTAGAAATCATTATCTGTTGAAGAAGATAAAACGCATAAATAAAAGATTATGTCCATGTATATAAAGTCGAGCAGACCTGAATAGCCACATCGTCAGCCATGTCAGTCTGTGACAGCCCTCGGACAAGCTGCTTCAACTCAACACTGCTCTCATTTTCATGCAGGTTCTTGTTGGAATTTGTCACTACCTTTACATCTGGTACCTGTTGGAAATATGGAGCATTGATTAATACATGGAACATCAAATAGTGAGGTTCAATGATAAAGGAATAAGACATACATGTAGAGCAAGCATTAAAAAAAACCTCATGAGATACACAATACCGTGCAATGCACTTAAATTTGACTGATTTCAGGGAGCAAGCATATTGACAATGCAAAACTACACCTCTAAAAGACAAGCTAATTTGTGTCTCGGTAATTTTAGATGAGAATTCGAATCAAAACAAAAAGTTGTCAAAAAACAATATTTTACAGTAAAAAAATGCATGTGTTTACATAACCCAAACATTCAAAAATATCAATGGCCACTTCATATTGTTGTCACTGTAACATGTTTGTAGACTTGCAGGGTATAATTCAGCACATGTACATAGATATAAGAAGAAATTGGAGTTGAAAATGGCGGTGTTGGTAAGGTTACGTCATCTAAGGTCCAGAATGCTTTGCGATTAAGCTTTGTATACGTGCGCCACCTAGCAATTTGCAAAGGAAATACTGCATAAGGTAAATGCCCAGATAAGGTCTCATATGAGGTATAATAATAATTACTGAGACTATGTGGCCATCTGTCGTTCCATTCTGGCTTTCATCACTGTCATCTGCATGGATGTCAGGACGAGACAGGTTCCCAAGCTCCTCGACTTCGGGGGACTCAAAGAACGGTTTCATCCGTTTGGTCGCCACAGCAGCATTGATGACAGTGCGAATCAGGATGGGGAAGATGGTTAGTGGGAACGTCATGATGTTGAAAAGGGAGAGGGATGTGAAGGCACTGGCTGCTGTTAGTGGCTGGTTGTTCAGGAACTCGTATGTACCGAACGACTGCAAAACAGAGAATGTTGTTCAGAGTTTTTGTATGTGGCTATAATGTTTGCAATTGTTTCAAGCATCATCTATTTTGGTCCTATCATGACTAGTAATTGGATGAATATCATGATTACTTTAACTTAAAGTGAGTAACTCACAATGAGTGTGGCAGCCACAGGAGTTGCTTGGGTGATGAATGCTGGAAAGTGTAAGAAACTACATTAGAACATTGTCCAGAACACTGACAGGAATTATTTTGAACACCTGCATCAAGTTATAGCTTTCAGACACATGCTAGACAATTTCAGTTTGTACCATTAAAACAAGTCATAATATCAAATTATGATTCTACTTACATGTGAGGATTTCCCAGCCTGCTCGTTTGTACATCTCCTTAACTTCTTTGTTGCGGGCATCGAGCACTTTGTCACTAAACATCTGTTCCCATGCGTAAAGCTTCAGAAGCTTGATAGCCTGTATGAACAAGTACATAATGAATATGACATACAAAGGGTCACAAACAAAACAAGAATTTAAAAGATTTGTCGAAAAAGAACCAAGCAGATGGTCAAGAACAGTAAAATGACCTGCTGAGTTTTCCTTCTGACAGAGAAGTGCGATTCCTTACCTGAATAGTTTCATTGATTCGCTTCATGCGAGTATCCGATGCGGCCTGCAAGAATGACAGGTTGAAAAATTGTGAAAAAAAAACATTAATACAGAAACACAAAATTACAGCTGCATACTAAACTGCAACTTTTAAGATTCCTTTTTAGTCGCTCAACTATATTTTCAATTTATGACAGTCCTTGGCTCCTTATGCACTGCCTTAACAGTGTATGACAATTACCATTTTTGTCTTGGTAAGTTTTTCTGATTTCCTTGCTATTTTGTAGTTGACAGGACCCATGATGATGATGAGTAGAGCCCCAATCACTGCACTCCAGCCCAGTTGGAAGTACAGCAGGATACAGCCAGCCACAAGCTAAACAACCAGAAGAGAATTCAAAGTTTTTAAATACACAATTGAAGCAGATCCTTCTTTATCTAGCTAGCTTTCTTACATGACAGTTTTACATTTTGTCTGACAATTCCTTGCTCCTATGGTGAGATTGAAGATTCTCCATTCATTTATTACACCAAATAAAAAAACTCTTCTATCTACTATCTTAACCAAGTATTTGGACAGAGAATACAATGTACTTTGAATATGGCATACATCAGCATTTGCACATACATGTATCGCATGTACTTGAGCCTGTTGTTGGTAATGTCTAAATAAACAGAAGACTTTAATACCTGAAGGAACATGGACCACAGGCTGTGGATCATGGTCATCATGTACATCAGCATGGTGGCGTCCATACCGGCGTGGTTCATGACTTGTCCTGCCGTGACCTTGTCGCTGCTCAGCACCCAGGAGGACAGCTTCAGCACCTTGTTGTATATCATTGTCTGCGAGATAGAACAAAAGATTTTAAAAACATACAGTATCTAATACTCCTACTGGTGTTTGGCATAATCTTATCCCCTGGCCTCCTTCATCAAATTGATGCAATACTAGGTACATTTAACTTTTCAATTACTGTAGGTATGAAGAGGTTTTCAAATGCATTTGAACTGTGGCTCCAAGGAACATGGAGAGAATTAAATACAATGTTTATCACTTTTGACCATATATATACCATTTTAATTACCTGAAGGGCAGTTTTGAGCTGTATTCCCTGTTGGAAGGTCATGTAGACTCCTAAGTATTCCAACTGGAACCTCAGTACGTTGATAATCAGCAGTAAGATGATCAGGATGAATCCATTCCCAAAGAACTCTCCTGCTGTCACGAGGTACGGTCCCTGAAGCAAGGGAAGCCAACAAAAACTGATTCAAGAATATGACATGATTTTGCACAAGCAGGTTGGGCTATGACTTTTCAGTGGACTTAAATATGGCAGCATTGGTATACCCCAAACACGACTGCTGCAGTGAGATGTTAAATGTGGTGCCCCTTTTGTCTCATAATGTTGCTCATTGATCAGATACACATACTGGTATTTGTAATTCTTTGCAATTCATCAAAATTCAGTGTGTTTTTTTTCATACTAGAAAAGTAAAGTTGTGCACTTAAAGAAAAAGAAAAAAATAAATTCTATTTTCAGTGACTACAAACCTTGTCAGGATAGCTCACCTGGTAAACAGGTTGCTCTGTTTCTCCCTGCTGGAGCTCAACAGTGGCCCATTTCACAATACCGTTCAGGATCAAAGGGCTTGAAAACGTCATGATGTCCACCAGAAGCTTTAGGATTCCAGAGATGAGGAAGGCGCCACTGAAGGACTTGATGTAGACACCCCACAGTGACAGCTTTTTGTTCTTGGCATCTGCCTTTTCCTTCAAATAATGATTTGTTATATTAAGTAAAAGGTTATTACCTATCATTATTCAGTGTCATTAACTTTTGTGTGTGTGTGTGTGTGTGTGTGTGTGTGTGTGTGTGTGTGTGTGTGTGTGTGTGTGTGTGTGTGTGTGTGTGTGTGTGTGTGTGTGTGTGTGTGTGTGTGTGTGTGTGTGTGTGTGTGTGTGTGTGTGTGTGTGTGTGTGTGTGTGTGTGTGTGTGTGTGTGTGTGTGTGTGTGTGTGTGTGTGTGTGTGTGTGTGTGTGTGTGTGTGTGTGTGTGTGTGTGTGTGTGTGTGTGTGTGTGTGTGTGTGTGTGTGTGTGTGTGTGTGTGTGTGTGTGTGTGTGTGTGTGTGTGTGTGTGTGTGTGTGTGTGTGTGTGTGTGTGTGTGTGTGCTTCATACTAACCTAATGTGATTGGACAATCCAGCCAAGCTCCATATATCATATTTGGAGAATTTAGCAACAGATGAAATTTTATACTATGGTAATAAACTTTTGTAGTAAACACTTCATGTAGTAAACTTACCTTGTCATGATCATAAGTGGCCTTGAAGACATCATAGGATGCCTTGGCACGCATTAGCTGAAAGGAAGACACCGGCATTATAAATCCCAACATGTCTCACAGTTCACATTTTCTAACACATACTGATTATTTTCCTTACCTTAAGTTCAGCTCCAAATTTCCAAGTTCAATCCACTCTATGATTACCAAATTACACATAGCTTCTTGTTACACAAATTTTAAGAATCATATATATTCGAACCACCATTGGGGTAATGCATGTTTGCGTACCATGGGAATCTTTCCCAGGTGGGACATCTCCAGAGGTTCCTTGTAGCCCACCCTCAGGATAAAGCTGGCCCACCAGAACGTGGCACGTGACGGGAGCGTGACGTAAGGAAACACGTAGTGCATGTTGTCGTCCTTCAAGTCACTGTGCGGCTTCAGCTGGACTGGGTTGGCTGACAGGTACTTCTGTAAAAGTATGGATGAAAAATGGAAGCTTTTCGGTGAAACTTCGCAGATCCGAAGGGCAGAGATTCAATCCGTTTACAGCAAAGGGCGGAGTACATGTAATGTTTGTGGTAGATCTAGAGTTGTCATAAAACATAAGAATGGTGACATCAATGTATTTTTCCAGTTTTAAACCTGGCCTTCTTAAAATATGAGTCACAAGCCCCAAAGTTACATTCTTAACTCAAGGGCTACCAAGGCACACTGTATATCGTTTGTATTATTTTGTCGTTACCGTACGAAGAAATTTGATGACAACAAATCCAAGGGATATTCACCAGTTTGTACATAGCATATCCTTCAATGACGATATGCAGCGCGTACAGGACGACAGACGTCCATGTCAGATGGAGTCGGAGTCGTGTGGAGCTCACGTCACGGTTGTACAGCTGAGCCAGCCGGGCTACTTTGAAGCCGGCAGACATGACGTAGTACATGCACAGCGGTAACAACAGGCGGGGTTTGTTGGACATTTCCACCTGTGTGAAAAGGTGTTATAAACACAAGGACTTTATACCTTTTTCTATCTATGCTATGCTGTTGCTTAGTTTTGACGCTAAAAAAGACGCCGCAGGCTTCTGTCATTCACATCGACAACCAAAAAATCCCAAAGCACTTTCCCAATTTGTACGTATACATTGGTACACCTACAGAACAATCTACCATGTATATGGTGATATCTCGTACGGTGAACCATGGAGGTAGAAGAGACCTCCATGGGTGAACAGACTGATAAACATCGGGTTTTACCTGGTAGTAGTAGACCGAGGCCAGCAGGGTGGCCAGTAGTGAGACCATCCATGGCAGGTACAGGTGGATGTGATGTCCTGGGGTGTAACCGTCTGATACAACCCCCTCCCCTACCTGTGGACATGGCACGTTCTAGAGTTTGTACAATGTAATATCCCGGTGATAGTCTCTGAATAACGTACGCCTTTGCTGTACTATACCTCACAAAACAATACGGCACAGCTTTCGATCATAACCTTGTATATGAAGTTTTCTGCATATAAGCGGATGTAGAGTGATTTTCAAACTAGATAAAACACCCAAAATGTGCAAAGCTCAGCCACGGTAGCGTAGTGTTTTCCGTGAGCAATAACGTTACATACTTGTATTGTAAGCGACCGTTTGAAAGAAAGCAACTTGGGTAACGTTAACCAAATTAACACACTTCTTTCATAGCTTAGGCCTACTCACAAGCAAAAATACATCAAATGCCCTTTCAAACCTTTTAAGTTATCATGATAAAAAAAGCTACCAAAAACAAAAGCCCTTAGGCGTAGGTTATGAAGGTTCAAATTTCCCTGTCAAGGGTTGTCTCACCTCGCAAAGGGTGATAAATAGAAGAACGAGAGTGACGGTCCACCGTGCGTAGTGTCCTGGGAACAAGACCCATCCTTTTTGATGCTCTGTAGCTTTACCCTTTTTCCATCTCCACAACACTAGAGCTGCCAAAATGGAATGGAGAAAAAACAACAGTTCAGACACTCCCGACACATTAAAGGCTTTACTCCTAAAGCCAGCTAAGTGTGAATTTATATCTTTTGCATGACCTCTGATCTCGGAGCGTCAACTTTTAACCTAGATGTAGGGTCCCCTTGCCTAGATATCGTACAGACAATATAAAAGACAGCCGCTAGCCGTTGCCCGTGGTGGTAAAAGAAATATCGCAGAAAAACTCACCTAGAAGAGCCAAAGGCAGGTACCCTGCATGTGGTATTAAGTTCAGTCCATCCACAAGGCACTCCTCCGCCCAGGTGTCCACTGTTGTAGCATTGCCATTGACAGAAGGGTAGGCGGGGCCACAGAACAACGAGTCCGCCATGGCAGGGCCGGAACACGGGGCTGCACCTCTTGTTAACAACGTACCTGTGATAAACGTTTATAATGGGTTACTAAGTTTCCATTACAGCGGTCATTGCGGCACACGGACAGTTTTTGCCGTTGTGCACTGGCAGAGCGATGCTTCTTTCTTGTTAACACCTGTGATAAAAATTGACGTTATTTCAGCCACTGAGCCAGTGGTATATGGATATAAGGTTAGTATAGAAAGGTAGGCGGGGCCACAGAACGAGGGGTCCGCAATGGCACGGCCGTTCACTTCTTGTAAACACCTGTTATGAATGTCGATATAATGGATTACTCAGTTTTCACCGCAATGGTTGCTATAGAAAATTCTTACGTCTGTGGCTCTGTGCACTTGGAGAGCTGGCAATGCTGCTTTCTGTGATTTCTTCACAACTTGTGAGCCGGATACAGGCCGGTCTCAAGTTAAGTGGAGTGACGACAGCAGCATGTACCCAAAGTTGGGTATGAGTCATGCAATCGCAAGCCAACGTGGGAGGGTAAAGCGGCTACGATTTCACTACGTTGCGCAACTACATAGGCACGGTTCATGGACCGGTCAGTAAAACGCCAACGGGCAGGGAACGAGTGTGAGAAGAACCATTGTTTCACCCGTCAGGTGGAGTAGCATGGCTCGAAATCCAGCTTGAACTGGTTCCTAGCCAGTTATGATTTTGTCTGAAGCCAAACTTTAGGACAATATACCTGCTTTTGTGTCGTCTAGCGCTCAGTTAGGAGTCAATGGCATGGGGACAAAGGTCAATGGCAACAATCCTGGTCCGAACCCGACAGATGGTTTACTTGACCGCCGGCTACCTCACATTTTCTAAACTGTTTACACCATCCGCTAAAAACGCCACAACAGAACAGAAGTGCACAGTCTATCAGACCATATATAGAATTGACTGAAAAGTGGCACTGACAAGTGCACAGTCTATCGGACCATATATAGAATTGACTGAAAAGTGGCACTGACAAGTTTAGACGTTATAAGTTCAAAAGTTCATAAAGTACTTGTCGCCACGCACGGCGTTGCACGTTTGACCCCTAAAACCGATCAAAAGTGAAAGTATTTTAAACAAAAACGTATTTAACTAATCAAGACAGCTACAATGTAAGTGTTTTGACATGGTGAGTACAGTGTCCTCATACCATTAAGGCGGGGTAATGATTAAATGACACACAAACAAAAACGCATAATATGTTTTTCTTTGTCAAACACGACTGTTGATTTTACTGTAGAAAGCTTGGTTCCTTATGTCTTACAAGCAAACTTTGACCCTAGATTTGGCAGTGTAAGGGGCGTTTTATTTTCTAACTAACAAAATGTCTTCCACGAACATCTGAGAAGAAACGGCTTGACAAGTTGGCAAACCAAAGTCAAAGGAACCAAGCAAAGCGCAGGTAAAAATGCATTTGTCCATAAACTAGATCAAAACCCCTTTGGGTCCCAAGGCTTCAACTTACAGTTCTTATAATGCATATTCTTGTACAGGTGTAAAATAAACGTTTACTTTACCAGCCGACGAGATCTGCGCTATGTACGAGTCCAATCGTTCACATTTTGTATCTTGGAAAATGAATCTCTAATTTTCAGACCTGTTAAAAATGAGGGGCAGCCAAGCGTGGTACACATGTACGTCTGAAACAACAGCTAGAAATTTTCATGAAATGCACCGGTTCGTTCATCACGTGCTTGCAAGAATTTTTTCTGTACTATCACAAATATATGTTTGGTGGGAAATGAGGAGGCTTTTTACAATCAACATGCAGTTCCTACATATTTACGATTCTAAAGAAAAGTGCTCTTTGTTTGCTCACTGTGTGCTACATGTAGGTAAACATAGCCAAACGTATTTAACCTTAAGAGTACAAGGAGGCCTTACCGTTTAGAATTGGCCTGCAAATCACCTGTTGAAACGAGGAATAACTCCTCACTGTCCTCCGGATGCAGTACTAGTCTGTTTTACGGATTGTGTGAGGTCTGAATATTATATAAAGTAGCTGACCTAATACTGACGCGCGCCGGTGCAGGACATGTGCAGTTACTGTAGTAGGTAGACCCTAAGATTACTCTAGCCCACTTAAAATAACAATATGGAGAAGAATAGTTCTAATAGATGCATTTGAACCAGCTAGTTTTTCTCTTATTGCGAATTAACTAATTTCATGCGAATATCTGTTTGTTTGTAAATGACATTATAAACTTCCCTTCCCCATGTACGCAAATGGTATCGCCCATATTGGGCAATCCTAACACAGGTCACCCAGAGGGTAACGTCCTGACGAGCGTCACTCCACTGCATGAGGTAATGGTTTATTTCCAACATGGCCCACGGTCAAGCCAGGCCATTTCCTGTAAGCGTGACATCACATAACTAGTCATCCTGACCGGCATCTACACTGTAGTTATACCCTAGGAAACTAAACGAGCTCTAAATTTTGCTTCAATGCATTCACAAACACTGCAAGCTGAACCATGCATGCCATGCTGAAACCTGGTCAACATTCGGCACAAGTAAAGACTATTTTCTCATGCCTCTCACACATGATCACGCCTGACAGCATCTAGAGCGCGCATACACTTACAAATATCGCATTTCGGCCCCTCAAAATATGTGAGCGCGGTAGAGATTGGAGATTGACCTACTAGAAAACAACAAAATGGCATCCTACCTCTTCAGGGCCCCTTTCGTCCGCTCTATGCCTACACAATGTCAAGAGCAAACGGTTTGGTCCTGTGTAGAGCTTAGCTATGTATCCTACGTCCGTGGTTGTGGGACACCGGGACAGATTTTAGCTGTCACTGTCAGGAGTCTACAAATCGCCGGACGCCATCATGCCGCCTGGTCGTCATGGTCTGTCAGGCTGCCCTATCTCGGGAACAATGCGCGACTGAAACACCCTTCGGTCCCTCTCACACTGGGTTGCTCATTGACCGGTTAATGGGACCTCTGTGCGTACGGTATTAGATGTCTGAATTGTTAGCCACTAAGAATGCTCTGTGCGTGAATAGAAACTGGCATGGCTCTAAACAGGTGCATCAGCGAATTTATTAAATCCCAAGGGAGATTTGTTGGATAGGAAACCTAGACGTAGCGTGGATGCAGGATAGCCACTGTATCAATAGCTCTGATTCTGTTGGTAAATACAAAGTTTAACATTCTGTCCCCTAGATATATACTTTAGCCCTAAGCACAGGAGAGAACAATAAAAGCCGGTATTTATTACTATGAAAACCACTTAGTATTATAAGCAGAACTAGAGTATCCATCTTTTTCCAATATTAGGTACCCTTCTGCACTATCCAATAAATCTCAATAAAGATAGAGTGACCTAGTTTTTGAGAACCAATCTGGGCCGGATGCTCTGTGCCTATAGATAATTTGCTGCATGGGCGATCGAGGACAGCCTCAACCGTGCGACTGAAAACTGCCCAGGTCCGTGCGTCTATCTGAAGCTACTTTGCTGCTTGGATTATACTACGTTATTTATGGGTTGATGTTCAAACAACGTGGACTAAAGAAAACAAACGCCGCGGTACGTCCTAGAGCTTTCGACACGGATGTTAAGTGGTCGTCTATGATAATAAACACAATATCATACATGACTCATGAGTGTGTAGACCTTTAGCAGCTAGGAACATGGAAATAAACAATTATCACAAAGGAGAGTCAGTCAGTGTATTGTGTCAATAATATTTATGTGCCATGGGTCTTCACGTACGATCATTCGAAGAGTCGCTAGGGGCGCTAGTTCATCAGGTTAGGAGACATGTACTGTAATCCACGTAGTGGTTTTGGTGCACGCGGCCTTGTCTCCAGGCTGGTCATACCAATGTGTCAAAAGAGGGGTGGCGGCACAACAAACATGTGTTCTTTTGTTTTATCAAACATCACGGCAACCTAAACACAAACTTCCCTATGCGTTATGCCCCGCTAGGGGGATCACACTGTTCAACATGCATGCATATGGTGTGCACGTGTATCCTATCAGTAGATATGGAATTACATATCATAGTCACTCACAAGGACTACAGGTATGGAGATTGCACTAGATTAGAAGAAGTTTAGAATCCTACATGTATACAGTTAATTCCAGGAGTTGTGCAACACACTGTGGATCACAAATCCAGCTCAATGCAAACTTTCATTTGTACAATCAAAACACATTTCTGGCTACAGTCTACGAAATGTCACACTAAAAGTTGATAACATCGTTGGTCCCAATTTTAGTTCCGGAGCAGAGCTAGTCGGAGGGATGCTTCACGACCCAGTTGGCCTTCAGTGTTTCGTTGTTTGGGAACGCGGCGGGTTGCCCTTTGGCCCGGAGTCGGCGCGAGAGGGCCTGTAAAACGGCAAAGACGTTTAGCATTTAGTACTACAAGAACCGATTCTATATGTATTATTGTTCACTCTTGTACTCCCACCAGAAAGTGTTGAGGAAGATAAGCTCCTATCCATTCCATAATCGTCTCTGCTCAGTCTTAGCTTAGCAGAACTGGTACTCACCACACACGCAACTTGAAACTTTGAAGTTTCTACGATACTCTCAGTTTCTGTTCTCCTAAACTATGATATAGTGAATGGTGACTATATATACGAAAATGTACTTCCAATCCCTGTCGGAAGTCCGTGTGTAAGAAAACGGTGCAGGTACAAAGCGTTACGATCATCCTATTTTCCCCTTCCAACGCCAGCTGGGAGATCACCTACCTCCATGATGCGGCAGATGTTACGCGCATCGCTGATGGCGCTGTGGAGCTGTCCTTCCTGACTGATGCCGAGAGCCGACAGCATGTCCGGGATCCGGGGGGTCGGCTGGCCGCGCCGCAGGCGGATCCCCATCAGCTGGGACATAGATGTGAAAACGTGCAATGAAGAATTAAAAGTAGGGATTATATGATAAGTTAGCCATCGTCTTGGACTTTATTAGACAGTGATAAAAGAATATTTTTTGGGAGATCAAATCGACCAAATGCTAGACGTTTCTGCAATCTGCCACGTAAAAGTATCTTCTTACTGGTTTCATACGGTAATTTTCCTATGGCTGGGGCTTACATGTAGCTAACGTACCTGCATGTAGTGAACCTTGATGTTGGAGAACCTCCGGGCAAAGCTTGGGAACGACATCCGGGACACCTCACACTGGGACCGCATGATCTGGTTACAGTCGAAGATGCTGAGAGGATGAAGTCCTGTTATTGTACATACTACACTGGTGTGTCCAAGAAACAGGTTCCTTACCTACACTTGCCACAAGTAGATGCATGTACTAGTATATCTGCCTCCCCAAATGACTAAAACATAAGTATAGAAATGTAAAAAAAAGTTCCTACAACATTGTCAGATACAATTTCTAACATTTAGAAACTATATCTGATAGCAAAGTTTGATTATTCTTACCCATCTGTAACCAGAGCAAAGTTGGAATCTGTAAGGCCTCTGCCGGAGAGCCATTTCTGGAAGCGGTCAAACACCACTGGGAAGGGGCTGGCAGCATCCACCGTGTCCTGTTGTGAATGTAAGATGAAGCGACTAGTTTTAACACATCGTCATAAATATCACATATCGTTATAACAGCTTCTACAACGTATGATGTGGTCATGGCAGCTTCTACAACGTATGACTTGTCATGGCAAAGTGCTGGTTTTTACTTTTCTTCAGTAGAGAAGCTACTCGAAAGAAAAATATAATCGAAAATTTCGGATCAAAAAACAGTTAGTACGCCCGGGGTCTATCAAATGCATACATTTTCCAGGTCTATACTGATCGTCATGTGTACCTGCTGTATCTTGGTGAGGTCCTTACAGAACGGATGGAGGACGGGGTTCTCCACTGGCCTGCAGAACTCGTGGAATTCGTCAAGCTGAAGGACGGGACAACAATTGAAAATGAAACTAATGGCAACAACAACAAAGACAAGTTAAAGTTTAATAATGGTCGTAACAGTTCCTTCTTGATTTCGGGAACTTCCGTCACAGTCATATCTCTGAAAGGTTCCTCTATGCAACGGCTTTTGTCAATAAAAGTAGTGAGTAAAAGGTTCCTCTTTGCAACGGCCTTTGTTTCGTGGATACTAGCCGTTTGTTGGTAATGTTTCGTGCGTTCAAATAAACAAAAACGTCATTATGCATCTTTGTGTTTATAATGTTATTGTAATATATTTTAACAAACGTCTTATAAATGTTATATCGTGGCCTTTGAAAATGAGAGATAAGACTAATGAACTCATTTTGATCACGCGATTCATGGGATTCAGCACTTGTTTACAATCATTCTCCACACAACAATCATCTAGTTTCGATGACGTTCCCCACTTTCGAGAGGTCGCGTAGTTTCGCTAACGGTTCGTTAACAATGAATATGGCACATATTGACACAATGGGAGGAGGTATGAACTGATCAATGCAGGCGTTTAGGTAAACAATGCCCGAAACTCAGACATACTGTGTTCCTGTATATGACTAAAACTCAGCAAGCCCTACCTTCCAAAGTGTTTATATAGAACTTTAAATGGACAGAATATGGTGGCATTGGTAACACGTTATGTCTGACAGCGAATGGCAGCCTAAACAGGAACTTTGGGTTTACCAGCTTCCGTCCTCTCTGGCCTTTTCTTAATATTCCCTTTCCGTTTGTTATCTACATGTAGTATCAGGCTATTCTTTCACATATGTATCCTGTCTCGTTTCCAAACCCAGCATTTTGTTTTCTAAGGCAAAACCGCCTTAATTTTATGGATGACATCCGAGGGCGCATTGATTTTCGCCTGTTCTCAAAAAAAAAAAAATCATGTCTTTCGAGGCTTCACGGAACTCCGGAACTCGGCTGGAACTCAGTACAGACTGCCGACTCATAAATGCCGCAAAAGGGCGGCTTATCGTAAAACGAAGGAGGAAGCTGTTAAGGAGGATGAGACCTGAACAAGACTATCTACATCTACCTCCTGCAAATAAAAACTTGTTTGTTTGATGCAGTCACTGTGTCCTGTGGTTCAATTCGCAATACCGGCTTTGTATTCCTGTGGTTAAGCAGCCTTTTTTTTGCTGGATTTTTTTTCGCCCTCTCGCATTAGTTTTGTGGTCCCCAGAGGATGTCATCCATAAAATTTAATCAGTGTGGCCTAACTCGAAAATCTATGTTTAATGTTCATTGTTTTTGCGGCCCTCTGGCGACTGGTTCATGCCAACACAAGAGCTACGGACTTTGTTAAGTGTTTATTGACATGAAAACATATTTCTATCGATCGCAATGTGAAGCACCCCCACCGAAGCATTGAATAGTATACATACTTATACAAGTAACGTTGCTTTTTACCACAACGACAGTTTTGTTACCAAGACAGTTAATTTTGTTACCAACGTTTCTGCTGCTGATCAGGGGGTAATGAATTCTGCTAGTATTCCAGTACTGGCCGGATTGTGGGGAAATTGGCTGTGGTTGTGTTAAAAGGACTTTGTGGCTTAACAACCAGCTGAAGTCATTCACGGAAATAAGTATACATACCATTTGGAAGTTACTTCCATCCACGATGACGGCGCCAAACTCGATGATTTCTGTCCGGAAGTCTGCCCGACGCGGCTTGATACATGTCGCCTCAAAATCCACCACACAGTAGTACTTGGGAGCCTGTCCGTACGCCATTTCGGTTAGTTTTCCTCAAAACTCAGCGCTGTTTGCATGTGCGTGTGTGTTGTCTCTGCCGACCTTCCCTGTTCTACCCGAACAAAAATGTCGTGACCACACCTTGGACCACACCTTGATCAAAGTTTCGGTCGTGGGCGTACACGTAGTTTGCCATTGTCTCATGTGTGTGACGTGTGGTATCTGAACTAAAGGTTAACCATGCGGATGTTTTGTCATCTTTGACCTTGTCATGCTCGCAATCTTGGGAATGTTCTCACCTGCGTTACTAGCAGGGTGAAAGGACGAGAAGAATGTTTGACACAATACCACAGGTACTGCGATAAACAAGGTCGTTTTACAGTAACAGTGACGGTTCAGTAAGTTGTGTTGAAAAACAGTAATGTTATGGGCGTGGCGAGTATAATGGAAGCTACTGGAAAGATTGTACCACTTTTCAAAAACAAGGGTGACAGGAGTGTCTGCGACAACTATCGCGGCATCTCCCTTCTCAACATCGTCGGCAAGATATTTGCCCGTGTTGTTCTGTCCAGATTGCAAGTGATAGCTGACCGTGTATATCCAGAGACTCAATGCGGCTTCAGAGCTGGGCGTTCCACCATCGATATGGTTTTCTCAGTGAGGCAATTGCAGGAAAAGTGCAGGGAGCAAAATCAACCCCTTTACCTGGCTTTTGTCGACCTCACCAAAGCTTTCGATCTGGTTAGCCGCAGTGGTCTGTTCAAGCTCCTTGAAAGGATTGGATGCCCACCAAAGCTACTTAGCATAATAAAGTCATTCCATGACAACATGAGGAGTACGGTCAGTTTCGATGGGAACATGTCAGAGCCATTCCCAATCCTCAGCGGGGTCAAACAGGGCTGTGTGCTCGCCCCAACGCTCTTTGGTATCTTCTTTTCTCTACTTCTGAGCTTTGCCTTCCGGTCCTCCAACGACGGTGTTTACATCCATACCCGTCACGATGGCAAGCTGTTCAACCTGGCCCGTCTACGAGCAAAAACAAAGACAATCCGTGTCCTTCTCAGGGAGCTTCTTTTCGCTGATGACGCAGCTCTGGCTAGCCACTCAGAACAAGGCCTGCAGCGTCTCCTGGATTGTTTTTCAAGCGCATGCCACGAGTTCTCACTAACCATCAGCATAAAGAAAACTGTGGTTATGGTCCAGAATGCTCCTTGTCCCCCTCTTATAACAGTGAACGACTCCAGTCTTGCTGTAGTCGACAGTTTTACTTACCTCGGATCGACGGTCACCCACAACCTGTCCCTTGACATAGAAATCAATACCAGAATTGGCAGAGCAGCTTCAGTAATGTCAAAACTCAAACTTAGAGTATGGGAAAACAAGAATCTGTCCATACAAACAAAGCTTAGAGTGTACGAGGCCTGTGTCCTTGGCACTCTTCTTTACGGAAGTGAGACTTGGTCAACTTATGCGGTACAAGAAGCCAAACTTAATGCTTTCCACATGAGATGCTTACGTAGGATCCTGGGCATTACCTGGATGGACAGGGTTACAAACTCCGAGGTCCTCAGGAGGTCAAGATCCAGGACCATGTATGCGATTCTCAGTGAGCGTCGCTTGAGATGGCTAGGCCATGTCCGCCGCATGGATCAAGACCGCATTCCAAAGGACTTACTGTACGGCCAGCTTGAGCGCGGAACTCGGAAAAAAGGCCGCCCTCATCTGCGATACAAGGACGTCTGTAAGAGGGACCTTAGGGCAGCACACATCGACTCCGAGTCCTGGGAGAACATCGCCCTTAACCGCACCCTGTGGAAATCCACTGTCAAAACAGGGGTGAAGAGGGCGGATGAGGATCGGGACAGACTGCGAAAGGAAAAGAAAGAAAAACAAAAGACGAGACCAGCTCAGCATACTTCAACATTTATCTGTGAGAGCTGCAGCAGAGACTGCCACTCAAGGATCGGTCTATACAGCCACAGGAGAACCTGTTCAAGGAGGCGCGTGCCATCGTCTGCCCAGACGGAGGGAGGCCAATGATGATGATGATATGGGCGTGGCGAGTATAATGGAAGCTACTGGAAAGAGTATTATTACTATGGAATCTTCCCATACGTCGAAGTGCCTGTTGTCCAAAGTAAGTTTACCTCAGTGGGCGATACCATTTTGAACTATAGAGGGGGTAATTGTATCGACGAAGTCCTGTAGTTTCGACACTATTGTTTATATAGAAACATAATACAACCTGACGTAATATAAGGCGTAGTCTATTGTACCAGAGATAGGTATCCAGAAAATGTTACTAGTACTCGTGACCAAGTACCGCAGTGTTTGGTTCGTGCCCTCACTGAACGTCTAAATGCAAAGATTCGCAGCTTTTCGTCTGAGCAAAATAATCGAACATGTATTTGGTAACCACCACATGGTACCCGTACTGACGCCGGGTACAGCTCGGCAGTATGCGGCTTACGGCTTTTCAAGCGCCGTCTAGTCTCGATGTATCTCCGGCTACAGTCGGTCTCGTGAAATGGTGAGATCAAATCAGGTATCGTCTCAATTGCACACGTCATGTATTTCACCAGCATTAAATTATCTAGGATTTCAGGTCTCAGACGTATGTTAACTGTGGCGGAAAAGCAAAGAAACGCTGATTTTGTCCAGACCCCAGCCAAAGTATCATTATTTGCATTTTAATTGTGGTCTAGTATGGACGACTGTCAGATAGTGGTACCGTCTAAGCGTTGTCAATGCCTTTTGTTATTGTCTGGGCGATCGCAATAAGTACCGCGGACTCAACCTTGGTGCTGATTGGCCATCCGACTGAAAAGCGCCGCCATTCTAAAGCAAGCTGTTCGGCAGCGCTTTTGAAATATGCACTTACGATCTATTCCATTCACCTAACTGCATGATCACATAGTCATACTTTGTGGCTACACCATCAAAGCATTATTTCATGTATTCATATTTTACTGATGATAGAAGTCTGGTTTGGTCATGTGCCTTGTGAATGATAGACGTTTACATTGGTCATGTACTTTGCGAATGATCTGGCGATCAATACCATCGAAAGATTATTCAGATTACTTGATAAACAAGTGATTTAGGGGTCAACATGAGGTCAATTCCTGTGGATTTATGTGGGCCTTTCTGTTATTGTAGTGAGATGAGTGACAGTTGTGTAGGTCATAAACGTACGTACATAAAGATTATTATTATATTTTCATTCATTCGTGAAAGACTATTGAGGTACACCCATGGCAATCAGACCCTTTCATGTTCAAAATCCATTTAAAGATTTGACATTCAAATTATCAGTACTGTCACACCAGACAACATAAATATTCGCATGTACGATTTGACAGGAGATCGATAATTTGCGGCGGTCCCTAATTGTTTTAGTACGTTATCCCGTGATCATCGAAATCCCATCCCCACAGAGCCGACCTTCCCTCGTCACGCATCCAACTGCCGCTCGTTACTCATACAGCTGCGAGGGTTGACAAATGTGGGGCCATCATTACTCTCACGGCTGTGAGAGATGACAAATGCACAGCCATCTTTACTCTTTTATCACAAACGCACCGTCGTCCATCAAGACACCGCCGCTATCTGGAAAGAAAACTTCCCTCAAGGAAGGGATTAGAACTTATCACGTAATGTGCTTAAAAGGAGGTCATCCGTTTTTAAGTGCTTGTGACATGGGAGGCTGACTTCTATCAGTTCCAACATTGTTTTCAAAGTCAAGTTGAAGCATCAAACCTTGACCTTGTATTGTATTATAAACCATGTGGGCGCTCTCCATCCACGAGCCATGTGGCATCACCAATTCTGCGTTCCCTGTGGAATAGAGTGTGATTACCAGTCTTTAATTAACCAGCCCAAAACGTTCCTTACTAATGAGTTGGGACAACAATATATGATCAGAGTAATTGGGTCCAATTCCCATGCCATATTGCTTATTGAGAATTCACCGACAAGCACTGTTTCATTTCAAAGTACACATTTTTCAGATTGCACCTGTCAAGTAAAATGTACTGCTGGAAGTTCTTTATGCGACAGCCACTTCGACGCCCCTGAGCTATTCCTTTTAAGAGAGGGCAGAGATTCTGTAAGCTGCTATTACATTGAGCTGTCTGTGATCTTTCTTTACGCAGTGCAGTCTAGCCCTCGAGCCAACTGACAGAAAAAAAATCACCGGGGATATTTCATCCATTAGTCTCCAACAGGCTGGGGAAATTGTAGGTATTGGCCAAACAGGGAATTTATCAGGTTTATAGCTTAATTTACCAGGGAATTAAGCTAGCAGGCCAGAGCGAACTATAGTATGGTCGGTTAAACTCATTGGCATGCAAATTATCCTCCCTGTTTAGTCAATTTGTGATATACTGTATTTCCAGTCCACAGAGGAATAGGGTTTGGTTGAAAGCCAATTAAACAGTGTAGGGGTTTATTAAGGAAACATAACTACTGCTAGTGCTAGCATTCAATGTTGGGGAATTGGGAAGCATTTTGCACTGTCTGCAGAAGTATTTCAAAACAGCACGTTCAAAAACAATCCTTCTCGTTACGCTCTCTACAGTCATAAGATGGGCCAATCCTCCACGTCACACAGACAGTGGGACGTACCGGGCCGATTCAGGTCATGAATCCGATTCAGGTCATGGATAGATTTATGGAGGGGCATGAGGGTAGCATTGTTTAAGGACTTATTACTTGTCAGTGAGAAACCATTAAAAGCGTTCAGAATATATTGTATCTAGCTGCAACACAGACACGGAACATTTCTTCCAGTGGGCGAATAGCTCAATCAAGGAAAGGGGCAAGGAAGGAGGAGAAGAAACAACGAGAGGAGGTGTGAGAAGGAGGGAGTTTGTGATAGATAGAAAGAAATCTGGCAGGGGATTTGCTACTTCGGGACAGACGCAGCACCCATCACCCATCACCCGATAGGCCTCTGCAGCTAGCTATAGCCGCCTCCCACTGACAGTGCCGGAGGCTCCCGGCGTTGGCCGGCCGGGCATGTGGAGTGGTGTATCACATGACTGATAAGGATTGCAATTGATAACCTTTCAGTAACTTTCAACAGTTACACAGCCAAATTTACTGAAACAAAAACCGTCATCATCAGAAAACCAGACATCATAAATACGGTTCTCAATGTTTTTCTACGAGATCTAGATATTTAAAAATTAAAATATTCACGGCGTGTGGTATAACGGTTTTGCCGTTTCTGTCAATGATATAGCATATTTATCACTAAAGCTATAGTGACCCATCTTATTCCTGGAGCGAGGAAATTAAGGAAAATGCGTTCGGACTACGTGGGGAACAAGGTGTTTGTAAGCGCTATATACATAATATATACATAAACATCCGAAGGCACAAATGTATTTTCCCCAAATGGCCATGGCCGAACCACCATGGCCTGAAATGCCTTCACATCGCCCTGAACTAACTACTTGGAGAGACGATGATGTTGTCAGTGTCAAGGGGGCGAAAGTATGACGCAACGGGATATCTTAGTCGAGACTCAACGTACGAAGTGTAAAAAAAGTTATCAAAATTACTTTCCTGGCTTCCAAAAATTCATTTAGAGCAGAACGGGTGCAGTAAGACGTACAGCTTTCATTTTACCCAACAGACCACGGCCTAATATAATCCCGTACAGCGTGTGAACGTGTGTTTCCGGAGCAATGATGTGTACATATCAGGTCTTCCAACCACATAAATCTTGGATATTTCGCGTGGTTTTCCGGGGTGACTGTGAGGCTGAAGACATTGATGTGTTGTCTGCGGCCTCCTTGGTTGTTGGTGTGAAATGAGGCGGTTAGGATGCCGTCAGTCGGCGGGCAGGTTGGGCCGTGGACGTCTGGGTGTCTCCTGCCTGCGCGTGCGAGCGCCGCAGCCGTTCTAGAACGCCGGTGTTCTTCCCGCAGCAGTTCCATTGTGAGGCACACAAACAGATTTCCAAGCTGCGGACGCAAGCAAAAAGAACAGATGATTCGGATTACGGAGGAAGCTGCGGCATTTGGACAGATTACGGCTCCCTCCCCGCACGCGGGTTTGGCGTGACTCCCCGGTCCAATCGATAGGGATGGCCCACAACTGTTCGCGTAATGAGGTTGTGTACTAGGGGAGGGGACATCAATTATAATTCCGCCATGACAACCTCGTCTGTACCTTTCAGGGGTTGCCTGAGTTTGTTCCGGCGCTCGTTTGCACTGCATTCCATGGCTCTAGCGCAGGTCATCGGCAATGCTTCAGCCGGGGAGACCTGTGTCGTCCCAGCAAGCGGGAAGAACAGCACGGGAAGGACTTTTGTCTGCCCGGAACCGCTGGATAGCGAGAAGGATACTTACTGTTGCGGGTTCTCGCCCAATTACTTCTGTTGCTCCAAGCCGTTCGACACGTTTGCAGTTGTGATGGGAGGAATTCTCACCAGTATTTTGTTCTTGGCCGTCAGCTACGCCATCATCGCTTACATCCACAACTTCGTCAGGAGACGCCGCGCCCGCCGAATCCAACACGGCATGGCGCCCTGTCGACCTGACTCGGAGATTTTCCAGTTTGCGGAAGGACTCTCGGCAGAGGAGAGGGAGAAGGCGATTCTGGCGAGAGCTACGGGAGACGATGGTCCCAGTCGGCGGGCATCACCACCTTCACCGCAGCACAGGTTGATCTTACCGGCACCGGACTGCAGGAAGAACTCGTCATCCACGTTTAACGAGGAAGAAGAAGCGGGTTGTCACTACAGGGAAGACCTGGACGACAGGGTGGAACTGGATGAAGACATGTTCATGACGGACGTGCGCACGCGAAGGAGTAACGAGAAGAGGCTGACAGGTGCCACATCCGGTCTGCAGGACCACGCCGCTGTTGTGATTGTGCCGAGCGACCGCCAGCCGCCGCAGGGTAGGACTACCATCGCCTAACCAGCAGGAAAATATCACACGGGAACATTTCCTAAGACTTTTGTCTTCCGGGATGCATAATATTTATGCACAGTAATATGTGTGGCAGCAAATACGTTGACTACCAGGTGCTCATCCATGTACACGAAAGGTATTTCGCAAGATCGTTCAGCTTCCAGTACAGTATCAATGGCATTCATACTTTTTGATTTAAACCATGTATGTTGCATAACATTTTCACAACATGACCGGGTACGCGGGGCATGGGGTTGCTATGTGAATGTTCAGCTCATCAAAAGAGGATTTTGAGATTACCGTTACCCGTTTTAAATCACTTTGCCGGCATTAACCAAAGGAATGCTCTTAGTGCTTTTTACTGGCCCCAGCTTACTGTGGTGGGGCAAGCGAGAGGGTGTGCGCCATGCACGCGACTTTCTAGCCTCGTCAAAACATTGGAAATGCACTTTTCGCTTGAGGAAAGACCGCTAAATGTGTTTGAAATGAGAAATTAGAGAGCAGATGCCGTACCATGAGGCCAGACGTTCCGGGCGACATTGGCCCCCAGTAATGCTGTTACGTACATCCTTGATTCAGTTGGTAAACAGATTTCAAATGGAAAGAGGTCTCTACGGATCGTGTCTAATGAATTGCACCGTAGGGCAGAAGTTCCCATCTATTTGCACACCATTGGGTACACTTTAGGGGCCGTTATATATCATCGATATCTTCTTCATACAAAAGTCAGGTCGTGTACCTTTTCTCTCGAACATGTTAAAATCTTCCATACGTCAGAAATGGCAAGTGCTCTATCATTATAAATATTTTAGATTTCCCCTCAAATCCCTATTTGCAGGTAACAAACTCTGGCCCAAACATGCACGTATATAAAGAAGGACTACATTCGTTGACCGTAAACTCCCGTACTGAAGATACCATCCCCAGAATGTTACTGAACACTTCCGCTTGGTTTGTTCAACAAGGTCAGACAAATGCGTAGTTTATTATACAATCTATCTATTTATCTTTTTCATCAACACAATTCGACATTTATAAATGACAACGATAATGAATAACTCTGGGCATTGTTAAAACAGAATCAGTGCTGCTCTAATTTCTCACTTGAAACAAGCATTAAAATTGCTGAAATTGCCTCCGAAATGAACATGACTAACATGACTACACCCAATCGCTTAGATAGGAATGCCGTCATATCACATGGTGATCATGTACGTCCGGTTTTCTTTTATCTTTCACTTTATCTTTCGTTCTTTTGACAACATTCTCGTTTTCCCTTTGCACATGAGGTTCACTTGGGTAATGCTTCCGCCCGTATTCACCATAACGTCACGCAAGTATTTAATCAGGGAGAGATTTGAGCGCCACAGCCAGATTAGCAAACTCTCCACGGGATTCTGCGATCCCACACATGAACCGATTGAATCTCTGCCAACCCATTTGTTTATCTTGTCGTTTAAAAAAAAGATACTTAACACTACTGTACACCCGTTCAATATCGTAATGCTTTTTGTATCAAATCGCCATTACTGTACATGTACTGTTGAGATATGGAGCATATATATTGCCTACATCGATATGTTGAGAATGCCACGCTTAGCCCAAAGTGCCAATTTTTCACCAAATCAAATCAAACTGAGGTACAAAGGAAGGATGTGGATCGATAGAATAAAAAGGCCTCTATTGTACCATCCGACAGGACGTTTTGTCGGCGCCAGGAAATATTGTTACCAGTTCATGTGACAGCAATAAAGTCTGAGGCGTTCCTGAATGTCCCTGGTCCCCTGAGAGCGTCAGTGTACGACACGGGGTGGGACATGTACACGAGCGGGTACACGACAGAATCAGGCTGACGCGTGGACAGTTTTAATCGCTTCCAGCCAGGGCGGCTTCACGGATCGACAACTGGCGGGAAGATGAATGTTTCTTTCCGTCTGAACAGTGTCGCAAATGTCGTGCCGTTATTGAAATTTAATAATTCAAATTTTTCATTTTGCACCAGGCGTCAGCCTGAAGTCGCTGGTTATAAGACTATGGGTATTTTGAAACAGTTTTGAGACAAAGTCTGACGAGTCAGGGGTATAAGCGACTAATCAATATAAGGGGGAAAGAGCTTTTCTATGAACAGACATGCGGTAGACACAGAGCTCCTCCTTGTGACGTCATTGGTACGTCCTCCTTCATATTGTTGTCCCTCTTGGATGTCATGATCTATATCATTAATGAACCTTAGCTCCACAAGAATCACGTGTATACCCCCTATAGCTTTGGTAGATACGGTCACTTCTTTTTAAACGCCAGAGAACTGTTGCAATTTGCCTCACCTGATGAGCTAATAATCCCGGAGAAGTAATTTGAAATCTACCTTGTCATTTGTCTTAGGTTATGGAATGATGATGAACTGTCGTGTCATGCGGCATTGTCACAACTCCGTATATCTACGTCAGCCGATCTTTTGTGCTTTTGTATGGTTGAAAGAAAAGTGTTTTAGTGTGGAAGGGTTGTAAACAATGCGGCGAAGAGAAAGAATTCCTTTCTCAGGTGAATATCAAAGTAAGGTCAGTCGATTGACAGCGTCATCATTCTTTGAATAAGTTTCCTGCCCCTTTTCAAAGAACACGCGCCTCGTGTGGGCTGCTTTAGCGCCAACCATAAATTTCATTTCAGAAATGTGAGGTTATTAACACAAATATGTTGAAAAGTGAAAATAAATGACAATCACATGAAGATTTTTTTCATTAGAATATTTAAATTGTTGGTGCAAAAATGTTACATAATGCCCCTTTAACACATTTAAAGTCAAGGTCTCTGTTTATGCAAAGTCTGACTACGACATGTACTTTTTCTTTTAGCCGCCCACATTCTCAACCGCCTTCCTCACTGTTCACGCTGTAAGATAAGGTAATGTGGCCAATATATCATCACGTCTTCTCATATCCTTCCAAGGCGTTTCCTAGGCGGTAACCCAATACTGTAAGTAATAAAGATGCCACTGTAAATTTTGAAGGGAGGTAAGGATGCAGGGGCTCATAAAAACACGACACCAGGATAAGTGGTGCGTCTGTGACTTCTCTCCTACCTATCGTCACACTCATAGTGGTTAACCTGCACGATACATCATACTTTTACTGTCAACGTCGCCCGGGGAACACAATATCGTTTTACGTCCTGAGATTGTTTCAGCTCCCAAGATAGCAACGGGCCGTCTTTAATCTCGTGTCTTGTCTCTTAGGTCATGTGCGGGAGAGATTTTATCATAGTTCTTTTTATCAATTTTTCATCATACAGTTAACGGTGATATTTGTGATAATGGCCTCTTTGGGTTGGTTGTGCTGTGAAGTCAGGAACTGCGTTCATCTAAAGCCAGAAAACTGTTCTGCGGCTGTGTAGTCATGAATACGATTGGCGTGCGTGACTATACATCGTCTTTTTTTATTCACGTATCAATGTAACTTTAATCATCTTATAATAGAATGGTTTATTTGCAAATACATGCCCGAAGGCTAATTGCAACATAAAATAACGAATACGGTATACAGATAGTACAATGGTAGTAAGTGACTACTCTAAGAGATTGCTACAGACTACATCCTAAGTTTGGGTTTGACTTCTTTAATAGGTGCTTCTCAATCTATTGGAGTAGACATGTATTCTGACCACACTTTACATCACTGATCTACTCCCGGTCTGGTCTGTACCCAAATCACAGCAGCCTGATTGATTCCCATGTAATAACAGGCCCCAGTGGTCAACCGACGTTACTTATAGAACTCATTATTATACAAACGAGCCGACAATAAAAAAGGATATCACGATAATGAAGCCATCAATCTAACAGAACTTCCAGTCAATCGCCCTCTTTTACAAGTGGTGATATGCCGTGCGCTCAAGTTTGTTTTAAGTATTTCAAAGCGCTCCATTTTATCTGAATTACAATTTGTAAATGGTTAAAATGATTTGAAAGCATACTAAAGACTGTATTCTAATCGTACCATGGAATGCGAGGTGATCTACATATTTTGAATGATTTCCCTTGCGCGCGTTCGGATGAAGCTATCTGTATCTGACGGCGTGTTCCACTACCGGACGTCGCATATTCATCCGCGCACGGCGAAGGGATTTCCGCCTTAAGTCCAGGGGATAAGTGATATCATTGGAGGAAACAAGATTTCAGCGGTTCTCTGGAAAGGAGAGTGAAGAGGCCAAGGCACTGCAGAAGGTCTTTACCATTTGGTCAAGTAACGAAACCAGCTGCGAAACTAATTCACTGACTGAACGCAGTGACGTACAGGTACAGGTGCTTCTGTAGTAATGTAAACTTTCTTAGAGACGACAAGTCGAGTTAAGGTTACCACCAACCCCCATTGACAGTTCATATAGGGAGAGGGACTGGTAATATGAATTATTAAGAATGCTCACAGTAAAAGTTAATTCACTGAAGTTACATAACATCTTTTTGTTTTTGTGTTTATTATATTGATATATACAAGATGGCGGCGGTGACGGCCACGCCGGTCATGCGCTCCTGCTAAAAGTTTTTCTATTGCCTCTTTACCTTAGAATCTACTCAATATTTTACTCTCTGGAACCTTTTGAATGTAGTACTATTAACTACGATCGCTCTCAGCTATTTTGGCGGCGGTGACGGCCACGCCGGTCATGCGCTCCTGCTAAAAGTTTTTCTATTGCCTCTTTACCTTAGAATCTACTCAATATTTTACTCTCTGGAACCTTTTGAATGTAGTACTATTAACTACGATCGCTCTCAGCTATTTTGGACCTCCGATTGCAAGAGTAATTCGGCCGATTCAGGTTTAACGGAAAACCCAAGCCGACGCGGAGTCGAACATCATGGCGGACGTTCACGGAGACCTTTATGCCTCTCTGGGTCTGACGCCGACGGCTTCCCGAGACGAAATCCTTGATGCCTACAAGAAGGAGGTCATCACATACGAAGAAGCCGCGAAGAACAGCCGTAAGACCAACGCATTCAAAGAAGCAGACTCTAGGTACCGCTCGGTAAGCAAAGCCTTTTCTGTTCTCTCTGACGAGTCGCGCAGACAAATGTACGATAGCAGTCACAGTATACCGGAGACTCCAAAGACAAGCCGAAAGTCACTGAAACACACTACAGAGTACCATGTAAAGGAAAATGAACAGAGCGTCACGATTTTCCTTCCAAAGAACCTTGCCAAGTCATGGCTTGAGTCGTGCCAGGAACACTATAACACTCAGGCGACAAATGGAGGGAAAAACGGCTACCACATCAAAACTTCATTTGTTGATGTCAAAACCGGGCTTGCTTTCGGCACTGTAAGCGTCAAAATATATGAATCCACACAAAAACTCTTGATACAAGGCTCTGCCTATCTCCTGTGGTTTTCCGAGGTATTCCCTGTACTGAAAGGGAAAATCGGTAACACACCTCAACATGCGTTGGTCACTACAGAAGTCTTGTCGACTTCAGAATGTACAGATTCTACTGAGGTACCCTCAACGTGTTCAACTTGTGGTCAGCCACTGGCATCCGAGGTTTGCACCACATGCACTACTGTTCCTAAAGTCCTGTTCGATGAAAACAGTAACGAAACAGGCGAAGGTCCACCGGAGGTTGTGTTTGATGAAAACAGCAACGAACCATGTGAAAGTGTACCAGTAAATAGTGAGATGAAGAAGGATCTGACAGTGTGTAGTTCTTCTGATTTGTCTGTTTTACAAGACAGCGTCAACAAACTGGAAACCTGTCTTGCCAATTCGATTTCAGACAGAAAGTCATTCGAGACGTCTGTATTGCAAAGAATGAACACACTGGAAAACACGATGAAAACTCAGATGTGCATTGATCTGTCATCCACTGACAAAAAGAAACTCCAAGATGAAATCGCACAACTGACTAAGGCCAACAGTGAACTACAGAAACAGGTAGACTCACTCCAGCTAAAGCTCGAGGAGCTGGCTAGTGCTGCTGACAAGTCACAAACTACTGTCTCCCAAAAAACAACAGAGACCCAAACGTCAATTGAATCTTCAAAACGCACCGAAAAGCTACCACGTGAAGTAGCAACAATCAGTATTCAGAACAGATTTCAGGTGCTGGAGGACAACAATAGAGCGTCTGGCGTGGACACATGTACCGACACTTCAAACACAAGTGCGAAGCACCGCGATCTGAGTGCTAAACCTGGAACAAAGAAGACCTCACACGTGGGCAACGCCAACAACAATCTACAAGACAAAACGACAGAGACAACAAGCCAACGAAACAAAGCCTTGCCGCCGGACGTACTCATCCTAGGGGACTCGAACACAAAGGGCATTAAAATGGACGTCCTGTATCCGAGCAAAAGCGCGAAAAGAGAAGTAACGTTTACAATAACAGAAGCAACAAATAATATAGAACAATCAACCACGCCTGACCCTAAGGTGCTCTTGTTTCATGTCGGCACTAACGACGCAAGGGAGACTCGGGACGCAACATCAGTTTCTGGACGCTTCCGTAAGCTGATACACACGGCACATGAGAAATACCCGAGAGCACAGCTCGTCATGTCCTCCATCCCGCCCAGAGATGACCCCACTCTTCAACAAATAGGAGATAGTGTGAACTCTTGGTTGAAGAACGTCTCTGAAGAAACCCAGTATGTCCATGTTATCGACAACAGCAATCTGTCAGACATGGGTTCGATAAAGCGACGCCTTTACAATGACGACGGATACCACCTAAACCGGTTCGGGCTGCGGGTGTTAGCGGCCAACATCAAAAGGACAGTGAACCCGCTGATAGGTCTCGGTCAATATGTCAGCAGAGCCGCTAGACCCAGCCAACCCTCTACTAACAACCAACGTTCGGAGTCAGCAAGACGTCCCACAGCGCAAAACCAGGGACAACGTGCACACATCACCAGAACCAGCCCTCCCCCGGCACTTAGGAACGGTACCGGTCAAGGTCGCGACCCTACTACTTCCATGTCTTCCAGTCTCTCCGCCTACGACCGAGAGTTTCCAAGACTCAATCAAGCGCTTGGTCCGTTTGTAAGGAGAACCTGTCCCGACTCTCAGAGACAAGAACGGACCACGGATGCACCAGCTGGCCCGAGAACCACTCCTCCAGGACCAGCACAAAGTCACGGTCAGACACCGTACGGCAACTCTATCGCGTCCATGGATCGTTCGGCGACGACGGGACAACCAACAACGGCGCACGGACCTCCTCCTGTACGTCCATCCGTCCAACCGAGACAGCCTCCGGGACCGTGGGGAAGCCCTCCTCCTCTGTTCAACTTCCCTCCTGCACCGTGGGGATTCCTGCCTCCGACCGCCCCGGTACCCGGCCAACATACGCGGATGAACTCTCCTCCTTGGCCGTGGCATCCTGCCATGATGTGGTCGCCAATGGTTACTAGTTACTAGTAGCTCGTGGTAGGAACACTTTAGCGGTATATTTTTCACACAATGAGGTAACTCTATTCTACCACTATTAGGACAAATTATTTCTTAGCATTTCTAAGTTACCATAGAATAGTTACCCATTTAGGTTGTAGGCATATCATTTTATTTAGTGGAATGTACTTTGTATATCTAAAGGGAATCCTTCCCTCTCTTTTCCATTCAAAATGTGTCAATTTATTTTGTTAGATTCTTGCTAGATTTGTTAGATTTCTCACATTTTTTGAGTTAGATATTGAGCTCTAAGGTAAAGATGCAAATAGTACTTGAAGAATCCCATTGATGAAAACTTTAAACAGCGGAAGCAAATGCTTCGCCGTTTGGAATGTTCATGGTCTAGGTTCGAAATTAGATGATGTAGAATTCGTAGACGAGGTCCGTAAATTCGATTTCTTTTCGTTACTTGAAACATGGAGCACTGAGAACACAAAAATCTCCATACCTAATTACAGCTATTTCCATCTCTATAGAACAAAAAGTAAGCGAGCAAAACGCTCTTCGGGCGGAATAATATTTTTCTACAAAAACGAATTCAAAAATTACATTAAAAAAGTACCTTCCAAATCGACAGATATCCTCTGGGTACAAATAGACCGTACTCTATTAGGACTCCCAAAAGACTTATTTATATGCTCAGTTTACCTAAGCCCCAGCGCTTCTACCACTCATAGAAACGCTGATAATCATGTATTAGAAATTTTAGAAGAGGAAATCTGTAAATACAGTGCAGAGGGATTCATTCTACTTGGGGGAGACCTGAACTCGCGTATTGGTAATCTTTGTGATTATGTAGACGATGAAATTAACAGCGAGGTTTTTTCCGACACCTCCTCGAACTACGTAAGTAAAAGACAATATGTTGACAAAGCGCCCCCCAACAAGTTTGGCCGACTTCTAACTGATCTGTGTATTCAGGCCGACCTCAGAATTTTAAACGGTAGGATCCCTGGTGACTTACAAGGTAACTACACCTGTCACCAACCTAACGGTAGCAGTACAGTCGATTACATTATTTGCAGTCAATCTTTTCTTCAAAATGTTTTATTATTTCAAGTCCATCCTTTAACATCTTTTTCCGACCACTGCATGTTGTCAGTTTTCCTCCACTCTAACTCAATACATCAACCTAATCATGAAAAACAAACAAGGTCAAAAACAAAACCACCCCCAAAACGTTTTCACTGGAATGAAAAATCTACACAAAAATTCGTGCAAATCCTTTCTCAGTCTCATCTTACCAATAGATTGAATTCCCTTTCATCTGAAAACACAAACGACACTACACCGAAGGCAGAAATAGAAACATTTGTCTCGGAGTTCAGTTCAATTTTGAGAGACGCCGGTTTCAAATCTTTGTCAGTAAGGAGAACTAATTCTAAGAAACGCCCCCCGGTAAGACCAAAGAGACAATGGTTTGACAAAAGTTGTTTCGAACTAAAACGAGAAGTAAAGAATCTGGCATATTTACTCGGAAAACACCCGTCCAACTCAGACATTAGAGGTAGATATTTTAAAAGAAAGAAGGAATATGTGAAGCTCATAAAAATGAAGAAAAGGAACTTTCACAAACAAATTATGGCACAATTGTCTTCACTTAAAGACAAAAACCCTGGTGCTTTTTGGAATTTAGTGAACAAATTAAAACCATCAAAAGCTCAAGAAATCAATCAAATCTCAGAAGATGACTGGCTTAAACATTTCAACAACATAGACAAACTTTCCACTAATACATGTACTACAAACGACCACAACACAGATTGTGACGATAAAAATTTATCTACTAATCCCTCCGTCTTAGACTCACCAATAACACCAGAAGAACTGAATACTGCCATCTCCAACCTCAAGAACAATAAATCGAGCGGTAACGATATGATTTTAAATGAAATGTTAAAATCAGGCAAATTAGTACTTCAAACGCCACTCCTTCGATTATTTAATACATGTCTTCAAAACGGGTACTTTCCCGAGGACTGGTCCCTCAGTTATATTGTTCCTATCCACAAGTCTGGGGATCCTTCTCTCCCAGACAACTACCGTGGTATTTCTATAATTAGCTGCCTGGGTAAATTATTCTCGTCAATACTAAACTGTCGCTTAGTTAGTTATGCAGAAAATAATAATCTCTTTAAACCTCACCAAGCAGGCTTTAGGAAGAACTTTAGAACAACAGATAATCTATTCGTATTAAGCACCCTAGTTAGCAAATACCTTAGTAAAAATTCTCGCCTTTTTGCCTGCTTCGTAGATTTTAGTAAGGCGTTCGACTCGATCTGGCGAAATGGCCTCCTGTTTAAATTAAGTAAGTTAGGTGTAGAGGGTAAATTTTTGAAAACCATAAAAGATATGTATTCAAAAACCACTAATCGTGTTAAATGTAGTAACGGTCTGACTGAACCATTTACTACAAACTGCGGTGTTAAACAGGGCTGCAATCTAAGTCCTACTTTATTTAATTTATTTTTAAGTGATCTTCCATCTGTATTCGACAACGATATCTGTAATCCGCCAATGTTGTACAGTAAGCGAATACCTTGTTTGTTATATGCAGATGATTTAGTCCTTTTTTCCGAATCCAAGCAAGGACTACAATCATCCCTAAACTTATTAGAAGACTACTGTCATACCTGGAAGTTAAATGTTAACCTCAAGAAAACAAAGATTATTGTTTTCACTAAGGGGGGTCGTATACCAAAGGATCTGTTTTTTGTGTATAAGAGAAATAATGTTGAAATAGTTACATCTTATTGTTATTTAGGTATTGTTGTCAATGCTGCGGGTACTTTCAAGGCGAATAACAAACATCTGTACAGTAGAGGCCTAAAAGCCCTATTTGGGATAAATCAGCCACTAGACAAAGCGGATGCCCCTTTGTCCGTCAGAAACAAACTTTTCGATACCTGCGTTAAGCCCATAATTCTCTATGGGTCAGAAATCTGGGGTTCTGTAAAAAATTCTAAATCCTGTCCCATTGAATCAATCCACCTGAAATTCTGCAAACAAACTCTACATGTACCCAGATCGGCGTGTGGCCTCGCAGCAAGAGCGGAATTAGGGAGGTTCCCCATTCAGGTCGAAGCCTCCCTAAACGCCATCAAGCACTTTATTAGAATTCGCCAGAAAGTATCAGCCGATAGTTTTCTGTCAGATGCTCTTTGTTGTCAGATAGAATTAGACAAAGCTGGTGCCAAATGTTGGGCATCAGGAGTTCGAAAGTCCCTGGAGGAGTGCGGTTTTGGCTATATATGGCATTGTCCTCTATCACTCAACACAAATACCTCTCAAATTACTAATTCTATCAATCAGCGTTTGAAAGACATCTACTTTCAAACCTTCTCAAAAGAAATTTATAATGATAACAAAGGCGGAGCCGCCAAAAACAAGCTGAGGACCTACAGACTGTTCAAGTCCACTTATACTGAAGAACAGTACCTTAGTATTGATAACCTACGGCACAGAACTGCCGCCACAAAACTACGAATCAGCTGCCACAAATTACACATCGAAACCGGAAGACATAACCGTACTCCCCTGGAACAACGAATATGTAGATACTGTGACCTAGGAAGAATTGAAGATGAGAAACATTTTGTATTAGATTGTAAACTATACAACAAAGAGAGAGCTGAACTTTATAGTTTGATTCAACCTATGTTCCCCCACTTCGTACACCTAAGCAGTACAGACAAATTTATATTTCTAATGAGCTTAGACAAACCTTCAATTATGAAACATATCTGTTCTTACCTTTTTACCATTACTAAGAAACGAGAAGAAACCGAATGTACTTAATTGTAGTTACTTAGCAATGTATATATGTATCGTTATCTGTATTTTATTCTTTTGTTGTGACCTGTACTAAACCCAGCGGGTATGTGTGTACAATAAAGGTCTTCATTCATTCATTATTGGACCCATTAGGCATTAATACGGCCTGGAAGATGTGAGACTAAACCCGGAAGACAGACCTGGCCTGTGAACCCCACTAACCTCCATAAGTTATTAATGTGATAATGCTGCACTAAAATTCTCGTGGGTTTGAACTTTTTCAGTGACATAAACATCTGCATTGCTTGCGGTAGAATTGATTAGCGCTTCGTGCTTGGATGGAATTTTACAAATCTACCAGTACAGTTGTCTAATGCATGATTTCTTTCTTTTCTTGTTGTTGTAAAGTGTGCTCGCGTCTGACATGATAGAACCATGCAATTCAGACTAACCGGCAAGCTAACTCATGAGCATGATCTGCAAGTTGCAAATAATGTAAGTGTTCCAGATAAATGGAACCCATATGTAACAGCTTTACTTTCACAGAATTACAGTGGTAAAATGAATCCACTGCAATCATGGCTGGCGCACAAAGAAGCAATTTCCAAAGCTTAGAGTTGATGTGTTCTGTACATCTGCTGGCAATATGTGACTACAGAGAGCAAAGTTGCCAGGATGTCATCGATCAGAATTAGTTCCCAAGCCTCATCGTGGGAGGGAAGATTTCCTTTTCCTTTATTGGTCTCACGTGATTGAACAACAATAGTCCCAGCATCCATCTCATACGTCTCCACCTGTAAAACCTGCAATCACTCGCTTCTAATGGAGGTGAGATCTGCACAGATCCTCCAGGTCGTACCAAATCTAATCAGGCTGGAAACCATTGCAATCGGAGATGGCCACATTATGCTGCCAACCAGTATTGATCAGAATGTGGTCGATGATTAGAAAGTCTAAAGACGCTATAAGAGGTTGATGTGTTTGCCTAATTCTAGACTGTAAAGGAAAGCAATAATGCAGAAAATGCCCTTTGAAACGACAGATTAGTGCTGACTGTTGCGGATCTCCAACAATTTCCGTACTGGGTTACGGCAACAGAGCGTTCGCAGATGCCCCGAGACCATGTACCAGTTGATTGCGTTTAAGATACACCAAGCTTCAGAACTGGCGAGGATTTTGTCGCTATTATCTGCAGAAACTGCGTTACCCACGATCCGTAACCCCCAGCAGCTGTATTCTCGTGAAGTGAGTGTTCACGGTGGTAAAATCCAAATGAACCGTGACATCTCATACCCATTAGCGGGCACAGAAAATGTCCTGTGGCCCACTAATTGCCGAATACAGATAAATGAAGGGAGACAGTAATCTGATAAGGAACGACTTATATGTTCAACAAGATGTTATCTTATCCTGCATCGGAGTAATCGGGGACCTTCCTGTAATAGACGACAGGCTCGTTTGTAAGATGAGTGCATCTTATTTTGGTTGATTTAATTTCGTCCTATCATATTTGCCTCGATGAATTCGACCTCCGCCGATTGATCAGTTGAGTAGGTGGGAGCACCTTGTCTCTCAGACGGCTGTGAGAGGAAAATAATTAACTGGAGTTATAAAAGACCGAAGTTAACGTTAAAGTTATTTATGTGTTCAGTCATAGTGATTAGGTAGGCTGGTTGGTTTATCAAATGTCATAGTGATTTCAGAGCATCTGGACAGAAGCCTCTGCTTGTCATCTTCTCAATTAAGGCTCAAGTTACGCAATTTATGGCAAGATGATTTAATGAAGTAGCTTTTATGGGGGTTCTTCTGACGCCATTTGATTGGTCTGGACTCTACATTTCAGATTATATGCGCATTGGCGGTTACTTCTATTGCGTATATTCCGAACAGGGCAACAACATCCTGTGTAACAATATGATATTGACGACAAAATGTCACCTTCGTAGTCCAGCTTGAAGCCACTGTAATTGTAGGAAGAGTCGCTCCTAAACTTGAACCAAAGCTGATTGGTAGTTGAGGTGATGACGTCACCGTCAGGAGGGCCACTGCCGCTATATCGGCCAATTCGAGGGGCGCTGGCGTCAGGACCATCATGGATCTGCCCCCAAAACAGCGAAAACAACGGAGTTGTTATATTGGTCTTAGTGACAAGCAGTCAACAGTACCAGACCTGATCACTTGCTACTTTCTACTTTAAAAGCACTTCCATAAGGTCATAGACCGTATAGTACAAAAAGTACCTCAAGATAGTCAGTGCCACTTTCTGAGACTTTAGAAGTGCTTTTTTGATAAAAACAGTCACCTCCAGATAGTCACCACTGCTGCTGCCTGTGTAGAAGGCCCGGACGGTCAGTTGGATGGTCTTGCCGGGGTCCACAGTAATGGTGTAGTAACAGGTCTGACTGTAACTGTAGGAGCTGGGGTAGTTTGGCGACAAGATGGCGCCGGTTGGGTCTCGCCAGTCTCCCCCACACTCAGCTATCCAGGTCAAGGCAACGGAAATGATTATAGATATTCACCTTAGATTATTTATTATGTATTCATACTAGTGTTTTAAATTTAGCGTTTATGTTTGCTTTTGTTATGGAAATCACAACTTGATTCTAAAATTTTCATAATAAGATTGTCACGCGATTCTGTTAAGAGGGTACATTTGTAAAACTCGACTTTGACACAAGCCATTATGACCACTAATATCAATTATTCAATATTTGTGATGGGAGATTAATTATTGCATTTGTCCCCAATTGTGCGTTATCCCGTGGGATCAAATGATATGGTTTGGCGCATTATATTTCAAACTGAGTGTCAAGGACGAGGTTGTTTTGTACACAACCAATGCCCATTACCTGCCAGCGTTCCGGAAGTCATTCTGCCACCTTCCTCGGGGCAATACTGACTGGTTGTGTGGGGTCGTGTGGCGCAACGGCAGAGTGCTCGACTCAGAACCAAGAGGTCCCGGGTTCGAGTCCTGCCATGCCACCGATCTTGTGCCCTTAGAAAAGGTACTTCAGTTTCCTCAGTTAACGTAAAAATGAGTATTGCCCTGTCCTGTATTTGTCCTCTGCGTTGGTGGCGGCATACAATAAGTTGAAAAAACTTGAGTTTGCCGTCACCATGTCTTGTCATATGTTGGAATAAAAAAATACTGACTGGTTCTCTGCTAGGTATTGTTTGGAGGAAGGCCAGTAGTAGAAAGACTACCGAAACGTCAGGCATTTGGTTGTGTAAAAAAATCCTTAATATCCAATGATTTTCAACCTGACGAAACTATTCACAGAGATAATTTAAGGTATGCAAAAGTACTAGCTAAGCTGATTAAGAACGTAACAGGTGAGAATTTTTCTTGTAGCCGTACCAACGCAGGAAGGTGGGTCGTCAGACCACACCCTGCTGTTGCCGGTGAGACAGGTGATAGTGGGGGTGCCGTGCATGGTGTAACCAGGGTTACAGGTGTAGGTGACGGAGTTTCCGGCATCAAAAGTCGTCACCGCTCGGTCGCTGTTTGGCGGAATGCCAGGGTCGTCACAGGACCGCAGGGAGATGTCAACAGCTGGGAGAAAAATTCAGTAACAGGGTGGTTTAAGGACAAGCGCCCATGAGATGACAGAAAAGTTGATAAAGCACGAAGAACCAACGGGAAATGACAATGTGTCTCTTTTTCGACCATATAAATCAACACCATGAGCGGTCTGTTCACTCTAGCAGAAACCTTCTATGAGGTGTGAAGCAGGATATATATCTCCACGAATATAAGAAATATACGATGGCAAACAATAAGAGCAGCCAAAACTCAATCAAACATACTAAAATGTCGTGGTTATCACGTGCACCAAATCTAGATATCAAAGAATGAATCTACCTGCGTAGTCGATGTGAAAGCCGCTATAGGTATAAGACGAATCCGACCTGAATTTGAACCACAGCTGGTAGGACGTGCTTTTGATAACGTCCCGATTGGACAACCCGGATCCACTGTACCGACCAATGAATGTATCCGTTGCAGTTCCTCCGTCACGAATCTACAGACAATATAATAGCACGTTGTGTAATGGTTGACCTAACATTCAGACATAGTGGCGCTGTACGATCCGGACGAGAAACTAATGACATTCGATTTGCTGAGCTTAATTGCTGTCAAGACTTCGAAAGATGAGCTTACGGAACTTAATACCCTGTAACTGAGATCATCATTTGGCAAAGCAGACATTTGCATTACGCAGTAACTTGAAAGTTTTGGTCAGATTTTTATGATTCCTAAAAGATGTAGTAAGTAGTGGACGGTACTTTGTTAGCAAATTTAAACATCTATTTCTTTGACCAGAAGGAGGTGGGCTTCATATCCAACTGGAGACATTAAATGCTTACCTCTTAGTTTTGTATTTGCATGTTCGACAAGGTACCAATGTGACTTTAGAAGTGCTTCTTTGATAAAAACAGTCACCTCCAGATAGTCGCCACTGCTGCTGCCTGTATAGAAGGCCCTGACAGTGAGCTGGATGAAGGATCCCGGACTGACAGTGATGGTGTAGTAACAGTTCGCGTTGGACGGGTAGGAACTCGGGTAGTTGGGAGACAACACTGCACCGGTGGGAGCTGTCCAGTCACTGCCACACTCAGCTGTAATATTAATACAGTACACACGGTCAGACGGCCATTGACAGCCCTAAAGCCTGACGCTGCAATTGGAACTAGATCTTGACATGTTATTGTACACACAAATGACTATACCGAAAAGTTATGCAAATGAAAGATATCGATGTTGGTGTCTCCTACCGACGCAAGTGGGGTTGGGGTCAGACCAGACCCTGCTGTTGCTTGCACTTTCCTCTTATATTTTACGATATGACAATGAAATTGAAATTACATCTTACATAAAGCATATTATGACTTTGAAATAAATACACAGTGATAAAAGGTTTTCCCTCTAACCGACGCAAGTGGGGTTTGGGTCAGACCAGACCCTTCTGTTGCCGGTGAGACAGGTGATAGTGGCGGTGCCGTGCATGGTGTAACCAGGGTTACAGGTGTAGGTGATGGACTGTCCGGCGGAGAAACCTGTCAAGACTCGAGAGGAGTAGCTGGGGGTGCCCGGGTCGTCACACGATCGCAGGCTGATGTCCATCTCTGGAAAAGAAGACAGGCAAGGATTGCCATTTCATTCTTCAACCGTCATGATGTTTCTTCTTATATCATTGAATAATTTGTGTAGTCCTACTGCAGAAGAGGGACAGTCAAGTTTTGTCACAGGCATGGGAAAGGAAAAGTAACATCATAAAAGAAGTGCACTAATTTACATAAACACTAACCTGCGTAGTCGATATGGTACCCGCTGTACGTGTATGAGGAATCTGAATGGAATTTGAACCACAGCTGGTAGGACGTGCTTTTGATAACTTCACCGTTGGACAACCCGGATCCACTGTACCGACCAATGAATGTATCCGTTGCAGTTCCTCCATCACGAATCTGGATGTAAAGGTACATTAGGTACATGAACAGTAATAGTCATGAATGGTGACGTTACAGGATCAAGCGACTGTGATTTCTGCCTGCAACCTGCGACCACGTCGGAAGATGCAAATTTAACTGACACGGTGGTGTCTGATTGCACAGACATGGATGAATGGCGGCTGGTGCCAAAAAAAATCCACCATGCAACTTAATTTGCTGAGGACAATTGAACAGAGTTGTAGTTGACATCCTTTTATATGTTCTCAAACACTAATATAGGTTAACTTGTGACCGTATGTGTTACTAAGTCAACATGATGTTCTTTCAGTCTCTTATATAATTAGCAATACCTCCAGATAGTCACCACCGCTGCTGCCTGTGTAGAAGGCCCTGACAGTGAGCTGGATGAAGGATCCCGGGCTGACAGTGATGGTGTAGTAACAGTTCTGGTTGTTCGAGTAGGAGTGCGGGTAGTTCGGGGACAACACTGCACCGGTGGAGGCCGTCCAGTCACTGCCACACTCAGCTGTAATACAGTATACACGGTCAGACGGCCATTGACAGCCCTAAAGCCTGACACTGCATTGCAATTGGAACGAGATCTTAATATGTTAGTATACATGAAAATGACTATACCAAAAGTTATTCAAATGAAAGATGTTAATTTCATTTCATTGCGACGATGTTGGTGACTCTAACCGACGCAAGTGGGGTTTGGGTCCGACCAGACCCTTCTGTTGCCGGTGAGACAGGTGATAGTGGCGGTGCCGTGCATGGTGTAACCAGGGTTACAGGTGTAGGTGATGGACTGTCCGGCGGAGAAACCTGTCAAGACTCGAGAGGAGTAGCTGGGGGTACCCGGGTCGTCACAGGATCGCAGGCTGATGTCCATCTCTGAAAAATAAAAGACAGGCAAAGATTGCCATTTCATTCTTCAACCGTCATGATGCTTCTTCTCCTTATATCATTGGAAGATTTAGGTAGTCCCACTGAAGAAGACATACAGCCAAGTTTCGTCGCAGGCGTGGGAATGGAAAAGTAATATCACAAAAGAAGCGCTCTGGCAACCGAATACTTGACATATAGAGAAACACTAACCTGCGTAGTCGATATGGTACCCGCTGTACGTGTTTGAGGAATCTGAATGGAATTTGAACCACAGCTGGTAGGACGTGCTTTTGATGACTTCACCGTTGGATAAACCGGATCCACTGTACCGACCGATCCGTGTATCGGTTTCCGTTCCTCCATCACGAATCTGAAGAGATGTAAAGTTACATGAATGGTGACGTTACAGGTGACGTTACAGGATCGTGCGACTTCGATTTGAGCTTGCAGCCTGCGACGACGTCGAAAGATGCAAATTTAACTGACATGGTGGTGTCTGATTGCACAGACTATTGAATGAGTGGCGGCTGGTGGCGAAAAAAATCTACCATGCAACGTCATCTGCTGAGGATAGTTGAACAGAGTTGTATTTCACATCCTTTTATATGTTCTCAAACACTCATATAGGTTAACTTGTGACCGTATGTGTTACTAAGTCAACATGATGTTCTTTAAGTCTCTTAGCAATACCTCCAGATAGTCACCACCGCTGCTGCCTGTGTAGAAGGCCCTGACAGTGAGCTGGATGAAGGATCCCGGACTGACAGTGATGGTGTAGTAACAGTTCTGGTTGTTCGAGTAGGACCGCGGGTAGTTGGGGGACAACACTGCACCGGTGGAGGCTGTCCAGTCACTGCCACACTCAGCTGTAATACAGTACACACGGTCAGACGACGATTAACAACCCTGAGGGTTCACATTGCTGTCATGATGTACAATCCTTCAAGGTACTTGATACTTGTTAACTGTTAGTTTTGTACACAGCATTTTCCTCTTCTCATCAATGAAGCACAAATTCTGTCTCAGCTATCTCTCAGTTGAAACCTGCACTTTTCTCTTATATTGATATCGTATGATATGGCAATATAATTGAAATTACATCGTAGCACATCATAATTTAGGAATGACACAGGTTTTCCCTCTTACCGACGCAAGTGGGGTTGGGGTCAGACCAGACCCTGTTGTTTCCAGTGAGACAGGTGATAGTGGCGGTGCCGTGCATGGTGTAACCAGGGTTACAGGTGTAGGTGATGGTGTCGCCTGCAGACAAACCTGTCACAACTCTGCTGGAGTAGCTAGGGGTGCCCGGGTCGTCACAGTCCCGCAAGCTGATGTCCATCTCTGGAAAAAGGAAGGCAGACAAGGGTTGCCATTAAAGTTATCCAAATCTTGGACCGTGTTGATCTTTGTGCTCTCCTAGTAGATTTTTGAAAGAACTTGGACTATTCAACTGAATGGATATATCCTCAAATGAAGTCTAAAACTGATGAAACTCAAGGAACACTCACCGGTATAATCGATGTGGTACCCACTGTAAGTATTTGTGGAATCTGAGTGAAATTTGAACCACAGCTGGTAGGATGTGCTTTTGATGACGTCGTCTCTAGAAAGTTGTGACCCGCTGTACCGACCAATCCGGGTCGCGCTTTCGGTCCCACCGTCGCGGATCTACAAGGCAGACAAGGACTCAGCATGGCAAATCAGAGGTACCGGTGTACAAACATGGCGATATGCAATGCGACGACATATATGATTGTCTGTTTGTTTGTTTGTTTGTTTGTTTGTTTGTTTGTTTTGATGAATATTTTGCGAATTCATCTGTGCCCTTCTGTGTCCGAGCTTTACAGTACTAGACAGGTGTAACACTTTTACCAAAGACTCAAGAGGCATAACGCATTTTATTTCCCTACATCAGAAATAAACGAAATTACATATAGGTACGGGCATTGCATTTCTGGAAGTTTTAATACTATAGATTCCGCTATTGGCGCCCGCAAAGACAAAGAGACTTTTAGAAATGTTACATTCCATCGCCGAAGCGCTTTAAACTGTATAGCTAATAAATTATACATATACAATTAGTAGGCTAAGTATCTTATTTCTAAATCCGTGCATGACATAACGTCGGTTTTATTATCAAGTAAGCTTCATTGAGCTAACACGCGCAGCGCGTGACAATGAGGTAGATCCTCAAGTTGGATCGCTTTCAAAATATGTACAGTTAGGGGAGTCTAGGCTATAGGGAACAGTGACAGACCATTCAATCAGTTAGGCATAACAGAATTCTGTGGAGTTTTCGTAAGCTCATTCTTCTCTTGCAAGAACACCAAGCATATAGGAGAATTATTTTGAGATTGATGATAGAGCAAGTCAGTTCAAATTACGATAATTTCCACATTTCAATACATTTATGTCAACCGGGCGCCTGGGGTCATATTTGATACACGGTTTTGCTACGTAAAAACAGTCACCTCCAGATAGTCGCCACCGCTGCTGCCTGTGTAGAAGGCCCTGACAGTGAGCTGGATGAAGGATCCCGGGCTGACAGTGATGGTGTAGTAACAGTTCTGGTAGTTCGGGTAGGCGCGCGGGTAGTTCGGGGACAACACTGCACCGGTGGAGGCTGTCCAGTCACTGCCACACTCAGCTGTAATGAGGAGAAATGTTGTTACCTAGGGCACAGTAACTGCCCACACAAGAAAAGATAGACAGCAATAGTCACATGTAGAAGTTGGCATGCAAGGGTTGGGGTGTTCAAAAACTGGTATTTTCCTAGAACTAACTATCGTTGAGTGGAGCTCGCTGCCACCAAGTGCAGTTGGAGCATCATCACTATATAACACCTGCAGTGAGATGTGCAAATTTTGGGAGTAACAGGTCGTCCGGTGTAATATAGTTAGCTGCCGCCGCGCCGCGTGCCTGCGAAGCTGGCGTGTTACGCCGAAGGGCGGTTATACCGGCTATACCGATACAGAATGATGTCCTCAATGATAGATCAACAGCTACATGTATCTAATCAAAAGCTAAGCTTAACTGCTAATTTAGTATTTTCTGCTAAAGCTGTGACACATCTCAAGTTTTATCCCCAATAGACGCGGGTTTGACGTATCAACCAACGTTACGCCAGCCCAGTTTCTCCGCGAAAGATATGTGAAGAACATCAAAGTAATTTCATACATCGCTAGAAGCGTTCATGTCCTGAGACAGGCCTATATATCGTGCAGTGTGACCTTCATGGTTGCCGCGTCGTCTACAATGATCAACTTCCCATCAGAATATAGCATTAACCGTGCGTTAAAAGGAATGTCATGTCCATATAATTGGGTTCTGTCATGTTGATAAGTTTAACTTCATCACATTTGATGTGATCAACGAGTGACCACGGGCAATCGTTATGGATGTCTAACTATGTATATGAAATCAGACGGTCTACTCTCATCTTCTACATCGTTTTTTAGAATATTGGAAATGAGAAAATGCTGAATTGAAAGATACAAGGTCTTACTTAATTTGTCTGCTAATTGTCATGATTTCAGAAATATCCGTTGGTAAGCCATTGTGATCTTATATTGATGTATAAATCTGTCATTAAGCATACTTGGTAACTTTTAAGTGTAACTTTGTAAAGAATTTTAATAATTGTAGTCGATATAAACCATTCATGAAATCACCAAACCCCTTGAATCTATCGTAAGACTTAGCACCTTGCTACGAATAACAAATTCCTCATTTCTCTCTCATGCAGATGACACTAGGCGGTATATTACGTTTCGTTGATTCGTAGACTCCCCACTGGTGTTCCCCGTGTGACGTTATCAACGTGAGCGGAATAAACTACCCTCTGCGGACCTCGTTCTCCTTATTTGGCAAGTGTGTAACTTGGAGTAGACATCGTCTTTACTCGCGCCTTGATAAAACTTCTTACTCAAACATCTCTGCCCACACAGATCTCCAAAGATACATAGATTCCGCCTCAGGGTGTCCAGACAACTGCAGCTATAGCCACACATTCTGTGCATTACCGTCGCACTTTGAAATGCTTCCATCTCAATCATCCTGACTAGGTCTCTATTGGAGTTCACTTGCCACCTACGTTCAATCAACCGACTGCTGCTTTGCGTCCCTCCACAGTAATTGCTGGCAAAGGTTGATTTGATACAGGAAGGCAAGTGCCTTTCTGTACCGACTGAAGAATATCAGAGGGATTCCATGTCCTGTAATACACCACATGGCTTATCCGTGAGGCCCACGAGACAGTACAAGTGGCCGTTACAACTAAATCAAGTCCGAAGGCTGTACATATTACCACTGCGCAAGAGGCAGTCAAGTAAATTATGGAGCCGGAATCCAGCTCGTTCATCATAGGTTCTGTAGGGGTTATCACTAAATACGATGCAGTAACATTTCTCACGTAGTCTAGTTACTTTGAGTAAGGATTATCTTGCCATCCTTACTCACCACTGACACCTTTGCTTCTGGCCTTCAAGGCAACCATTTTTTTACTAAGTGAGCGCCATTTCAGGTTTTCACGCAATAATCACGTGTAAATTCTGAGGGGTTATGACAAATGTGATCACCAGATTAACAAAACTATTAGTGTACCATATACTACAGACGAAGAATTTGATTTGTCTCTCTCAAACACTGCGTCATTTTATGTCTTTGACGAAGAAGAAACTAAATTTGTTTGGTCTTATCGCCAACCAGTTGAAGTCTTACTGAAAGATACGGACCAGAAAATTCATTAAAAGGGGCTTTCCTGGAGCAACTAAATGAATTTCAAGGATTTTCATGACAAGTAAATAAGGTTATGAATCCATCTTCCTACGGCAAACCTTGTACGGAATGCGTATTTCTTAATTAAGTCGCCGGAATTGCGTTGGCGTCGCTCAATTCATGGCGGAAAAAAGCTCATTTTGCAACTACAGTGCTACACCACGAAACATACAGCGATGTGTCTGAATATAAGGCTGGAAAAATGTGTTAATCATCTCAAGTGCAGGGTTCGATTCCACCACTTGGGAGGTTATTACTTCTCTCTCTAATGCCTGCTGTGTCGCATAGACATAGCGCGTTAAATATTCATGGACTTACAACAATTTTCTTTGGAAACTCACGACCCAGAAAAATAGTATAGTGTGCTATGCAATATGCGTATCATTGACAAATGCATAAACATAAATTCCCGCGCTAATGCAGAAAATTGACAACATCCCATCACATATGATTATCAGGAATGGAAATCAATCACAGACGGAAACTACATCAAAACAGCATTAGTTCATCAATAACACACCGAGTGCCAAAACGTGATGTGTGAACGACTGGATTCATTATGCACGGCGCATCTACAGTAGCTGCCAGCAAAAATAGAAACACTCAGACGCTGGCCACAGTAAATCGAGATATATCACCGCGGCAACTCCTTCATATCCACAATATCGACGAGGTGGACGCAGTCTTGTCTCCTGATAACTGGTTGAACGTCTACGCAATTCCCTGAAGCGATGAAACCCAGATCTGGCACGGATGAATACATTCTTACGGTCACTAATGGAAAACACGTTTCATCCATGGGCACCAGACAATTCTCCAACAGCTGTACCGGCAGCAGGCAGGTCGGCACATCGTAACTCTTCTGATTGTCCGAAGGATTACCTGCAGCAAGGCTGACTTAGGACTATTACCAGAGTATTGTGGTTTAATGTCCTTGTAAATTATAGCTGAGGAAGAGGGGAGCGTTTGGAGCCACATTAATTGGTGGTGATGTGCGCGTACAACTGCGATTTGATCTGATGTCTGATGCAGGAAGTGGCAAAAGGGCGGCCGTTAAGTTCACCGTGCAACTTTCGGCATGTCTCTTGGCGATTATGCCCTGAACCAGAGTCAGGTATACGTAGATCAGCGATGCCTGCTTGTGGTAAGAATTTTGCCTTTTTTTCTAACCGCAGACTTAGTAGCTTGTTCAAGCAATTGCAACACTGTCCGAAGCAAAAACATAGATGTACAAAACTAGTCGAATCCAAGTTGACTCCTGTCTGGCCTTTAAGGCAAGAACTAGACTTGCAGGAAACTATAATTTGATTCAGAATAAGACGATGGAAATTATGCAAAACTCTAGTTTCCGGCATGCGAAACTTTGTTAAAAACCTACGTGTAAGATATTTAGCTATATGGAGGCTGACTGACATTGCTTCTGTTGATGATAAACAAAGAATGGCATATAATATTTATAGTCTGGAAAATTTAACGCCCACCGAAGGCTGTATAAGTCGACAGATCCCATGTTTGATATTCCATCAGCTGATTCTCCGCACCGTAAACCCATTAGATACACAGCCAAGTCACTAGCGAACTGCAGATGAAATCAACGGGCGGTAGATTGTTCAAACCAGCGGAAATCTTCTGAGAACTCCTGGAATATTGCCAGTAGTGCTGTGGACGTTGTACTGGTCAGTCTGTTGGTGCGGTTTATCTTGTTAGGACCGGCCAAGGTTCTTTAGTAGAATTATAGCAAAGCAGCCGTTTTGTGTGTCTGCTTTATGTAATAATGTACATCGAGTGTAGAGAGATATTTTTATTTGAAAATTCCGTTCTTCAGGCTCCTGGATTCGACTAAAAGTGAGGGCCTGAGCTCGAGCGCAAATCCCTGCTCATTGGATTTCAGACGGCGTGCGCTCCTCCTCTTATCAGAGGGTACTGCTGAAGGAGAAAGAGCCAGTTCCCCGCGAATCTTCTGAAGTCCTTCACGCTGGGGAGCGTGTCTCTCCTCATAGATCATGACCATGCTACACCGGAGACGACAGGACCTAACTCGGCTGCCTCTTGTAGTTAAGGATGCCCTTGATGTATAAAGAAAACACGGCGGCGGACTTAATGAGACACAGAGAATATGCCTTACACGTTATCACATCAATCTGTGTGGCCATGCGCGTCTACGCAATGAAACATCTTCACAAATCCGCCTGTATCACGCGACCACGATTTACGTTGGTCTGAATATCGTGTCGGCTCTGCTCCACTGCTCTGGACGTAATGAACTCTCTCCGGCACGGGTTTTCATGTAGCCGAAGTCTGTTAAACGTCTCGGAGGAGCAGCCTGAGGATCTTAGCGCGTGTAATTACATCGGCCCTCTGAGCTTCACATCTAGTCTCACATTTCCGGATAAAACGTCAGAACAAAAGCTTCCCTGATTTCTTATGCATACAGCGTGACTATTACTGCATTTGCCTGATTTCTTGACCTCACGGCGGATTTCGTTTCTCATTTGCATTGCATCCCGATGGCTTCGGACTTCGGCAGCAGGACAAGGAGCTCGGGAGCAAGGTTGCAACATTTGCATGTACTGCATTCTAACTCACACCCGTTTCCTCGCCCTCGGTGGGATATTGATCGGACTTGTGACTGACGTTCTTGTGACATGACAAGTTCGCCATGGACATCACGGGGTAGGCACATGCCTGCACTCCCCGCCGCGCTGCTGGCTGCCTGCGGGTTCCTGTCAGTGGTACTGCCGCGCTCCTCATCACCCGTGCCCTTCATTCTCCTCCTACATCTCACCGGCGGCGTTTGCGGAGACACTTGTGTAGGTACCGTAGGGGGAGGGAACTTGACCCGTGTGAGGTTTCAATGCCCTACGCGAGCCCATACAAGTCTTTTTAAGTACTGTTGTGGGTTCGAGCCAAACAATTACTGTTGCCCTAGACCATATCATTCCATCCGGGTCGTCATTGAAGTCATTCTCCTGGCTCTCATGGCTCTAGCTCTGGTGTACGTGGCGTATTCCTACTGTCACTACGTCTGCAGGAACAGAATGCTAAGGAGGATATTACCGCGCCGCATAGAGGAGGACCTCGACCTTTTCGACATTGCAAATGCAGCGCTATCGCCAAGGGAAAGGGCCGTACTAACCCTAGCGACCTTCAGTGTCGACAGGCGCCCCAGTAGGCAGCCCAGTATCCGATTTGAAGGTCGAGACAATGCCAAGGGTGATTCGCAAGCAACCTCAAGGGAAGACGACAACAAAGAATCCTGTATTAATGGAATAATTAATGAGCCTGGTCCAGAGATAGCCGCAGATGCACTGGAGGAGGAAACTTGCCTTGATGACTGTGTTGATGGGGTAACGATTGAGTTGGATGAAGACGAGTTCATGGGAAACACTAGGACGGAGTCGGAGGTTTAAACTATTCATGATTATCAATCCAACGCGAAATTCAATTCACTGCAAAAGCTAAGTACAGTATCATTACTAGGTGTGCAGCTTCAGTGTGTTTTGGTCTTGAGTCTGGTGATAAAATGCTACTTTGTGATATCAACATGTAAAACCAGGAGAGTGTGAGTGTGCTATCGTGAATTTGATGGTAACGTCAGGAGAGAACATTTGTATCTCGAATGAGGCTTCTAAAGACAGAAATTTGTACCCCATCACGTTTTCATGTGAATATTGATGGTACCCATTTTCCTGTAACGATGTGCATATCCCGTTGGTAAAACGAGGTGGAATAAGTAAGATGCATCATGGCGTACCGTAAGTCCTGTTACATTGTACCGTTTCAACAATCTATCAAAGACCACATTACTTGGGTTCATGCCTGTATCAATATCATAACGTGATCCTCAGAAATGGGGTTCACCTGTGATGGATGATTGTGTTTTGAAACATAAATCAGCAGGCATAATGTATCTTGATTGTTGTCAAAAACTGCCAATAAAAAGCAAGGGTACCGTGCTATGTTTTTTCGTAAGTATGCAATGTTCAAGAGATGTTTTGTCATAATGCTTGGAATAATCGGACTAAAACTGCGAATGTCATTTTCACAAATGTTTCCAACATGGTGACTCATCCTAGGCTGTCATCGTTTATGAATACAGAGTGCAGGCAGCATTACCGTTTTTCGAAATAAAGACTCTGAATCAATGATAATACATCATATCTTTACAAGGTAGTCGTGTTAAGTAAGGTGTCATGAATATGCAAATGATGCATAGTAAGGGTTACATTTGATCCCTTTGCTCGTCAACGTAGATTCCGTTGAACGCAATTCTTGGCGACAATATTACGGAGCGTTTATCACTGCTGAATATATTAGAAGACGGATGATAAAATTGTCAACTTTCCAAGATCAGTAATTGTGGTCTGTTCAAGTTTCCAGAGAAAGGCATCGACAAAATTGTGTCAAACGGTGGATGGCTTCTCCCTCTTGAGAAGAGGTTAACGATCTCCAATGAGGGGGATAGTCGTGGAAGGGCAAATGTTAGCAGAGTCAGCGTTTTTAGGTCTTATCACCGGTTTACCCTGCGCCAGAGGCTTTAATCGCCTTAAAAGGAAGCGGTATCAGTGGCTTTTATCAGCTCGGCGGCTGCAATAACGTAACGCAGTAATGCAGGTCTTTTTTTACCATGACCTGACCAGCACTCCAGCGAGCCGTATACTCCAAACAACAAGGCTCCTTAATGGTTAAGGTCAATTCAGATGATATCAAAGTTGTGTGCTACGAGCACTTTCCGTGGGGCAGAAGCGACCGTAAAATGTGTAGCAATCATAAACTGAGATAAAAGTGATGTACAATTGGTGCGGAATGGATGAGGGGTGATGGGACCTACCAACGCACGAGGGAGGGGCGCTGCTCCAGACCCTGTTCACGCCGGTGAGACAGGTGATAGTGGCGGTGCCGTGCATGGTGTAACCAGGGTTACAGGTGTAGGTGATTTTGTCTCCTGGTCCGAAACCTTCCACAACACGAGAGGAGTAGCTGGGAGTGCCCGGGTCGTCACACTCTCTATACGCCAGATCATAGCCTGCAAGGTGATAAAAGTACATAAACTCTGCACTATCTACTAAATGTGAAACATTAGAGACAGTAGTTAAGCGCTAGGACTTTTCTTCATTTGTGATACAAGGGTTTAAATCTGCACACGGTAAAGTCCATGTCGTTTTGTGCACGGATTCGAACATACTTTGCATTCAAAACGAGAAACAGACTGCAAACATCTCGTCTGTCTAAGTGCAGCTGCAGAATTCTGACAGCTGGGATTATGGAAGACCACGAGACAGGCGATCGTTTGGCGTGGGTAATTGCCTGTGTCTCGATGGAGAGTTCAATGTCAACCAGCTGAGATCCTGCAGACAGTAAAGAATCCCCGCTCTACGGCATCGGTTTGTCTATTTCTACTTGTTGACTGCCAGTTGTCTGAAGTGAAACTTCTTAAGATGATTTGTTAACAACCTGTGAAGCAAACAATTAGTAGCTACCTAAAGTATTTTCATTTAAATTGTCTATAGGGTAGAAAGGTTTTTTGAGGCTCACTCGATCACTTCCATTTTTATCACTTCCTCAGCTTGCATTAGATTACTTTTCAGACAGCACCCTCTCAGTTTAGAGATCCTCCTGGCCAAAACTTTTAAATCGTAGAGGTCTTACGTTCGAAGTCGATGTGGAAGCCTCTGTACGCGTAGGACGAGTCGGCGCGGAACTTCAACCACAGGGTGTAACCTGTGCTCTCTATGACGTCACCAGCAGACATGTCGGTGCCATCGTAACGTCCAATCAGAGTAGCGCTATTATCAGGCCCATCGTGTATCTAGAGATTGTCGGCAACCATCAATTTCAGGCCTTAGCTTCCTTCAAATATTTAAAGAACACTCGTATTATTATTCATGGGACACTCTCCGTCTCATTTCAAGTCTAGGCACACACAGAAACCGTTAATTTCGACTTTCTTAAGACCATTTACAGCGTTGAACTTTACTTTCATCTATAAAGTTAATGCGCCTCAGTAGCAATGCACGCCAACTTCTGGATTACATCTCATTTCCGCTATTGCTATTGCTTCTATATAGCCTCTCCTCGGAGTTATCAAAAGCAATAGAGGACGAAAGACGAATACAGATGTGTGCACGACAAGTAATATCGTTATTTTGAACAGTCCAGTACACTCAGGCTTGTAGATTTGGAAAAGGCCAAGGCCATATACTAGTATATATGTTCAAAATGGGAAGAAAATGTGGTGTTCCGTTTATATCTATAATCTGTTGGAATTCTTCTTAGAAACCACATGTGCCTTCTGAAGGTTATGATGTTAAGAATAAAGTTTAGACATATAGCTAATAGTTTTAAATGTATACTCCATTGAAATGGATTTTGCACAATCTAGATAGAACCCTCACTTCCAGATAGTCTCCACCGTTGCTTTCCAGGTAGAAGTCCCTGACGGTGAGTCTGATGCCGGAGCCCGAGTCCTGAGTGATGGTGTAGTAACAGTCCTTGTTGTATCCGTACGTGCTGGGATAGTTGGGTGACAGTACTGCCCCACTGGTGACATAGCGGTAGTCCCCGCCACATTCAGCTGCAAAAACACAATGGCAAAAGAATATACGTTAGATAATAGTCCGGATATCAATAATGTGGCATACTAGCCCCCCTCCCCTGACAAATATTATAGTTAGATTTCAGACAGAGTTCTCAATTTTACTATTGTTTCAGTGACAGCAATTGAGACCAACAAAATACTATATCATCACAAGTAGCGTTGGAAGCGCCTGCTCCTATAGCTAGCTCCTAGTAGCTACATGTACTAACGTTCCTTCTATAAGGTAAACTTTCATTATCTGTGGAATGTGAAGAAATGTTTGATGGCCCACGCCATTTACTTTCTTAAATCCACAGCTGCCTTGAAATATGATCTGAGGTGTACAATGAAGACATCTTAACAGGCAGAGAGTCCAAGACAGACTAGCTATTTCTTCTCAAGATAAATGTTATCGGTTTCATTTGAGTTGTGGTAGTACTTACCAAGCGTTTGGACACAACTGAATTATTGAAAGGCTCCGTTATTGTATCTTCGGATTTTTATTGAAATATACATTAACAACGAAGCCAGCAGTTTTATTAGATTTACCATGCATGGGGTCTTGCATAAAGATATTTCTCCATGCGTCACTCTAGATTACTAACGTGAAATTTGGTAAATGTCGGCATACGTCTCTGGATGGACCTTTTTAAGCCCCTGTAATTACGAAGTCGAATTCAGACGTGCAGGAGGCACTATAACTACAACATGATGTAGAAGGTTGTCAGAAAATATCTAACGGTCTGGAATAAATCTCATGCCTTCAAACCTCTGGTATTTCAAATGGAAAAATCAATATAAAGTTACAAATTTTACAGACATGGAATAGGGAGCAATGTATTTGTAGTAATTCAGGAGACCCTGAAGTGGTTTCGGTACTGGTACGACAAGATATGATGTTGACGATTTCAACTGCTCCAGGGAAGGATAAGAAATGTATCAGGACAAAGCTTCAGCTTGCGGGAATCTATTCCACCATTGATCGTAGTATGACAGACGAACGCTATGTCTGTTGTACAGCCTCAAAACTTGCGATTTCCCACGAGTACAAAGCACAATGAACACCGTGCCACTGCTGAACTCTCCACTAGCTCAGCCTGACATATGTGCACGGAGTCGCGTACAACTAGACAAAATCCACCAGACAAAAATGTTGCACATCAATCACACAACAATTGTTATGAGCATTCATACCCACAAGAGGATTAGATTTAAACCTTTGGTTATATCTAATGAGCAGATTTATGCGCATACATTTCTCATTAAGCAACATCGGATACCTAGACGACGTCTGTCAGAATTGTTTCTGAGGCTTTCATTGTCACAGAGGCAACCTTTCGAAATTTCTGCTATTTCCCAGTGTTTCTCTGCTGTTTCTCAGAGTCTACCACCGTGCTGTGTCACATACTGAAGGCAAGACGCTGTAAAATGTCACGACAGACTCCCAGTGACATTGCCACACCTGAATGTGCATGACTAACAACTTTTGTGGATCAACAAGTAAAAAGAGCAGCATATGATCTTTGACATTCAAGCAAGAACAGAAACAATCGGCGGTTTGTGTAAGTCACCCCCGCAAGCTGCTCGCTTGAATAGCCTGCATAATATCTACATATGTTGCAAAATAAAAGGGCAGAGCGGAGACGGTTGCTTCTCTAGCAGCTTATGATTTTACTACATGTTTTATCATGCTTTTATAGGCTTTCACCACTATTACTGCGGGATGAAAAATATTAATCCTCGAGGCCTCAAACTAGCAGGTGGACTGTTAAGCGTCCCAGAGCGGCCTTGACTTAAAACATTACATTTAGATCAATTTTCATTTCTTTAGTACATGTACCGGTAAACCGTATACCATACATAGGTTTGATGTTTCATGCTGTTTTGGTCTGTTGCGTGTCAATTTACTCTACAGATAAGCAACCTCATGACCAAAATTTTCATACCAAAAGTACGGATTTGAAGCCAACGCGGCACTCGTTCCAATATCCTGTCTTATATTTACATGTATATCCAATTCAACTATGGGATGTATGAATACGTTCACACTTCACTGACCGCCATTGTCTTCGTTATCCCCAGCACGGTAGACCTTCCACAATTGACACAGCAACAATACCGTAGCAGATGCAGAAGACTTCGGTAAACTCTTCATTAAGAGAAATAATTGCAGCTATTCCCCATGTGCAGAAACCAAGTCATTTGTCTACTGTAGCATTGAATATAAAAACCTATCTGCTACTACGTTTGTTGGTGATGGCTTTGGGGTTTTACTGTGTCCTCGTGTGATCGTGAATGCATGGCTGATGACTGATGAAGGATTTCTGTTTTGTCTCCAAGCCGTAAAGAGGATCAAACTTTAATCAATCATGTTTACCTCCGCAGCTCCGCAGCTAATGGCGAAGACGGACCAGGCAGCTGGCTTTTATCGTCTTGGATGTAAACCCACATTCTCCCCTCTCATGGTATAAATCACCACGAGGAATACTCGCTTAAGCTTTAATCGTTGAACCCAGATGTCAGTGGTCTTAAAGACACTCTTGGGTCTTTAGTACCTGCATCAGAGGCCTTAAAATAAAATGCTAGGGGGGCCTTGATTCAAGAGCGACTGAAGTCGGTAGTTTCAGTGGGAGTTGAGAGTAGAAGGCAGTAAGTAACGAGGGGATGAAGTGTCGAGAGCGGGGGAATTGATAATGTTGCGTGGTATTCGTTTCCAGGAAAATGGTCTCCGTCAGGTGGCTAGCTTTCCAGGAATCAGCTCATCAAAGTTCTTCAAAACAAACTTTCAGCAAGTCGAACGTCTGTAGTTGAGTAAGACACTTGTTATCCTAGTAACTTGTACTATCAACTTGGACTTGGATGATATGTTAAGGTTATATGAGAGTGTATAATAGTGCCAACATAGAGACTCGAATTAATATTTTAACTTACCCACACATGTTGGTGGTGCATCGCTCCACACCCTGTTGTCCCCGGTGAGACAGGTGATAGTGGCGGTGCCGTGCATGGTGTAACCAGGGTCACAGGTGTAGGTGATGGACTGTCCGGCGGAGAAGGTGGCGACTAGCGGCCGGGAGGCGTAGGTCGGCGTCCCGGGGTCATCACACTGGCGAACCCCGATGTCAACAGCTGAAAAGAAAATGATGGGATATCGACTGTGAGTACACAACATAACTAGTTTTCTTTTATCTGTTGTAAAAATTATAAAATCCATGTATGTTTTGTTCTTATAAACAGCCAACAACCAGCACACAGCTGCGAGATGTTAACGTGGCTGGACTGAAATTCGAGGAGATTTGGACCAAAGTGATTGGAAAACCTGCAAAAAAAGTGGATACAATCAACAAATTAAACGTCACAAATCGGGCATATGATTTCTAGTCTCCTCTGTGTATTCAGTATTTCGTACCTTCATAATCTATGTGGAAGCCTTGATAGTTGGAGGATGAGTCTGAGTGGAACTTGAAGTACAGCTGGTAAGACGTGCTCTTGAGGATGTCCCCTGCGGACAGGTCTGACCCGCTGTAGCGACCAATCAACGTTCCGCTCGAATCCAAGCCGTTCCGGACCTAACAGGTCAAAAGAATTGTGTAAGTAACATGCAGAAATAAAACAAAAACACACCAAATCTTAATGAACAGGTCTTTACTGATGAATAAACACGCTTAGCCATTTTGAATGATGATATGTCTCTTGAAGATCTATGTTGTATCGAACTATAAATGTGGTGCAGCAAACCTCTAAATAGTCGTCTGAATCCTCCGTCCTGAATGACCTGACCGTGAGCTGAATGTACTCCCCTGCGCTCACGGTGACAGTGTAGTAACAGTTCTGGTTGTAGCTGTAGGAGCTGGGGTAGTTTGGTGACAACACAGCACCTCTTGGTCCTGTCCAATCCGCTCCACAGTCGGCTTTGAAAAAAACCCAGTTTTAGTTAGTTTTAAAACTTTGTTACCACTTTTCGAAAGCCTAATCTGTATAATTGGTATATTCAAAACGGTCCACAGTAGCATCATTGGTACAGCTAAGGCTTAGCGTCGTCACTGCAACTACACAAGGGTCTGATGAGTTGAGCTGTAGTACCTGTGCAAGTAGGTGGCGCTGCGCTCCACACCCTATTGTTGCCAGTGAGACAGGTGATAGTGGCGGTGCCGTGCATGGTGTAACCAGGGTTACAGGTGTAGGTGATGGTGTCGCCTGCAGACAAGCCTGTCACAACTCTGCTGGAGTAGCTGGGGGTGCCAGGGTCGTCACAGTCCCTCAGTGTGATATCAAAGGCTGTTCAAGTAATAAAAGATGAAGAGGCCACATGTTCACAGTGATACCCTAAGATGATGCATTTTACCAATAAACACGTTTCAGATATCAACTTAAGTCTACATTCTACATTTGAGAAGTTACCTGCGTAGTCGATGTGAAACCCTGAGTACGCTGACGAAGAGTCAGCCCAGAACCTGAACCACAGATGGTGGGACGTGCTCTCTAGAACCTGACTGGTGGACAGTTGGGATCCACTGTACTGGCCAATCAGCGTCGCAGTTGAATCCATGCCATCACGAATCTGGAAAAGCCCGGTAAGTGAGAAAATAATTTTACACTTTGTAGCGTTGAGGCGATCTGTTATCTGGCTTTAAAACTGGTGTACGCTAAGCTGTTCCCCATTTAATGCTTATAGTCTTCGGGAAACGTGTGTACCTGTAAGTAGTCATCGCTGGCTTCAGTTCTGAAGTCCCTGACAGTCAGTCTGATCCCCTGCCCAGGTTGGACAGTGATAGTGTAGATACAGTTGCGGTTATAGCCGTACGTACTGGGGTAGTTCGGAGATAGTATGGCTCCTGTCGGCGCGGTCCAGTCTTCACCGCATTCAGCTACCAACAAATAGTGTAAAGAAAGCTGTCACATATAAATATATTCAATGTCTGGCTATGAACGAGGACGTCTGGTATTCCCTTTCTTCACAGGATAATTGATAGACTTTAGGTGTACTTGAACTTGTAGCATCAGAAAGTCCAACAATAACCTCAATGGGGTAGCCTTAGCGTCGTCATCACGATTATACTAGGGTCTCAATCTTATAATATCGCAACACAAATTAAGCCACATCTTAACATATTATGACTTCGGAATGAAGGCAGAAGCGGGTACAAGGTTTTGGTGTCTCTTACCTATACAAGTGGGGTTGGGGTCCGACCAGACCCTGCTGTTGCCGGTGAGACAGGTGATAGTGGCGGTGCCGTGCATGGTGTAACCAGGGTTACAGGTGTAGGTGATGGTGTCGCCTGCAGACAAACCTGTCACAACTCTGCTGGAGTAGCTGGGGGTGCCCGGGTCGTCACAGTCCCTCATTGTGATATCAAAAGCTGTCCAAGTAATATGAAAGAAAGATCTCATCGGACGACAATTTCAGCAGTGTTCTCATAAAATGATAGGTTTACCAGGAACATATTTCAGTTACTAGCAAAGTATAACATCACATTGGCTTTGCAATTGTTGTAGTATATTCTAACACAATTACTCTACACAGCACCCTATTCATTAAGGATAGAGGAGTCTCTAGATAGGGTACACCACGTCATATTGTCGCCTTGCTTCCCAACAAGAGTTCTCTGATAGTGAGTAGTGGCAGAAGCCTCGATGAAGATTGCGTTCAAAACGTTGCATTTTTTTGACTTGCTATAGTGTATTGAATAAAACATACCCTCGTAGTCGATGTGAAACCCTGAGTACGCTGATGAAGAATCAGCCCAGAACTTCATCCATAGTTGGTAGGACGTGCTTTCGATGACGTCACCAGCGTAAAGTTGGGATCCACTGTACTGGCCAATGAACGTCGCAGTTGAATGGCCACCGTCACGGATCTGGACGGATTTGTCAGAGTCAACTTTGATTTTAAAAATGTGACAAATAGTTGCCCCAAATCATAAGTGTAGTCTTAAGTGTAGTTGCTGAAGAAGACTTTTGTGTCTAGGTCGCAATCGACATTCGATACTCTCTTGATTTGGAGAGGATATCATGTCATTTAAGTGAGTATTGGCATTTCAGCAAACTTCACAACGTAACAATAGCCATTTGTATTGGGTTGATGCATCGCGATAAAATGCTTCCTTACCTGTAAGTAATCATCGCTGGCTTCAGTGCTGAAGTCCCTGACAGTCAGTCTGATCCCCTGTCCAGGTTGGACAGTGATAGTGTAGATACAGTTGCGGTTATAGCCGTACGTACTGGGGTAGTTCGGAGATAGTATGGCTCCTGTTGGCGCGGTCCAGTCTGAACCGCACTCAGCTGCGAATGAGCGTAAAGATATATAGTTAAAGGTTATCTCGAGGAAACGAAACTTGAATCGATGGCTCATTGAAAGGCAGAGAATATGTCACTCATTGAATTAGACTGGCACAACGGTGTGTGACTATCAACAGCCACTTCCAACCTTGTTTGTCTCAATAAAATATATATCTGGCTCATTATCACTAAGATATTTGATTCCCCCTTGAATCAACGGGAAAAGATTGAAGACGTTTCTCGAGCTCGATGGTCTACAGTACCTGTGCAGGTAGGCGGCGCTGCGCTCCACACCCTGCGGTCTCCGGTGAGACAGGTGATAGTGGCGGTGCCGTGCATGGTGTAACCAGGGTTACAGGTGTAGGTTATTTTGTCGCCTGATCCGAAACCTTCCACAACACGAGAGGAGTAGCTGGGGGTGCCCGGGTCGTCACAGTCCCGCAATGTGATATCAAAAGCTGTCCAGGTAATATCAAATGTCAGACAAAGTCAGCGACTCATACAATAACACGTTTAGCAGGAATATACTTAACATCACATTATCTTAGTTTAACTAAACGTGTTTATTTGGAGACCTTTAGTACTTTAATCTGCAAATAATTCTAAATAGTCTATAAGACGTAAATAGTCTCTATATAGGGCTCACTATGCCTTCTTGTTGCCCCATTTCCATGTAAGATTTCTCTAGCTGTCTTAATGAATATTGTACTTTATATTTTTCCCAGAATATTGCAACGTCTTGAGTGAAACATACCCTCGTAGTCGATGTGAAACCCTTTGTACGTGGACGACGAATCAGCCCAGAACTTCAACCATAGTTGGTAGGACGTGCTCTCGATGACGTCACCTGTGTAAAGTTGGGATCCACTGTACTGGCCAATGAACGTCGCAGTTGAATGGCCACCGTCACGAATCTGGACAAAACAAAAACTGGACTTAACTTTAACAGGAAAAAAACTCGGCGGCATTTATGTAAATAAGGATGCTAGAGGATTCCATCTTGTAGTTTTGTCCGTCTCGAAGTATCTAGTTACCTGTAAGTAGTCATCCCCGCTTTCCGTGACGAAGTCCCTGACAGTCAGTCTGATCCCCTGTCCAGGTTGGACAGTGATAGTGTAGATACAGTTGCGGTTATAGCCGTACGAACTGGGGTAGTTCGGAGACAGTATGGCTCCTGTTGGCGCGGTCCAGTCTGCACCACAGTCAGCTGTTAATAAAAAAAGAGAAAAACATGATCAACGACAAAATGTTTTCTTCGACAGGTATCATCTAGTAGTCGAGGATTAGGATTTGAGAGACATTTTTTCAGAAAGACTCTCAATAATAGACGTTCAAGTGTCAATAATGGATACATACTATTACTATAAACATCCTACATTGTCTCAAGGCATATGCAGTAGTACCTGTGCAGGTAGGCGGCGCTGCGCTCCACACCCTGTTGTCCCCGGTGAGACAGGTGATAGTGGCGGTACCGTGCATGGTGTAACCAGGGTCACAGGTGTAGGTGATGGACTCCCCAGAGGAGAAACCTCCCACAACACTGCTGGCGTGGCTGGGGGTACCCGGATCGTCACAGGGCGTTGGGTCCACATAAGACGCTGTTCGGAGAAACAACAGTCTGCAATCTAGAATCTATGATATCCACGTGCTGGGTGCCGAATGGTTCTTAAAAATAGCACAAAGAGTCACCTTCATTTAGTCGACAAAGTACATTTTAACAACTTGTACATTTTCAAAAGGCAAAATTGTATTTCTCATCCACAAAAGCTATCGTATTTGATAACTATGTAGTACAATAAAAGCTGTAACATTTGCCTAACCAATGAAAGGTTGAAGACTGACTCACAATCGTAATGTATCCTGAATCCCTGCCTTGAGTCGCTGCCATCGCTGGTGAACTTCAGCCACAGCTGATTGGATGAGCTGTCAATGACGTCATTGTGTGAAAGGCCATTGCCACTGTAGCTACCAATCAACGTTGCGCTGCTGCTTCCTCCATCCCTGATCTAAAAAAAAAACAGCAACAGCTCAAAGGACATGTCGTTAAGCCAGTTAGAACACTAGTACCCAGGATAGCATCTAGATGAGAAAGAAGAAAGTTATACGTCTACGCCCCCACTTGCTTAATTTTTGGCGACGCCTAAGGGGCGGTGACATTTTTGTCAGACTGGAATCAACGATGTGCTACCGTATTTCTATGCTACTTTCCACTGATAAGTAGTAAACGTAACCGACGTCTTACCTCGAGGGTGTCATAGCTTGGCTCAGTGGAGAAGATGTCCACTGTCAGGGTTATGACGTAACCTGACGGGGCGGTGACGGTGTAGTAGCACGTTCTGGATAACGGGTAATGGTTAGGGAAGTCTGGCGACAAGATGGCGCCCGTCAAGTCGCTCCAGTCGGCACCGCAGTCGGCTGGAATTATGAAAATGTTCACAAAAAGGAAATTAATCATCAATAAGTAAATATCAACATTATAGTTCGTATCACTACTTGTCTGATTTCATTTGCCTGTAAAAAGAGCCCAGGCTCATTCATTTTCTCCATATTTGTGACTAGACCCCAGATGACATAAGTTAGACAACAAATATCCCCAAAATGTGTGCCATAACAATCACAAAACTGCTCACCACTGCATGTAGGAGGCGCTGCAGTCCACACCCTGCGGTCTCCGGTGAGACAGGTGATAGTGGCGGTGCCGTGCATGGTGTAACCAGGGTTACAGGTGTAGGTGATGGTGTCGCCTGCAGACAAACCTGTCACAACTCTGCTGGAGTAGCTGGGGGTGCCCGGGTCGTCACACTGAAGCAGCGTAATGTCCCTTACTGGGGGAATATGGTAGTGTGATAAAGTACATTTGATTGATGTCCTTTATGGTAGTACCAATATCCCACAAACTATCGTCTCTACGGCCAGCCCTCCCTATATATACCCAATGTTAACCTGTCTGTTCGAAGACTTCTCAAAACTTACAGCTGTCGCTGCCACTGTGCTACATTATGCTGGTTTGGTGGCATGGCGTCTGTCTAGATGCGACACATCCACGCAACTCACATTCGCCCACTGAATGATTCCCACCTTGGTATTCGATCTTGAACCCACTGTGCTCAGTGACGCCGTCTGTCTTGAACCACATATACAGCTCGTAAGAGGTGGTTTTGAGTACGTCATTGGCTGAAAGACCGGTACCGCTGTACGAACCAATCAGCCTCGCACTGTTGTCTCCTCCGTCCCGAATCTTTCAAGGACGAAACAGACCGTGGTCACTCTTGTTTAGTTCCCAAAGACAAAAGATTCTAAGGTATATCTTCTACAATCCATACAAAAAATGCTAGGCAGTGTGTTGTTCATCACCCACCTCTAGTACGTCATATGTACTCTCAGTTTGGAAGGCCTTGACGGTCAGCTCGATGTAGTTGCCTGGAGCCGCGGTGACGGTGTAGTAACAGTTCTGGTTTTGAGGGTAGTTATTGGGGAAGTTCGGAGACAGCATCGTACCGGATGGGTTGTGAAAGTCGCCACCACACTCCGCTGGAGGAAACACAAACATTCGTACTGTACATTTCTTTGTCCAGAGCAAGTCAATGATTTCATGTCGTCTGAAGAATTAGGCTCGTCGCGAGTCACATCTTGAATATTAATTCTTACAAATGTTAAAACAACCAGTATCACCTGGCCAGTAGTCTGTCCTCTGATACTTAACTTTCCATGCTGAGATTTTAGACAAAACCAAAGCCATGCATATGGCAGCCAGAAATATCACCTTACCGACACAAGTTGGCGGAGAGTCGGTCCAGACCCTGTTATCTCCCGGGAGGCACATGATGGCCTGCGGTCCGTGTAGCACGTAGCCCGCGTCGCAGGTGTAGAAGATGAAGTCACCTTCCAGCATGCCCGTCACAATCTGTGTGCCGTGGGCCAGCGTGCCAGGATCGTCACATTCGCGGGTACTCAGGTCATAGTCTACACATTGTCACAAATTAAATATAGAACATTTTGATTAAGAAAACTAAACCTGTCAGTTGTTACGTCGGTGAAGGTTTGACATTTAGGTAATAAGATACGCTAAAAAAACAGTTACTCAAGCAACTGGATATGATTTTGGAAACGGTCAGACGTTTCAGGTACATCCGCTACCTTTCTTCAGTGACACTGGAGAATTCTTAGGAACCGCAGGTTTATAATCTGTTCACCTATAACCTCTCAGTTGTAGCCACATTTTTGAAAACAAAATCGAAGGGTGTGTGGCGACGACGTCAAGACGTTGAACTAAAAGTTGTACCATGAAAACAGTGACGTTACATGTTTATCAACTAGCAACTACGAAGGACTACAACTACAACTTCCCTCTGCCACGCCAATCTTTCCCTCATTTCCTCGCAAAGTTGTCGTTGTGGTCCTTCCTAAGAAACCCATCAGGTCGGGAACAGGCTAGTACAAAAGTTGTTTGTTTTACTCACGCTCGTAGTCGATGATGAAGCCTGAATCGGTGGTGACCGAATCTGTGGTGAACCTCAGGAAGAGCTGCGGGGAAATGCTGTAGTACTGCCGGGCATCGTCATCAGCTGGCATGCTCCCGGAGTAGCTGCGCACAGCGTCAGAGGACGAGTCGGCGCCATTGTACACCTGTGGGGTAAACCGGAGGAGTTTGCATGCACATTCAACTACAAAGTAATCAGCTAACTGATTATCTAGCAACCACAGCAACCATCATTATTATACTAGAGTTGTTCATAACATATCTGTGAACTTAGCTAATATACTATACTAATATCGGGAAATCGACTAATTATATTCGCTAAGAGTTTGTGTACCTTAAGAAGCTGTGGATGGATTTGTATGATATTTGGTAGGTGGATATGTAAAGGACACGTTCGATTATGCCCCCTAGCGACTTTCTATGGTACTGTATACATGTAGCAGAACCTCCTGTGTTCGTATCTTTGACCTTACCTTGAGGACGTCATACTGGGCCTCCGTGCTGAAGCTGACCAGGTGGATGTGGATGCCCGTCCCCTGCGGCGCCGACAGCGTGTAGGTGCACGTGGTGTCCTCGGGGTAGTTCCCCGGATGTCCCGGGGAGAAGAGCTTACCCTGCGGGGCGGTGTAGGTTTCGCCGCACTCGTCTGGAAAATCGAAGCAGGTGAGAGAACGCATTTTCATTGCGCGTATTAAAAAATTGCAACGAATTAATCGAAAAGAGTTTAGGTGACCCGGTGTGCTTGGTCAAATTATTGGAGACATTGCAGGCGCACACCTTACATCATTCGGTGACCAGTGACCAGTGACGTGACGTTACACATTATATAATAGATACCGCCATGTTGGAGGGGTGGATGGTATCCAAGATGGCGACCGTTCATTTGGAATCATTACTTCACTCCCGAGGGAGTGGTAGAGTACTGTTTTTAGACTGTGTATGCCTGTCTGTCTGTCTGTCTGTCTGTGCTGCCACACTCTTAACTCACTAGGTTATGGATGGATTGTGATCATATTCGGTGTCGGCAAAACAAAGGACAGTCCGATTCTACTGCTCTAATTTTTTTCTGAACTCACGGACACATGTTGGCATAGGGTCGCTCCAGCCGCCGTTGTCCGTCCCGCCCAGACAGGTGAGCTGGTCCACTCCGTCCAGCCGGTAGCCGGAGAGGCAGGATATACTGGCTGTGTCGCCCACCGCCAGGCCGCCGTGCAGGGTCATCGTGCCGTGGAGCAGCACCATAGGCGGCGTACAAAGTCCTGGCAGGGGAGAACACAGCAAAAAGAAGACGTTACAGGGGTATTACAGTAGAGGAAGGAGCTATGACAAAGAGTTATCGAAACCCTTCTTTAAAAAAATACGAACCGCTTTGTATTGAAATCCTCTATGGATTCCCCTACATACAATTAGCGCCCCCATACGGCAAGGAAGAGCAATGCAGAACACCTACCATGTTGTCCAAAAGGATCTCCCCCTTGAAACTGGCGCTTGGCAACAGACCCAGGCTGCGGAAGATGTGAAAACAAACTTTTCAATTCTCCTTTAAGTCATCTGGATTTCTGACTTTCCGGGATTGTCACATCAGTTCAGCAAGCGAAATCATAGTAAGGATATGTATGCGGCGTAAGCTCTAGTAAACACGTTGAGCCCTGACATTACACGTTAACGTTACATAATTTACCTGTTGATAAACCTAAATGAACATGGCGTTTCCGCTATCCCACGCAATGTCACCGCGCGGCGGGGCCAACGCCTTTGCGCACCCTGTACTGTACTGTCCCCATGTACGCCGTGAGAACAGTAACACATGCGCCGGTAACATGACAGGGGCGCGATAGACAAGTCAACAGGTACAGGATATGGGGACGGTTTGACCGATAAGGACAGGCGAAAACACAAGACGTGGGAGGCAAGCACGTAGAACTGTTAAATATTCCAACATCATATTTTACTGAATATGTAGGATTAAGTTAGAAAAGGAGGGTACATGTATTCAAACGCTCGTACTGAATACAGCGACGTTCCTATTTACTTCAACTGCATTTATCTCAGTTGTCAGTCCTTCGCATCTGTGAAAATATATTCATGTAGACACCGACAATATGGTACATAACGAACCTGGCAGATGTATAATTCACTTTCTGAAGAATAGCAACTTTGAGCATAACTTGTATCATTTTTCTGATTAATATATCTGTATCTGTTTGTGCATCACATTGGTTTTTCTTCACTTTTTATTAGCTGACATTGAGATGGACATGAAAGAAGAATACCATGAATTGGCCTGGTTAGGCCATATTTAAACATGATTTGCGGTATATCTGGGATCGGAAGGCGACTGGACATCATTTGTAGCTCAGTGTCTCACACAGGCGGTTTAAAATCGACGGTTTCCCGGCCCCGTTAAACTTTGTGACTGGCCTGCTTGCTTACGGCAAGTTCCTTCCGTACAACGGTTTCCTAATTGTTTTCCCAGCAACAAGTATAGATTTTTAAAAGAAATATATCGGGGTAATGTCACCTTCTTTGTCAGAGCGGCTTCGGTGGAGCACAGAATGGAGCTTGAGAGTATGATGCAGACGAACCAGTGCGCCTCCATGCTTACAGTAAAATAAAGTACAAGAGAACAAGCAATGTCCGGATCCTCAATGACTTCCGAGTCACGTGGCTCCGGAGACTAATATAACCACGTGTACATCTTGTCCTTCGCCCCTTGTTATATATAAAGCGCTATGGAGGTTAGACTAAACGGTTGATTCAGATAGAGGCAAGTATTACATGATATAGCATCACAGGGTGATTAGGACTTCTTTATGATACACACACACAACAGGTATAATCTTTCCCGTCTGGAATGACTTAGGATTAATATTCTTGAGGATCTCATAATGTCGACATCTTACTGTCCCACGGACTAGCTAGAGACACACACAAAGTGGATATCACCAAAAAACGTAGCTGTACTGGTGACCACAGAAAACTGTATTGTACTTTCTCACTATCAGAGAGCAGGTCAGTTCATCCTCAGTGATGTGACACTGTATACTGTCTTCATACGTTCCAGAGAGCAAATGTTCACAAATACTTTTGATAAGATTGAACAAGCAGAGTACATCTTTGCATTGACATTAGATTTGATCAACTAGATCTATGTTTTGATTCTCAAAATTGAACTTTCTCCAATATAAGTTCACTTGAGGACAGTGTGTAACAATAAAACGTCATAAGTTCATGACCAAAGCAAGTATCTAGGTCATACATACGGGTACTCATTAAAACAATGGATGAGAGAGGCTGGTAACAATGAACGATTGTTCCAGAACAATGTTGCACATCAGGAACGAACTTCACTTTCGAATGTCTAAACTGCCTACAAGACGTGCTTTTAGCTGTCTGCGTTTAGTGCCGATTCGAAAGCTTCCCAAACGTCGAATTTTCCGATAAAATTCGTGGTTATCGTTTTTCTAAAATCTAACAAGTGGTCTTTCCACTGTCTTCCCACTATGGGTAAGAAGTTACGGTGTAGAAAGGCCCGGAAGGCCAAGAGGTGGCTACAGAAACATATCTGTAGGCCTGTTGGCAAAGCACTCCGCCACGTCTTCTGTGGCTGTGTGTGCTTACCAGTCGACCAAGTTGAAGATGATGGCTTGGACGACATGATGTGGGCTCACGCCTTGAGCATGGAGGAAGACTCTATTAAGAGTATTGGTAAGTTAATAATTTTTTTCAATAAGTAAGGTTATGGTTAATCTTATTGAAAAGCTAAAAATATGACAAGTATTACCGTCGGACGTTGTTACCAACGTGGCCGCCGGCATGTTCCACCTCGTCACCGATGGTCTTCCTGACTTAATGGTACGCCGCAAAAACGTCATTTCTTCTCCCGGAGACTTATAAGACACTGACTTGATCCTAATACTGATACAACTCTTAGGTATCAGAAAAAAAACGCAACACTTAAGATCACAAAGAAGATTAGTGAAATGGTACAGAACGGAAAGTAGATAGGTTTGTTTACTAGACGATGAACGACAAATTCAAAGTTTCTGGGCATTGTTTAATTGTTTCTGTCGCGATATACGTATAACTTGATGTTAAACCTTTCATTTTGCTCAATTGAGATAGGCATTCTGACGAAATACAGTCTTGATAGCGCGATATGAACTTAAAAACTATGGCGAACTGTGGCAAAGTAAACATCAAGTTCACTGTAAACTTTATTCTTATTTTTTGTGTATTACCACTGTTAACGTTACATGATGCGGCAAGACATGAATGTCTATAATCTATAGAATTCTAAGTTTTCTTGTTTTGAGCTAAGGTGAACACTACAGTAAGTAAAGTTTGAAGAAGTTGTTTTCAGTGCCCAACATTGCTAATGATGTATGTTTTGAATTTAGAGGATCAATTGTTTTTTCCGTCACCTATTTGACTTTTAGGTCGATGACCGATGTTCTTTGTAATTCTTTCTTGACCTAATAGTTCTATGCCCAGTAAAACCACACTTGTTTGTGAATATTACACGCTTTCGTTCATTTTAAGGCTTTGTCGCCTCGTTAGTGTTTACGTTGCTACCCCCTATTTTGACATGATGGTACAGCCTGTTAAATATCCCGGCATGCCTATCAGCAAAGTGGAAGAAAAATGGCGGTAAAATTTGTGTTGTGACTGCAGAAGACCATCGAATATTGTCAAAATCCGATCACTAATCCCGAATAGCTTCCGAATTTGATGGCCTGTGTACAAGGTAAGGGCTATTCATAGTTTGCAGATCATCTAAGTTCTCAATAATCTATTTGTGGAGGGGATATTTTACCTTTAGATTTAAGATCATCTTAGTTTCGGCTCGCGTGAGGGTTGGGGAGGGGTGTGTGTGACCAATGGTGTGACCAAAAAAAAAATTCTTGCGTTTCACTCCACATATCGGCGAACAAGAGTCACCTAGCGTACGATTAAAGCTTAATCGTGCATTTTGACGGCATACCAGTACATCGTGATGTGTCCTAGATTTTGACATTTTGGGCCTATGATTGTGACGTTGGGAAGCGGGTTTTAGCCTCTGACTGAACTTCTGGGCACAAAAAAAAGAAGAATATTTCACTCAAGTTGGAACATAATCTTACCTTTTACGTGTATGGACGTACCGAATTATGCATACCTTAGAGCCGTATTGTCCTCTCTTGTCTTAACCACATGTCAAAATGGTCCCCCTGCTTGCCTCTGGTGGCTTTTACATAAAATTATGTGACATGAAATCGAGGTTATGACGAGAAGCTTCCCTTTTTTCCGGGGGAGGGGGGTAACGTTAGTGGTGATAGGTGACAAATATTTATTATAATCCCTTCCTATAATTTTTCCTTACCCCTTCTTTTTGATGACTTTAGATTCCCTTTTTTTCTGAAACAGGCATTGTCCACAGCGCTGTGGACAAGGGTCAATAATTGTCACTGTCACTGAATACTTCTGTTCTTCTGTATCATTTATCCTTATTTTTTTGACTACTTGGACTTGAAGTCAGGATATCACTTTGCTCTACATCTACATCACTAACAGTGAGGTTTCAAGTGCCATCAACTTACTCTTCTGATGGGTCCAGACCTCTTGGCCTAGTGGTTAATGCGTTGGATTGTGAGCTGGCTGCCCGGGCTAGGTACTCGCCCCATTCAGTAATTGACTTGTATGATGGGCCCGGACCTTTCAGCCTAGCAGTTAGTGCGTTGGGGTTGCGAGCTGGAGACCCGGGTTCGATCCCCGGGGCTCCCCCTAGTTGTTTAACATCTACGCTGTACTGGACAAAGCCCGTTGCTGGGCATAACGTCCAAGGAGACAGGTTTTTGCCCTAATGTAACTGATGGTGGTGGTGCAAAAACAAAATGTACCGTATGTGATCGTATGTACCAAGTACTGTCATCTTTAGAAAGGAAGGTAAGGCCTGGAGAAGTCCTGGTCTTGACTGCTTGTTGTGTAAAAGGTAGACTCCCCCTTGGCTGATAGAATGAAATATATAGAGACATTCTAAAATTAAGACCCTAATTTCTCATGGTAATTTTTGGCGACGTCTCAGGGAGGAGCCTAATGGTACAGTATTGTGTGCAATTCGCAAGAATTCTAGGAATCGGTACAGGCATTTTGTCTACAGGAATGGAATGTCCACAGGCATGTGACCCACAACTATACCCACATTCCTGGAAACCTTTGGGAGTCTTTGGGAAGACCTCTCTACCCCGGTTGCCCTACTTTCTGTGACCCCGGGTCTTGTTCACTATACACTTGGGGGAAGAGTGCACTGTATCTGTATAGGTACCAAGTCTTCCTCAAAATCATGAAATGATGGCAGGGCTGCAGAGCCATGCAAACAATAACCCTAACAGCAACCACCGTCGCCATGGCAATGTATGTTTTCATTGCCAGTCTTGTTCTTTGTGTCTGCAGTTAAAATGGTGGAGGAGAGCAGAGTCTGCTCGACATCAGGCCAGCAGGACATGGAGGCTCCGCCAAGGAAGCGCTCCAAGCTGAGCCTATCCTCCCGGAGGAAGGATGACTCCTGTTCGGCTGCTGTGAAGTCAACACAGGAGCCAGTGTACCCTCTGTTCCAGCTGAAGGGTACAGACTCATCAACCATTCCTGAGAAGTCTGAGAACTCTCATGTAGGGTCAGTAGAGAGGTGAGAAAGATATCTTAAAGTTTCACTATCTAAAGTGTCATTTGATTTAATGAACTTTTCCATATACTGAAACTTAAAAGTTGCATTTAAAAGTTAAGCAGTACTAAGTAAGGAAGCTGGTATTCAGACACGGTTGGAAAGGCTCTATACTAGGAGGACATGAAATTGACTGTATTGTACTTTGTCAAGACTATCCATCCCAGCGATGTCTACTTTAGAATGCACAGCTGATAGGTCTATCTGTTGTATCACAGACCCCTTAGTGTATGCCTGACAGCACAGGCACAGGAAGCAGCCCTGGTACCTGTTAGCCAACAGTTCACACAGGATGTAGTACCAGCTCTGGCTGTTAGGTAGGCTTAGGAGTAGGAGATAGGTCACGATGTAACTAATTAGTAGTAAAGTATAGTACTCTATGAATGATGAAAAAGGATGCTTGCATTAAGCTGAAATACCTTCAAGAAAGTATTCTTTTATTGTGTAGGAAAGACCTGGCAAGTTCTGCTTATTAGGCTATCAAATTTGAAAACGTCTCTGCCAGTACAGTATACAATGTGTGAATAAACAGAGTGTCTGAGAGGTTTTACAGAACATGCAGAACTTTGTTTTATTTGAACACTCAAGAAAACTGTAGTATGACTAAGAGACATAGAAAAGGACAACAATATTCTCAGTAATCTGCTTCATGAATGTACAATGTACATGTAACCTTTGTTGAAACTTGACATGTTCTTGAGTAAAGTTGTTACTAACAATTAACCATAATGTACTGTCTTGTTTTCAGTGACCCCTCATCAGTAGTGCTGGACATGCCCACAGACCCTTCCTGTGACATTCCTGCTGTGATGAGCTCGTACAGCTATGGGGAGTTTGTCCCGTTTGTTGGACTGACGAACCTGCATAACACCTGCTACATTAACTCTGTACTGCAGGTAAGTCCTATGTTGTAAAACAGTTCTGCATCATATACATGTATGTGCAGGTTTCACTTTCATATTCATGTGAATCTTGAATATTCACCTTGAAGATCAGCCAGTAGGTACATGTATGAGTAGTGAGGCAGCAAATGAAAAAAAAATTGTTCTTAAGTCAGTGATGACAAAAAAGTAAGACTTAACATTACATGTAGCAATACATTTTTAAAGAGTGGCATGGAGTGTTTTCTCATTGAGATTATGTATAGAGCAACTTGTGTGATTGTGTTCACTAATAGTATATGTAGTTTGAAATATAGAAGAGTAATACTTACTTCGTTTTATTGATAAATGTCAAGAGAAAACTCACTGTACAAAAATTAGAGCTGGAATTACTTGCTCACGGTAACATTGGCTCTTTCTTCTTCAAGATCTTAATGCACACACCAGAATTCGCTCTGAGGTTGGCGTACCTTCAGAGAGATCTGAGAGACATCTATGTAGAAGCCAGAGCCAGCTTCAACAAAACACTAAAGCAAAAGGTAGGGCTTGATTCTACACATAAGCACTCATTTTTTATATTCATACTTTATCTGGAAAATTTAGACAATATAGGAAACTGCCTGTTTCATTTGTACTGGAGTAGAATCATTGTTTGTCATGCTGATCATAATTTAAATTTGCTGCATGTACAGTCTTCCTTCATGAGTAGATGAGTACACATGTTGTCATGTTCACAAGAATGCTCAAATTCTAAGGCTTAGACTACTATTAGATGAAGAGGGGATGGGCTGCTTTAGAGAATGGATAAAATGAATGTTACTGCTGAATTGTGATGTTGTTTTTAGAATTCAACTCCTAGTGATACTGAAATGCACATTTTAAAATATGTGTTTCTCTTTCCCTTACAGTTCTCTGAACCTGACTTTGGTCTGCTGAATGAGCTTTGCAGGGTATGTGATTTATTTTGTCACGATCAGCAAAAGGAATACTAGTAACTAAAAAGCTCACATTACATAGGGCATCAGTTGTATTGGTTACAACAGAAGTCTGAGTTAAAACTATTTTCCAAATCAGTCTTGTTTCATTTTAAAAAGTACACTTATTAAAACTGTATGGTTCAGCTAAAAGGATGTTATTGTGATGTGATAGCTCTAATATAGCTCTAATGTTGGCAAAGGTCAAGTACTTCTGCTACGGTCCCTTGTGACAGACAACATGACTTTGTTTAGATAGTAATATGTGAAGCATTTGTGTTTGCAAGTCAACTGTAAACATGGTTTGCTGATTGGATTATGGTGCTGTTTACAGCTGTTCCGAAAAGTTGGTACAATGAAGTTGAACTACCTCCTTGCTCCCGAGGCTCGGAAGGAACGGCTAGCGATCGAACCAATCAGAACCCTGGATGCCATCAAGTGAGTCACTTATTTTCTGCACATTTAAACTGCATTTTGAACATTGGTCAGCTCAGTGTCTCTGTCTCTCCCTTTTCGTGCGGTTTCCTACATGAACCCCTACATGACTGATTGTTCCTTGTACTCTTCCCTCTTACACATGTCATCCTTCTGCTGTACTTTTCTCATTTCAGGGACTTGTTCTTAAAAGTATGTTATTGATTACACAACATCTTCCCATTCTCATAACCAAAAATATTTTGCAGCATCTTAACTTTTCAAAGCTTAAGATTTTTGTCTTATTGTTGGTAGCAATTGCTAGATGACTTTGCAGTCAAGTGTCAACGTTAAGATGTGGTTTTGTTGAGTTACAAATGTACTTCTATATAATAAAGAAACCTTTTAATGATAACATGCTCCATGGATTTCAATGTTCCTTCCTTGTATTGTGCTTAATAGATGGTTACATTAGCTTATGTTATAGGTATATGGTGCTGTTATTCCTTGTGTCCTTACCCCAAGTCTGTTGCTTTATTCTCAGGGATGCCCACGCCCAGTTCAGGGGCTCCTTGCAGCACGATGCACAAGAATTCCTGCGATGTGTGCTCTCCTCATTACAAGACGCGAACGCCGCGATCTTGCTGCATCAGGGTGAGAGACGGGACGAGCTAAGACGCCGTCAAGAGAAACTGGCAGTGATCACGGCCAAGAAGTCAAAGAAGGAGGCCACAATGACCAAATATTTACCCGACCCCCAGCCTGAGAAGTGTCCCACACAGAATGGTGTGCATGAGAGTAAACCCAGCAATGGTGCTGTAGTCCAGGGGTCCCCGGTGGAAAAGGCTCCCAAGCCAAAAAGGAAGAGGTTGGGCGTAGGCCATTCCCGAAATCAAATAAAGATAACGAGATTTGCCAGCCCCAGCGACCCAGCCCCCCGCGTGCCTGTCAATGGTCACAACGGGCACGTTGACGACCCAGCCATGGCTACAAAGGCACAGCTGCTGTCAAACGGTACAGGAGACAATGTGGACAGCACTCTAGCAGAGAAGGTGTCTACCGTCAAACTAGATGAGAAGTTGGAAAAGATGGAGACAGAACCATCCGCCAATGGCTCCAATGGTCACGAGCCAGAGAGCCCCAGCCCAATGGAGGACAGTGTAGAGTCTCTCCAGCTGGCAGATCTAGAGAAGGTGATTACATGTATTTATAATTGATACAACACAAACCCCAGACCTCTTTAGTAATCAAATCCTTCTCTACTACTTCCTAGTGATTTCTGTTAACTGTAACATTTTGTTTTATGTTTACAGATTCTGAAGGACCATAATTTTTATGTTTTGATATTTGTTTTTCCACTGTGTTGAACAGAACACAGCAAGTGGTCTAATTGTTACAATTCGATCAATTTCCATGTTTCAGGACTTGGAAATCCTTATGATGGAAAAAGTGACAAACATAATTGAAGATTTGTTCGAGGGACAACTCCAGTACCAGACCACCTGCCTGGAGTGCGAGTCCAAAACCAGTAGGACGGAGAACTTCATGGACCTCAGCTTACCAGTCAAGATGCACCGAGAACAAGATGATCTTCAACAAGCGATGGGTAAGAATGGAGAACTAGCAGATGTTGATGTTGATGAGAAAAATAAAAAGGTGGCTGTAGTTACAGATCTGCCAGACTTTAGATGGATTACAATTACTCTAACTTCAGGTCATTATTTTTATATACCCCTTATCCACTCTCCAAGGCCTATTCATGTTTGCGGTATCTTGCCCTGTATTATAAAACACTGCAGATCAATCTACATTATGATATCCCTCTCCCCATGTACAGGTGATGTCAGCCCAGAAAAGGAGGCGGATGACAGGGCAGATACCTTATCCTTGTCGTGGTCCTTCGAGACCTTCATGGCTGCCGAGAAACTGGACGGGGAAAACAAATATCGCTGCGAAGTAAGAACAGTGTACGAAATACTTTTTTGAGCCAGGTTGCCCAGTGGCAACCTAGGATGAAAGCTAGGTTGCCCATCAAAATTCCAGGTTGCCCTGAATTTAAACTCTTATACATTATAATTAACTTTGTTAGAATGCAATGTGAATTTATACATTTCTGTATACATTTCTGACACAGAGTTGTTTTCCCTTACCTGAAGTGATGAGCTCTTCCATGGAAATTTCTCCATAAACAGTTCCCAATGGAAGAAAGAAGCATCCTTACCACAAAATTTAGGTAGTGCACTGAGCTACCTGGGTGTAAAAATAGGTTGCACCAAGCAAAATATGGTTGCACAGTGCAACTGGGCAACCTAGTATTTCACACACTGAAGAACTAAACCAGATATCATGTACCAACACAACCTGTACACTGGTGCTGTGTCTCTGAAAGGCAGAAGTACATGTATTAATAGTTTGTGTGATGTTGTTCTAGAAATTGAATAAATAGTTTAACTTTTTATTGTTTTTGCTAGTGACAGTACAATAAAAATCTTTGGGTTGAAATATTCAACAAGATGGTTTGATAAAAATTGAAATATACTAGTAACCAAATGAAGTCACCTCTTCTATGAGTATAGTGCTAGATTTTCAAAACTAATGACAGTGTATATCATATTATACTTTAAACGTGAATACACTGAAAGTTTGCATAGACATTTGATACATACAGAATCATACTTGGTCCACAGAGTAGACTGATATGGTTATTGAATTACATTAATGTACTACCTTTGTTCCAGTTATGTGGTTCTCAGTCGGAAGCAGAAAGGAAAGTGTACTTTGCAAAGCTGCCAAAAAACCTGACTATCCACCTCAAGAGGTTTGAATACAACTCAACTGGGTAAGTCTGAGTTGTTGAGAGAGGTAGTGATAGATGATTTCATGGTTTTTACATCATTATGGTTACCAGAAAACATTTACAAGTATGTTTATCATGATGTGTATGATGTCTTCTTTATGAGAACTGGTTATTGTTATCATAACAATGTCAAGTTGTTTTCAGTTGAAGGAATCTTTGTCATGTTTTCATCACACGAAAGACATCATTTACCAGTTATCTTTATTGTCTGCAGAAATAGCTTTGTTGTTATTTTGACATAAAGGAAAGCATGCAATTTCAGCTGATGTACTTTCTTTCTGTAGTTGGATTTATTTGCTGTAAGTTACACTCAGGCAACAAGATGCAATTTGAAACCGTACAGATTTCCAGACAGTGATTTTCCTAATGTCCTGTGACTCAAATTATGTACATTGTGTAATGGTATGCTCTGTTAAACTAGTACCAGACCAGACAATTGTACCAATAGCTCCAACACAGTGCACAGATATGCACTGCTAATGGTTACATCCACAGCTTTCCATGTCAAGCTTGACCAAACAAGTCTGATGTTTCTGTAGAGTCGCAGACCCTCCATCTTATACCAAACTGTTTTCTCCTCCCACAGGTCTGGGACGACGAAAGTCCATACTCCGATCCTCACCCCATCCCACCTGAAGCTCAACAGGTTTTGCACCAATACGTGTGAAAACAAGAGATACAAGTATGAAATCTACGGCATCATACTCCACGAAGGCAGCGCGCTGGATTCTGGACACTACGTATCCTACATCAAGGCACCCCTGGACTACCCGTTCCTTAAGGAATGCTGTCTGAAAGAGAATGTGGAGGTAAGACATCATAATATAATGCCTGGACTCACTTAAGTGTTCCATAATATCTCCATTCCAGATATGCACATCTTAGAACACATAAGTATGAAAGCATTGATTAAATCCTCCATAACCTGAGCACGTTAACTGTGGTAGAAATGTAGGCTGATCAGTAAGACTGCAAAAGGTCCTGGTGGATAAATATCACCTTATTATTACATCTAAGTACATGTACATGTATTAATCTTCAATGGTCTGATGAAATTTCTACTTTAGTTAAAACTTACACATCGCTTATTTCCTCTGGATGCAGAGTTCCACTAGCCCCCCAGAGTCGCCATCCACAGAAGCCAACTCCCGTGACGTCAAGGTGGTCGACGTAGAAACACCTGAGTCACAGGAGCGAGAGGAGCAGCTCACCGCCGCCTTTGCTGAGTTCGACCACTGCCTACACTGGATAAAGTTTAACGATAGCACCGTCACGGTGCTGACTGAGGAAGAAGTCGGCGAGGTATTTCTCCCCGAAAAGAACAACAGTCTGAGTCCCTATCTGCTGTTCTACAAGAGAACTGATATTGAGCATTCCAAAGCACCAAAACCTGAAAAGAGCACAGCAGAAAAACAGGGGAGCACTAAGGCAGAGTCGTCTGACTCCCCAGGAATAGTGGAGGACAAGGAGGAGGACATTAGTCGGTAGATTTGATATATAATTAGGACTGTATTTCATTCTGAGGAATGTTAGTGTAAGACAAGAAGGGAAACAAGCATGGATTATCTTGTGAAAAGGGTGTGTAAAGGACGTGCACACCACTACTCAATTGGTCAGTTCTACTCTATGAGGCCTCGAGGGTGGGTGTGAGAAAAAAAAAGAAACTTGGAAACTTTTTACTGAGGCGGAAATGCAATAGCACTCACTCACTATCCTGGCTTATAACTTGTTTGTACAAATGTGTCCTCTGAGGCAATGAGACAAACTACAGCTGATTGCCATTCATATTCCACACATTTCCTCAAGTATTTTGAAAGGTTCTGAGAAAAATAGTGTTTTAGATACGTGCCCACCATACCATTCAGGACCAAGATACTCACAACTTTCTCTTCATTTAAAAGCAATACAATTTCATGTTCATGTTGTAAAATGTGTATTTAAATATGTCTACCCATGTGCCTTGATTCAAATGCTGTAAACCAGTGATTGATATTTTCTATGTAATATTGATATGAATAAAGAATATGTTCATGAACTTGCAGTGTAGGAAGTCATCTTTTGTTCCAGCATCATAGTATGTTAAAGTTTCTATCTGTAGAAGTAGTCAGAATGGGTAACGTTATACATGTATAGCCCTGAAGTCAAGAGTAGAAAGTTAACCAAGAGAGTACAAATCTGTAGGTAGCACAGTCATCTGCATAGCATCTGCATTATAATTGCTTGTGATTTCCAGTTTGAAAGAAAGCTGCAGTTCAGATGGCATCTGCTGGGGGATCTTTGTCTATGAATTCCAGATCTACTGGAACCACCAATATATTACAATGTACATGTAACTCAGCATCTCTTTCTTTTGCCAACGCCTACCCCCAAAATATAACCCATGTAGATTGATGCATACCTTTATTGGTTCTCCATGAGTTATCTTGATGCTGGGGGTTGTCTAAATCTTAAACGCTGTTGAATTCTTAACGTCACAAATCTGCATTCCGCCCCCCTAACTCAGATATCAATGTTGTAGTGCATGACATTAACAAGTAGATAATGCTTCACTTTTGGTATTCAAAAGATAAACATAGACTGGATTTATTCTTGATTCACAACAAAGAATGTCGACACCAAGTGTCCGTTTTTAGAATGAACTTTATTCAGTCTATGCAGAGATTCTTCAAGGTCATAGCTTGAAACTGACACAAAAGCACCACATAGCGAACTATTGTAGAACTGTATACTAGTATTATATCGGCAGATGAGCCGCTATGACGTCACCGACAGCTAAAATGTCATGTTAATGAGAATCACAGAACAACCTTTACAGATAAGTGGAGTCTCTTGCATACAACTCTCCTCACAAACTTCAGGTAGAAAACCAGGTTCCTACTTATCACATCCATAAAGGCGTTCTTAAGTTATGCTCACCAGTAATTGGCGGAAACACACACAGACAGGCAAATATACAAAAGTAACGCCCTCCGCACTGGTGTTCCAGTGCTGAATCAGCGGTCAAAATTTCGTCAGCACTGGAATTCCAGTGCTGAAAAAAGTTCAGCTCTGGATTTCCAGAGCTGAACGGCTCTATTCCAGACAGTCGAAGGGCCAACCGTCGAATATTCGATTCCACTTCCGGGGTTTTCTAAAACCCGGCAGACTGTTCTGGGACTGAGAACAGCGTTGACGAATGAACGAGAGCACATGTTAGCCTCCGACTTTGACCCAAGATATAAACAAGAGAGAGTCGGTAATGATGGTGAAATCGTACTGACTGAAAGAAAAGGATCAATTTGAGATATTTTGTGGATCATTTACCGATGGTTTACTTCTGATTACGTTGTCAACTTTTGGGTATGATTCGAGGGGTGTTGTGGGGACCCCATGTCTATTTTGGTTCGATCTGCGCTCTCATCCATCTTTTCGACATCCAATTATGGTACGAAAGCACACGGCAAATGTTGCAGAAAAAGCACAGAAAGTTTCGTCTGGGATTATCAACGGGGTATTAGGTTATAGCTGACTGATTGGTGGTGAACTGATTTCGGCACTTTCTTTTCTGCGGCCCACTCACGTTAGTAGGACTGCTGCTCGTTCCATCAGTTTACAAACACAATGAGTTGGGTATCATAGAAAAGAAAATTACACAAGCTTTCTAATGATATATAATAATTGAAATTGATAAAGAGACAACGGAAATATAATCGAACAAAGTTGAATTTTAGTTCCATGGTGGATACCGCTACAAAGCGGCCGCGTTCCAACACGCGGGGCGCTGTGGTCTAACGTTAACCAGGCCAACCTTGTCTATTTTGGTTCTGCGTTATCATCCATTAAAACGTTATCAATCTATAAATCAAACTAAAGCTGATGTTTATGGGAATTTGCACACACAGTTTTCAAGATGGATTAGAATGCAACCTGCTGATTACAATCCTACAAACATAACTACATTTGGAAAAGGACATCACAAATAGTTGACGTGTGTCAGCATCTCTACACAAATACTGTATTACTGCAATTACAACTATCTAATTTATCTAAACTTAGCAACGAACGGCCATTAGCGTAAAGTATTTTTTATCATGGACACTTTTGAACTGTACAATTAACAACTGACAAGCGTATTGAATGTTGACACTCTAATCGTCCACATACACGAAGACATCTGATAACTGATACATGTATTATATATTATGCACATAGCCTGGAGTCCAGTGTTGTTAGCTTTGGTCCGCTCCCGACGGTCGCTACTCCGCTACACAGTCAGCAAAACCACAGTTGATCTATATTTGTACACATACATGTAAGACGCCACACAAAGATGACAGTCAAGATGCATAGTTGCTTGCTAAGAGACCGCCTCACAGGGTAGAACGCGCGAGGAGCCGCGTCTCTGTAACGGAGTGAACATTTTCTATATTGGTGCTGCGCTCCCCTAAAGACAAGTCGACAATAAGCTATATATCAAATAAAAGCTATGGTTTCTAAAAATTACCACAAGAATTTTCATATTAATTCATGAACTCTACGTGCTTACAACGCCGTTACAATTTTGACCACGAAGTTCTACGATTTCATGAAGAGCGACCGTGCGCGGGGTAGAACGCGCTAGGTGCGGCGTCTTCATAACGGAGTGAACATCTCCCGTCTGCTACTGTCGTGTAATCTACCATTTAAATCGAGATTAAACTACATATTCAGGGAAAGCTAAGGTTTGTGGGGAATCAGCATATCAATTTTAAGAGGGTAAGTGCATTCTTGTCGCTTACGACGGTGACAAAGATGAACATCAAGTCCCGTGGTTTCTGCTCCGCCGACGCGTTCTAATTGTGTTCGGAACGCGCGAGGCGCCGCGTCCTGTCTTCAGCGGAGTGAGCATTTTCTATATTGGTGCTGCGCTCCCCTATAATCAAGTCGACAATAAACTATATATCAAATAAAAGGTAAGGTTTCTGGAAATCAGCACAGAAATTTTCGATAATATTCATGAACGCTACACCCTTGCTATAAGCCAACAAAAATGGCTTAAAATGCGTAATGTTTAGTGCACAACGTCTTACAGTGTTCCTCAATAAACACCAATATTTTGACCATCGTTGGACGCAACAAAGCTTGTTTTTTAAGCATGCCAAGTTTCATGGACCTGCAGTCAACCAACTTTCTGCTATGAGTATTAAAGTAGAGGGTAGTTTCACGGGAGAGGCGCGCTGCGTCGTTTTTGCCGTTTAATAAAATAAGCGTGTTCTAGAGCATTGGCCCTTCGACTGAGAGCTGAAGCTCACTCAGCACTGGAATTCCAGAGCTGAACGGCTCTGTTCCAGAGCTGAACGTTGTCTCAGCTCTCGGTTTCCAGAGCTGAACTCCTTTCAGCACTCGGTCTCCAGTGCTGAACGCGCGGCAGAGATCGCTCAGCACTGGGTCCCCAGTGCTGACGGCGGTTTCAGCACTGGAACCGAGTGCTCGTATACAAAAGTAACGCCTTCCGCACTGGATTTACCAGTGCTGGGGAAGAATTCAGCACTGGAAAACCAGTGCTGAAAAATATTCAGCTCTAGAAAACCAGTGCTGACGTCCCTTCAGCACTGGAACGGTCTTCAAACCAGTGCTGACGTCTTTCCCGGCACTGGAATGTCCCAGTGCTGAGCGGTAGGAAATCTGTGCCGAATCACTAAAATTAAACTATTAACGTCATTAAACCTTACGCTGTTACCCGAGCAACTGCATGTGGTTTTGGAAACGTCTATTACAAGATACATGTAGAAACTAAAACAGCATCTTTGTGATTATTTTCGTTCATTTTCGCAGTAAAAAAATTAAAAATAAATACGATCATACTGTTATAGGCTCAAGTGTAAGTGATATCAACCAAGTACAAGAGATAATGAACAACTTTATTTCTGATCATGAAAGATATAGCTTCGTGTGTGATTGTGATAGATATAGCCCCTTTGGGAGTGATTTGGGTGGCCCTGAAAAGGGCCGGGGTACTTGTGGTATTTCCACTTCCAGTGCTGAGATTTCTCAGCTCTCGGTTTCCAGAGCTGAACGGCTCTATTCCAGAGCTGAAGCCGCCTCAGCACTGGAATTCCAGTGCTGAGAAAGTCTCAACTCTGGATTTCCAGTGCTGAGTACCACTTCAGCTCTGGTGTTCCAGTGCTGAGAAAGGAGGGCGTTACTTTTGTATATTAGCCACAGGCAAGCAAGCAAGCAAGCAAGCAAGCAAGCAAGCAAGCAAGCAAGCAAGCAAGCAAGCAAGCAAGCAAGCAAGCAAGCAAGCAAGCAAGCAAGCAAGCAAGCAAGCAAGCAAGCAAGCAAGCAAGCAAGCAAGCAAGCAAGCAAGCAAGCAAGCAAGCAAGCAGGCAGACAGACAGACAGACAGACAGAAACACACACACACAGACAGACAGACCCAAAACAATATCTCCATTTTTCATGGAGATAACAACACACTGAAAATCCAACGGCCGATGTTCTGAACCGGCGCGGGCGGCCAAGACATACTATGTGCTATATTATGGCATGGGTGTGATCCAATCACACGGCTTGTTACATTCAGGGTGTTGGACGGCGCTATGGACGTGACGTCATGATTGGTGGCAATGAACGTGCCCTAACGACATGTAGACCTGCCAGTGAGACTATACTTCAGTCGAGGAAAGACGAAGCATCGTCCGGATCAGATCATAAGAGTTTTCTTAGTACTGACGGCCCGCCAAACTGATCTTAAATTGCATGACGCCCATGTTTGGACGTGTTGTGCTATAGGCTAGCCATCCTTGACCTCACCAGCTAGTGCGTCTACCGGGTTTGTAAACATGGTTGGTAACATCAGAGCTCTGTGGCGGGAATTTCCGGTAAAACAGGTATGTACACGAGGTAGGTGGCTGTAGGGTGGGCACTGTGACTTGTTTCATGCGAAAATACGAATTCATTTTACACAATATGGACATGCAAAATTAGCCTTCCATTTTTGTTACCATACAGTGTATATATACTGCTGTAGTAACGTTATAGCCTGATGAGTTAATTTTCACGTCAACACTGGTATCTGATATCCATACTAACAAAACTAGTGTCCTACTAGTCGTGGACAACGATAAGAGCTGCCACGACTGTCCTGTTCGATTCGGAAATCGACACAGTTAAAAACTAGAATTCCACGATCTCATACCGTCACGACAAACCTATCATGAAGGTTTCTCATTGAATTTCTTGAGTTAGACTGTCTACAGACAGACACACAGACAAACGGCACTGAAAACATAACCTTCTTTGCAAATGTATAAATCAAAGTCATATTGTGCTCATCTTCTGCTTGTCAATAATCGATGTTGACAGGTATACTCGTCTACCATTTTGAAATCCTGTGTTTACGTTGTTGGTGACCTTGACAGGTCGCGTTCCGTAGTCACAAACTGGAACAACAACTTCGCGATACAGCTAAAGGCAGTGTTGTCACTGTACTGTCTCAAAGTATTAGTACACTGTACGTGCATATAATCTTACGATACTACAATACAGACTATGCTATGACCAGTTACAGTTAATGTTGTCTTGGTTTCAGGTTACAGTTTTAGCGGTGCTTTTGTCGACAGGGTCCATCGCTGGAAGCACCAGAGAACCATTTTTTCCGTTCCTTACGCACGACTTCTTTCCTTACCTGAAGAGTAACCAGATAGGTACAGCATCTATAGCTTTATAGCTAAGAAAGAACCAATTCGCTGTATGCATATTCTTCAAGCATAAAGAACAAATTTCTGACACGTGACTTTCCGGAAATGTGACACCATTTACTGTTAGACAGACTTTCGTGCAAAAGCATGACAACTTTAGCCTGAGTGTCAGCCTTGTTAGCTTTCGATTCGGTCCGCTCCCCAAGATCCGCTACCCGCCAACAAGTGTTGTGTTGGCGGGTAGCGGATCTTGGGGAGCGGACCGAAAGCTAACAAGGCTGACACTGTATGGCATCATTTCCGTGTCAAAAATACGGACGTTAAAAACGTAACGTTTTCGGGTCAAAACGTCACGTATTTTGGTCAATACGTTACGTATGCTAGGTGAACGTTCACGTATGACATAAAGTTCGGATACGTTACGTACGCGTGGTTCTGCAATTTCCGTGTCAAAAATACGGACGTAAAAAAACGTCACGTTTTTAAGTCAATACGTCACGTACATTTCATCTTTATGTTAACGTAACGTTGGTTATGTTAACGTAACGCTCGTTATGTCAACGTAACGTAGGTTATGTTATGTTATGTTGACGTAACGTTGGTTATGTTATGTTATGTTAACGTAACGTAGGTTATGTTATGTTAACGTAACGTAGGTTATGTTAACGTAACGTTTTCTATGTTAGGGTAACGTTGCTTATGTTAACGTAACGTAGGTTATGTTATGTTAACGTAACGTAGGTTATGTTCACGTAACGTTGACATAACGTCTATACGTTCACGTAACTTTGACATAACGTATGTACGTCAACGTTACGTCGGTTAAGTTATAGTGTTTAATGTTAACGTAACGTATTGCGCTAACGTGTGTGTACGTTTCTTACGTTAACGTAACGTTTATGTTATCGTACGTTTTTGTCAACGTAACGTATGTCATGTATGACGTTATGTACCGCAAAAATACATACGTCACACTACGCAGTAGTGAACGTGCCAAATTTTGTTAAGAAATTGATAACCCTTTCTATGGCATCATTTCCGTGTCAAAAATACGGACGTTAAAAACGTGACATCATTTTACGTTCATGCCCAGCAAGCGACAACGTAAACAGATGACGACATCATTTTACGTTCATCCCCAGCCAGCCACAACGTAAACTGATGACGACATTATTTCAGGTAGCAGAACAAAGCTTTTATATAGCATTTTTAATTCGAGGCCATTGCATAAATATTAGTCTTGATGATTAGAACTGCTCAAGAACTTGCCGTATAGTGCATCTGTTACAGTTCTTGTGCATTAAAGTTTGCTTGGCTTGTTTGCAATTGACTTTAAACGACGCCCTGCGGATATGAACTAAACTGCAGCATGCACTCAAAAACAAAGCAGACGTATCAGATATATTTCTATACCACACAGCAATTAGTTTACTCATGGTCAACTCTATCAAACCAGCCTCTAAGAAGTTTGTCCGTACTACTTTATACGGCCAGCGGTTATGGGGCCTTTGCCAAACACAACATGAATTGATGACGTCACCAGAACACGACCTGACGGTTGAAATGGACGGAACCATTAGCAAAGGAAAGGGTTATCAATTTCTTAACAAAATTCGGCACGTTCACTACTGCTTAGTGTGACGTATGTATTTTTGCGGTACATAACGTCATACATGACATACGTTACGTTGACAAAAACGTACGATAACATAAACGTTACGTTAACGTAAGAAACGTACACCCACGTTAGCGCAATACGTTACGTTAACATTAAACACTATAACATAACCTACGTAACGTTGACGTACATACGTTATGTCAAAGTTACGTGAACGTATGGACGTTATGTCAACGTTACGTTAACATAACATAACCTACGTTACGTAAACATAAGCAACGTTACCCTAACATTAAAAAAAACGTTACGTGAACATAACCTACGTTACGTTAACATAACATAACCTAAGTTACGTTAACATAACATAACATAACCTACGTTACGTCAACATAACATAACCTACGTTACGTTGACATAACGAGCGTTACGTTAACATAACCAACGTTACGTTAACATAAAGATGAAATGTACGTGACGTATTGACTTAAAAACGTGACGTTTTTTTACGTCCGTATTTTTGACACGGAAATTGCAGAACCACGCGTACGCAACGTATCCGAACGTTATTTCATACGCGAACGTTCACCTAGCATACGTAACGTATTGATCAAAATACGTGACGTTTTGACCCGAAAACGTTACGTTTTTAACGTCCGTATTTTTGACACGGAAATGATGCCATAGACACTCAGGCTATGACAACTTAGGCCTAGGCTTATGAATTTGCGTTCGAATGTCCAATTCTTTGAAAAAAATATAGTAACGTTACATGAAATAGATGTGAAGATATACGTCTATCTAAAAAATTCTATGATCTCTATCCCTCTCGGATAGGGTATTATTCCGGGTTCCTGACGAGTGCGGCCTTTACTGGTACTTTTCTGGGGTGTTTTATGGTAGGTGCATCTTGCTGCATTATGATACATACGATATTTCTACAAATTACTGTTGTTATAGAGATGAAAAAAACGTAATAAAAGAAACTGCATGTATTGCTTTTTCAGTGGGGGAAACTGTCGGACCGTGTTGGCAGAAGGTAGGGCCAATATCCCTTAATCTATACTAGTACAAAATATGATTTGTTAGATCACCATGTGGACATGTGTTTCAACAGACGTATTCAAAGTGTACGAAAATCTTCCATGATTTATGCTATTGTATAATATGTTATGTTATATATGTTATGTTATGTTATGTTATGTTATGTTATGTTATGTTATGTTATGTTATGTTATGTTATGTTATGTTATGTTATGTTATGTTATGTTATGTTATGTTATGTTATGATAATGTATGAAGATGCTTCTTGCTGTCCAGACCCATACTGCTGAGTTCGGCCACGGCGATGCTGCTGGGTACGGTTCTAGTGGGCTTCAGGTGAGACCTTCAGAACGTATGTTACTTGTCTGTACTTTCACAGAGATACACAACAGCTTTGTTTCTCGGTCTTCATCAGGATCAAGTTAAATCATTTCAATATGTATCGTACCAACACATGTGAGTTTTCATTCTAACACGTCCTGACCGATGTTTCCTCCAAGTTTCTCCTTCCTGTGGACCGTCGGCGTGCTGTTTTTCGAAGGATTTCTGAACGGCACCCTGGGTGTGGCCAAGACGTACTTGTTCGAGGTGAATTTAGTTTACACCAATTTTCAAGCAAATTTTCAACCTGCCAAGGAAAAAAAAATCGACCGGACTTTAGGTTCGAAGCATCTTGGCGTTTTAAGCGTTGTTTCCCATGGCTGTACCAAGCTCGTGTTCGTTTTGTACACATACAGTGTATGTAAGCTGATAGACGATCCTATATATGAAACACATCTCCAATAACTGCCAAGTAAAGAATTCGACCTGGCCTCAGGGTCAAAGCATCGTGGCCAGATTCCCGTCGTTTATAAAGCGCTGTTCGCCGAGACCATTCCGAGGTCAGTTTTGTGTACATACAGCCTATATGAACTGATAGACTGTCCTGTATCACGTATTACGAAATACTTCTTTAATAACTCTACTCGTCTTCCGTGTGTTTATCTGCAGATTTGTCCTCACAAGTTCCATGCATTTGCCTTTTCGGTTACCTGGCTTCCCGACTCTGTGGGCCACTTTGTGGTGAGTACATCACCCAACTATGCACGAGACGCTAGGGAAGAAAATTCCGTAGTAAAGAAACAATGTGTTTTTCGATACTTCTCATGTGATGATCTTTCCAGTTTATAGAATTTTGGTTTTCCAACCATATCAGTATCGTTACGCTTGCCTAGGGCCCGATCCTGGGTGGATTTTTGGCCTGTCCAGCTACAAGATTCCAGACGTTCGACAAACCGTTCTTCAAGCAGTTCCCGTACTTGCTGCCCTGCGCCGTAGCGGCATGTATACAGTTCTGCATTCTGATAGGTCAGTTTGGGCGTGACGTACACGTCTCAGTTGTATTTGATTGGTAGAGATATCAGTCCCTTCCCTGTGAAGCACAGCATTATAATCTTTTATACAAGAATAAGTCTAGTTTCAACTCAGCAATGTATCGGATTGTATGAAAGCTAAGTTTGCACAGTGTGTTCGATTGTTAAACTATAATATCAGTACGTAATTTTGACTCTTATGAACCTTTCCCAACAGGCAGCTGCTTTTTGCTGGGCGAATCTCTGGACAAAAAACCCAAAGATGATTATATCAGACTAACCGAAATATCTACCCAAGACGCGACAGAAGACGACAAGGAAAAACCACATCGTGAGTAAATGTAAAACTGCTTTTATTATTAGCTACTATTTAGCCTACATGTCGTGCTTGTTTAAAACGAGGCTCTATCATTATAACCATTCAATTTAACCGGAAACAGATTTCATATTTCATATGTAAACGTTTTTTCTACACAACTTTCAAATCTACTTTTCCTAAAATCCTCGTCAGTCGATTCTGAAGTAACCGCGCTAAAATCCTACGACCAGTAGTGCTACTATGTGAAATTGGGTGAAACTTTTGCAGAAGTTTTGCCCACAGGACACCAGGAGTCCACCTGCAGCCTGCTGCGGGACAGACTGGTGCTGATCCCCTGTGCGCTGTACGCTCTCTTCGCGCTGGCGAGCATCTGCAGCGTTCAGGTAAGGTACTCTGATCGATGCTCAGACAACTTACTTCATACGTATTTATCTTCTGCGTCCCTGGTGAGACAGCTTAATCATCATCAATATTTCAGAAGCAGCCAGATGTAGACCATTAAAGAAACACTGCCTACCAGAACGATGTCGTCTTTATGTTCATCAACCAAATAGATATTTGCGCGTTCCTACATTGTTTTATACTTCAAGCGCTAGCGTTTCTTGTATCTTACGGTTTGTTTGTAGAAATGGTTGACGTCCAGAGGGCGTGATGCCTTCACCGTAGTTAAGGCTCATGACGATGAACTAGACGATGTTTACTGACTTGTTGAACGATGGTACCGTATTTTTACCATCCCTGCAGTTGTTACCCCTCCTCCTGGTGTCTGACTCCAAACATGGCGGCTACAACTTTGATGCTGCAGAGATTTCCATCGTCCTGACCACTATCGCTATTTACGGAAGCGTCATGCATGTATTTCCTTATTCTTTTCTTAGAAAACGGTACATAGAAGAAGGTCACAATCTTCCCAATCAACCTCTGCTTGTAGAGTATAGACATGACACAGAGGACTTTAGCTTGGGTCCTTCTTCAAGCGTTGCATTGGCAATTGCCCAAGACGAGGGTAACAAGATAACACTTTGTGGCATACAGTAGTTAACATAAAACAAGATGATTGATATCTTCTGTGATTCTCTCTCCTTAAGGCAACACTAAACCCTTACATCGCGTCCAAGTTCACCTACAAGACGGTGTACCTTTCTGGACTTGTGCTGTTCGCAGTAGCGGTCGTCTTGTTTCCGTCCATGGTCAACATTACAGGGGCTGTAAGGAGTCAACAATTTCTCAAAGTCGCAAACCAAACAGCGAACTCTGGCGATTTGATACTGAACTTCACAGCGGATCTTGAACATTTCTCGACCTCGCCACAAGTAACATTAACAGAAAGTTACACACAGCCAACGACAGAAATGAACGCGACAGTCGCGAGACCACTTATCGGCCAGTGTCGGCTAGCCGGGGACAGGAGGAAGACCTCCCAGCATCCGGCCTCAGAAGTGCCCGCCAGGGTCTGGGGTCCACTGCTGTTTGTGGCGGTGCTGCTGGAACAGGGAACGTAAGATATTAACCGCTACTACGGTAAAGTAGAATTTGTGTCTTAACTAGGGAGGCCCACACACAATTTTGTTAAAAAATACAATTTTTGCAGTGCTAATAAATTTGTTCTTAACACCTATGTGTCTTTTTTCATTGCTTTTCTTGTAGTACGTGATAGGGTCAGTAGATCCTGAAAATTTCACCCCCCTACGATGTTGGGAAGGTAAAAATTGTAGCCCTCCAACATGCTTCCCAGAGCATTTTTTCCCTATAGTTAAGCTGGGATCGGGGCCCGGGCCAGGTCTGAAAAAATGATTTTTTTTATTTGAAGTCGTAGAAGACTGCGGTTTGCACCATATGATAGGGTTTTGGACCAATCACAATGATCAAGTTCAAAATTGCTGATATGAGGCTTATTTATGGCAAATTATGCAAATTTTATGCAAATTAGTTTCCCGGCATATATGCTGATAGACAATGATGTAGCATTTTTAAGTCACATCAAGTACGCCATTAAAGGTTTTTGTGACCCTATAATTTATGAAGCTGGTGTACCCAACCCCTTCAATCACCTGAAAAAGTCTCAAGCTTCAGAGAGACTCCTAAAATCCGGAATGTGAAGCTGAATATGCTTTTGTATACCATATGCCGCCCCCCCCCGATTGCTTAACAGTGACCACCTTAGAAGTGCCAAAATTTTCACTTCTGACAACACTACAAAGACCAAACTTCATACAGTAACACAACATAACAAGCTGTACAATCTGTCATATCTATTTATTACCATCTTTAAAAATATGCATTTTATGACTTGTCAAAATGTGCAGAAATGTTCAAATTTCAGTGCCCCCCTCCCCCATTGTACAAGGAAACTACAATATCAGCCCTTAAACTTCATCTAAAAAAGAGCGGTTGGGTCAGAAAGGTGTAAAACCTGTACACACCAACTGGGTTAACAAGTGCAACAATTCAATCATGTTATAATCTACTTTCCATAGAATCTAAGTCCTACCAAGCATCAGTCCTTTGGAGTGCCCCCCTCCCCCCTTGCTACAATGTATTGACCACTTCACTTCAGATGTGCTGAAATTCTTACTTGCCTTAATGGCACGAAAACAAAACTTCATGTAGTGTCACCAAAAACAAGTTCAAACACAAGTTTAAATCACATGTAATAAATCACTTCATATATTTAAATCTTATAATGTAAAATGTTTAGACAGTTGTGCCCCCCCCCCACGGCCCGGCAATCATGCAATACATGCAACAAATCTTGATGGCAAATGTTTGAATACAAAAATATAAAATCATACAATGCTCACTGTTCCAATCAAGAAGTCTGATACTAATTAGTAGCCATGTCCGAATCATCTGATTCATACCAATCCATAATCTCAGCCAGAGGAATGTTGTCATCATCACTATCATTACTTTGCTGTTCTGCTCTCCTCTTCCCCGAAATATTAGCCAAAGGAATGTTGTCTTCATCACTGTCACTACTTTGCTCTTCTGCTCTCCTCCCCCCCCCCCCGTTTTTTGATATGACAAGGGTAGATAGTCATACAAGTCATCACAGACGTTTGGATTCGAAATGATAAGTTTTGACAATAATCTTTTTCTGTCTTTTACATTCAGTTTGCTCGTGTTCTTAATATTGCCAGTCCCTCTGACACTTCCATTCCTAGCCGAGACAGTTCTGCCCAGAGAGACAGCTGGAACAAGTCTGGTCCTTTCAGTGCTTGTATCTGGGTCTTCTTAGTTATCAGTGAGGTTATCAGTTGGTGAGGGGTGTTTTATCTGGGACGACAGTCGGTGAGGCAGGAGAACTGTAAACAGATATGACAACCATCATTTAATGAACCCCGTGACATGGAGAAGAGGCAAATTATTGTACAATGGTCACGCCTATTTTTACTCGTGCCTTCAAAACTAAAGAAAAAATTGTACCACTAGAGATATTTCTACTATCCCAAAGCAACACTTTAAAATGAAGCTACAAAAGATCCTGAGTAACCTGTAAGTGTAAGAGTTTTCTCATTATATAATATACCTAACTGTTGTGATACCAGTCATAGTTATCATGGTTTAAAATTACGACTCATTTTAACTAGAATTGACATGAAAATAAACTGAAATGTTTATACAATTATAACACTCGTTAGGACAATAAATAAATGGTACTCACCGACATGACTGTGAGTTAAACCCCCTTGCTAGCAGGGGGGAAGGAGGCGGCCGAGCTAGTATAGCTAACATGGTAGGGGGACTGACCGCCTCTCCGTGGAAGACGGGCAAACATTCTACAAATCAAAACAAAACATCGATTAAAAAAACTACAAAATGTTCTTTGCAATGTTAACAAAAATTATGTTGAGCTAGGGATTACAATTACAAATCTATGATTATAAAACGACCGGTGTTCAAGCCGCGCTCACCAAAGGGGTGGGGGGGGGGCGACGGAACGAACGATCACCTCGCCTCGCCCGGTGCGACCGACCGGCTTTCTTCGGGCGGCGCGGTCACATTTCGTGTCCAAACACGACGAAACTCTCACAAAGTAATCTTTACAATATGCACTAAATACACAAAAAGTCCCAGTTTCGATGCTATTTAACTAATATGTAAAATTAGTGAAAGAATGTGATGTACTTACTTCGAGTGACTGTAGAACGTGAAACTCCCGCCCAAACGCGCTGGGACTTGCACGCAAGCTGGCTTGGCTTGTTTTCTTGAGAAACAAAGCCTTTCATTGGCTCCCTGAGCTGTTTTGAAACCACGCCAACCAATAGAACGGAGGGTTACTATTTCGCGATATGGACGATTCCACTCGTGAGTAGGGGGCAGGGTCTGCCAATTGAGGGCAGAAATGTTACACCCGCGCCCCGCGCGTAAACAACAGGGCGCGCGGGGCATTTTTACGATTTTTAAACCGCCATAACTCACGAAAATAGTAATCTAGGTGGGTGAAACTTTCAGATACTAATATTTGTATTACATACATCGTGGAAATCAAATTATTTGGTATGTATCTTTTTTTATTGCATTGAAATCGTGCTTTAAACATGACCAAGATTTTATTTAGAGCCTCTGCGAAGTGTGTGGGCCTCCCTATCTTAACTATTCTTTGTTTTCTATAGCCTTGCTATATATCAGCATTGATAATTCTCAAGGGTCCGTATCACATTTAGCCAGGGATGTGGGATGTGTGTTCACCTGATGCTGATAATCAGCACTCATGTACGCAGTAAAATTGTGGCCATAACACTAGGGTACACAAAGCATTACCGGTTATAAACAGCCGGACGAAATGAAACCGTTCATTTGTCCGACGAAATTAATCAGGCACAGCTAGTTTCTCGGTTGTTCTACTGATAAATATCTTTCCTTCGTCTTTCAGGCAACTATCATACCTGGCCGCCACTGTGATGATAGGAAACGCCGGTGTTGTGAGTAACATGCCTCCTACCATGGTATTTCCGAAAGATTAACAAACCTTAAGACACAAAAAATGTCTTCAGATGTAATAGCAATAAAAACATTGAAATCAGATTTGCCTGGTCTCTAAGAATCCCGCATCAGTATGAATGAGAATTTTATTGCCCACAATTTCAGTGTTGTAAAGTCAGAGGTAAATGCTGATGTTTGTAATAGAAAAGGGTAGATACAAACAATTGTCTGTTAACTATAGAATATGTAAATATTGTACAGGAAATGCAGTGGAGGATGAAATGCACTTTATTTGTCATTGCCCTAATTATAGCACCGAAAGAGATAAGTTATTTGAAATAGTCACCAAAATGTTCCCTAGCTTTACTCACCTTCCCAGCCTACAAAAAACTGCATTTTATCAACACCTCCCAATTCATATATCTCGCAAAATGCCGGCCATTTCATACTCCACTGCACATGGAAAAGAAATCAAACCCAACAATAACTACAAATGTATATATTAAGTAGCATTAGCATTACTTATCATCAGTTTTACTGTTTATTTACTTACTTTTGTTATCATGTTCTTGCAATTAGCCCTCGGGCATGAATTTGCAATAAACTTATTGTAATGATGTTCTTTATGTCGGCAAAGCAATGCAACCGAGGAACAGTTTACGGCATCGCGCAGACCCTGGCGGCGCTGTCCCGGCTGGTGGGACCGGCGGTGAGCGCCAACCTGTTCGCTTGGACCACCGAGAACGGTAAGGCAACAGCGCACTAGCCATAGCTCACAACAATCTGCAATACGTTTAAGAATTTTGTTTCAAAGGCTGTGCAAAGACTAGAAGAACGTCACCAGTGCAGGGACCTATTCGGTTTTCAATCCCCGGACTAAACTTTACTCTCCTTCTGATCATTTTGGGAAAGATGCTTTAGTAATCTGATTGTTTTATTGTGATAGGGTTGCCCTGGCCGCTAGATCACCACCTGTCCTTCTATCTGGTGGCTGTCCTGTGTCTCCTCATGGCGGTCCTCTGCGCCAGTCTACCGGCTTCCAGCAACCTGCCCAGGGCCGCTCCGGGAAAGGACTGTCCGACAGTGTCGGAGGGAGGCGACGTGATGGAGGACCAAGGGGAAAAAGAAGAAGAAGAAGAAGAGGAAATAAGTGTGCACTTTAGAAAACGCGATAGCAAGGCTTGGACTGACGGCATAGATGATCAAAATGACTTTGAAACAAATCAGCTGCTGCCCCCAAACCAGACTTAACGTTAGATGTGATACAAGATCTCGAAAATAAATAATTTCTAAGCTATTTCTATTTACTATGTCGTATTGATATGAATAAAGAATTTGTTGGTGAACTTGCAGTGTAGGAAGTCATCTTTCCTTACATCTTTCCTTCATAGTATGTTACAGTTCTCATCTGTTTAAGTACAGACAGAATAGATATACATGGGTAGCCAGTAGTAAACCAGGAGAGCACAAATATTCAAGGTAGCACAGTTACATGTACCTGTATAGTATTTACGATTTACGTAGCTTTGATTTGCAGATTGAAAGAAAGCTGCAACTCAGATGGCATCTGCTAGGGGATATTTTGCTATTTCGACTTGAGACTGACACAAGCACCACATAGCGAACTATTGTAGAACTGTATATCATATCGGCAGATGAGCCGCTATGACGTCACAGACAGGTACATGTAAAATGTTATGTTAATGAGAATCACAGCGCAAACTTCGTCGACAAAACAAATACAAAACGCCTATAAGTGTAGTCTCTTACGTACTACCCTCCTCACAAACTTCAGGTAGAAAACCAGGTTCCACTACTATCACATACCGAACCCTGGTTTCCAGATTTGATCAAACGAACTTAACACAAAATAGTTGAAAGACATGATGATTATAACCACAAATACAACACAACAAACCTATCCAATAGACATGGTGCGTTATGCAAGAAGGTTAGACATTGTACCCATCAAGGGCACGAGTACCTCATGGGGTATATCTGTACGAGCTTGGTTACCACAACTGTGGGTAACTCGTGTCCGTAAGCACAAATTTTGGATAGTGGGGGTTTTCACCCCCGCTTTATATTAATATGAAAGCAGTTTAGAACAACACACCGAAGATCCAACGCTCCGCGCGGGCAGCCATGTCATACCATGTGCTATATGCGACTGATTATCTGGATGTGTCACTGGTTTTCAGGACAAGCACGTCCAACCTGAGACATGGGTGTGGTCCAATCACACGGTTTGGACGGCACTATGTACGTGACGTCATGATCGGCGACAATGAACGTGCCCTAAGCTGCACATGAAAACTAGACCTGTCAGTGAAACTACACTTGAGTCGAGGCATCGTTTGATCGGACCATAATATTTTTCTTAGTGCTGACGGCCCGCCAAACTTATCTTTGATTGCAGGACGCCCATGTTTGGTGACGTGTCGTGCTATATCCTCACATGAGCGTACTCCGGGTTTGTAAATATGGTTGGTAACATCAGAGCGCTGTGGCGGGAATTTCCGGTGAAAAAGGTATGTAACGTTACACGAGGTAGGTGGCTGTAGGGTGGGCACTGTGACTTGTTTCATGCAAATATACGACTTAATGTTACACAATATGAACATGCAAATGTAGTCTTCCAATTTCGTTACCATGCAGTGTATAAATGCATTGCTGCTATACTAACGTTACAATCCAGCTTAATTTTCACGTCAACACTGGTCTCTGATATCCATACTAACAAAGTTAGTGTTCTACTAGCCGTGGACGTATATTCAATTCGAAACTCGACACAGTTAAAATCTAGAATCCGCGACCTCATACCGTCGCTAAATTTATATTATATTAACCTTTACAACTTTTAAATATCATAAAGGTTTCTCATTGATCCACAACTTCTCGAGTTATACGGCCTACCGACAGACTAACAAATGGCACTGAAAACATAACATTCTTAATTGCAAATGTAAAAATCAAAGTGATATTGTGCTCATCTTCTGCCCGTCAATAATCAATGTTGACAGGATATACTCGTGTACTCATCTGCTGTTTTGAAATCCTGTGTTTACGTTGTGGCTGACCTTTTCATGTGTCGCGTTCCGTAGTCACAAATGTACTGACTGGAACAACAGTTACAGTTAATGTTGTCTTGGTTCCAGGTTACAATTTTAGGGGTGCTTCTGTCGACACGGTCCATCGCTGGAAGCACCAGACAGCCACTTCTTCCGTTCCTCACGCACGACTTCTTTCCTTACCTGAAGAGTAACCAGTTAGGTACATCGTATTTTGTTTTGTAAGTCGACCCAACAGAAAGAAACAATTCGCCGTATGCATACAGCTTTGCAGCTGAATCTTCAGCTTTCTTCACGTATACTGTCCCTATTTCCAGAAATGTGACTGTCAGACAGACTTTCACACAAAAAGATTTTACAACCTAGGCCTTAGTTTATGCAATTTCTTTCGAGTGTCTCTGAATTCAGTAAGAAAAGACACCAATTCATAAAAAGGGGCACATGAAATAGGTTGATGAACGTCTATCCAAACATGTCTATGATCTCTGTGCTAGGGTATTATGCCGGGTTCCTGACGAGTGCGACCTTTACTGGTATATTTCTCGGGTGTTTTATGGTAGGTATTTCTTACTGCACTACTTGTTTTAATCATGTTTTCTTCAAATTATCGTTGTCATACACATAAAAGAGTGTAAATAGAAGAAGTTATGTATTGCTTTTTCAGTGGGGAAAACTATCGGACACTGTCGGCAGAAGGTAGGGACAATACTCTGTAATCTATATACAAAAATATCGATATATATTTGTTAGATCATCAAAATGAGTTTTTAGATAATCATGCCATGTGTGTTTCAACAGACGTATCCAAAGTGTACGAAACATCTTCCATGAGTCATGCTATGATGTAATATGTTATGACATGGTACACTATGGCGCGCTAGTCGCGTGGAACCGATAGTGTATGAGAATGTTTCTTTCTGTCCAGACCCATACTGCTGAGTTCGGCCACGGCGATGCTGCTGGGCACGGTTCTAGTGGGCTTCAGGTGAGACCTTCAGAACGTATGTTACTTGTCTACTTTCACACAGATAAACAGCAATATAGACTAGAGCCTCATCACTGGCTTTGTTTCTCGCCTTCATCAGGTACTGGATCAAGTTAAAACTTCAATATGTATCGTACCAACACCTGTGAGTTTCAGTCTAACACGTCCTGACCGATGTTTCCTCCCAGTTTCTCCTTCCTGTGGACCGTCGGCGTGCTGTTTTTTGAAGGACTTCTGGACGGCACTCTGGGTGTGTCCAAGACGTACCTCTACGAGGTGAATTAAGTTTTTGTAATTGATTTTAATGGATGCTAGCATTTGTCAATTTTCATTTGTAAAAAATGAGGGTCAAAGCATCGTGGCTAGATTCCTGTCGTTTGAGCGTTGTTCGCCAAGACCACGAGCACATGCAGTCTATATAATAAACTGATAGACTGTCCTGTCTTACCTATTACGAAACACGTCTCTATAACTCGTCCCCTGTGTGTTGATCTGCAGATTTGTCCTCACAAGTTCCATGCATTTGCCTTTTCTATTGTCTGGATTCCCGCCACTGTTGCCCACTCTGTGGTGAGTACATCCATCCACGCGACGCTATTGAAGAAAATTCCGTTGTAAAGAATCAATTGTGTTTTTCGATACTTCTCATGTGATGATCTTTCCAGCTGGTAGAATTTTGGTTTCACAGCCTTCTAATCAATACATTTACGCTTGCCTAGGGCCCAACGCTGGGTGGATTTTTGGCCTGTCCAGCCACAAGATTCCAGACATTCGATAAACCGTTCTTCAAGCAGTTCCCGTACATGCTGCCCTGCGCAGTAGCGGCATGTATACAGTTCTGCATTCTGATAGGTCAGTTTGGAAGTGACGTACACGTCTCAGTTGTATTTGATTGGTAGAGATATCAGTCCCTTCCCTGTTAAAGCAATACAAGCGTTTATAACTTTTTATACAATAATGAGTCCGATTGTCTCAAAGCACAGCTGAGTTCTGCAGTGTGATTTCCCAGATGACGTCAGAGTGTATTCGATTGCTAAACTGTAATAACAGTACGTAATTTTGATTCGTATAAACCGTTTCACAACATTAACAGGTGGCTGCTTTTTGCTGGGCGAATCTTTGGACAAAAGCCCCAAAGATGATTATATCGATCTAACCGAAATATCTACCCAAGACGCGGCAGAAAACGGCAAGGAAAAACGTGAGTAAATGTAAAACTGCTTTGGCTACGATTTAGCCCATATGTCTTGCTTGCGGTAAGCTTCTATCATTCGATTCTGTCGTGACCGCGTTAAAATTCTACGACCAGTAGTGCTAGTATGTATCTGTATAGCCGGTATAACCGCCCTTCGGCGCAACACACCAGCTTCGCAGGCACGCGGCGCGGCGGCAGCTGGCTACATTACACCGAACGACCTGTTACACCTAACCTTTGAACGTCTAACTCTAGACATTGTTTTAAACTATCTAGTGACGATGCCCCTACTGTACTTGGTGGCAGCGAGTTCCACTCTACGATTGTAGAAAAGCAAGAAAATACTCGGAGTTCTCGAGATTGCTGCCGCTCACCTCACTATGTGAAAGAGGTGAAACTGTTGTAGTTTTCCCCACATGCACAGGACACCAGGAGTCCACCTGCAGCCTACTGCGGGACAGACTGGTGCTGATCCCCTGTGCGCTGTACGCTCTCCTCGCGCTGGCCACCATCTGTGGCAATCAGGTAAGATACTCTGATGCTTAGACAACTTACTTCATACAGACTTTTCCTCATCGTCCCTGGCGAGACAACTTAGTCATCATCAATATTTCAGGAGCAACCAGACGGTAGATCACTTCAAGTAGAAGGCAACACTGCGTACCAGAACGATGTCGTCTTTATGTCCATCTACGAAATAGACGTTTGCTCGTTCCTTTGTTTTATTCTTTAAGCACTTCCTGTATCTTCTGTTTTTAAAAAAAATAGAAACTGTGGTTGTGCAGAAGGCGTGATGCCTTTTAAAGCTGAATGACGAGAAATACGACAACAGGTAGTTTAGGCTCATGACGATGAATTAGACGATGTCTATTATCATACCGTATTTTTACCATCCCTGCAGTTGTTGCCCCTCCTCCTGGTGTCTGACTCCAAACATGGCGGCTACAACTTTGATGCTGCAGAGATTTCCATCGTCCTGACCACTATCGCCATTCACAGTGGCGTCACGCATGTATTTGCCTCTTTTTTGTTCCTTCAGATATGACATTAAACAAGACATGTACACAGACAAACACAAATATACAGATATCGATCCTAAAGCAAACACGTTGTTGATGAATACCAATGGCAAGGAACGGACTTAAGTAAACTCGACCCTTTCATTATTCCGATATTCATTCGTAACCACCGTTTTTTGTAAAGATATGCACAAGCACAGAAGGCTTTAGCCGGGGTGCTTCATTAACTGTTACATTGCGTAATTGCCATTATCTGTTTAACACTTTATACGAAACAAGATGATTTATATTTTTTCTACGACTCTCTCTCCATCAGGCAACACTGAACCCTTACATCGCGTCCAAGTTCACCTACAAGACGCTGTGCCTGTCCGGAGTTGTGCTGTACGCAGTGGGGGTCGTCCTGCTTCCGTCCATGGTCAATATCACAGGGGCCGTAACGAGTCGCAAAGTCGCAAACCAAACAGCGAACTCTAGCGATTTGACATTGAACTTCACGGCTGGTCCTGAACATTTCTCGACCTCGCCACAAGTGACAGAAAGTTACGTACAACCAACGGCAGAAATGAATACGACAGTCGCAAGACCACTTACCGGCCAGTGTCGGCTAGCCGGGGACAGGAGGAAGACCTCCCAGCATCCAGCCTCAGAACTGCCTGCCAGGGTCTGGGGTCCACTGCTGTTTGTGGTGGTGCTGATGGAACAGGGAGGGTAAGACACTGATCATTTGTTTCTTAGTGATTCTTTATTTTCTTTAGCCTTGCTAGTGTTAACATTGACAAGGGTCCGTATCAGGTTTAGTCAGGAATGTGGGATGTGTGTTTACCTGATTATGATAATCAGCACTCGTGTACGCAGCAAAATCGTTGTGGCCATAACACTAGGGTACATAGAATATTACCTGATATAAACAGCCAGACGAAAGGAACCCGTTAATTTTTTCCGACAAAATCAATCAGGCATACCTAGTTTCTCTGTGATTCTTTGGACATGGCATTCCTCCGTCTTTCAGCTCACTATCATACCTGGCCGTCATCGTGATGATAGGAAACGCCGGTGTTGTGAGTAACATGCCTCCCACCATGGTATTTCCGAAAGATTAACAAACGAAAGGTGTCCTGAGATGTAATAGCATTGAAATCAGACTTGCTCGATATAAGAATCCCGCATCAGTATGAATAAGAATGTTATTTCCCACAAATTCAGTGTTGTGAAGTCAGATAAATGTTTGTAGCAAGGAGGTTAAAACTTTTTCAACTTCCTTGTTTGTAATAATGTCCTGTATGTCGGCAAAGCAATCCACCCGGGGAACAGTTAACGGCATCGCGCAGACCCTGGCGGCGCTGTCCCGGCTGGTGGGACCGGCGGTGAGCGCCAACCTGTTCGCTTGGACCACCGAGAACGGTAGGGCAGCAGCGCACTGGCACTCATAGCTCACAACAATCCGCAACACGTGTTAGAATTTTGTTTCAAAGGCAGGTCGAAGACTAGAGGAAAATCACCAGTGCAGTAACGTTTTCAATTCACGGACTAAACTTTATTCTCCCTCTGATGTCTGATCATTTTGGGAAAGACACTTTAGTAACCTGATTGTTTTTTGCTTCCTTTGTTGACAGGGTTGCCCTGGCCGCTAGATCACCACCTGTCCTTCTATCTAGTGGCCGTCCTGTGTCTCCTCGTGGCGGTCCTCTGCGCCAGTCTACCGGCTTCCAGCAACCTGCCCAGGGCCGCTCCGGGAAAGGACTGTCCGACAGTATCGGAGGGAGGTGGCGGAAGGGAGGACCGAGAGGAAGAAGAAGAGAAAATAAGTATGCATTAATTTTAGAAAACGTCCAGGATCTTAGGAGAAAGGGTCACCTGGGTCCTCACCTATAAAAATATGCAATAAACACAGACGCACCTCCGTGAATAATTTCATCAGGTTAGTAGATGATTGAATAGCAAAGTTATTTATTCACAACCACTTGTTTCGTTGACCGTCTGTTATCTTCATCAGGACAAATATGACTGGTTCACGGTGCACTGAAGTTAGATGTTACTGCTAACAATGCGGTCCCAAACGTAATGTAACTGTGACATACATAATCATTGTTACAATATAGAGAGGCATCTGGTTCCAAATGTTAAGTATTGTTATATATAATATAAATTGGTGACCAACAATACTGAGTTAATGCGATTAAAAACAATAATAAAACAATTATCAATTATTAAGAATGTGGTCCTAAACGTATCCCCCCTCATTAATATTACGGTTCATGACTGGAGTGGATTTTCTGATCCATACAGACTCCTTAATCTAACAAATACATTTGTTGTCCTCTCTGTCTTTCACCTTGGTCCTGTCCCAGTCTATCATATGCATAGTTTTTTCTTGTCATATGGTCTGTGGCTGCTGATTTGTTCTCTTGTTTCTCAGCTTCTTTCTTTCTTGCTCTTGTGCACCTCCCCACGTTGATGCTGTCTGCCTCTTTCCTGTGTTCTAGTCTGCATCCAAACATTCTTCCTGTCTGTCTGCTTTACCTTGTTGCAACTCATGCAAGGTATCTTGTATACGCAGTCTGTTTTCACCGAGTCTTCAAGCTTGTCTTTGGGGTGAACCAGTAGCCTTTTCATGGTGGTTTAGGATTTGGTTCCAGTGGTTCTATGACTTTTATATAGGGTAGACACACCTCTTACCACCAATGTCTCATAACATTGCATTTTTCAAAATAATACAAAACAGAGAAAAGAATTGCTTGGTGAATCTTCTTTGCATCTTTATTCAATCAAGGTTCTTGATATTATGTACAAAACGTAACAAAGTGCACTATATGCCACAATATCAGAACATAACAGGTAACACAACATTTAGTCTGACAAGACAATCAACGAGGAATGTAACAGAACGGTTCCTGAATCTACAAATAACTAAATGTTCCAACTGGAACAGAGTAACCCTAACAAAGTGACAGTGACAGCATTGCTGTTCCCAAGTTGGCCAGCACTGAGGAACAGTAATGTCTCTTCCCTGTCTTTACCACAAAATGAGCTTTGCTCAACAAGTTTTACTTCACTATTACCTAATCAACTCAAGTGAATGCACATGAACAATTCTAGTATAGTTTCTAGGCTTTTCTGTTCTGTAATATTGCACATACAAGAAGCCTGTTTTAAAGACATCTCTCTATTTACACAGAAATACATCTCTTTATGAAAGCAGACAGGTTTTTTTTCTTCATAAATGTATCAAATGCTCCTCCTGTGTGAAAACGACTGTAGTGGGTCTCCTGTCTTCCTGGGTACAAAAATATAGGAGACTTTGTGGCACAATAAAAATAGAGTTCTTTCTTCCAAGTCTTCTACCTTCCTAGATAAGTGAACTATGAGTGACTATTGCACTAATGAGCCAAGAATCTGATTAGTCAAAATGGCTCTTTACGTTTTAGAATCCCTCACTTGTTCATCAACATTGGTGAACTGCTAGAAGCCATGTGTGCTCTGAAGAACATTAAGATCTGCACACCCCTATCTTCAATAATAGAATGGTCAACACACCATTAGGCATACACTATGTAGGTATAAACCATTGTAGATCAAGGGGGCCCATAGTACACAAAAGAGAGTCATAGCAACATCAAGGGATAGGTGGCAATACAGTGGGTCACTTCCTTTTCCCTCAAATAAAAAAAAAAAACATGGTGAAGAATTTCAAGTGAAAACTTGCTTTGTTTAAACCTCTCTCTGCTTACGTCTATTCTGACCAAGACATGTTTGATGAAGGATGAACTCACAGCAGCATGGAAGTCACTGTACATGTACAAAGCTACCCTTGTAAAACCATTGTACATGCCACATATTGAAACTTAACAACTTTCTACAGTGTCTACATAATCAAACAAACAAAACATCATCACATCTCACAGTCTTGACCAAGATAGTAACGAGACAATGGTCAAACATCTACCCCTACAAGTGATATACAATGAACTTTGTCAAAGATACTTAGCTAGTGTGCTGCCCTGCTCTACTTGCTTTTCTGCCAGTCACTTATCAAACTGTACACTAACTGGCTTTTCCAGGCACTCCTTTAGTAGTTACTGCAGCATACCACACTGCTGTACAATAATTGCCTTTTCTGTCATGTTTATATAATCAGTGTCAAACATGTACAAAATAGCTACGTCCACTGTACAGGCAAATACTACTGTCATAGCTATGTACTGACATCTCAACAGCCACAAATGTCTAAAAATATTGCAAATTTGTCGTTGGCTTAACTACTGTCATTGCATCATCATTGTCCTTTTTAGTCTCTTCAACAAATTTTAAAGAGATCTTGAGCAACAAACGTATGCTTGATGTCAACAATGCCTTTTAAATGACCTTTGAGAAAGTAGGCACACCTTTTGTCCCACACTTGTGTACCATTCCAGTTTTCCTGTACACAAACTACACATTATAATACACTTATCTACAGACTGAGTGAACAGTAGAAAATTTACAACTTCAGAACTCAGATAATTTTGGGAATCAATAGCTACCAACCTTATGGAAAGAGCTACCAACACATCTCTGTATGTACATTTTCTCTGAAGTGATGCTTATCTAAATATAAAAGACTCCATTTAAGATTTGCCTTCTACCCAAGACTAGGGAGAAGAATGATATTGTTCTGCTTGCCAACACACAAGGCATGATGGTGCAGACAAATTTGGGGGAGAGGAGAAATGGGCCCAATCAACGTAAGTCCTAGATAACTGAATACATCTGCCTAAAAAACAACTGGTCTGTGTGCCAGTATTCCATGATGCTATCTCTTCAACAAAACACTCTTGGACCCACAGCTTGTGCAAAGTCCAATATTCCACCTGCATTCAACTCAGATCATCTGACTTTCTGATTTCATGTATCTTACACCAGCATAGTATAGAGAAAACTCTCAGGGAAATGTTCTAAAACCAGCAGCTGCACTGCCTAGTTAGCATGTATTGCATCAGTGTATTTTACCATAACAAAATGTACACAGAGCAACTGATTGAGTTTGAATTACAACAGACACTCATAGAGGCCCCGACACATTCTGCAAAGCCCCGTTGGTTGGATCGTACGTCCCGGCGCAGTAGTAAAGGTCATCCAGGTCGTCCTGGTTGCGTTTGCTCTTGGCCTTGCGTTCGTACTCGTCCGGGGAGACGACCTCGCAGCGATGGCTGATGGTCTGGACGTCGTTCTCGTCTACGTGAGAGGACTGGTACAGCGCCATCTAGTGGGCAACAAATGAAAAATACTTGAGTTAGATTAACAGAACAAGCACTAAAACGTTAAGTACATGTATTTTTACCAAAGATACTATTGTTAACTGCTATTCTTGTTCTTTACTAAATACAGTATATGCTCCAGAGCAAAAGGGCAGATATAATACAAGAGAATACTACTTCAGCCCACCTTTCAAACCTGTGAAAATTCTTCCCAAATTCTTAAGACTTCTCATAAGGTACAGCAACTGTACACGTAGGAGGTGTAGAAGGGAACTCTAGCAACCACTGGTGCTAATGATGTTTAAACATGCTTTATTTTGTCTGACGTGTTTCTAAGTTTTTCTATCTCTCCCACCTTGCCATCACATGCCCTCCTCCCCACGATGGTTTCCTCCGGATGATAGAACCACTTGACCTTGACGACCATGTTGCCCCCCCACGACTCCCACAAGTTCTCGATCCGCCCCACGTACGGAAGGTTTGGTCTTCCCGTCGACATGAACACAGCGGAGTCACCAACCTGGAACACAAACACCGCTCCACGGATTAATATCAAAGCCCATCTATGTGCTGGTAGATACATATCATAGGTTACATGTCAAGTCTCAGGAAACTAGCAGTTTTTTTTCTTAAAAAAGAATATGGGGGCAGTATGAGGGCAGTGCAAAGTTTTAGAAAAATTTGATGTGAAAATGAGGCATTGCCAAGAAGGTGAGATTATGGTCAGAAAGGACTGTGATCACATGTAGTCTGGTTATAACCAGTAGTGGTCATTCAGAATTTTCCACTTTTGCTACTTTTCGGTCTGATGATATTATTTTGTGTTGTGCTTCTTCCATGAGTGAATAACTTGAGTCTAAAGGCATAAAGTACATGTATGTTATACACTATACTGTTAAATCAATTAAAAAAAAAGAAGTTTTTGATGGCAGAAGGCAGTGAAGTTATGTCTGTAGGTGTGCCACATACCCTTATGATTTCATGGCCCCGCTGTATGGCCTTGTAGAAGACTTTCTTGCCCTTTCCCTTGACTCCTCTGCGTTGCGTGCTCTTGCCAGACCAGCGCCAGAGCTGGCGAGCTGGCAGGAAAGCTGCACGTGACGAGGCCGAACAGTACACTACAATCAGACTGAGCGGTCAGAAGGGAGCCGTGAACAGCATGGCGGAAGCAGCGGTGGGTCAGAAGCAGGAAACACAAGGCAAAGAACAATTCTACAGGCAACACTGTTGGCTTCACAGTCATCAAGAATCCACAAGTTTCACACATTTTTTTTGTTGTTTCTCAAAAGGTTAAAGCAACATGTGTAACATTCTGGAGAAAATGTACCAGTAGTCTGAACCAAACGACTTATGTTAATGGTTAGTACCTAGCTGCTGCTATTGGTGCATATTCTGTGTTAATTCTACACAAGTGTGTCCTAGCCACGTGTGCCATGTTCCATGGCCAGCTTACAAAGATGATGCACATGGAACCATGACTAAACAGGATGTAGCACTGTTTACCACAGATCAGTGTCTTCATCCCAGGATAAAGTTCACTCCGGAATACTTTTTTCAGCTTGATGAAATATTATGAAAAATACTTCTATTTTCGATTGATTTAAATTTGCCTACTTATTGCATGAATAGTTTAAACTGAATGTTGGTTTTAATTAAAACTCCCTTCAAACGTTTCACTCCCAATGCAAATGAGCAGCATGGGAAAAATCTGCCTTATACTCTGTATTACTGATTAACTTTCTAGCAAAGGGCTATACATATACCTTATCTATGTTGTACTTCAATACAGCTATTGCTTTATTGTCTTCAATCATTATCTCCAAATGTTACACATCTTGCTTCAAGAAATGGCAATACAAACATCTTTTGTTTAAAAAAAGTATAAAAAAGTAAAGGGACTAGATACCTGAACTTCTATTCAAAAGCCAACAGGTATGTATCATGCACTAAGTACAAACCTCACTTCAGTTGATGTAATTGTAATATTTCTATGTTTTTGGCATATAAAAGTGCAGGTTGTTTCTAGGTCATTTTGTAATGGAGGTTCTAGAAATATTTTAAAAAATGTATCTAACAAATACAAGAAAGTTGACCTTCTTCTGTTAGGACTCTAAGATACCAGTATACAATTTGGAAAAATTTTTAGAGAAGGCACATGGTTTGTAATTCATATACCTTTGCAAATTCATTGACTTTATTGTTATCACAAAAACCTCACTGAAGTCAGACTTGTAAGACAGCATGCTACTGTCCTGTAGAAAAAAGAAAATTCCTCAAAAGTCCTACTGAGGTACTAGTATCATTTCAGAAAAAAAAATGAAATCACGCAGGACTCTACATATCTACATGCAGGGAGGGGTAGGCAAGGCAGCAGGCATGGTGAACAGGATGCATACACAACCAGACATTACAAACTCAAACTTTTACAATCAATACGCTATTTACCAGAAAATCTAAACTACATTGTATCATCAGTTACGATTTGGTTGGTATCATTTGGTCCCTAGCTGGCTCATGTTTGGCATAAACTGCTTTCAGGCTATCCTTTAAGTTTTGCACAGGATTCCAAAAGACAGTAACAGTTTAAGACCACTTTTGACACTACAAAAGCTAACACAAAAACAAGGCATTTACCCTCATTTACACAGGACATCTTCTGAGTTTCTGGGATACATGTATTTCTTCCTTTCCTCAAAGACACTGTCAATAGATACATGTACTGGTATAATGAATCGAAAGTAACTTCCTCAAACAGACACTGTTTGGGAAGATGTTGGTTTTGTAACCAATGCTTTCATTGCTCAAAAATGCAGAGCCTTAAGCAGTTATGCCATAGCAATGGGAACCACAGAACCTTCCCAACTGGAGCTTGACATGCAATGCCTCCATTACATGCAATTATGGTTTTAATTCTTTGCTCCGGATTCATTCACCCATGCATACGGTAAGAAAGGCAGCTTACGTGCTATCCTGCTTCTGCTTTCGACGGAGGGTGTCTTGTCAGCAGAGCGGCGTCTAGTCTTGCTACCACGTGCCGGGGGTTTCTGGATGCCACAACCAATAGTAAGTGAAAAGGCAAAACCATGCATACCACAAAACCAATTCATGCCCTCTGAGTCAATGGTATGGAAATGCAACAGCTTATAATGGATTCAAACCATGCTATCAAACTTTAAATGTTGTAACATTGACAAGGTGTGCACATCTCTAACCACCCATGCAACATTCTCAAAAATTATCAATGTTTGAGTCAGTTCTACACTGGAATATGCAATATTACATAAGACCTTGCACTTGTTTCTCTAAGTATACAGGAAGAAAAGTTAAATACACAATCCTCCTATGCTTTGTTTCACTATTGTAGGTTATGTGGCTCTGAGCATCATGCTTACTAAAATAGGCCCCAAGTGCAGTACGCATGGTATTTTTTCATGTTCATAAAGGCCAATTAAATAAGTCTAAATACCATCTGCATCCCTACCTTTGTTGGCTTCTTGATGTCCTCAGACCTTTCACTGCGAGTGTCCTCAGAGATGTCGTCGTCGTCCTCAACATCTGACGTCACGTTGCTCGGAGCAATACTGTTGGAGTCGGCAAAACTTTGCGCCTCAGAATCATCCACATTGGACTCTTCCTCAAAGTCTGGTGGGGCCACCTTGGCTGATGATGCTTTTGCCTTTGTTGTGACATCAGATCCTTTTCCTTTCTGGGACTTCTGGGTTTCTTGTGCTCCTGTGTCTTTCTTGGCTTGCTTTGCTGCATCCTTCTTGGTTGTTTTCTTGGCTGGTGTTGAGTCAGATGTCGCCGTGTCTGCTTCTGCCTTTTTGGCCTTCTTGGTCTTTTTCGTGGTGGGTGCGTCTCCTGCAGCCTTTTTCTTCTCACCCTTGGTGGAGGCAGATTCGTCAGATGCATCACTGGAAACCTTCTTTTCTTTCTTACTGGACTTTGCTGGTTTTTGGTCCTCTGACGCTGTGCTGGGTTTGGAGAACTTTTCCGAGTTTGCCTTGGATTTAGGAATGGGAGACGGTTTTTCATCGCTGTCCAGCTTCACCTTGGGCTCCTTCTTGCTGTCCTTAGACTTGGGCTTGCTGGCCTTTTCTCCTGAGTTGGACTTTTTGCTCTTCTTGGAGGTGCTGCCGGCGGAGCTGCTTCGAGCAGGAGATGCCTTTGGGCTGTTTTTAGGGCTGCTTTTTCTGGATGAAGAGCGTCCATCATCCTCCTCCTCCTCCGAAATGACACCCAGATCACCGGTGTAGGAGTCATAGTCCAGTAACAGGGGCAGTGCAGCTTCTGCTTTAGCTTTACCTGGTGCAAACAATAAGATCATAGAACATGTCAATATTGCAGCATCTTACTACATCAACTCCTCTGCAAAAAAAAAGAAAAAGAAAAGGAAATCCTAATGAGACACTGCAAAAAGGATGCATTCTTTGTATCATTGTTTGATACTCACCTTTTTTTGCTCGAGATTGTGCAGTGGAGGTTTTCTTGGCTGGTGCTTTAGTTTTCTCCGGCTGTGACACAACATTGTCCATCTCCTTCTGGTCCATCAGCACCATGCTGGAGTCAGTGTCTGAAGTGTCGCCTTTCGTGTCTGACAAGCCGTCCTTAGAAACATCTCCCGACCGCCGCCGCCTCTTCCCATGGAGCATGATGGGGTTCATGCTGAAGTCTGGAAAACAAATTACGATGGTTATCAAATTCCTTTTTAGCCTTAACTCTTCATCTGCAAGCTTCCATGCTTTTAAACTAACCAGCACATCAAGCTCTTAATTGGATGACATGCTTCTGCAGGCCTGTTGCACTCCATGTGGTGTAATCTCTTACCTGGAATCAGGCACATGCCGACCATGCTCTTACAAAGCAGTACCTTTTTCTATGTTACCTTTTTCAGTTTGGCCTGAAGGCAGACTACTTTCAGAAGAATTTTTCTCCATCCATATGGGTACACGTACTTTTGTGTATGTAAACTAACCAGCTAGTTTGTCTTGCAGTCCTAAACTACTGGTAAAATCCTAAAAAGATTCTTTCCAACACTGTAAACAGCCTCCTTGTAACAAATCCAATTTGTCAGATATGAATTTCTCAGTCCAAGTCTGTTTCTTCCAACAGAAAACTGCACACATATCAGAGGGAGAGAAACTGTTCTTTCTCCAGGCCAGAGGACAGACAGTTCCTAGAGGGGGAGGGGGGCATGCCGGACCTAGAACACATAAGGCAAGATGGATGCTGCTTGCCCAGTGCAAGAGTATAGGTTACTGTGCCAGCACACTGCACAGGGAGCCTTACCACCGCGCTCCTTACCAACAACGGGGTAGTTAGGAGGAAGGAGCCGGACGTGGTCCAGCGGGATGCGACCCGAATCTCCATCATCAAACTCTACGCTGACAAAGGTCTTGTCATCATCACTGCCATCAGGCGAGGGGCTCACTGTGGAATGAATGATAGGGTTAGGGTTAAGCTGGTGCCACAATTAAAGCCCTAAATGAACTCCATTGTTGTATCAATAAAAACTATTTTACAGGGTGACTGTTTATTAATTGTAGATGTGCTGCTTAGATAAATAATTCTCACCTTATACTTGTAACACTTAACATTATCTTTCAACCAAGGATTTCTCAATACATTACCTTGCATTGTTTACAGGGCTTTGCATTTTTTGCAAAATACAATGTGTACATATTTTTATAAATGTATGTTGTATATGTATCATACACTGTGATACAGAGATTTCTTCGAATACATGAACTCTTACGCTATATGCATACATTCATCAATAGATTGTTTCATAACATTGTAGCAGACTTACTCCTAGCGACAGTGCCGGGGTAGAGACAGCGGTACTGTTGGCTCCAGTAGGCAGACACCCGAGCTCCCTCAGGCAGGAACCTCACCGAGCCTGGCTTCACGTCGTGGAGCTGTGGAGTCAGGGAGACTGCATGTTAGACATGTAAATGGAACTGCTGTCAAGCATTCTATAAAATAGACTGTAATATCTTGAGTTAAAACCAGCAGCTACACCTTTCCTTAAAAGAATCATATCATTGCAAAGGTTAGTAAGGCTTACGCCGGTGAAGGTTAGACATCCAGGTAATAAGATATGCCAAAAAACTAACAAAAGGTAGTGGATGCTACATTTTTGGCGTCAGTAAGGCTTCTGCAAAAAAGTGCCATACACTTTGACTTTGTTGGCTAAAAAGTGGTTAAACAATACTGGCAGAGACAAGTCAAGGATATCCCATGTAGTACGCTATACTCATAAGAAGTGGAGAAAACTCTGCAGACACTTACAGCCTCCTGCAGAATCTGCTCCTGGGAGTACACCTGGGGTCGATGACCTCTCTGCCCATCAATCACAACACCATACCTGCAGGAAATCATGTGTATCAAATATGAGATAATATGTTTCAAACTTTCATGTTTCTGACATTAAATATAGACATTCTTGTAATATCACAAGATGATGTAGTAGCAAAAGCCTTTATTTAGAATAGATCTGGCATCAAATGACAAAAACATCGCTGCCAGTGGTCTGAACACTATTGCTAAACTAGCAGCAGTTTTGCAGTGTTGGAGCAGAAGGAAGACACTCACACATCAGGAGGCTGTATCTCATCCACATAGCCTGTGTGGAACAGCCCGTCTATGGGGATGATGACACGCAGGCCATCCCTCAGCTCCTCCTTCTGGATGTTAACCTGTCGAGGCTCTGCAAAGGAGGAAGAAATCAGCAATATTTTACTTGTTTGATCTGGTTTCTGTCGGAAACAAAATGTCGGATTAAGGTAAAAGCACATGAATACATCAAATAGAGTACAACTCCAAGTGAGTACCTGGTGTTGATGGTCTCTGCTGGTCCACGTAGTTACTGAGAGGTACGTTTTCCCCATCGCTGTAAGACTCGTTTGAGACAGAGTCTTGCTCCATGGGTGTGGGTAGAGCAGGGGGTGGGGGTGGGGGTGGGGCTGGCTGTGGGGGTGGTGGGGTCACAACAGGGGTGCTGGCTTTGACTTTGGGTGCTTTGGGAGGTGCTGTTGATGGGAGGGCTTCTGCAGGTGTCTGTGGAGGGTAAGAGGAGAATATTTTATAATGTCCTTCTTTTTTTCACCTTTTAAATACATGAACTGGTATCCTGCTTATGATGGTCATCTCCTCTTTGTATTATTTGTTATTCCAAAAATAAACCTTGTCATCAACATTGGATTGGCAATTGGCATCAAATATTAAATCACATTTGAATGTACTTTGTCTTCAAAGTCTATGTAATATTATAGCGACACATTTATCAAAGAAGCAAAGGATTTGATATGTCATTGTGTACACTGATCAGTAGGTACTTACTGAGGTGCTGGGTGTCTTCTTTGGTGCTTTTGGCTTGCTGGCCTTCTTGGTCTGAGTGGCATCTTCCTTGGCAGCCTTGCTTGCCTTACTGGTCTTCTTCTTGGGTTTGCTGACAGGTGTGTCTCCAGGATGTACAAGGGGCTCTGTGGGGGTTTCCTTGGTACTGTCTTTCGTCTTTTTACTTGAGGAAGGCTAAGATCAAAGAAAAGGTCAATGCATTTCCTTTCTTGAAGTTTACTAAAGGCTGGCACTATTGGAAATGTCATTACATACATGTACAATGAGTGCATCAGGACACAATTACATACTGTAATTCCTTTTGTCTTCACGGTTGCAAATTACATAGTCTGAGGAAAATGGACATAAAAGTACAGTGAAAAAATCAGGAACTACAGTACATAACTGATGAAACCAGATTGTACAAACTTCAACTTCCATAGAGGATTGCTTTGGCATACCTTTGTCAATGTTTCTTCAGTCTTCTCTGTCTTGGTTTTCTTCACCTTGCCTGAAGGAGTGGATGCTGTTTTGCCACTTGGCACAGGACTTGCCTTGCTGGAAGGAGTTGCTGCCTTAGCTGCTGGAACAGAGGTTATTTTGTTAAAAGGAGTGACTGTTGTAGACGGGCCCTTGGTGGGTGAGGTGGGGGTTGTCAATGTGGTTGCTCCACTAGATGTTGGTGGCTCATGTAAAAAGATTCGCTCACTTCTTCGACGCGCCCAAGCATCGTCATCAAGAAGTGGGACCTCGTCTTCCACTGGTTCTGGTTCCTTGACTTTCTTCTTCTTGGGCCGAGAAACTTTTCCTTCGTTACTGGTGTTCTTGGACTTCTTGGGCTTCTTGGGTGCTGGTGTGTCTGATGTGGAGGTAGGGGTCTTCTTACTGGGTTGAGTAGGCTTTCGTTTTTTGGATCCCTTCACCTCTGTTGCTGGGGCTTCATCATCTGCATCTGAAATTCAAACAAATAAGTTGTAGCTGATAAAATAGAATAAAAGAACTACACATTGACAAAATGTGACAAAGTCACTGAAATCTTCCAGTACATCCAGGTTTGACACAAGCTAGTGATAATTTTGTCTTTTACCATCATTGTTTGAAGGTTTCTTCCTTTTCTTGCTGGTGCTAGGTGTGATGGGCATGCTGGCAGCACTGGAGGCAGCGTACTTAGCAAGAAGACCAAGACCGGATGTTTCACTGTATGTCATGGTGTCTATATCTAGATCAGCATCACTCCAGTCATCTGCTGGTAAAAAAAATCACAAATTAAACTTGTGTGCTCGCAACATTATCTTTGTTGACAACGTGTACTGGACATCTCTCAGTCCTAGTTAAAAGGCTTGTTACACATATATTAACATACACTGGAAGAAAAAATAGCCTTTTAAGGTAATATTTTATGGAAGGCATTTTTACATTTCTGTTACAGAACAGAGGAGCTACAGTAACTGTAAAATGGGAGACTTGGCAAGTGTTCTGTTTTACCCCATTTGGCAGTTTCTTCTCAATCAGTGAACAGCTAAATAAGAATATGGACAAACATCAACTAGTGACTGAAAGTATGCTTTGCTAACATATGGCCTTGTCACTGGCACTGCTTGTTAATTTGTTAAGACTGAGTCCTGCCAAACTTAAGCATTCTACAGAACTGAATTCACAAGTAAACTTGTCAGGATACAAAGACATTTTACCCACATGTTACCTAGGACATGGTGGACAACTTCTTCCATGCTACATTTTTTAGTGCTTCGGGGTGCAAGGGCTTGGAAAAGTGCAAAGAAAGGAGCTGGCATGCAACAAAAGGCTGGGTATAGTAATAAACATGATAGGAACAAAAGTATGACTTTGAGACTACTGCTTGAGTACAAATGTATACCATCAAGAAACATGCGACAGCAAAAGCATGGTTAGTGACGAGACAACTGAACGAAAACAGGACAGAACCAACGGAAATCTGTTAGGCGTGGGCTCTACCTACTAGTCTACAGCTCCAGGTCAAAGGTCAGCAGGAAGTATGGCATGGCGCATGCAGCGGACAGAAGGGCGGGCGGCATGAGAGGTTTCTATGGCAACCCACGCCCTTTTCCTCAAAGGTCATTTTCGGCTGATCATCAGAGATTGTCTGGAACATTCTTCACTTTCTCTCCATGTCACATCATTAACTTTGGGAATCATTTCTTACAAATCAACCAGGACATGGAGGGAACTCTTACAAATAAATTAAACATAAATTCAGAATATGATATATACATTAATCATATTTTTACAATCATTCAGGGGTACAAGAGTAGGCAGGGAGGGAGATTGATACATAATTTATCCTCTTAATTTCTACAGTTCTACAGGAGGAGATTCTAGAGTTGTGGTAAGGAATCTCCAAGGAGTCTTAAAGATGAAGGTTATTGACCTTCAGAATGTGAGCGACGTGAGAAATCGTCCTCATCAGAGTCACTGTCGCTTCCTTCTTCCACTTTCTTGGGCTTGGCCTTTGGTGTTACAGTCTTCTTAACCTTGGGCACTTTCACTTTGCTGTCCTCTGTCTTCTGCTTCTTCTTAGGCTTGGAGCTGTCCTTGGATTTCTTGGTTGTCTTGGGAGATGTCTTGGAGGAGGGGGCCTTTGGGAGGGGTAGAGAACTCCAGAAGACATCCTCGTTGACAAGATCATCATCTAGAAAGGAACAACAGAAACATTCCTTAAAAGAAAAGATAACATTATAGTTATCAACATGAAGGTTACAGGGACTAAAAGTAGTGTAAAATCTCAACAATAAGCTAATTCTACAAGTTAATATTTGAGGCTGAGTAAGAACAATGTGTAACTCCAAACAACCAACCTGAGTCATCAGACTGGGGTAGGGACTGGGTGAGAGAAAAAGACCTCTTCCGAGAAGGTGTGTTTGAGGTGGTGGTCTTATCCTTGGACTTCTTACTCCCCTGGCCTGTGCCTTTTGTTGTTGAAGTGGCTGAAGCCTGGGAGTCCTTGTCTTTCTTCTTCCCCTTTCCTGAAAATGAAAGATGATGTAAGGGTCATTAGATATTGTGAATTCATACCAAACAGCACTATATCAAAACATTGTATTACCTGTATCAATCCTACAACATAAGAACATACAACAGAAACTTATAAAAAAAACATGTGGTCCATCAAACTTAAGTTTCCAAACTTTTGACAGCTTTGCATGAATTTTAGAATGGGCAAAGCATACAATACCTTTCTGTGTCTGAGTCTTCTCCTCTGTACCAGAGTTCTTGCTGCTGTTGGACCCTGACTTCCCTTTACTCTTTCCTCCAGACTCCTCGCTTGTGGTGTCACTACTGGTCGATGCCTTAGGCTTGTGCTTGGAGGTTGTACCATCGTCCTTTGCAGACTTTTTATTTGTGCCTGATGAAACAACTGAAGAGGCCTTGGCACCCTTCTTGGTTGGTTGACTATCTGATTTCTTGGACTTTTTTGACTTTGGAGGCTGGAATGATACAAAAGGCACAATTCATAATGAGTGTGAATGAAATCGTTCATCTCAATGTAAACCAAAAATCTTCAGCAAGCCAAAATGAAATACCAGTTAATGAGTACCAGCCTACCTCAAGCTTAACTTCCTGTTCGTCCAGTGCAGCAGTCTCCTTGCCTTTCCCTTTCTTGCCCTTTGGCTTACTGGTTGGGGCTGCAGGTTGCTGGGTGGAGTCCTTGGTTACCTTCTTCTTCTTCTTGGGTGGTTCCTCACTCTCCATCTCCTCTACCAGCAGGTGAAGGGCCCCCTTTGGACTCTTACTTCTCCTGGGGAAGAATGGAGAACAACAGTCATGAAAACAATAGAGGTTACAATAGATATCTGACTGAGTCACAGGCTTTCTAGAATAATACATTGTCTTGACAACACAACTACCACAACTGTTCTTGTGTTGGAAGGGAAAAGGGAGCATTTCTTTTATGTCTTTCTGTTCTCGGCATCTTGGCATCAAACCTACCTCTCGACCTTGCTTGGCCCTTCCCCAGACTTCACCGAGGACTTGGGTGAGTTTTGGTGGAAGCGACGCTTCCTGGGTCTGCCTGGGCCCCTTTTGACTGGACCATTCTCCTTCTTCCTCTTCTTCTCCCTGAAAACATGATTCAATCTTCTGTAACTGCCACTTTTAAGAACTGATAGTACATATTAATGAATTAGTAACTCTCACTGTCTAGGGCTCTATGGGGCTCCTAATTGCAGGGATCTGACCAGTGGGAGGGCTATTGTCATACATCAACTGGATATGTCTTTCATTACAGAAAGGTAAGATAAATTACCTTTTCCTCTGCAGCCTGGCCAGCTCCCGTTGCTTCTCCTTGTACCTTCGCTGCAGCTCTGCCAGCTTCATCCTCATATCCAGCTCTACCAAGTCCATCCCCTCAGGCCCTGACTGCAGCTAGAACACATTCACAGGCAAGAAACGCTTTAACAACTAACAGGTGACTATTGAATAGAAAACAGCCACAGTTGGCTTCAAAGCAGCCCTGTTTACCTGGGACTTTCTGTGTCACACAGGCCTTTCTCTATGAATGGTAAAGGGCACACTGTATGCAGAAGGGCATACAGAACTTCTTATTGGAAATGACAGAAGAAAGCATAGATGGAGAGGATCACAACTGATTCCAAGTCCAAATTTGATGCGGAGGATTACCTTAAAGGCAGACCCTGTCCCTTGTTCCTCCTTCTGAGGCAACTTGAGGTTTGAGCGCCACTTCCAGCGGCCCCAGGAGTGGACCAGAGAGTCTTCAGGCCCGGTGCCCTCGTGGTGGGACATGTCCGTTGTCATGGCAGCAGCGGCGGCGGCCATGCTGGTGCAGACTGAGGCCATGCTGAAGGACTGCCGTTCTACTTTCACCTTCACTGCTGCAACACCTGAGTGAGACCAAGACAGTGTCCTCCTGTTATACTTGTATTTCTACTGATAGCTAGTCAACTGGTAAAAAGACGCTCATACAGCCAAAACATTTCATGATGATGTCAAAAGTGCTAGTTTTTCTCACAACAATTATGATGCTTAGAAGTTATTTTCTAACCAAACGGGACAAAAGTATGCTTTTACTGCAAAAAATCTCAGCTGCTGACATACCACTTTCTGATCTTGACTTCTCCTCTGCCAGTCGACTGAGCAGGGCCATCCCTTCTGTGGCCTGGAGCAGCTCCGGGTCCACATTCTGAAGTGACGTTGTCACCATGGACTTGGACATTGTCACTGCCATTGTGCTGACAGTTACACTGGTCACCATTGTTTCCGCCTGTACACTCATTTCTCTGAGCTGAGTCTGTTGTTGCAGAGCAGGGGGCACTTCTGTTTTTGTTACTGGCTTCTCAACACTTGCAGCCGCAACACTAGTGGCCACTGACTCTGTGGACTGCTCAACACTGATCGCTTGAGTGTGGGAACAGACTGCGGCCTGCGCAGGGCTACGTGGTCTTTCCTCAGTGGAAGCAGGTACAATAGCTTGGGTAGACTCTGCCTCTGTCCCATGGTGAAGCGTCACACTCTCAGTCTTGATCGGTTGAAAGTCTGTGGGCGGAGCTTTAGAGCTAGCAAGGGGCTGGTCGATAGGCTGCATTCGCTCTGGCTCTGGTGTTGTCTGAGTGCTTGTTTCTATTGCCTGTTTTGCTACTGACTTTTCTGTGTCCTTTGCAGCTTTTGAGACAGAGGACGACTCCTCTTTGCTTGGTTCTGTAGACTTTTTCACATCTACCTCCTCCCTTGGCTTCCCACTCTGTGAAGACACTGAGACACTAGGTGACACAGAGGTGTGAACAGAAATGGTGGTGGTGACGGCAGCTCGTTCCTTGTCTCGCGACGACTCTGTCGTGGTTACCGTGTTCGATCCTGCTGACGAGGAAACCAGCCTCATCAGAGCTGGCTGGTCATAGATGTACTGGTACGGAGGATGCGGGTAGGGAAAGGGTCCATATGGGGGTTGACCAGCAACAGGAATCCCTGCCTGAAGATAGGCCTCCATAGCTGCCCTCCCAGCCTTCTCCAGGGCAGGATCTTCATGAGCCCAGGTGCGAGGCGTCCCACACTTCTCTGCTTGCTGCTGCTTCTCCTGGTCTTGTTTCCTCTTTTCTTCAGCTTCCCAGCGTTTCTGCTCCTCCTGCTGGAGGGAAAACCATAGAACACTTTTCACTCAAGTACAATTACGTTTTTCTAGAAATCAAATTATGCATGATGCATGAAAACAATCTTGCATTGTTTACCTTGGTTAAAACAACTGTAGTAACACAATGACTCACTCTCTGGTGTTGTGCTTGTTTCTATTGCCTGTTTTGCTACCGACTTTTCTGTGTCCTTTGCAGCTTTGCAGCACAATCTCTCAATGGCAGATATAGCAACTGTCTAGGCCTAAAATGTACAGTACCTGAGCATGGTGCTGGTGCAGGGCGATCTGGTACTGTTCAGCGTGCCGCAGCTCCTGTTGCCGCAGCAGCTCCATGTGCTGCTGATGCTGCTGGTGCTGCTGCGACATCAGCTGCAGGTGGTGGGCGTGCTGCAGGTGGCTGGGAGGCGGCGCCGAACCGGACGACCACACCAGCTGCTGCTGCCGCTCCAACATTTCTGTCACAAGAACAAAATGTTGTTTAAGTGGTGCTTTAGAGAAAAACATCCACTTTGGATTATAGTCTTTACAGCTGACATATTGTGATCTGTACAGTGTCCAGCAGAACTTCACAGTGTTAAAGATACCTTTTGATCAATTTTCAGCTGTTTGTACCTCACCCTTGCTGTAGGTATCATCAGCCCCAGTATTGCTAAAAAAGGATTCAAATTGTTCTGCTGGTGGCATCATCTTTCAATAATGAACTAGTGACCTTGATCATAACTATCATCAGTAAAGAAAAGTTGACCACCCAAAGGGATGTCTCTTCCTCACCCCTTCTCTGATGCCCACCTGGGTTAGCCAGTGGGGTTCCTGGCGGCACCAGTACCAGCCCGCCGGTGACTGGGTCCCGTGCCAGCTGCCAGCCTCCGTGCGGTGCCAGAGGAAGCGCCCCTGGCTCCAGGCCCACTCCTGGTGGGGGCGGGTGAGAGGAGAGCCCTGGGTACGGGTAATGGCTGAACCACATGGCAGGGGCTGGGCTCCCGCGGGTCACCATGTGGGGCGGGACATGGGGATGGGACGCCAAGCTGCTGGCCCAGGGGCTGTTGCTGGGGAGGCTGGCTCCTCCTGTAAGCAGACATTGTAATTCTAACTTAACTACAAATGCAATGCACCTGTTAAAGTTTAACTAACTCAGTTGGGAAGGGAACTGTACTTTTTGTTGAGTCTTTTCTGTGTCGTTACCATATGGCTCGTAATATGTACTGAATTAATCACATTCAGCATCTTTGGTTATTGAATATCAAGTTCTGAATGGTAAAAGGAAATAATGATCAGGCATTCACATACCTGTCACTACCAGATTCCCACTCAGATCATTCATGACCTCACGTGACCCCTGTGGCTTGGTGCGTAGAGCCATCTCGGCTGCCAGCTCTCTCTGCTCCCGCAGGAACTGTTCCCTGTCCTTGTCGTGGTGGGCAGACGGTGCACTCTGACATCTGTCGCCTTGAGCGCGAGACGGAATCTCTGACTCATCAGAGCTACTGTCTGCGTTTTCCGGTCTGCTGGCTCGCGTGCCTGAGGGTATCAAGTGTATGGTACGTGAGAAACTGCGGTAGAGTCTGGTAGTCAGATGTTGCTTCCCCCGATAAACAATAAAGCTTTGCTTTGAAGGCTGCTGGAATACACTGTTCCTCCTTTAGCTCCTTTTTCATGAACATAAATTTTTTTTCAGTCTCATTACCTTCATACATCAATGTCATACATACATGTAATACAGGTAAGCTAGAAATGTTGTAAATGTGTCTATAAGAAAAAGTCTAGTAGTTTAAAAGCCTGCTGTGAACATACTTATAAATCTCTTTATTTCCTAGCTTTGAAACAGATGCTCTCTCAACAATTCTATGCACAGTGGCAGCTCAGTTTGTAGCTTTGTTTTAACTTCAGGAAACCAGTTGAAATGTTTACATGTGATTCCTTTGAACTAATTCCTGTTGGCTGTATTTTATGTGTACCTCTGTCAGTAGCGGTGGCAGAGTTGCTGGCAGACTGCCCCGTCCCTGCAGGTGCTCCAGCATCAGGCGCCGCACCTTCAGTCCCTGCTCTCTGTTGTGCCACTGCTATCCCGACAGGGGGCCTCCTGCCTTCTGTCCCCTTTCCTGCCACTGGCGCAGAGTAAGGGCTGGTCTCTCCCACAGCAGGCACCTTCTCAGCCTTGTCCGATATTTGCAGCTTCTCTGTTTTCCTGTTTTCCCCTCTGGGTGTGTTTTCTTCAGCAGCTTCACTCTTTGAGCTAGGTACAGGGGAAGGAGTGGTTGACTTTGAGGTCTTTCCAGCCTTGGCAACGTCACGATGCTGGGGACTTGGTCTGTCCTGGTGTCTAGCCTTTTCCTGTGCAGATTCTCTGGGAGAATGTTCAGAAGTGGATGGCCCCTCTGGTTGAGATGAAGACCCTGAAGCTGGTTTTGTGTCCGGTTTCCCTGGTTCACTGGAACGATGCCTGTCATGGTTTGGGTCTTGGGAGAAAGGGGTGGGAGGCCAACTCCTTTCTAGAAAGCTTCTGTCTTTGTTGGGGTAGAATTCTAGGAATTTGGGATGATCAGGAGTTAAGTAGCCATGTTGTGCAGCCAGAGCTGCCATGTGTGAGGCAGCACTTGCACAGGACCCGGGCATGCGCCACTCGGGGTGCATTCTGGCACCCTCAGGGTGAAGTCCGCTCATCTGGCTCAAATGGCGCATCTCTGGTGCCTCTGAATGTGAGTAAACTGTTGCAGGGGCATCGTGCAAGGTGACCGCCGACCTCGGCTGGCCGTACTCATGGATGATGTCCCTGTATGGGTAGTCATGGATCCTGATCATGTCCTTCTGGGGCCCAGCAGCACCTGGAGCAGTGTCCTTGTCTCTCCTATCTTGAGAAGGGGTGTTTCCTGACGTCCTACCAGCACTTTGTTCACTACTAGATGAAGATTTCGAGCTTTCTTCAGACTTTCTATCAGAATTCGGACTGTGTCTCCTGCTGCTTGGCTCACTAGAAGCCTTAGTTCTCTCACCGTTTGGAGCAGCACGAGGTTCTGCCACTCTGCTAGCAGCATGACCGTTCAGTTCTGAAGGACCCCTGGCATCTCCAACTGGAAGTGCAGGCACTTCTGTTCTGGAATTCGAACTGTCAGTCCCACTCCCTGACTTGTCTGAACCTCCTGCCTCAGACGTTTTATTCACGGGGCTATTGCTGCGTGACTTGTCCTGGTGTGCGGAGGACTTCAGTTTCCGAGCTAAGAATGTGTTTGGCTGCTCTCCATTCTCCAAAGGAGGAATGTATGTCTGAGCACACACTAGACTCTTACGTGTTTCCTTCTCAGGCTGAGCTTGGATGGAATGTGAGTAATATGTCATCCTGGGCTGGAAACTGCTAGATGTGGTTGTCACTGTTGTCACTGGAAAGGAGAAGCAGCAATCTTGAAATGGAGCTGAGACAAGCACTATACACAACTCTTAAGTGGTTTTCTATTTGTTATATCACGGGAAAGGGATGTGCTTAGAGCTTCAAATACAATAAAACAATAAGCTAGTCAATATCTAATTTCACACAAAGGTTGTGCAGAACTCAACCTTTTACTGATGGTGTTCGCTCGGCTGGGTAATTATCTGAATTTGTTCCAAGTAGATAGATAGCTGGGCAACTTGATACATGTGGAGAATTTATCAGGAAAGAGGAGGATCTCTTGGCTTTGTCATAAAATCATTTTTTTGACTGGGAATAAGAAGTATTGACTGGGAGTGCTTTTTGCTACCATGCAACTACAAGTATAGTCTGTCTTCTTGGTCTTGCTCTAGATTGCAAATAGATGTACGAGACATGATGTAAACCTACCTGACTTCCCATTGCCATGTTGTGAGGACTGGGACTTGTGTGTAGGTGCAACAGTGTGCACTGGTGCTGCAGTAGTAGTAGCACTATTGCTAGTCCCTGCCATGCCCACCTCCCCACTGCTGCCATGTTCAGTCTGACCCAACTTACTACTGTCTGTTGGGGTGGGTTTGGGGGGCTCTTTCGAGTGCAAGTCTGGACTCCTTGCATGAGCTTTCTTTTTGTCCAGAACAGACATGGGTATTGTGTTCTTTTTCTCTGTAGCTGTTAACTTCACTGCACTGTCCCCATCACTTCTTGCACTGCTGTGTCCAGAACTTGTCTTCTCTGAACTGCTAGAAGAAGTTTCCTTCTTTGATGAATCTGACATGTTTGTTGCGTTAGATTTCGAATCATGTTTACTCGAAGTGTCGCCATGTTTGGCATGATTGCTGTCACTGGAGGACCTGTTTTCCTCAGTCTTAACAGTTCTTTCCCTCTCCTTGCTGCTGTGGTCCCGGCTAGATCGTTCAGACTCTTTAGGTTGAGAAGATTTTAGTGACCTGGATACATCTTTCTGGTCTGGAGCTTGGGACACACTGGCACTGGCAGCACTGTGGCGTGACGTGGCGTGGAGATGTAACCCACCGAAGCCTGGTGACCCATGGCTTCCATTCATTAATCCTACAACAGATAAACAAACAAAGAAAAATTCATTACAGGCAATACCACTTTTTTTATTAATAATTAACAGTTCAAAAGTCGTTTGACTGCATAAAAGAATTTGCAATTAGCTTAAGTTCAACAAAAGTTAATCACTCGCCATATATGGCAAAATAATCTTTTATGGAAAAACTCCGGTGAGAGACCATTCGGCTTGTGGTAAATAAGAATTCGTACCTTAGAGGACTGATAGAAATTTCGGATGAACATTTCTTAAAACAACGACTATAATAAAACGTAAAGAAGACAACAGACGTACCTTTTCCCGCCTCATACAATCTGGCCAGGACGCTGCTCTGCGGCTGGGAGCTGGCGGGGCCGCTGTGCAGGTACTGGCTGAAGAGCGGCCCGTTCTGGTCGTGCGGCTGCAGCGGAGCCATGGAGGGGTGGAAGTGTCCCGGGTACATGCCACCTGCCGACAAGCGAGAAAACCCCGCTGAAACAACAACGCAAAAGTATGAAGTACATGAACATATCTTTGGTTAGTCAAATTTGTAAGATAGATTTGTAAGGTAATTTTTGTGTAGTATTAACATTTTTGTTGTGAAAAATGCGTTAAAATCTATGCATTACAGAGACTATTTTAACAGCCAACGTTACGAGTAAATTGTACTTGCCGACTTTAAATTAAGTCACAAAATGTTGACAAATGTTTCTTTAGGACTTAAGTTAAAAGGTACGGAGGCAACAAGCAAACGCGTTTTTTTTACACGCGGCGTCGGTCAAACAACAATAGTGTGGGAAATCTAACACACGAACAGGGCGGCGAGTCAAAGCACTTTTGGGGTCTACGGATGTCCGCTCTACTCGGTAGAGTCGGCGCTTTGATTGAAAATGTTTTCTTCTTTCTGTGATATCTTTCTTTCAATCGAAGCAAAAACATGCATAAGTAGATATATGCAAGTGTAAACTAAGCTAGAGTTGGAAGATAATTGCGAAATACGCATTCTGTAAACCCCCTGGTTGGCCCCAGTTTGTTGCGCGACCGACGGGAAGGTCCCGTGCTATTTTTAGAGCATGACGTTTGAGGACAGACTATTTAGTAAAAGGGGTGGGCAAAACGTCTCTGTGGAGGGTACTTCATTTATGGGTACTTTTGATCTTTCAATATTGATACCACTTCTTCTGATATTGATAACTATGGATAGTAAGACCATTTACTCTTCACGATATTTACATGATAAATATTATTTGTCAAATCTACAGTTTTTGAGGACTGCGTATTTCAAAGAACACAAAACACAATATTAGTATATACTTACAACCATTTATTTTATGAAAGTTGTTTTCTTTTTTATTTCAGAGTCCACAACACGAAAGAAGAAGAAGAACGGAACAACTACTGAAGACTACGGAAACAGCAAGTTAAATGATTCGTTATATTTTTTTATCAATATCCGACATTTGATGCCTCCCTCGAAGCATGACTTTCCTTCTCGCCATATCGCATGTATGTAAAACCTGTTGTTAGTGTGACAGGGTTCTTCGTTATTGCAGGGCGTTAGTAGGACGCAATCGAGACATGTCCTGTCAATCTAGCCTCCACCAGGCCTTCCTACGGGGGCACGGATCGTAGAATTCGGCAAAAGAAGGGAATAGCTGGTCAGTAGAGTCGGTCAGTCAACCTCAAGGCGGCCAGACTCCCCTAGCAAATATCTCCCTGGTAGAGACTACTGTCAATCAATGTCTTCTGCTGGTCAAACAGACGACATCGGCAACATGATCCACGTGCAAACTGCCGCAGGAGGGCATGTGGGAGTGGCCAGGATCCGGGAATGAGATCTGCAGACGCCTCACGGTTGTCAGTTTACGATTACTTTCAAAGCTGGCATTTGAAGTCCATCAGTATTCACGTCATTACATACCAGTGTTTGATTCCGACAGCTTAGATCGCATAATGTAAAACTTTTTTTAAAGTATTTGGTCAGGAATGACCGGGTTCTGCTGGACCTGGGAACATCTGTAAACGAAGAGTTATTAGAATTATACTGGTTATGCCAAAAAGGTGGGGAGAATCGACCTGTAAATAACTGCTTATCGTGGCCATTACTGACACACTGCTTTTCTCTGCGGGCCACACAATTTTTACGATTCAACTGTCTCATTTTTGCCTGACAAAATTCGTATCTACGTCGCTGTCCAACCAACTGATCGCGAGCAAAAAAAGGACATATCGACAATCAAAACCGCCCGGAACCAGTGCAGTTCTCATCCAAGGAGCGGTTACTAACAGCCACTCTTCCAGCTGCTTTCAAAATCCAACAACACATCGCATATCTCAAAATCTCGTTGAGCGAAACATGGAAGTATTCCTCGAGGCCAGTAGTACGTACGCCGTTAGCAAGTAATCGGAAAAGATTTCCCGTCCGCCTGGCTGGCTATTACTTTTAGCACCGCAGTCAGGTGCATCTATATAGCATACCCCAGCTAGCTTCACGTTCAGGCAAATGAACATTGCGCAGACTTCAATATGCACGCGATAATCACCTCACAGATCGTCGGGTTTAATATCCATCTTGTTTGAAGGTCCAGTAGTTTTCTTTATTTAGTTTAATGATGATGATTATTCTTGATTAAAGTCTAATTTCTCGCAGTTTGCCAAGTATTGGCACCAGCGAGAAAGCAGGCCGCCTTCACGCCTACATTTAAGTACGTCGTACTTCTACTTTCGGCAAACGTAATTTGTATTCACAGCACATGGAACTGCGTCGTGCCTTACCATACGAGGCACCACGAAACTGTAAACTGTACGTTTTTATCTGGCACTTATGCGATTGGTTTACAGACGGATCCAGCCTTGAACTCCCCCCTTGTCTATACATTTCTACTTGTAGTAAGTTGCACGCTTTATTCTAAGCAGTGACGTCCAAAGTTTCTGTAGAAACCTTCGTTCCACAAATCCTTCTGAGGACGTGGACGCCAGAGAGAACATCCATGAGATTGCGCGGCTTTACGTTCTTACATGAAGTGTCCTCTTGTCGTTCCCATTTGGCAAAGTTGTGTCTCCTTAGTGTTACCTTTTGACCCATGTGCGAGACGCAGCTTGTGGGCTTTAATGCCAAAGTTGGAAGTTGAAAGTAAACAAACTTGGCTAAGATTGGAACTTCCTTCTTTAGCCACATGGGACACGTTACATCACATTTCCTGTCCAGAGCTGCAGGGGGAAATTACCACACGGTGCTATCACTTTCTCACTTCTTTATGTCATATAAAAGTATTCAATGCCAAGTTTTCTTTATATGGTGAAGGAAGCTACCGTAGGAGAAGACTTGAATGTTTGATGTCATTTAAAGTAAAACGATAGTGAAGTAATGCAACTGTAAATTTTAGTATGCACATTAAGTGGCCGCCTGGCATTCCCCTGTTGACGAGAGATAGGAAGAATCGTCGGCGCGAGGTTTTCTTTATCACCCGCAGGAGTCGGCCGCCAGGCAGCGATGCTTTCTCTACAATTTATAGACGATGTCCTAAACAGCTATCTGAAACAGTTCCTACAAGTTTCAAAAGAAAACACAAAGTACCTGTGGGTACATGTAAATCAAAAGCGGCCTACGTCTATGGTGGTTTTGTGATTCAGGTAAATGAATAGCCTTAGATATCGTGACTGTAAACAAAGAAGGTAAGAACAACTTCACAATGTCAACTCCTTTGAGACTTACGAAAGTCTGCACGGTAAGCTTACCTTCCATGGTGGACGGGTGCGGCCAGGGATACTGCATGGGGACGCCGGGCTTGTAGGCTTCCGCGGGCGGCTGGTGCTGTGGCGGCGCTCCGCCGCTCAGGTACCCCGCCAGAAAGGGATAGCTGCTCCCCGCTGGAGTAACGACAGAACACAACGGGCGTTAGACGTTATATGTATGATACATTTTAACTGTGACATTCTTTAGTATTTACTATGAAACATCCCACCAACACCCTATAATTCCACACTGTCCAGAATCTCAGCAATTATGAACTCCAAGTTCGCAACCTTTACATTCGATAGATTTCTAGTTCTCCTGCCCCGTACCTCCGCACCAGAAAGGGTGAAAGTCGGTTATAATTGCAATCTGTAGGCAGGGTTTTATGTATTGTGCGAAGTTGCAATGTGGCTAACGTAACTACATCATTAGTGAAAAATGCATGAACAGGGACCACACGACTGCAGACGCATTAGCCATTTGTGCCCATATTGGAGAGCAAATGTTACATGGTTGAGTTACAGTCGTGAATACAGCAATATATATTAATGGAAATGCGCGCTCACAGCGTTTGTAGTGTTTGTAGCTTTGATAGAAAGGTTACTTGAAAGATACATATCAGACACGTAAAGTAGGCTCGGAGTTGCTTTACAGCAACGAATACGTGAGACCGGGGTCAGTCCACTGTGAAGACCTTTCTTCGTAAAGAATGACACTTTTTTCAAGGTCATTTTCAAGGTATTCATTTATTCAGTTTGCAGCCAAGTCCACCTTGAGGCGAGCCTGGCCTGACGTATCTCATGTAAGACTCCTTACTTTTGTCCATATCACTTCAGTGGACGTCAACAGAGACGCTGGTGATTACCAAGTACCGTTGTTGGCTTCTCTGTCATAACTCATGGGATTTTCTATGCACTACAAGCAACAAAGCGTCCATTGAGAAACCAGGTAACGCGTGTGGCAAACACGCTCCCGCGGCCAGTCGGCTTCGACGCAGGATCACTCGCAGATTCCGCCTAACAAATGTGGAGGGATTTGACGTGAAAAGGCAGGAGGTTCGTCCAAACATGCGAGGAACTTTTACGTACGTCAAAAACATGATGCCAAAGGATTTAGACCTCATCATCGCGTCTATACATTTCATACGTTGTCTATTTGAGATGGACACGCTGAAATCGGACCCTTGCTGCTTTCCGTGGGGCCTTGGCGGCAATGCCAGATCCATCAGTGCGCGGTGACAAATGAGCAAATTCGTGGACAACTGAACTGCAGGCACCCCTGTTTCCAACCGAGACGACTCGATTCCACGCAATATTTCCCTATGCATATATATTTCCAATGCGGCTTCGGCGGGCGGCATGGAAAAACAAAACGCTGGGGAAACTGTTTAACATTCCACGTTCACAATCCGTAATATATGCGGTTGTGTAAGGTAATTATTAGTGCAGTATTCAAAATCGCGCCATTGACATTTTTAATACCGGCGCTCGGAGGATGGAAAACGCCGATGTTTGTTATCGTTTGCTTCCCTGTGAAACAGCTAAAGGAAGAGGAAGAGCACGGATACACGTATTGTATATTTCTTCCCAAACTCGTTATCAGAGGTTTCCACTGCGAAGCCCGGCAGGAAGAGGCTCGGTCACCTACCGGCTGCAGCACGATACCGCCCAGCAACGTAAATCTGCCATCTCTCTAGTCGTCACAGTCGTCAATGTGTCTACTACACATTGTTTTAGAGCCAGCAGTGCATAATCTAAGGTCATGTTACCGAAAAAAGCTACGACGTAGGGTCGTGTCCTCGTGCGAACGGTGCGCGGCTGTGGTGTGAGATGTATGAATCATCTCGAGATACGGAAACCCCGCGGAGGGAGAAGGCCCCATCTGGAGTCAAGGATGTCACAACCTGGCTACAGACCCTTTTCAGTCACCAGCATGACCTAATGACCCGGAGAAAGCAGGGCACCGGGGGCGCCGACCCGCTCCCCAGCGGACAGGATGGGCACTTGCCCCGCCTGCATATAGATGCGCACGTGGCAAGCCTCAATATTGACATTTCACAACACAGTACGGGCTGGTTCGTTTGATCTAAACCATTTCTACTGATTAGTTTTGGGGTTAAGGGAATAACAAAGCTGGATGTTGGTGACATTTTCGTGACACTTCAGACATTTCTTTTCATATATTTAATTCTTATTCTACACGTATAATTAAGAGGAAAAAACTCTAATCTAACTTGCGGTCAGGGAATTGGTGTGCGCGCAGTGTCGAAGGCAGCGCGTCTTGAAGTCCGCCCTTTTCCAGACAACCCTTTCCTCGGTGGAAAGGTCGCATCAGGCGCCCGGGCCTGAGTACTAGTAATGGTCATTACCTGCTCGTATGAAAGTTGATATTGTCGGCATTTCGAGCAGGATGATACACCGACGGCCAAGGAGAGTCGAACTCAAATTGGTTGCAACAAAATGTTATAAACTGACCGAGAAAAAACAAACATAAACTTGACTTCATTTTTTTCATGGAAGCATAGTGTAAAATATAACACAAGCTTGTTCTTGTAAATTTATTCAAATAGTTATCATTTAAGGCGGTTGTCCGAAATCGAAATGTTTAAAAACAACTGCGGCATCGCCCCCGCAATCCAAAGTAAATGTCAGTATTTCGCCGCAAGCGTATCTCCACATATTATTAAAGAGCCCGACAGTGACGTGCACGCCGCATGAGGTCCGCGTGAAAAACTCTATAATTCACACAATAATATCAGACTTTATCTCCCTGCAGTAGCTTGTAAAGGATATTAAGGCGATCAATCGCAGAAAACCACGCCGCTAATTCCATCCGAAATTGTTCATACGCTGCTACACATCCAATGACTTGCGGTTGCCTCTTTATGATACGTCTTACGTCCCCGATGCCATTCCTCCCATGTAAGTATGATTGATTCCCCAACTTAGCCGACAACAGTTGAAGCCTCTTCAAGCTGGCCACATTCATGACATTCTACACCAGGCTTTCAAGCGTATTTTTCGGGCATCAAAAGCGTAGCTATGATCCCTAGACTTATAAACGTATTACTTGCGATCGTACCATGATATTTTTTTGTGACGTGACCCAAACAACCTTCTTCTCAAAGGCCAATCACACATCGTTTCACTGACGACAGTAACACATTAATCGCCCATCTTTTTGTTAACTTGCTGCGTTCAACGAACTCAAGTTACGAAGCATCTTTCAGTATATAAAACGCTCACGTAATATTCTGTTCCATCTGTAGTTTTTTCCCGACACAAGTATGTTTTCAGGGAAAGAAATCACTATAATATCAGATCGCTCGTTTGCCGTTATTGTCTCCCTAAACTTTATATCGAAGAGTTGCTGGGAGCGAATGGTTCAATCATAGATTCATGTACGTCGTGGATAGCTGTGACGGCAGACTCGAAGTCTCTGTCCAGCTCCTCTGGGACGGCAAATAATTGCACAAATTGTGCATTACATGGTCGTATTTCGCCGGCAAGTATAGTACGGGGATAAACAGTCTAACTGGCCCCCTCCTCCTTCCTTACAGCCTGGTGAAATGACAGTGTTTTTTTACGTCGTTTAGAGCCAGCCAGACGTGAGTCTCACAGCTCATGCCGAGCGTTCATATGCAACACTACAGCGGAATCCCACAACAACCTGTTGTGAGCTAATGGGTAAGAATCTCGTGGGATTTGACGAGAGTGTGAGTCATAAAACCGCAAAAATCGATTGCTGAAACATGATGTGGAGTTGTATGTGCAGCCAAGAGGGGAGAGGAATACGGTGTTAGCAAGCACAGCGCACCTCTACCTGATTCTGGGCGCTTTACAGCCCAACAGGGATCTCCTGCTCTGGGATACAGGTCGTTAGTTCCGCAGGAACTCCGGCTATACTTTCTCTTGACTCTAAAGACGTACGTCATTTGTGAATAATTTTCATCAGCGTATGGGCCTTGCAAGACCACCGCAATGGTACATCTGCACTTCTGCTGTTGTTCGACAGTCTCCGTACGGGGAGCGTTGTATACGGCGAAAATCTGTGACTTCAACAAAATTATTAAACAGGCTTTGAGCTTCATTTTTACCTGGCCCCATTGCTGCCTCATAGCCGACTGTTTCACACCTGGTCGTGTTGGGAAGAATAAAATCAAGACCAGACAATCTGCGGTGGTCGCTGGACTTCCGAGTCTTTTACAACATTTTCAGCGAAATGTCTTTTTTCCTTCCTTTCAGCGAGTACAGGCATGAGATAGCAAAACTATGGTCACCAACGCAACTTGTATTTGTCATAGCTAGTTTTACCGTTTTACCGTTTTGCCTTTCTTTCTTGTCACGTAATACCGCTTGAATGGCCACGTTAAAATGCCAACCATTCATCCTCAACACCTGGTTCCTATAAGCATACTGCCTCCTTTGTTAGTGAGTTTCCCTCTTTCTTGTTCCTAAACACGGAAGGGCTGTTGGCCGAACTGGTAAGAAAACAAAGGGTTTTGTTTCCGTCTGGTCGATTGAAAACGTGACTGACTGACGTGACGGAAACCAGTCCTTTCTTGCTTCAGATGTAAGGAGGGCGGTGCGATTCTCTACCGGTACAGAAATAGAAAAGATCTGCCCCTCGCCCTGCAATATTTACGTGTCTGCTGGTGCGTTTTTGTCCACTCCGTTACCACATTTTTATCCCCGAGTACAAATAAAAGATTCCTCATGCGCAAGGGTACTGAATGTGCCTTAGTTGTCCTCGGTGCTTTTAAACGAACGCCCCGGGTCTCTCCAAAAGACCGACCCCGTGTCTGAGCCACCTCCGCAGACGGCTGCAGCTCACAGGGTGACCCGGCTTCAGGGGGAAACGGTGACGTACCTCACCCTGGAGGCTTCCCTAATCTGGTGTATATAGTGGAGAGGGTTTATGCAAGGGGGCGTTGTGGGCCTCGCGAGGGACATCAACTGGCGCTAACCGACCCAATAGGAATCAGGCGGGACTTTCCACAGGTTTTACAGCACGGACGGCGGAACGCATGTGGAGCAGACGAGTCACGAACAGCGCCAACTGTAGTCTGCGCGTTGGAATCACGGCACGCCAGACCTTATCTTGGACAAAACTGGGAATTGCAGAGTAGAAACTCGTGAGAATGGCAAATGAAAATCGTGCTCGCAACATCTACTTCACTAGTTTTCCAATTAACAAAGTTACATTGCCTTTACTGTGAGAACTTCAACTGTATCGGGCCCGCCTTTGAAGACTAGCCATGAATATTGCAAAATAGACGTTGACTGAGCGTCTCTTATGTGGATTTATGATGTCACAAAAACAGTACCAAATGCCCTTATCATTCTTCTCCAGATTTTGTAGAGAAATGTCAAAAGAGTTGGCCTAGCTGAATATCTTTTTGTTCCAACTAAACTGTGCTTTGTACCGGTGTTATACAGTAAAGCAAAGGGTTTCAGCTATCTGACTAATACACCTGCTGTAGGATACAAAGCTCTTGCATACGTCTCCGAGATTTCTCTGGCCTGATCAGACATTTACAGATTGCCCCTCGAGGACTATCCAGTCAGAAACAAAAACAGAAGCTAATGATTTGCTGGCTGCGGGAACGACGAATTCTTTTCAAAAGGACGTATGTTATTCTGTGATTTTGTTGTGGAGATCTGATGTAGACGGCGGTTCTGTTTTTGTGATTTCTAATTTTGCATTATATATCTATAGGTATATGACTGTGCTCTTCTTGGGATTGTTTTAAACTGATAAAACAGCAAAAATAATGATTTCATGTTGTCATCAAAAGCAATAAAATTGGGGTTTATGCGCTTCTTTGTAAATGTCTTTGAGCAAATAGGAAACATCCTTTCTCTTAGCCCCGTAGTCATAACAATGTCTTTCTTTGCGTGTTTCCCAGAACATGCGTGCGGTGCATACTAGTATGAAACACGGTCTACCTGGGAATGTCAATGCGGTTGAAAGTTCGACATCAATGGTCCAACGGTTGTCTGGCGATAAAGTACTGTACGTAGCAGGGCCAGGCGCACAGGTCTTTGAAATCTCTCCGGCTTGTCGTGCTTCACCAGGCGACAGCGACAAGCCCACAGCTCGAGAGAGAAGAAATATCGAAGCGTACGGCTCGCATGCAAACCAAGGGATTAGTGTAAGCCAACCGATCTAATGGAAACGTTCTATTTTTTCCAGTTACACAAGGGCCCCTGTTGGACTTATCCGTGAATGCCAGCGCTTAGTTGGTTTCTGAGAATGTATCGACTTGCACAACGACCATAGCGAGTAAGAAACGACTGCAACTAAGGAACAAATCTCACCAACCGTCAGGACAACACGTTTACATAAATCCAAAGCTGCTTTTGTGTGAGTTAATCTGTTTATCTACGGTACAGAACCATTTTTGTACCTTCTGATTAAAGTCACAGTCCTCCTTAGCACAGTACGAACACAGAAGCGGAAGCAACCAGAGGAAGGGAAGTAACAGAAACGAGCACTGCACAATACCGACTTGCCTAATGCATTCCAAAGTTGGAACGTACAACACTGAGCCTTTTGAAAACTTGACCTAAAAGTGACAAAACGCGGTATCTGCACAGTGCGTTCCACAGATACTGAACAAGGAAATATAGGTTTGGTGTGTCAGATGGGTGTCCAGTGCCGGTTGTCATGTAAACCGGACGTAAGTAAGAAGAGAAGTTGTAGCTGGCAGACCCATAGATATATATATACACATGGTCAAAATGTCTGCGAAAAAAAAACGGTTCCCATTCTTTCGTCTGCTTTTTGCGTCTAGCTGCTTGAGTTTCCTTCCGTCACGAAACATCATCGGGGAGGCGTGTCACCTCACGACGTCGGATAGACAAGTCTCAAGAGATCGTGTTACAGTTATATCATAGGAATATCAACAATTGCGTTTTATAAAAGGAGACAAGAGAAGCCATATCGAGATTAGGCCACACACTCACTAAATATTCCTGGTCTGTTCCTTCAATGTACAGAGCTACAATATAGAGGGGCTCTATTTGGGTTGATAGCGTGCACAGGACGAAAAGTCGCCGGGACGGCAGGAGCTTAGCACCGTTGTCCGCTTCAGGCCGCGACGGCAGGTCTCGTGATAGCTTGTTGTCAGAGTTTTCTTCACGTCGCAAATGACGTATTCCCTCTAGTAACGTATTAGACTAAAAGCGTGTACGTACTTGAACTAGCAAGGAGTGCACTTGTGCTTCAAGAATGTATGTCCACTTGCGACGCTATGTCATGGGACATGACGTGCGAATGTCTCACAACTATGCACTTGACTTCGTTGACAATAGATCGTTGGCCTTTTAAATTTGAAAATCAAAACAACATAATCTTTAAACTCGGGAAGCTAAGTCTGCATGGGGAGGGGGGTTTCAGACGTATGGGCTTACAAATACAAGCAGATTGATGGAGAACACACAAGCAAAATGTACAGTGCAAAAATGAAGCCTGGAGCACAATCGGTTGAATTGGCTAGCGCTGCTCGAGGAAACCTTTGGCCATTTTCTCCACATCACTACCAAAATATTGCCTCTGGAAGAGCGATAAGCCGTTGGTCTTGTATCGATTTCGCCATGGAGGCAGCGCAGCCCCTTTCCCATGACAATGCAGCCGCGTTGTGTATATAGTCAGAACCTTTGAACCTCCCTCTTGCTACCGGACACTGCGCGGAGAAAACAAAAAATCTGAGTCAATATTTTCCTACCAAGCCTTAGGCACACATTCACACATGACGACATGGTACACACGTCTATCATGGGACCGTATTGTGGATGTGAACGTTTTTTGTGCCAACGCAGAATGGATCTTGTCTCTGTAGAAATATTCAAATAGGTATCAGCTTGTTCCCATCTTCTTTTCATTCGCGATTGTACTGTCCATGGCGACAACTGGGATTGAGAATAAGATTCTACAAGACCCCTATTCATCCTCTTTTGCCAGTTTAGACACAAGTTATTTGTGTGAGTGCATGGTCTCAGCTTCCCAATCGTCCTACGTGTAGCGACAAGCTTTACGGAACATGAATAGACGGCGTTTCTATTCAGATTATCCGTTCCAAGGCGAAGATTTGTTTCTTTTGTGCCGAAGCTACAGTGCAACATTTCAATGTGTATTACCACACGCAAAGGGCACTTGGTTCGACAGATATTGGGCGCAAATAAAAACTGATCTGCGATATTTATACAGTATTTGTATTGCTATGCATGCTGATAAATTTTTCAAGGTTACTGTGCGCTCTATTCATTACTATTCTGCTCACGGTAGGAAATTACCGCTTCTTTGCAATAATTGGGATCTTTCCAGAAGATTATGTTTCCACATTTATTTCTAGCCGCCATCGAACTTCTGCATTTGCTCTACTTTACGAGGGGGAATTTTGCGCACGGCTGAGGTATTTGTTCCTATTCCGAATCTGATAGGGAGGAAATTGTGCTTTTTGACGAAGTGTTTTACGATAGAGTCGATTGATCTTTCGCACTTACTCCTCACTACGTTGCGATCAATATTCACGGCATTCCTGACAGTTGATCTAGAACTAGAAGTCAACACCCCGGCTCGCCAAGCAGTGTGAGAATTGTACATGCAAATCCTTCTCGCAACAGCTGTTGTTGAAGTTTTGGAAGGCGGATTTACTTCTGAGGCAATCCACAGATAGCGTCTGGTCGTTTGGGAGGTTTGTTCTCCGTTTGTCGGGGGATGCTTTGGGTCGGTGACGGCATCGATGTTACGTACCGAACGACCCGTCTAATCCGGTCGGTCGATGAGCGCGCAACATCCGAGGGTGTCCTGTGGGACTCGCGCTACTCCCCCTCCCAATGACACGTGCCGACAACTGCGGCGACCTTTTTAGATGGCAGTTTCAGGCGGGGCAGTTTTGAAGAAGGAAATTTACAAGTGAAATAAACCCCAAAAGACGGTCCGCTCAAGCCTCTCCACCTTTGTGGAAGACCACTCTCTATATTAATGCCATGAATAAAGCTCCGCCTCGGGGCTGAATAAAGACTGCCTTCACAATATACACACAAAGCTTGCGGTAGGAAAGGATGACGAGATCCTCCCCCACACTTTTTGTCGATAGAGAAAATATACTGCGTTTGTTAGGCTAGTTTCCATATCGCGACCACAAAACAACAGCATTTTAATAGGAAAACGAGGATTTTTATCCTTTTTTTCTTTCACTAATTGGACATCGCTTTTTTTCGCTTCCCGTATTGACGAGTGACCACAGACGTGTGTTTGCAGCACGCCGTTTTCTCGCAGTGACTTGCGATCGCGTTTTTTCCTCGGCAGTTGTTGACATGCGACAGTACAGTACACATCTGCACACTCCGACAGCAGACCTCCATAAAACTGTCCTTACCAGACGGGCAGTGTACCCTTCGGGCATGTCATGACTAAAATAAGATACACAGACAACAAGCAGCACATGCTCTTGTTTTTTCAAAATTCTATTTCGAATGCCCTCCATCAATGATTTTGACAACAAAAAAATTTCATTAGAAAGTCCTTGCAGAAGATACACGGGTTGTTCTACATTATCTCCTGCAGCTTAGAAAATGTCCTATATTCCCTCCCCTGTCTCAATTTGACACACGGCACTAGCTCTGTGCACATCAATATTTTGCGATGCCAAGCTGAATAATTCTCCATCGCCTGCAGGTCTGATTAGACTGGAAAGGGGATTTTCTTCATTCAGCCATTTTTCCGTAGCAAGCGACCGGAAAGTATTTCGCTCCCGAGGATGGCAGGAGCGCTCAGACGCTCGTTTTGTCCTAATGACCTCCGTGTCCCCGGGGGAAACCCGCCGGGAGAGGTCGTTTGCCCGCAGAGTTGTCTCCGGGTCGGGCGGGCGCTCGCCGCATGCATGACGCTAGCCAACCGGAACGTTCCCGCGCGCCCTCGTGCTGATGACCTGGCTTGTCGGCAGCGCCGGGTCGTGCGCGGCGGCTTGTCATTTTAATATTTAAAAGTCACCGTGTGCTTCACACAAATCTGTGGAGAAATACATTATTTTTTATCCGGCAAAATAGAGATTAGATCACTAGAGACAAATTTGTTCGAACAGAAATCTCTACCTGAAGTTCACCATGATAACTGTCAAAAGAATGCTGAGCTGAGTGAATACAGCAACATTCTTTTCTAAATGCTGCTAGTCTTTTACTTCATTCCTGTCCTCTTGATTTCACCAAGGACACAGGTACAGACACAATTTGTTCAAACTACACTGTCGATTCTCGGGTTCAAAATGTCTGCATGTAATCTGAGGGTGTAGCTGCCACGCAACCTCATTTGCGCCATTTTTCAAAATATACAGGTATCTTGGGAGAAAATGAGACACAGAGAAACCAATTTTTCCAATAATTCTATTTCGACAATCAAAATATCTCTTTTCCACGTCGAGTATCGATCAGAAATGATTTGTGGTTCCCATGGCGACTCGATGAAGTTTCCTGAATCTTGTTATTTTGTAACAGAAGAAAAGCGCCCCTTGGACCCAGCTGTGGCTGACGTTATCGAGCGCACTCCTACCTCGTACCTGTGGTAAACAGCTAAAAATAACGGTGTGGTGTCTGAAAACATGCCAAGAACAAAAGTACCAGACCGAGATCAGCCGACACCCGGCGACTGGATCAACTCTCCGCGGAGCCGTAAACATCACGAGCTCGCATGGAAATTATATTTCTTCTTTCCCATGAAAGGGGTCGTGCTGATGCGTTGGCGTGATTGATCTACATCGTCCTCCTGATCCTCCAAATTAGGTTTGGTGGATTTGGGACGGTTAACGGTATCTTTAGGGACTGGACGAGATATCGACTTACCCCCTCGTAAACTGAATCAGCAGTCTGGTTTTCCAAAACGACAACGGGACGGTCACTTCTTTGTTTCGTGCAAGGAAAGGTGTGGTAGTGGTCGAACGAAAAGATTTTAGAGCCAGGTTATTTGAGTCAACACAACAGGAGAAAATCTCCTGAACAGAGCAGTATTTTGTGGGTTATGTAACCATAGAATTTAGAAAGCCATTTTCTTCGTCAACAGGAAACAACTGCAGAAGAGAGAAGAAACAGTCGAATACACTCTCCCTCCTTCGGTGGGGCGTAGATATTGGAACACCTCCTTGTGTAATGGACGCTGGACTAATGGGCTTTCAATGAGATTAATGTACTTTGTTGGGCTCTGAAATTAGATTTAGGGTCTTTGTGTTTGCAAAACGCTTACAAGTCTTCCGCGTCGGTACGAAACATCCACGGGACGAGAAATGACCATTTGATGAAGTAATAAGTGTTTCAGGCCTGACCAGTGATTAGATGCGAAATGCCATACAGAAGTTCCAAGGTTTTGTGGAGTCAAAAAGTTGAAAACGTATTACGGTATTGTCTCCACTGCACTGGTTACACAGTCACAGGCTGATATGTTTGGAAGTTGTAACAGACAATACTGTAGAAAAATATGCCTAGAAAATGGAGGAATTCTAAACAACTTCTCGAGAATCATGCAGGATAATTATCAACATAATCAAGAGAAGGAGATACGATCCTTACAAAGGTAAGAGTGAGGTAGGAACTGTACGTAAATAAATCTGAGTTGGTTCTCACAATAACTGTTCAACTGAGGACAAACAACTCCCCAAAAGGTCGTCTTATGTTATGTCATATTCAGGTGCAACATGAACCGGCTGCGCGATATTCACACCCAAACAACACGAACAGTCACATATCGGGCATTTCTAGCTCTGGCGAAACCAGAGCTCCGAGAACTCTGGGCTACACTCCAGCTTCTCAACTCAAGCTTCGCACAAGATGACATTCAGCTTCCATATCTGTAATGTAAACTTGCCAATAGGACGGAGTGCTTTACGGGTCCTAAACAACAAGAACAAAACACTTGAAGATGTGAAGACCAGAATAGTACCGGCTGGAATAGTACAAATCTCCCTCTAATACTTTTCTGCATTATATACACGTATCTTGTACAAGTGTTTCTTGCTCTGATGTTATCTGAGCTAGTTTGTGTACCTGGCTCAAGCGGGCATGAATATACAGCCAAGTCTCAGTTGTCACCAAGAATAGGACAAGAGGTATACAGTCATTTTTGCCTTACAGTTGCGCTCTATTGTCTCCCTTCACAACATATAACTACACGTCAACTTCCCTTGCACTATGGTATCTCCTATGTCCTCCTACCATTTTGAGTGGTGTGCTTGAAACTGATTTATTTAGAGTTCCGGAAAACTACTAGTGTCTGGTTCCTCTCTTTTCAAGTTCTTCCTCTTTTGTTTCGACAAAGTTAATGAACAACAGGGCGTTCTTGAACTGTTGAAGCCGAAGTACGGACATGAATAGTGCCTGAATATCGGCAGTTGAACTTTCGCAAGCATTTATCCTTGAGTCGAGGAATACCAATGTGAGAAACCTGACTACATTGTCATGTTACGAAAGAATCGCTTTTCGTTTCAAAATGCGGCAAGCTTTCAAAGCAGAGAATTGAAGAGTGAAGATCTAATTGGGTGTCTCTCCATATAATGAGGCATTTTCCTTGTGGAACAGGCGCACGGCACAAATGATTCTCAGCTTTTCAAGAGCGCTTTATTCACGACATCGAGTGTTCTGCACGTAGTATATATATATGATATAAATAGCACTTTTATGTCTTGACAAAGAACTTGTCTTGAAAGGTTTATTCATTACGAACCCCACGTGTCTTCAGAACAAGGCGCTTGGAAATTATGTAAAAAGATGCTAATGACTTTCTCTAGCACTCAAGTCGCCCATTAGAACGGCATGGTAAAGCGTTCGCTCCGTATATATAGTTTTATCCAGAATGATTCCCAAGCTACGGTTCGTTTGCACATGGGACAATCCGGGGATTAAGGTCTGACGTTGTTCTCCAACTTACACCTGTTACCTTTAGTATTACGTTATTTTTGCGCAACAAACTTGAGCGTTGTGTGTATGAGCGGGCGCCGCCACGGGAGGAGAGTTGAAGCAGCATGTGAAGTGTGTCATTCTTCACGATGTGTGAAAGCTGTGATTGTTTCTGTGCGCTGACTTGTGCCATTCACACCGCCGCTACAGGCCGGCGCTGCCAACTGGGCGCTTTCAAGCGTGCACAACAATCAAATCGCGGTCACGCTGTGCCGTTTGACAACAGCCACCCCTTGGAGAGTCCAAGAAAAAAAAACACGACACCGTCCAAGTCTCCCATAGCTATCACACAACTCAAAAGAAAAAGCTCCTAAGATGATGTAAGGAAGTTGGAAGGTTTCCAAAAGGAAGGAACTTTGAACAGAGCGCCTGTCGGAAGGCTCAGAAGAGCGTCCGTCATACCAGCGATCCCCGGACACGCCGGGGTGTGAGTACGGCTGCTGTCACCGCCAAAATAAATAGCCCCGGGGTGTGCCCTGCGCGGTGTGGGTTGCATAGGCAACATATGCATTTCACATGCGATCAGCCCCTTTCTTGGAGCGTTCAAAATCGCCTGCGGACTCGACTCAAATACAATGACAATAATTTTCTCGGATACCGCAAGCTTTGAACAACAACTCTGCAAAAGATCCCGTAATTTCACCCAGTGGTTTAGCCGGACGGCGCTCGGATGCCTGGCCTTCCGAGCGCGCCCTGGTCCCAAACCCGCCGTGCCCCAAGGCCTCTCTGGGGCTCTCCAACACGCTTGAGAATAAACATCCTCCTGTATCCCTTTGTTTTCTCAACCGGGCCTCTCGACTCCAAACCGCCCACACCATGCACGAGTGTGCAGAACACAGACCACATTTTTCATTCCCGCCACTTTCGGCAGACTCTGGACAGACGATATTTGGAGAGGCCACCATGATCTGACATGTCGGACAGCACATCACCCTCGCCCCTGCCTTATCAGCGAGGATCGAACCTTGTGCTTTCAATTAGAGGCAATGGCGGCGCGGTCCCAGGCGCGAGGTAACAATCAACACGATTTGTGCACCGGCGAATTTCTTATTGATCTGTAATGGCGAAGGTAGAGAAAATGACGGGAGGCGTAACTCATGTTTGATGACACGGCTTTAAACGTAGACGGCCGAAATTAACGACGACTTATCTATTTGTTACGCTACGAGAATCGCGTCTAAAATTACGGCAAGGGGCCCGCACCAAAAAACACGGCCTCGCCAACCTATCACGGCATCGTAGCTTCCGCCCTTTCCAAGGCAAAAATGCTGGGGACGTGGGGTTACTGCTGACATATAATCTGACAAGGTACACAATTCAGCGGAACGCGACCTCTGGATGCAAGCCATGCTACGCCGTGCCATGCCAACGACACACCCCACCGCCGCGGACCCACGCCAACTCGTCCGCTCGCCCCTCGACACACACAGCTGTCAGACCCAAGGGTCTGCCAACCTACCTATTCCTCAAACCACTTCCCTCCCCGATCCGACGGACCGAAAATATCGAAAGAGAAAGAACAAGATCGCGTTGTACGACAATTCAATGAGTAAAATTCCCCAAACAGTCCCTGTAGCTGTGTCTAGTGGATGGACGGGTGCGGGGTAGTAGGATAGGAATTCTAGTCACGATCGCCGCCATGCATTAGTCCCCTAATCCACTAAACCATGCCCTTTGTGGCGCTGACGGGCAATGGGTGCAGCACAAGCAATAGAGAAGTTGCGGTAGAATAAATCTTACCTGATCCAAGAGACTGCACAGAATGAGGGTAGCCGTACTTCCCGTGGCCGTGCCCGAAGTGAGGGTGAAGGCCGCCGGGGTGCCCGCCCTGCCCGGGATGCCCGCCCGCCGGAGTGCCGACTCTGGCCAAGTCGGCGCTCGCGGCCTGGCGCGGACCCAGCCCGCCGGGAGGGCCGGGGACGTGCGGTGGTGGCGCTTCGCTGAACCCCGCTCCAGGGACCCGCGGCGTCAGGGCCGGGAGGTGCGGGTGGCTGTGGCGGCCGTCCAGGCTGAATTCCTGGCGACCATCCATTTCGATCCGGCGTATCTTCAACTGGAGAACTTCAACTTGACTCACGAACTGGGGTTCTCCGGACAGCTCGGTCTACATCCAGGCCGTCCCTGCAAATACAAAAGGCGGTTTGTTAGCCGCTGAAACACGATCTGTTTGACGTGCAAACATGTCATCATCATACGGACTCCCTGGCAGAGCCCACCTTCATTAAAAAATAAAGGAAAACTCGAGGCAACGAAGACCAGCTGATAATCATGAAGCTGCATTAACCCTGAAGACATGACAGGGGAAGACGGTTACATTATGCGCTGTAGGGAAGGAACACAAGCAGCTGAGCGCGGGGTCCGTGTGTGATCGAGGATCGGGTCCATTGTAACTGACACTGACGGTGCGCAATTTGGCCAAACGGGAAAACATGCTGCAAATCACCGGCAGTTGCGCCACCCGGACCGTCAGGTCCGCAGATAAAAACAGAAAAACGCGCAGGAACGAGACACATCCGAGCGGTATGATGTCCTTGCGCGGTGGGTCACTCAGGAGAAGATTCGTTTCTTGCATGCAGAATAAGGTGTATGGCATTGTAATGAATACAGTAGGTCTGGGCAACAGACAACAATATACACAAAACCGGGAGACGCATAAAACGCAACTGAAACAAACAACGGTAACAGAAAACGTTCCCCAAAAAATCAATTGAAGAAAACTCTAAGGAACGGTAATAGTACTTTACGTCTGTAGTCTTCCCCCATAAAAGCATGACCATGCAATCTCACCAAAAAAACGCATTCTAATAAATAATTACTCGACTGACACATATAAATCATACCCCTGCAGCAAAGAGGGGCCACCAAGCAACAGTTATCTGCGACAAACTCACGAAAATGCAATCAAATCGCCATTTTCTCTCATTAGAAGGTGAAACGTACGATTACTGGGAACCAATGGGACAGGGTTGGTCGTCGAGGTGTGGTCTGATTTATGAAAGCAAGGAAGTGTACCCCGCCGGCTGTGTTGCTGGCAATACAAAAGAACTTGGCGAAAAGAAAATCATGAATGCCCAAATAAATAATAGATGTGTTTGGGGAATGTTGACGGATAAATCGGTGTCGTGGTGCGCGTTGATCGGATTCTACAGAATATTCAGTCCCCGCAGATGACTTCCCAGGAAAACAGGGATAGATAAGGGACGTTCGTGTCTGCGTCCAAAACTTACACTGATAGAAAAGACTTCACTGGTTTCTGGGTGACTTTAGAAATCTGAATCAACTCCTTCGCCCCAGTCCTTCCCACCAGTTTCGAGAACCTTACACGAAGGTTCAAATAATAGCTGTAACCAAGGAGGTTATACAAAAGTACAAATAATGTAGAATTTGAAGTCATCACTTCGCATTTTTCTTTCATTTTTCATGACATTACGTGGAGACATTTTACATGAGTGGATTGCAAATTCACACGATTTGTTCTTTGGACCCCAGCTGTTTCTGCAAAGGAGCTCGCATTGTTTTTGAAATTCCGTGGGCACAAGCCCTGCCCACAACACCCATATGTAACAGGTCTCTGTACATTTCGTACCCGGCCAGATTACCTATTGCTTGATGGCGAAACAACCACAACCAACACACGGACACAAATCCGACTGGAAAACGGGGTACTTACTGGACGGTTTTTGAATCGTCGAATCGAGAAGTTCAGCTTGGGTGGATTTTGTAATACTTGTACAGTAAACACCACGCCTGTCTGGTTGAAATGTCTTGCATCTCTGATAGAACTATATTTGCGTAGTTCTACACCCACAGTATAGGAGTATTCTTGTGCCCATGTAAGTCCTAGACCGCCGAACTACGTACTGTACATGTATTTACCCAGCAAATGGCGGCTCCCCGCAGGGCCACCCGTGCGCACGTACGAGCAACACCAACAAAAGTCAATTCATGCCGATTTATGACAAGCTTAAAATAGGCAAAAATCGTGGCTTCTTATTACGTTTCGACGACGTTACTTCCCACATTCATTTACGGTTACCACAAGTAAGCTGTTGCTTATGGGAAAAACATAGCTAGACGCCACGATCTAACTGCACCCTACCTACAACCGCTAATTGAATATTACATTGTGAGATTTTGGATACGATATAAGGACGGAACAGGTTTTACTGTACTGGTCTTATTGGGATTTTTTTGGAACAGTGAGATTACATCGGATAAGATTATTAGTAGCTCTCGATTCGTGTTGTACAGAGCGCGTTTTCTATACCCTGTATGGGCGCTGGGCTGAAGCATGGATTAAATATGGCAGCACAGCATCGGGCGCCCGCCTATACATGAAGACTTTTGCGTCTTGCGAAATAGTGGACGGAAAATTTGACCTGAAAATAATTTTCCGTGGATCCACAGCCACCCCTTGTTATCCTTACCAAAGTTCAAGCATTTCTATCGGCGAGCGATTGAAAAATAGGAGATTTTTCATATAGATCGCTATGCGCACTAGAGATACAGACAAACTCTGAGTCGACCAGTCTACAGACTCTACTAGCTACATGGACCGGATTTTTTTCCTGGATTAATTGTACCACAAAGGGTAATCGCAGAATCTACTTAGATGGGAACTATAAAGGTCTTGGGGGATAAAGTATCTAACGAGAACGGCCATTGGTGAAGCTGTGGACGTAAGCAGTACAAGGACGACTGGTAGGATAGTATTTCGCGCTGTTGCATAGAAACCGCCCCTTACACAGCACGAAAATCCTATCAGAAAATCCCGCGGTACAGGCTAGGGATCCGTCAGGTGCTAGATGTCAAACCCGAGAAACGCCTAATAACATATGCAGAGTACACAGAGCCAGCAGGATTGAAAGGAAGAAATCTACGTATCGTGCATGATATTTGGCCATTTAAATGTCAGACCCATCACGTAACAGAGAGGACCCTCTCAGCTCATGCTGCTGCCTTGGAGTTGGAGCAGAATCAGCAAAGATACACGTACTAGTGTATATAAAATGGCATCACAAAAGACAGCATAAAAATACATGTAGCTGCAGTGCCCCTCACATAGCGATAAACATATCTATGCAAAAACCTCACATCCTTGACTCCCATTTTAAAAACTATCATACAACTGGTCACAAGAGTCGGAGCAGTCTGAGGAAGGGTGTTCTGTCTTATGAGCAAATCGTGCGCTGATCTCAACTCGGAAGTACATTTGCTTATGAGAGGCGGGGGTAGTTTGGCCTATTTTCCCTCCAGGCTAACAGCTTTACACAACCCTTGGTCACCAATAACAACCGTACGGAACATTACGGCTCAAAAGACATAAGATACAAAGGTTGTAGCGCGAGTTAATCTAGTTTAGGAAATGCTGAAAGCAAAATTTGGACTACTGCTTGGTAGAAACCCTTATCCAAACAAAAAGGCAGCGCTCTGTTATCGTGTATGATCATATAATGCAATTTTTGAAACAGCTCAAAATGTGTGCAGAGCTTGAATGTTGATATGATCCTTACAGAAAGACCACAGTCCTGATTATCGTTCCTGGACCGCACCACGACAGCATGCTTCATACAACACGTCCATTTGTTGAACCCGCCAATTCAAAATGGCTGCAGCACGACGCGCGTGTATAACCAACAAACCGCGCCAACAGTCCGCTCAGAAACTAGCGTCTCCCGTCAAAACCTACCGCAGAATTTACACCTTAACAATTTTCCCACATCCCTAACGGCACTGCCGACAAGAAATCTAAGGTTTGCTGCAATTTGGGTGGTGAAATATCGCGTTAGATGCGATTTTCTGTCCGTCGCTTGTGTAAAAGACAAACATACTCTGTACCAGCCATTGCGTAAATGCGTACACTCTGCTGTATACTGAATGCTTACAACATTTGGGGCCGTAAATTTATTTTCTTCCATACAATTCACATAAGAGGGCGCTAAAAATTAGATCCTGGGATAGGAATCGAAGGTTTCCATTAACGTTCTAATCGCTGAGAGCCGGTAGAACAGCCACATGCACTACACAGACAGAGATACACATCCAGCGAACGCCTGTCAGTCTGACCGATTTTTTGCCCACGCGCGCCAAGGCGGCTCTGCGCCCCGGTTGTCGGGCGGACATGGCGGGCGGGCCGCAGACACCCAAACAGACGTATCGCTGATCGTGGCCCAAATCGATATATCCGTAGTTTCGCTAAAACGCTTCAATCCAAACGTTTATATCAACGGTAAGGATAATCTTTTACCCAGTTGTGTTTTAGTAGGGCTGGAAAAACTGCTGGAATCGTGCATCGCTACTTGAGAAAAAGAAATCCCCAACTGTACCCCCATTGAATTACAACAAGAAGGGCGCTCTCCTAAACGTAATTCATAGAAAACAACCCGAGAAAATTCTCGTAACGTTCTATCACAGCCTGCAGGAAGAATGTTTCTCCTTCTATGACACATATCTCCTCATAGTTTCGATGTCAAGAAAAAAACTTTCCTCAAATTACTGAAACCCACAGAAACGTTGGTTGTCAATTGTGAACAGCTACGAAAGACGCATACAATAAATGCTCTTTTGTGGCAGGATATAAAATTTAATCAGATAAATCTTGAAGAACTTGACAAAAGGAACCATTTTAATCTGCTAGGAACATCCCCGGCTCATTTTGAATCGCACAAAGAGAAGAGACTATTTTTCTTAGCTTTATTTTTGCAGCATATCACTGCAGACTGTGTGGGCAGTAACAAGAAACGATAGTAAAAACTAAGCCGTCCGTCTGGTTTGGTAACCTCGTTCATCAATAAACTATCTAACGTTAAATCGCAGTTCCAAACGAACGGACTAAATATAAAATGTCACGGCTAAATTCGTAAAGGGAGGGCATAATTGTTCTTTGTTTGTTATTGGTTTTTAAAAAAATAGCGACTTTCTGGAATACTTCCATGGCTGACATCAGGAAATATGAGAATTTCTACAATTGCCCCCCACGATTTCGCGGATAAAAAGTGCAATCTTCTTCAATGAAAGTAAATGTGCATTGCACTAAAATACGTAATGGCCAAATGCAGTATCCTTGCAAACGAATAAATAAACAAAAACTATGTCGTGACAATGTAGAGCAAGGGGACACAAATCTAGCAGCTACATTTACAAGAGAAGAAAGGAGAACTATTTTACTGTGTTTAGTTGGAACATTTCGTTGCTGTGGGTGGGATCGATAGAAAGTGTAGCGTAAGAACTTCTGATTGAAATTATGAGGAAGTCGCGGCTGCCCCCCTCCCCAGAAAAGCGGTTGAAAACAGGGCGGAACTGTGTGACATACAGCTGAAGGTGATGCTTGACAGATACGGGCTGGTCCGTCCGGCCATAAATAGCCGTTAGACTGGTGTAAGCTTCTATCAATAACCAGCACACCTAAATCAATGACATCTACTTTCCTTATATCACCTCCAGATCAAGCTACTTCTGCAGAAACTGGTACAGAAAAGACTTGTTTGTGTTCTCTCGGCCCGAATCCTCGTGCCCCAGCCACCCGCCATGAGTGCTGTGAGCCCAAAGGGCCCCGGACACCCCAGACGTGAGAGCATGTCGCATTCAAATTCAAACCTGGTGCCACGTAAAGCCTATCGCGCTTGCTTCTGATATCCTGCCTTCAAAACAACTTTTACGGCATGGAATATCTACCGCTTCTAACGGGAAGGTTTGTGGCCGACACCGCCACGTAAAAAACAGGGCGATCCACGGCAAACAGTGTGTATTTTGCTTAGTTACAAAAACACGTTTGACTGATGTACACACAAGATGCGACCAGACTATGCCCTAACCTTGTACGAAAAGTGGTATACACGCCACATTCCCTCCGTCAGACACACCTACATTCACACCTGAGATTGTTGTGCAAATCTGATCAACAACATTCAATGAAGACGGGTCCCTGCGTCTTTCAACGAGATCCCCAAATCTGCATGCGAGCAAACGGAGCGTATGAATGACACAGGCACACCAAGTAACATAATCACACAAAACGCAGTGCCGCCATTTGTAGGCAAACGATCCTACTGATTAAGAACAACCGTGAGACAATGTGCTTACATAGCTACTTACCTTCGAGAAAAACACGCCCTAACGTTCACTATCGAAACATACTTTACTCTAAAGATTGGATTTTACACAAATGCTGTCAAAAACCAGACGGCCCTTCCCCACGGCCCCGACATAACAATGACCCACACACGGCTGCGCTGGCCAAGGAGAAAACAACATTCCAGCTTCGATAACTACGAAAACCGTCCCCCAAAATGCGCGATTCCTCCAAAAACAATTTTTCCCAACAGTCTAGCCACTACACTGTGTGATATTCCTTGCGTGTCCACTTATAAAGGCGCGGAAAATTGTTTTGGAGCCCAAAAATTCGGTCCGGAGGCTAGAACAGGATACTGGTGATGTTAGTGGACCGAGATGACAAACAGAGCTCGATCAATTAGAGCCAAATTTATGCATGAGATACTAGCCCCTGGATACCTTACAATGGTGACCTTACTGTGCAAAAATCTATGGATTACGTGACATCGAATCGTGCTAAGTTTGGAAATCATACATGTTCTCTTGGTGACTGTGGACGAAAGACACGGAGCGAAAAACAGGCGGGTCACACCACCATAACAGTGTCACTCAGTAAAATGGAGCCACGCCATTAGCGATCGTTTGTGGGTGGACTAACAAAACGGCGACCGAAAACAGCAAAATTGGTCTATTTTGCCGACAGGAATGACCTCGACGTCTTTCTATCCGTATTCATGGCAAGAAGAAAATCAGTGGCAACTAGACAAACGGTAAAATTTGTTCGGGAGAATCCGCAAACTGCCATATTAACGTGGAAACGGGGGATTTTTGAGTGCGACCACATGCAACTCGACACTTGGGAAGGCTGAGAGCGCGGGTCACTCTGCCTTCTCCACGGGGCGAAAATCAATTTCGTACGAGAAGACGCGGGGGAAAGACCCTAAACATAATTTTCCTGGATACCCAGTAGCACACCCGATACTTTGAGCCAGAATTTCAAACTGATGAGAAAACCATACTTTTGTTCTACCCTATTTTGTGCTTGCGGAAACGGCCGTGGATAGGGGCATTACTAAACTAACAGAGAACGCCTGTCGACAAAACCGGCGCTAAATCCGGCCGTCTTTCACACATCTTCACCGTCAACTCACCGAGACAACTCCGAAAATAGTTTGGTACTTACTTGGATCCATAGAATCCCAAAGAACGGACAACAGACGAGAGCAATCCACGGAAACTGTGCCTGTAGCGCGGGTGTAAGTCCGAGCGCGCAGGGCTGTACGTCCGCGGTACTGTTGATTGCCTGGCTGTCTGCCTGGGCTACGCGGTCTGGAGCGGGGAACACACATTCTTGTCGGGCCAGACTGATTCAATTAACTCGTTGACGTCACCCCCGGAAAACAATGAGGCAGCGTCATGAATATTGCAAAGCTCGTCTGAAATCGATAAAGTTTTCGCCCCACGCCTTTTGTTTACACTGTAGAACAAATACAGTTAGAGGGTTCCAGTGAAAATATTAACGACCAATGAAATTTCGATTTGCTGCAAAGTTTGTTTTACCAACTCAAACGGCTCGGTGATAATGTTATCTATTTTACCATTTATCTATTTAACCTTCCGGTTGATTTTTACAGACAACCATCAGACTTGCCAGCCAGATGTTGAACTTGATCATTTATGAGAGCTGTAACTTAGCAATCGATCGCAAGTTGGGAGGAAAGTTCGTGATGTAAATATTCTCTGCCAAGTTTTGGTGTGCAAAAGTAGAAGAGGACGAACCACAACCAACAAAATATATAGACCAGCCCAACACGCATTCTTGTTAGTATATGCCCGTGTCGATCAGCGCAGAGTAAACACGTCCGTGATTGGCGGGCTGCCAGCCCTTATCAACATGCCAGTGCTGCATTCAGGCCACCTGGTCGGTTTCGAGGCACCCCGTTTTTTCAACAATGCGTGCGACGGTTTGTCGGCCACGCCAACCGTCCCGTTTTTGGATTGCAAACGTACGGACGGGCTCAAGAATCTTCAGGTATTTACGGCAAATGCGCCAGAACTCTTGAGAACATAATTTGAGAAAAAATATCGGTACAAATTGGAAACGTTTGTCCGGTCGTGTGGTCGTTTTGAGACATGGCACGAGGACATCTTTGGACACCGACCGGTTGGATGATTGATTGACCCCGAGGGCACAGGGCGCCCTGAAACCGGAACACCGTCGGGGTCTTTAATCACATGTCACTTGCGTCCTCAATTTCACAACTCCCAGCACGGCGGAACCGGGCGGAACCGTGGCCCAGGCACGGCCCGGGACCCGGATGGAGGGCCGGGCGGTCACACGGAGGGTGCGCCGGGCAGGGGGGAGGGGTCACCGCGTCATTATGTACAAACAATAACCCCGTGATCACCTTGAATTAACAACCACTTATCAAACTGCTTCATATACTGTACATCAGTCCAAAAGCCTTTCTGCGATGTAGTTTTCTTTGAGAGTTCTATAAATATTTCAGCGGTCACCTTCAGGAGAGAAGAATCAATCTCCAGAAAGACATATTGCTGCCGCGTTCTCCGACACGCAATATCCAATATCCTAATATACACAGCCATACACAGTTTGAGGTGTTTGTGATTCTGGGGACCCTACAACATCTGTTATGGCGTAAGGCACAGTACATGACTGCCTTGTTAATATTCACCTAAGATAGTCGCCGTCGCCAGCAGCCGTACATACATACACAAACAGGAAGCCGCATTGGAAAACTTGAACTGTTGTTTTGAAACAAAACCCAGTAAAGCTCAACATGCGAAACCGTGAGATATTTTCTACATCTTATCATTTAGGTTCTTCAAAAAGTTACGTAGTCCCTTACAGAGACGTGTAAGTCAATATTGCAACTATTCACAGGTGATGTATAGTGTGGGTGTGTCTACTTCCTGATTATAATCCAACGTACTTTTGTTTTAATAATCGCAACAGGCTAGTTACACATGGTGTCACGTTTTCTGTTACACAGGTAACCAGCCACCCCAACCAGACATCGACCAAAGGATTTTTCTTCTGTCATCTGTAAGCTAAGGAGTTTACAATCAAACCATCCGCAGTGCCGAATGCCAGAATAGCTGCTGGACTTTGACCGCATTTTCGGTTGACTGAACGTTTTGTATCTTATTATTGCTTACAAAGCGATCTATGTGTAAAGATATCAGGGTCCACTTTAACTCGTTCTCAGATAATGTCGTTACCGACTGTTCTGGTCCAAAATTTCTCACGAAATACTCGGTGAACTTTCCGCTGCTGGCCTGCAAAGTCATGTCCGGCGGCGTGGTATCGGTCTCCACAGTCAGCACATTGTATCCGTTGGAGGCGGTTGCTGAGAGTCAAATCGACAATGGCGCAAACTAAAGACAAATTGCGTTGTTTTCTTTCCGCTCTGTTGCTTACATGTTTGCCACGTTGCTGGTTTTAGTTGGAATTGGAAAACTGTTATCAGTTCCAGCAAGGACCTCCTTGGTCCCAGCGACAGACGGGCGGAACATGTCGGATCAAGTAGATCCTGTAGTTCCACGAAGAACTGCTATGGACGACAAAAACGTCCGAGAAATACGCCAGAAATGAATAAAAGAACATATCTTTTTACTTAACGTAATCCACATTACTAGACAGCCTTTTCTTCTGACAGAGAATTGCGTTTTTTTTTACAAATAGTCCGTCGGTGAAGCCGTCTGGTTCGGTGTGGTGTGAGTACTTGGGGGAACATTTGCTATTTGCGTTTCTTTTCTTTTCTTTTTCTCCTATAAGTAACGATTTCTTTATCTACGTATACCCCCTCCCACGAGCTAGAAGTTGCACCCGACAGATCGGCAGAGGCTGAAGTTCTGTGGCGATAACCCGCCCACACCAGAACATATAGCACAGGTAACGCGCACGTAAATAGATTGTAGCGGGGAAGCCGATTTCCTGATCATGACGGCGATAAACCGTGATAATTGCCGGACAATTTACGACCGAAAGCCCGGCCAGGCCGTTTTGGATGAAATGGGCTACACTGAAGCCATTTGAGATGGTTAGCACTGCCACACTACCGCGAGAAGAACAGTGGAGAGCGAAGGCGCGCTTCGACGGCCAGGATGAACCGGCCAGTTTGAGAGAGTGCATTTCTATTTGCAGTGTTCAGGGAGATCAATGTGTTCAGCTCAAGCCAGAACCTCAGAGCACGGTCTCTGATTCCCATTTTCGTATAAAAGCTTCCAGAGAAAGCGTCTGTTTTTTTTAATTCTTCACAGGTGAACACAATACAGAGACCACCAATACTGAGAGAAACCGAAAACTGCAACGCCTTTCAGTTGTACGTATACACCAAGCGAAAGCCTACTCGATATACACTAACGTTATGTGTCTACTGGCCTAGAATAGTGCAGGCAGCGTCTGGGTTTCTCTACACAGTGCCTTTATGAGAGTTTCTGCCATAAAGCTACACAGATGCTACACAGATCAGTCTATCCGCACTCCCATATATGTAAGTATGGCAAGGAAAAATCATGCCTTCAGTTCTCTAAATTTGGAAGATACTAGCTTTTGTAAGCTAGTTTCTCTTTCAATATTCATAATGACGTTTTCCATTGGTAAAACTTAACAATATGGTTACAGTTACACACGTATGAGGTTACTATGTTGTGAGGAGACAGGAATATAACTATTCCACCAGCTCTGTAGGAATGTATACATAAACGTCAAACCGTAATGTATTTGCAGTGACACATCATGACAATGCAAACTGGTCTTCAGGCCAGTATATTCCTTACAAGGATATCGTGACTAGTAAACAGTACGTAAAAACTTCCTTCCCTTAAAATCACTACAACGAAAATACACAAGGTATGATGTAACGATTGGTTGGTTAAACGGTTGTATCCAGCGATGCAGTAGAATTAAATGATTGCGACTCAAATGGTGATCCCATTGCCCTATGTATAACGCATGGATGGGCAGGTTGTAATCTAAAGTTAGGTATGTTTTGTCTGCTTGTTGGAGAGTCTGAAAACTTTGCAAAACAAACTTAGACAATGGTTCACCCTTACCATGCTAAAGTTCTGTCATCCCCATGATTCCATATTTCAGGGGTCAAAGCCATTTGACAGTGGAATATGCCACATAGATCTGTGTGTAAGACGATTATTATCATTTTTTGGACGTGGATTTTAGGATGTCCGTCTGTGGTATTTAGTTTTTATATTCCAGACATCAAGCAGTATACTAGTCAAGAAGCTAAACTATATCATGCCTGATCTGTTGGTTTTGAGAGACACAGAAGGTGATACTATGGAAACGCCTTCCACGCAAATCCAATCTCGAGAAAATGCACTCGCATCACGTCGAGTCTGTGTGGTCTAACGTAACAAGGCACAACCGTACTACCAAGCGATAGATACCAGCATAGTAGTGTATTGTACTTCATATGTGTAGTTTTTGATCATGCAAAATAGTGGGGGCCATGCGGATAGGCCAGATACTGAGGTAAACTTGTCTCCTGAGAGAGTATCCGGACTACACCGTGTAGGTAGGTCAGCTGTTGTCCCCCAACAAACTCTACTGTGGCGGGCGAAAATAAAGCCGCATATAGTAAGCTGTTATCTGAATATGTGCGTTTTTCAGACATAATCAGAACTGAATATTTATCACAACATCTCATGTTTGTGTTTATGTGTGTTGATGATCCACGTAAATAGGGTAGCAGGGCGCCTGTATGATCCACTGACAGGGACTTCTCCATCAGACGTGTACACTGCGTGATTATTTATCATTAGCAGATCTAATGAACCATACAGTCACGTCGAACGGCTTTCTTTAAAAACACATTTGTGAGGAATACCACACCGTGAAGGTGTTGTCGTCGCCGAGCTCTCTCCGCCAGTAGTACCTGCGCGCTCGGGCCCTGTCTGTGCTTTCTCTGCTCACTTCAGACGGATGGTTCGGGACATAATCTATATCATCGCGCCAGCCTGGCGTGCATGATTGATGCAGCCCTGAGAGCAGCCCTCATGGCTTTATCCCGGCTAAATTAGAGCGCTGCGAAATCAGAAAACCCTCCGCTCTCCCCGTCTCGTTTGTACGCTGTTTCGGGCTACCGCTCGTATGTGTGCTCATGTCTCGGGCGCCAGGATTTCTGGAGAGTCGCTAGCATTTCTACTCCTCCCGTCCCACCCGTAACCACGGCATGTGTAGGCATTACGTGATTGATCAGTGGCTGGGGGTAATGCCCTTCTCCACTCGGTAATCCGCCAGGTGGCCACAGATATCGACGCCAGGCCTGTCCCGCGTCCGTACAAACTTCCCGAGCCCTTCACCTCGAGTTAGCGCCGTAAAAGTCGCCTAGGAAACTTGTCTTTGCCCCCCCCCTCATTTTTCAGCTATGCTAGCGCGTTACGAGCTTGCTGGACGGAACATCTCCAAGTGAAGAAAATCAATCACATCCATTGTGTTGGTAGCGACGGGCCGCACCTATCTACGTGATCTGGAGGGCCTTTCCAGACACGTTCTATTGATAAACCCACAGGCAATAAATCACAGTCTTGGCAGCCCGTCAACCCCCGCCCGTCTTCGTACGTTCAGGTGGTTTGGGCCATTTCCTCGGCTTTCGCGACGGCGTGAGATAAAGAACGCGGCTCCGGTTGGAGGTTGGCGGGGGAGAATGCGAGCGATCCCGGGAATGCGTCAGGAGGAATATGCCCGTGTTTCGACAATCGCCACGAGGTGTCACTCTGTATGTTGCCTTCCACGAATCGTGCAAGGTCCTGAAACATACCTATAAAATAATCTACAGTACTAGGATCCACATATCCCAAAGTTTCGGGGCAAAACACGAATAGCTAGCTACGTTCAATATAAGACGAGTTAGGATAAAATCATATGTTTGAAGCCACAAACGCTAAAGAGTAAAGGGAGAGAACATTGATAGTGTCGGCTGAGTCCACAAAAATCTCAAACTTTCGTGCATACATATCTCATCAGATCGGCTTTAACTCAAAACCTCAGGCAACTGATATCACATCGATACGTCAGTAGAGTGTACTTCACGCTTCAGTAGTAAACCATATGGAAGTATGTGGCTGTGCTGAAGTTCTGTTTATTCAAAGCACAAATTCTAACCGCACCTTAATTGTGTACGCAACAACAAAAAATTAATTGCATGTGAAATGACCTAGTTTACATACAGCGAAATTTGGTTTGCCTATCTAACATTTTATCACGCGGAGTGGATAATTAACAACATGCAATTAAAACGGTAAATGGTGATGCGGATAATGTTACAGCTGTACCGTCGAAACATTTTACATTATCATTTGCTATGCAAATGTACAGGCTGTTGACTTAGTTGGCCTTGCATTTGTATCAGTCTACTTTCATCAATGCTAACCAGTTATCTATTTTTCTTGATCAGAATTTCTAGAACCAGGCTCTGCTTGTCAACACACAAAGTAGTCAAACATCTGAAATATATAACCAGCTTATACGACATTTCTTTGCAAGAATACGTCTAAGTCAGTAAATGAGGGGCTAAATGCCCACTGAGTACTTGGGTGGTCGATGCAGCGTGATCTTCATTATATTCCGTACCTGCTCTATACACGAGTGTGTGCGCCTGGCTTGTCGATAATCTGTTCAGGACCTGTTTAATAACATGCCCAGGAGCGGAGCAAAGTTTGCGGGCTTTGTCTGAACGTGCACGCGATTTTAGAACTAATCAGGAGCAGGAAAGCCTGGGAGGCACCGAAAATGTCACCGGCATATAGAGGAACATACGGATTTATAGCGCCTTGTATTGTGTAAGTGTTGTTCTCCAATGTGCAAATCTGGGTTGAACATCCTCCTCATCCTCATTGCTGCATGGCACAAAAATTACAACAGCCGAGTTAGGAATACAAAAGCGCTTCAAACTGGGAATTGCTTTTTTACGTCTTGCCATGGGACGGTTAAACCCCAGAGTAGTAAAATTCCTCCCGCGTGGCTGCGCTTGGACTAACCCTTTGGCTGACAGGTTACCATTCACACGCGAGTTGACCTCTGCACAATGGAGGTCAAGTCTAGTACCAAGGACAGGTTGACCCTACCGCCCGCGCCACACAGAACGCGTTCAGCGCCGTCTTTGTTCTGTCCGCTTTTTGTAAACGACTCCGATGTACCAGGCAAACCGGTAGACGACACACCGTTAGGATATAGTCGGGCAAGGTATGAGGCCAACCATTCGCCAATGTTATCGTTGGTTTCCACTGAAATGCAAGGGGGCTATGTAGCTAGAAACGTGTTTTCGACCCTGCCGTCAGAAAGCGACCCCCTGACGCACATGGGCAAACAAAAGAGACAACAACATACACTTGGGGAGTTTCAGTGTCGTTTGACGTGTAGATGATTTTGCGGAGAATATAGTTTTAGGTATTTAAGTAGTGTGTGAAATGGTGTACATGAACCACATGCGATACGATATTGTAGTATTTACTCAAGTAATTGGTTTGTGTTTTCGCACTAAGATGTGGCCTCTGCTGACAGGTGACACCCTACATGTATACAGGCCTTCATCTTGACGAGGATATGCTTCAAGCAACTTTCTTTTAAAGAAACAATGTGCAAATGTCAAAGATATGTGAGTCCTTAATAGGGATGCCTAAACTAGCGCTGTCTAACGTAATCCACTTCAAGAAGATTCCCCTTCGAACGTTATCCAGCCTTGGTAGAGACCGTTGGGGAGGACCAAAGCCGTGCAAGGTTGGGCAGCAGGATACTTCAGAATTGTCGTTCTACGATAATTTCACGGCTTTCAAGGAGCTCTGATTGCGTCTGGCTTTTCCCTAGGGTTAGACAGGTGTTTCATTTCCACGAAGACTACCGAGAAAAAGGAAAGGGCAACGCTAACCGTGAAAAATGTCATCTGTATGCAGCTTTATCTCGGGGGTATTTTCCGTACGCCCACATTATGCATCACCAGGCCTCTACCTCATTTGACGTTCTCTATGGCGATTTGTCCCTTGTGTAGGAAGTATTGTAGCACTGGGGAACTGCTTTTTGTCACCCAAGGAGCGAGTCGTGCTCCTTTATCAACCTGCTAAAGGACTACGGTCTTCACACATTCTGATATACAACGATTATTTCTTCCGTATACGACTGACTCTGACTTTGCTTACCTACTAAACGAGATACTGCTAGACTGACGACTGGTTCCCACCTGTTCAGAGGATATTTCACGTTGTTTAGAGACTCGGCCGTGCGACCTGCCTTCCTTTTAGTGGCCATGAAACTTTTGTCCTGGGATATTTCCTTCATCGTTATACGATAAACGCTTTCGCAAAGACAAAGTCAACGGTTTAACTACGCCAAAAACAGTTACTCAAGCAACTGGATATGATTTTGGAAACGGTCAGACGTTTCAGGTAGCATCCACTACCTTTCGTCAGTGACACTAAAGGACTGCAGGAGAATTGCTGGTTTATAAGCACAAACCATTGATTGATATGCAAATAAGTAAAGACAATTTTTTTTTGTGAAAGGCCAAAAGGAAACAAAAGTTAGGATACGGTTTAACTGTTTGCCCACTCCCGAGGTCGCACCATTTGGTCCTTGTGTACGGCAATACACTACGCGCGTATCCCTTTGCTTATAATTCTCCCTTGTTTGCGTCACGAACACGCCCTAGCCATTGCCTGTACACCGGGACTCAACAACATAACAAGCCTTTATCTCAATATGTTGTGTACATAGGCGGTCAGTTCAAATGCTTATACAACATCCATATACTAAAGGCTATTGACCGAAGAAGGGTAAAAGGTCGAAATATCAGGAGCGAGGATATGTAGGGGCAGTTGTTATGTCAATTGGTCCACACTGGGAGGTTTACCGTTTATGCGAAACAAATACAATAAACAAACATGTGTTTATTTTTCCTTACAGATCAGGCAAAAATCTTAAGAACTCATGCTGAAATATGAATTATCTGACAAATGCGTGCTGTAACTGCATTTACCCATTTCGAGGTGGACGATATGTGTTGTATTCCAGGATCTGGAAAACAAGCTCAACAGTTGACAAATCCACTTTGTGTCTAGATGAACGTTTAGACGTTTGTGGCTAGGTCAAATTGCAGAACATTTTCATTCCAGCAGTGACATGAGTTCCGTATTTTGTCCTCTTCTTGAAAAACTGGAAAGCCCTGTTATTTACCATTATGACACACGGATCCTTTTCTATCAAAACTTTCAAGTGTACACACAAGATGATCACACTTGAAGTTGAACTCCACCAGGCATGGTGGTAGGAAACGCAGAGCGCGTGACTTTTATTGTCATTGTCATCTCGGAGACTCATAAGTGACCAAAGGGCATTGAAAGCTTCTTGTTGGTCTGTACTTGCCCCCAACCGACTCTGTAATACTTGGACCGAACCCATCTGTATCTTGCTAACTAACTGACTTCTACAAATGAACCTTGCCCTCGTAACATTACACATGAAAATACTTAGTACGACATTATAACATAAGAAGTAAAAACGCAGGCAACACTGTCTGAACAATTTGTAACTTTCTTGCCTTCATACAATATGCTACTCTATGAAGCAGAATAAAGGAAAGCACAACATCTGTATGGAATATTTTCAAGTCGGCTGGACTGACAAGAACACCTGCATGCTGTCTATGCATGAGGAGTGCCAACATTCATGGAGTTCTCTTAAAACTGTAAAAAGGAAAATATTCAATACCAATCTGAAGTAGCTGTTTCTGGTGTGGAGGTATCAATCATACTTATTGTTTTGATGTTTGGTACGGTGTCTCAAGAACCACTTGCATATACATGTATATAATACCGCAGTGTCCTATGAACTCAAATGACGACTCGATCCGTACGTCAGAAATGAGAGATGGCTTGTTTTTGATGTTTATAAGCATGAAGAATATCTTCAGCGCCATTAACGACCTTGCCTTCTTGTTGACAAGAACACACGCTGTTACGTCAAGTAACTGGAGGGCAAGGAGCAGATGGAATTGTACGTACGCTTGTCCAAGTGAACGTATACTATCATATTCCTGGTCGTCATCAAAAAGACGAAGCGAACTCTTGCCATTGTTTTTGATAACCATCTAAGGCTTCCATTTTTGCAGAAGTTCGTGACTTTGTATAACAGCGGTGAGTGTATATACATCCTGCTATTGCCCTTCATTCGATGAGGTTTGAATTTGAGCCCTGGTGAACGGGAAACAGAAAAACAACGTCATAAAACAGAACAGGTAACCAGACAGAGCCGAATACGTGATCATTGCAACAGATATCCATTCGCCACCAATATTTACAAGAGATATCAATGCTTTTTAAGAGTATCCTACAAAATCAACTACCGTCAGATCTTAGAAGTACTGACTTGTACGTGGGCTGGCCTTCCAACTCTACATATAGAAAACTACGCATAAGGACAGGATTGGGGGAAAATGAGAATCAACAGCAATATATTTTCCGTCACTCCATCATGTTTGTCAGAGGAAGACTTTACCGAAGTTGACTTGTTCGTGACCAACGGCACATATCTGGCATTATAGGTAGCAGACATGACCAAACATACACACAATACTCACACGGGGGACCACTGACACTGGCGGCAAATGGAGTATGTCCCACCCCCAACGTGGAGTTACTTCCAGGCGGGTGCTCGCTTGCTCATTTCTCTGGTCCCAAGGAGGAAGACAAATTAGCTCTCTTCCTTTCGTACGCACGCAAGGCGCCCGGCTGCATGCATGTTTGATCGGATAAGAGGCATCGGATCCGACGACGATTGCGTTGTTGTTCCTCTTGCCAACTTTCGTTTGGTAGACGCTCATTAGTATGTATCACCGCATTTGTGCTCGGCGTCCTACAAAACTAGGTCCCCTCATTATTTAATTATCGGTGTCTTTGTGAGACGCGCCTACAGTCCGATCGTTATCTGAACGACGGGCCAGTCGATATGACGTGGCGATGCCGAAGTCGAACCAGCTGTCCACCTTTGACCCGTGGCACGCTACCGGCAACTCGCACCTCCACAGTCGTGCTGATTCACTAATAATGCAGCATGCTAAAGGTTAAACTTTGGTTCGAAGGTCTGTACGTAGTGATTACTCTAGATCTGTCCAACGCAAGGCAATGTGACACGGTTTAGTAAGATGCGTAACTTTTGAACTAAAATTACGACTATGATAAACAAAGATCTTGAGCTCTAGACGGGGCGGCTTTACGCAGCTGTATACGTTTAAAAATTCGATCTATTAACAGGTGTTGTCGAGTCGTAAATGTACTAATCGGCATAACCCAAATGACAAAGTTTGGTAATACATGTGCGTACGTTCTACCCAAGTGGTTAGGTTTGAATGGCCCCTTTATGTAACGACATATACGTAATGGTAAAGTGTTTCAGTTTTTACAAGCGTCACTCACCGTTTCAGGCTATCTCTATATAACATAATTGAGTACCAGCCAGGAAGTACCCGTCATTTCAACACAAAGAACTACGTTGTTTGCTGGTAAAACGTGATGGACAGGACCGGTTGTAGCTAAAAGCCCTGTTCGTCATATACACTCGACTCGTCCCTCAGTCTAATTGAAACACCACGAACCCTGCTCTCCTCTGCCTATGTGCCTCTTCAAAGGTTGTTCGTCGTCACATTTACTATTCCTGAAGCGTTTAAAACGCTCTGGAGGACCGTGCCACTTGTGGTCCCTAGCTGCAGCTCCTCCAGTTATGCGTCAGTCAGATTTACAGCTTTTCCATTGCAGACAAATGCTTCAAAAGCGACCATTCAACACTTTTATGACTTGCCTCTACTCCGGCACTATATCGGGGTGGCACCGTGCATTACGCAGACAGAAGTCCTTGGACTCAGAAACAAGCATACAAAACGATGGCAACGGCTTGAAAGCAAGTTTTACAAGTGTATCTACTTTCTTTGAAGGTTATATCTCTGCCATAGTGATGCATTCCGGCATGTTTACAAGCCTGTGTAAATCCGCGGATGGTATGAACACGGACGGACAATGCCGCTTTTGCTCGCACGAGGACGGATTCTCTGGTTCGGTACACGGCAAAATTTATCAACTTAATACGATAAACCTGATTTACAGTCTCAATATTTGTCTAGTAAATCTGTAGACATGTCTTGGGATTCCCCGATCAAGGTTTGATTGTTTACTAGGATGTCCTTCCGAGCCAACCTTCGAGAATGAATATAATTTCTCTGTATACTCTGCAATGAATTTTCGTTCTCCATACTTGCATGATGCAGTGTGCTTGAAATGAGATGCAGTGTATGACTAGCAAGATAAACGATTGTCTTTTCCATGTTTATTAACGCGCATGGGGTGATAAATCATGCACACAAACTTGAGAACTCAGCTTCATTAGGGTTTGCGGACGAGAAACGTTCTTACGGAAAACGCCTTTCAACGCGGGTGCCTGTCTGTATTGTAAAGACACGTGTGTTTGAAGGACTTTATTTTCGAGCCGCAAGATTCAATCGACGACGAAGGAAAGAAGTCCATGTGATCGGCAAGTTCCCTGACGAAGCCACCTGCTTGTCAATTGTTTCCGTGTGCGTATTTGCCGGTACGGAGGCGGCCTTTCTTCTTCCTAGATCCTGTTTGCAGCAAATCCCGGCCTCAAGTGTACATGTCTTAAAAAGGCATGGATCCCCTTGGTAGAAGGCTAGGATATCAAAACAGAAAAATACATCAAATGTAGCTCAGAAGTTTCTAAAAACCCACTGAAGCGCCTGACAGACAAATAGACTCGTCCTAATAGATGCTTCTAGCCCCTCCCCCTGTTCTTTGCTATTGATTAATCGATCACGCAAAGAGCTTGAAAAACAAACGCGAGCAATGCATAATGCAGGGCGTAAGCTTAGGCTTTGCAAGAAGATAAGGAACCTGTTTTGGAGCTGACAAAAAGACGTGCTGCCGCATACACGCAAGGACTTCTGGTCAGGAAAATATGTCATCGCAATATACATTTCAGTGTCAGAGCGCAATACAGCGGAAAGCCATCCGTCTACATGCTTCGATTTTGCTGGTATTTTCTCCTGTGGGTCCCATGTGAGAGATCCGCCGCCATCTGGTGAAAGCGGGGCTCTGACAGATTCGGAACGATGCACGGTCGGATCGAAAAGCGTTGGACTGTACATCATGTACGCCGGCTTAGCGCCCGTAATCGTGTCATGGTGTCGAGGCTAGGGGGCGCGTATTCCCATGGCAACCCACCGCAGCAGCGAACAGGTCCCGACGCTGCGCTGCTGATGACATCCACAGTGATGCGCGCCGAAAAGCAGTGCAGAGAGACGTTAAATTCCAATAAATTTTAATTCAAGTTATACAATAGATAAGGCAGTTAGACTGGTGGCGATGTAATCCCCACGGATCTGTTTTAAGCCGCTCAAAACGGCATATCTTCCTACTTGTAGTGCTAGCGTTATTGGTAGGCGCCCCAGGCACATACTTAATTGAAAGACAAACTGGCAGATTTCAGCAACTTTCTCCCAGTTTGAAGCACATATCCATCGTCATATTAACTGCGCACGTTCCTTTGTGTGCAATATATCGGCTGAGGACTATACTGTGTCAGACATTTCAAAATAGCCAGGTATTACATAGCGTTGTGCCGCCGGGTTTTAGAGTAGTACTCCAGTATGTGAACTTTGTCGCAGCATATAATTCCACTCCGTGTTTTATGTTCTAAAGGGACATGAAGCTTTTTCAGAAGAGGAAGCAGCGGTCACAAAATACCTGCGCTTCGATACGAACCTGGACGTGTACAAAATGATTCGATTAGGCTCGAAACCCAGTCCCCATGCAAAGGGGGTGGGGCGCTAACGGCGTAAATACTACAATACTTTCAGTCCTGAGACTCTGGACTAAAAGAACGCGCATCCATACGTCGTACTGTACTAGACTGTACACTAGCAGCTGCGTGTCACACGTTCCCAGCGTTAACTTGGATGGTTGGATCTACTTCAGCCGGGTGGCAGGCTGTATGAAGGAAGACGGCACGCACGCAAAGATATCATTACCACAGCGCCTGCCTTATTACAGTCCTAATGGTCTTCTCCATAAGGGACAACGCAAGGCACATCAAGCCACAAGCCTCTAGTGCTCAATCCTATCCCATAAGAATAACAAAACAAAACAGGAGGCGAGGCATCTAAAACAATAACACAACTACCAAAACACTTCTCAAGCACAAGGTAAACAAAGCAGTGATATATTGTCGCGTCATTCTAATGCGTGCTCCGCCCACTGCGCGCACTGTGCGCCTCAGCGGTGGCAGCATATGGGTCCTTTCTTGCCTCTATTCAACACAGAAATCAGCGAAACGCGAGAAATACTAGCACATATTCTCTGTAAAATCTAGAAAATCTCACCAGTTGCTATACGTACATATTTTCATTTCTAAAATTCATATTTAAGATGACATGACACCTGAACATATTTGAAAACCCCACATTTTTTGTGGTAAACTTTCATCACCAAGGCGATTTTGCAAACTTGCTGAACGGATAGTTTGTAGGTCATCCCATGCATTCTTTATTGTGGCCACAAATCTTATAAACTGTAGGCAACAGTTGTGGACAATGATTCAAGTTGGTAACCGGGTCAACCTTGCTGATTGCGGGAAAGTGGCCTCCTATGTGTTTTTATTTTCATTATCATGAATATTTCATCTGTAGGTTGTGTTTAATCTTGAAATCCTGTCTCAAAAATGCATTAAGGACGAATCTGGAATGCAGTTTGTAGTGTTACACGTTGATTGCGTAGGTTTTTCAGATTAGAATTTCAACAATTAGTGCTGCATGGCCATGGGCCTGCCAATCACTATGTACTCTAGGCAGCCTTCTACAAGTATATCGAATACAATAGCGATCGAAATACATTTGCAAGTGTTTCGTTTTCTTTTGCTCTCTTATTCAAGGTGCTGCATGTAAGTAGGCCACTGTGAGACAAGTGCTTAGCAACAAAAGGACCTGTCGCTTGTGCATATGGTGCATGTGCCGAAGAACGCAATTAGAACGCTATGTAATAATATACAGGCAAAGGACCCATGTGCTCTCATATCCCAGAATCAGTCTGAACCTCTCCTTATACAACTGACATACTGACAGCCCACAAGGGTTCTGGGATTCATTACAATCTCTAAGAAGTCCTGTACAAAAGAGTGTAATGATGGCGTTATTAAACGGCACGACGTAACGGTGTGTGAGCCTGAATGGACACAGCCGGCATGCCCCCTCCTTTATTGATCTTTAATGAACTAAGTTACTAATGGTCTCCTCTCTCTAAAGTAACCGGGAGGGTAGTTTATACACATGCATCTATACGGACAGCTCTAATTTCTATATTACCCTAGTTGCTTTTGAACGTGAACACAAAAGGGCTTTTTTTCTTCCAAGTCGAAAGCAGCTACGGGGTTGTACGAGGGTGCAGCCGAATTCTGTCAAGCGGTGGATAGGCAAAAGTCATATCTGCAACCATTAGGGTGTATATCTATCTCTTGTGACCATTGGCGATTCAGGTACTACCGCTTGTACCTGCTTTGCCTGGAAATCATGCACGAAATTGTCTAAGCCAAGCCTTCTCTAAAGTTGTCCTTGTGAGAGGAAACAGTCATGAACTACAGATGACGAGGGCGGAAACCATGATTCCATCCATAGGCCAGGGCGAGGATAGTGGGGCTGTGAGTTCACGTGTTTGCAGAGGAGATCTCGTCAATTTCCGCCTACACCTACAGAACAATACGGACCCTTTGTCAGTGGACACACCTACCTTTTAGTCCGCTACAACCTTGACTTCCGTAGCAAACTATACGCAACAAGCTCCGGTCAGTTGTTGATATTCTGAACACTTCGTTCAGTACAAACTCTGATACAAACCTGCCCCTGTGCTGTTGCTCTCTTCTACTTTAGCAGCAAGTTCGCAAGACAGAATAGTGCCTTGAAATAAATCTATATCTCAAATCATTCCAAACCTGGGGTCACTAATCCTCTTATACATGTACAGCGGCGTTGTCATGTAATTCTATATAGAAATTGAGGCCACTTTTACATGGATTGTTTACATGTACGAAGAATTGCAGACACAGCCATCCAAGCCATTACCTTCCACTGAAGGGATGTAAATTCTCTAACTATACTTTTGAAGCAGACAGTATTATACTGTTCGTCTTCGTCATATTAAAAAGAAAGTTTGTCTTAGTTCAAACAGGCACAGTTATTTCATACGTTTTTGCATACGTCAATTCTTATGAGAATGATTTTTTTTCTTTCTCTGAAAGTGTAATTAGAGAATTTAGAGGCCAGTTAGTCCCTCACGGTTGCTTCATCAAGTTATCAACATAGCGAATCCAGACTTCATGAAGCCATGTGATTTACCTACCTTTAATATAATACTTACTGATAAAGCACACAACTTCCAGGGTGGTCAGTACGTAAGTATGCCAGACATACCATGCATAACCTACAAGCCATGTCACACAAGGAGTCTCACTAGTATTGTGCAACTGCAGCATCAGAGGTTTTCTCACAACTTTCACTTGACTTCAATGTCATACGCATAGGAGTGATCAACATATGCCTCAGTTACTAGTGCACTATTAGTGTCTGCTAGACTCCAACGGGTTAGTGGAAAATAATAGAGATTTGCCACGTGGGTTTCAAAGACGTGTACTCCTATGACCTGCTAAGCCTTCTGGCATATTATGCAGTCTATCTGGCCAATTTCTACTATATGTATTTTCCAGCACCCCATAGGAGTGGTAGAGACTAGTACACTATCTCATACTGAGTAGAACTTGATGTGCTAGAGTTTCGTATTCCGGCTAGCTGCGAGGCTTCTGGTCAACTACATGAATGTACAGGCTGACGTCTCTCGAACATCAAGGCTACTCTGTATATACCCGTAAACAAGATTTGTATGTTTGAGCTCAATCCATCTAGCCCTGAATCCTGAAGCAGTCTGTGACAGCCATGTCTGATATGCAATATGCCATCGCCAATGTTCTTACCTGCACACGGCCGATCAGACTATCCTGTGCGGATATCCCGCGAAATGGCCGCCTCCGCAAGTTCACCTGCCACCCCGTCCACTTATACCCGGACCCGTCGCAGACTCGCTCGGTCCGTAATCCTGATTTACCCCGTCCGAATATGCGAACTGACACCCGCCCGCCCTAAGTACCGTGTGCTGCGGATAGCGCCGATCAACGTTTACCTGGCTGATCCTCTACCAAAGCTCTTAATCACGGCAGAACCAGCCTCCTAGATCCACTACCTCGACCTCCACGACCCCAAAAGTCGGACCGAACTCTGACCTTCTCCGATATCAATGTATCTGACGATATGCAAAGTCCACACAGTGATGTAACACACTAGAGGTACTGTTCGAACATGGCCGTTTTGTGGACAGTCGGCCTGCATGGTCGGACTGACCATTGCCATGAATGGATCTAGGTCACGTCTGGTATATAAAAACTCCCGTGGTTATACTACATGTTACACTTTCAGGACAGTATAGTGGTATCATGTGTTCGCCGTATGAATTATGGCTTTTGGAAGAGGTAAAGATGGTCATACCCGTGAGTAAGCCAGTCAGACACTTTGTGAAGAACACACAGCGAGCATTGGATACAAGTCACACTGCAAAAAAACATACAAGCTCCACACTGCAACTCGTACACAGAAATGGCACAAAAACCATCTCAGACAAGGCATCTGCATACAGTTCATCCCCTTCCTTACATACGGTTGCACTAAGTGTATGTAAATATAAGAATGCGGAGTCACCTGAAAGTCTGCAGAATGTCCAAATAGCTACAGCTGCTAATAGCATCTGCATCAGGTGCATACGGTTGCATTCTTATGCTACAGCTGGAATAAAGGCCCCCTTCGCCCATGTACTTTTCAAGAGGAGAGAGGAGATAGTGGCACAAGACAATCATGTGAGTAAATAAAACTAACATGCGCGGAGCAAGGACAGGCAACAAATAGACAAGCACATATAGATGCCTCATTTTTATGGATACGAAAGGAACTTTTCTCAAAATATCCCATTGAATCGAGCAACCCGACCACAAGCATTACCTAATAACTTGTCGGAAGAAAAGCAACAGACAGAAGTAAATGCATAAGGTTATCAATTACCCTCTCCAAAATATACCGACTACCGGACCCTCAAAGAAACAATAGCTTTGACCGTAGCATTTCTATTGCCAATATGACCGTGCGAGGTTGTCAACAAAAGGTTTCTGTCTATTCTCTCACGGAAAAGGAACTTAGATTTTGCATGATTCTCTGTCCGCCTTAAGTGGATTTAGTCGCACTTATTACATTAAGAGTACGTTTGATGTGTACCACCGTGTGTGTGCATGTGTTGAGTGGTACTCAGTAAGTCTTGCACTAGTATCCAATGACACCTAAAATGCTTAAAACACTTTGACGAAACAAAAAGGCGTAGTTTTACTAGCATTCCTCTCAATCCTTATCCCACAGCTGCTGTATCTGGCTGAGATTGCAGGGAGACATGCTCATACTTTACAACCATTCTACTAGTGAATACATAGCGTTCACCGGGAGAAGGCGTAGGCTCTATTTCCCATAACGTAATAAGGACACATTCGAAAAGTACGTCTAGACTATGAACGTTATACAGTTTACACGAATATGCATGAAGTTTGGTTCTCTGCACAAAACATTACTATCAGCTACTATTCCATGTCCATGCACACGGTGGTATTGTTGGAAACCGGTAACTGTCACTGTCCTCACATCCACGCCCATTCTAAAGACTCGTTCTTTTAAACACATTGCAACCGTGGAGAAATCTTGCAAAATGGCGTGCAAGTCACAACATGCGTAACACTACATAGTCCACACATATATCTGCGCGCACAGAAAATGCTAATACATGTAGAATACAGCAGTACCCTTCACGAGGTTAACCTCTGTGGGTGATTTTCCTAACTTCTCAGAGGTCCACTCGGTGTTCGGAACCCAATGGCAAATGGCGGTCCCCTTCGCAACATGGTCTGGACATTCCTTGCCACTACTGTGTTTTGTACGCACGATTTGGAGCGAAGTTGTCAACAGTACAGTGTATGGGCGTACCGGCAACCGAAGCCTTCAACGTCACCTCAGCTGTCTCACCATTGTGAGTAGGGTCCAAAGCTACTCCCCTTGTGCAAGGGCTGTTCTACGAAAATCTGCACAGGAGGGCCTCACCACATGCCCCTTTAAATGGTACCAATGCCTATTTTCTGTTCTTGTCGTCTTTCTGTAATATTTCCATTGAAAAGCCCTTACCTATTATACAGCAGCGTTGAACTTCCAAGTAATACATGCTTGCAAAAGGTTAAAACATTTCAAGAATTCAGTAACATATATATTGCTTGAGACGCAATATGTCTAATTAGTGTATTCACCAAAGTAAGAGAGATACAGTACTGTATACGTAATAAACATACACAATGGTAAATTCCGCCTCTTTTAGACATTTAAAATTTAAAAAGAACCAAATGTTGCATGCAGAGTAGAGTATGCAAGATAGCCTTACGCTAGCAGTTTAAGAAAAAAGCCTTCCAAAACAAATTTATTAAGGGCAAAGAAGTAGAATGAATGAGGATCCCTCCAGCTTCGGGCGGATATTGAGGGGTGCCATCTACAAATGTAATATAGCCTGCAACCAGTTGAATACGAGGGTGTTTACTGAAAACTGCAAAGCAGTATATTAACATTTTACCTGAGAATTTCTTCTTTGCCGGCACAGAGAGAGAGCCCGACATATAGCTTAGCAAACAGCAGCTAAAATCTAGCTTATCTCCCAGCTAACGCCTGCCATGCTTTCCCTAGACAACGAGTACAGTTGTCCAAATTTGCGAAGGTTATACAAGTACATGTACAGTAGTAGTATATGTAGTGAGAAAGGATCGGTGTCATTTGGCGAACGTTCAGTGCAATTTCCTCTGGTAATTTCCACCCTACTGTAGGCTTGTACAGCACGCTATTTCATGTACACTGATATGGAGGCAGCCTGAGCGTAGCAAGTATACGCCACTGTGCTCACCTTATCCGCAGTGCTTACCGTAACGCACCGGTCTAACGTCGGTACACACACGCCCAATCGCCCGAAGAACTCTGCTACGCTACCCGGTGAAGCCCGATAAATCAACGTCACCGCAGTGGGCCCGGGCCTGAAAAGCGAACGATATGCACACCACCCAGCAAGCTCCGAGTCGTACGCTCACCAATGTCTAAATTTATCCCCCTAAAAACGCCTGCCTCATTGTCATTTCACAGTTGCGATTTTTCCTGCAATAACCATAAACTAAGCACCTACCTACAAACTAGAATCATTGCCTTTTTGCCCTTGTCTTTACTCTCAGTCACACCCATGGTACCTACCCACACAAACCTCGGTTATTCTAAACCCTTCACGTATACTGAAAACCCTATTGTGTTGTATGTACAATTACTATGTCACATATCTATGCCAATACGAGTAAAAATACACCAACCTACTGAGATATTGTCACTGAGAAGACCAACTCCAAACACACGTCTTGAGTTGGTTAGCTATATCTTAGTCACTGTACAAGTTCATCATTATTTGTTCCTGACTACCACAGTACCAGCACCAACATTCATATCTATTCCCATATAAAAATGTTCCACTTTGTCTTTCCTACAAGCTGAATTTTACTAACTCCTACTTCAGTCAGGTTCATATTTTTAAGAGGTGGCCATATGTGTTTTAATGTTGATTGTTTAGCACACAATCACGTAAGGATATGTATAGTGTATGATCTGTATATACATGTCAGATACTAGTACTCAGCTTATATATGCACTGTACCGCCATGTTTTAGGATGACTTTAATATGTGCTTAGCACAAGTCTGTGTCATATTTCTATTCTGTTTTCATGGGGTGGTCGTGTACATTTGTTCTGTGTTTGGCAAGAAAAGTATGATGCCGCTTTGGGTATAATAAACTACAGTCTCAGTCTGCAGCAAATTTCATCTGCACAATGATATCCTGAGTTAGATTTTTCAGATGTGTCACTAGTCTCATTACACGTAATTTCTAAAGGAGAAGCGCCGTGATTACGAGCACAATGGTGTAGGTCATTTTTGCTTTTAATAAGCCTTTTTCAGGGGCATTATATGAAGTAAAGGCGTCTTCTACAACCCCCGCCAACCTCTGCTGCCTGCGCGGCGGACCAGGCCGTAGCTCCCGCCGAAGTACCGCGCGTAACCCGGCCTCACGTCCACGGGCTACGCCGCACCGCACTGAGTCCCCCGCACCGCGTACTGGTAATGCGCCGCGCGCCCGCTCACGGAGACCGGGTCATGGAGAGGTAAAATCATTTCATCTTCCTGACGTGTAGTGCTGTCGACTTGTGTTTACAATGTATGGATGTTTTGGGCTCGGTACAACACGAACTAGGCGGGTGTTGATTTAGTTTTGTCAGGCGGTTACTGAAGCCCCGTTTCCCGCGTCTGGCTCCGGCGATGCGTCGACCGGCGAGAGCGCAAGCGAGTAGTCATGCTCGCGCTGTTGCGCCAGGACCGTCGGCGAGAGCACCGCAACTCGCCGCAGCAACAAAAGCCCGGCTTACCGCCGGGACGTGGGCTTAGCGCCGCACCAGCCCGGTATGAGGCCCCATCGCTCCGGTAACCAAATCGATTTCTTCCCGCAAGATCCATAGTACATGTCAAGCATTTAGGCAATCTCGACAAACAAGTGCTCCGCATTCAATGTGGATACTCACTAGAGCCAACCAGAACCGCCCTGCCGGTGGCACCGATGAGGGTTCGATACGCTTACGGAGCAGGTTGGCGGTGTTCACCGATAACGCAGGTGGATATCTGCGGTGGCAACTACAGCGGTTCTGGGCTTCCCTTGGGTCGCCCCACGGCAATGGTCGGGCGCAGCGCGATGTTGGATGCAGCATGCAGGACCAATCACAGACCAGGCATTCCCTCCCCCCACCCCCCAAGATTGGCATGATGTATGTCAAAGATAGCTGAAATGAATAGGTTCATTTGAACGGAAAAGAATAAATTACGGTCAAGACATAGTGGAGGGGGGAAGCGGTCACATTCCCTTCAGTCTCTCAGGGCACTTCCCTCTTCGGGATACGCCTTCCTCTTTGATTGGTTTCTCACATGACCGTGAGGGGATTTTATACCCTCAGCAGGCAGAACGATTGCCATTGAAATGCAAGAGGAGTTCCGCGCGGGTCGAGGCTCCCTTTCAGACCAGCGCGCTACCGCAGTGCCCCGCGCGCGCCACGTGTTGATTTGGTCCCCGCCGAGAGCACACAAAACAGCCCGCTAGCTCTACTACCTTCGGGGATGGCCCGATCGCGCGCGGTCTGCTGTGTAGGGCCCTTTTCTCCGCGAACAACTGGGTAGTTTGCGGATGCGGACCCTCATCACGCAGACATCGCAAACGCTGCTGAATCAGCCTACACATTATTACACAGGCCTGCCACACTATCACTCAATACCATCCAGTTTGAGGGTTCCCTACTTGACTAACCGAGCGAGAAGTTTATAAATGAAGCTGCACATGCCGCCGTGTTTGTATTCCGGCCCGGCCGGGTCGGATGACCTGGGGGTGCTCCGGGCGAGCGGCCCGACCGCTGATTGGGCGAGAGATTGTTGAACTATCATCAGAGGGCGGGGACCTCCATTGTTTATCTGCCGTCTTATCGACTCGTGACGTCACGCTGTCATTTTGGATTTAATCGTCGCGCTGTTCCGCCAAGCGAGCAACACTCCCTCCGAAAGTGGCGAGGGGATTTTTAGAAAGCAGGTCACGTCCCCTTGTCTGGGTGACCGCCCCGCCATCCCTCATCGTGCGGGCACGCCATTACCGATATACCGGGGATGAATTTACAGGCCCCGCCATGATGGATTCGTCTGATGGCTATCGGCTTCAGGTGGAGCGACGCCATTACCGCGGGAAATGTTTATGCCGGCGTGTACCTCAGACGCCGAGGTGGGCCAAGAGGGCGAGCGGCTCCAAACGGGGGTTGTTTTGCATTCTTCACAAAAGAGGAGTAGGCTCAGAAGCGGGTCGAAGTGGGCTCTTTGGCCGTCGGAACCGCCTTCAATAACACGCAGCTTGCGATTTAATCAGGATCGAGCACCGACCGTAAGTGTTCCGCTAACATATCACCTTTTCGATCCGCCCAGCCTGCCGCACTGGAAAATCATAATCATGGAGGAGAGACACCTGCCAGGCTAATTCGTGCAAATAAATATGGTGTTTTGCACCCAATATCTGACTGCGGCATCAGTTCGTCTCCATCAATGTATTTATACATAACCATAGCTGCTACAGACGTTACCTTGCCGTAATAAGGAAACGTCACTTACTGCGGTAATAACGAGATCTGCTCGGCCGCCCCGGCATAATACAACGCCTCCATTATTCAGTTGCTTGGAGGGTTGCATACCAATACCCACAAGAAGACATTCTATAAATTGGGGAAAGCAAATCCCACGTAACGGGAGGCATATAATGGTGGGGGTCATAGAATTGCAAAAGGGTACTTTAGAGCTGCCGTGCTGCAAGATGCATTTTGTAGAGCCTGTCTGACAGACCTTAGGTGTCGGGCATGCAGGGGGATTCGCCATAGGCGTCGGCTCACACATGATAAGGGAAAATTAGTTTCCTCGGGTAATAACAGAATTGAGGTGCCTTGGTGCTTCATCTTCTCCGTATCAGCACGGCTGTGCATTGGAAAGTAGAAATTGGTCGGACGTGATCTAGTGGGCGATCGACCTTTTTGGCGTGCGTCTATAAAAGCATAATTCTGGGGAAGCAATCTATGCCGAAACGGCGAGAGAAGACTGAGCGAGCAAAAACATGGCGGTCGCTCGGTCCCGCGCCAGGATGTTTTCGGTCGATCGTGTGCAACTGCAGGCTGGGAGAATCGGGGCTGACGGCAAATTAATCTATTCGTATACAATTTTCTTCACGTGAAACGCAGTCGTTCTGAATATTCAATTGTTATGAACCGAAGATAATCGGCAATTCGTATCGGAAAGCTTCAGGGCGATTGCCAGCAAATTCGAAGCACGTCCGCATCACCGGGGTTTGGCTAAGAAGACATTATTGGCAAGAGAACTCGGAATGGTTGTAAACAAATGGTCATCGTCTCGTTCTACTCGATGAAAGGCCCCTTTGGCCAAAACTCTGCTCTCTTTACCACCTGACATTTAACATTCACCAGCCAGACTATGATGAAAAACAGTTAGTATAGACTATTGCCTGTACTAGTAGTATCCCAGAGAAGGTCTTGAACAGACACATTGTCGGGATTCTTTCTGTACTGCGTTGCTGCAACTCATTCTACCCTATTATACCGATGAGATGGGCAATGTAGGATCGTTTAAAAGGGGGCGTGTGTGTGTGTTGTGTGCCTCTTACCTTGTGCCAGACATTTTGTGCACTGGCTTTCACGGCGACCGAGTCTACAATTCTGCGTAAATAACGCTTGCTGTCATGTTGCGTCAGTTCTGTGTTCTATCCTGAGATCAACATTATAACAACTAATGTCTTGACAATGGGCTAGGACTATGATCTTGTTTGCATAGGCTGTCCAGGTTGATATGTTTTAGCAGGGTGATTTTAGCGCTAACACATCCCTTCGTGACAATGTCAAATTAGAACGAACATCTGGACGATCATCATTAAACTCACAGTCGAGTGGCATTTGTTGGTTATCGGTAAGACTGCATATTTTGTATGTCAAGTTGTTTCAATATGATTTAAATTTAAAGCATTTTTGTACTCACCTGGTATTTGGAACTTCGTATCCGAGGAGAAACGTAACCGCCATAAAGGCCATTGAAAGCGTCAATCTCTTAACAAGTGGTGCTATTGCCCATCGTGACATACAGCAAAGCCTCCCGCTACAACACTGTCCCATTCTCGTGGACATTACTTGGGAACGGAACTTGACACATGTGCACGATTCTGTATGGTGTGGGGCTCGCGCCCTTTGCCTTTTCTGTGTGATCTGGGCAATGCAAGACGAGCCCCAGTACAGCCATAGCCGACATTATACACAATATAACGCCGATCCGGCTTGTCTCCCAATCGCAGGCAAGAGTATGTATTTCGCGATTGTTCCCTGCGATGCTCGCAGTTTCTCTGCACTGCTAAATTGGACTTTCCTTACTTTCCACGTTTAATGTTTTCTTGGATATGGCGCGCACAACAAAATCTTCTACCTGATGGTCATTTCATCCAGGCATCTCCCACACTCTGGCGTTCAGGCTAGCTTCTGAAACTTGGAGACGAAGTACTGGGTAGTGTGGATAACTTTGTTGACAGACAAAAGTGAGTTGAATGTGCTTCTGGATGAAGTCCATCTTCAAGAGCACTGGTGACTATTTCTCTGTGTAGGCCTTACAGTTTGATTAGATTTTTTAAAACGTGCCAAAGAAAACTTCATAATATAACGGACAAAAATTGCTAATTTTTCACCCAAGTCATATCATATCTTGAATGTTCATCTGTGTTGGAAATTGCAGTTCAAACTTGTTTCATAAAGTCTATATCATGATGAATATGATACTATAACAAAGATGCAGCTGAGAATTATAATGATGGCTAGAATTAGGCATAAATCATGCATAGAATTATTCATTGTTATGCATTACTGATCATGCTTGTTTGCAGATCATTTGCAGAATGCAAACAAATTCTAAATGAACAAAAATGCTTGTGCGAGCTGCCTTGATGACGATGCAATATAATCTGGATCTGAACCAGATTTAGACCAAAAGAGTAACCAAGATTTAAACCAAAGTAGTATCAATGATATCAATGTGAAATACAAACCAAGCAACAATGAACTAAGACCGAATATATAAAGTAAGTACAATGTATGTAGAAATGAACTGTGTAATATGTCGGGTTTTTTTTCTAAACTAATCGGATCAAGTTTATTCTACATACCACTCCATATATTCATGCTATGCTATCTACCACAAACAAACCATTTCGACACTGAGAGAAATATCTTGATAACAATATCATGTTTCTCTCAGACAATATCTATCTCGACGCGAGGCCATCCTCTAGGCCATCGCTCTGTTTTTACAAAACTGCGTCTTGTTTTAAAGAGTATTCCAACGATATTCCTGCAATTTCTTTATCAGATATTGTATTGGAAGCTATATTGTTAGCGGTGGGTTTGGTGGTGATTGTGCGGCCGCTGTGTACGTACTAGCAGACATGTACTGCACCCTTCCATCAATCATTGAAGGAAAGCTCACCGGTATCATCAACACTGTACTGTTGGCCAGACAGACGCGTCTTTTCTCACGTACACCCAAGATAAGTGACTGTCATGACACCATGTCCTTCATTTTCATACTGGCATATTTTGCTTTATCTGATTTATCTAGTTTCATTTCATTCTATTGTATTACGGTTTTATGCACATTTTGTTTCCATTTTAGATCACAATCTGTATACAATCAAAGCTACTACATGTATTACGTTCCACACCTCCAGTCACTATGTACGTACGCAGGCGGGCACGGAGACACTTTCACCTGAAGCAGCCCAGCAAGGAAAACAGAATCTATTGGTCACGTCTATGGCTAGGACACGCTCCGATTGCCACGGCAATTAGATTGTTTGCAAGTCCCGCCCTGTTGCATCCTATACCATCATTATCTGGTGCGTCGGGAGGGTAGATTTTTTTTTAAAACCCTGCTAAGCTGTCACAAGAGCCACCAGGAACAAACCTTTGTCGGACCACCGGCTCTGAAATCTCTACCGGTACAAGAGGGTTGGAAATTCTAAAAACAAAACATTACGCTATCCCCATCCTTTATCTTACAGGATCATCAAGGTTAACATGCTTTCATGTTTCGCCTAATATTTCCAGTTCATGCATGTTTTAGCATACCACGGCATTTTTCCTGCTAGCTGACAGTCTTATTGTTTGCATCGGTGACAAATCTGGTCTTCTCTCCTCGCTATTCCATTCATAGCGCTTGAAACAGCCAGATATCTTGGAAAGGAAGCATTGCAATACAGAGTCTCGGCTGATGATGAATTTTGGGGCAGCAGGGCTACTAATCCGCTTCTTACAACCCCCAGGCCGGCTGTCATAAACGGAGCATTTTTCTCTTAACATACAATACTGGAGAACATATAAAACGTCCCCGCGGCAAAAATAAATTGCGGCGGCGGAGGTAACTAGAGGTTGTCCCGCTGGCTTATGTAAGCGTTTCCCGACGTCACATTGGCATTGCCGTAAATGTGACATCGTTTGTAGCGACGGTGTTTCAAGCGTTAACGCGTTTGTCGAGATGTAAAGGTTGCTTCTAGATTGGTAGTTTATTATGACAATGATCCGCGCACACGTACATCCTCGTCTCCTCGTGTGACGACACTGCCAGCTGTAAACATAACAGACATGCATGTATGTATAACTACAGGAAGTTCGACTAAATTTCCAGTTACCTAACTTTCAAAACCTAAAGATACAGTCTGGCCTGATCGCTAAAGACTCAAGCTTCTTCTGGAAATAACATGTGCATAATTGCTGTTATAGATGTTCCTGCTAAAGTGATGTATGTACGTTAAGCTGCAGAGTTAGGCCATTTATTGCGATGTCATTATGAACAGATGGATGGATAGGAACGTAGAACGCCGCTTCGTGACCATCGTGTCCCTGTATTTCTCATGAGTTTTATTGTTACCTACTTTTCTTGTATATATGTGACAAATCTGCCATTGGTATATATGAAAAACTACCGAATTTTCCCTGCAAATTCGGAAGAATCCACCTAGGCGCCTCTTGTCGTACGTACGATGAGGAATGTGCGTTGTAGTGCCACGAAGACCCTAGCTGTGGGTTGCAGCTGACATGGCAGCGTGACATTTCACATCGCTGAAGCCTAATGCATCTGCAGCAACAAATCGTCAACCCTGTGTGCAGCATAAAACTGAGGCGATTCCATTGGACCGGCTGTACATAGCATCACTACATTTCACCAAGGAGGTTACTCTAACCTCCTTGATTTCACGGCTCGCCATGTTACAATATTGTAACCTTCTTGAAATGTTCCTGGTAAACACTGTCAGTGCAAACGGAATGCACACGATAACACTATGGTGGCATCCAGTAAATTGTGTCTACTGGATGAAATATTTAGCAAGAGGCTTGTTGGTGTGTGAGTGCCCGTGTTATCATGACAGCCGCAGTGGATCCAGAGTTGCCTGGAGTCGGCGGCGGCAGCTGGTTAGACCCGGCGGGCTTGTTGAGCCGCCCCGGCCGCTGTCATGTCCACCTGGCTCACGTCGTAAACACACAACGTAAAACGACAAGTCTAATTATCACCATGTCTCCGTTATTGATTTTTATATCGGAGTCAAAACATTTCCAAACACTGGATCGAAAATTTCCTCTAATTTCACGCAGAAAATCGAAACTACCTAACTGACACCCTCATCCAGTAATACCCCTTGCGGGGTTGTTCGAGGGTATCTAGAAGACGAAGACAAGTGCCACAATAACTTATTACTGACAAGGCAAATGATACAATAAGTTTAAGTCAGCAGCATAGAAATAGCACTATGTATGTACAATATACAGCACACGATAGCCGACTCCAGAAGTACACCAGAAGTCACTCAAACACAACCAAGTGTACCTAAATTTTGCAGCGAAAATAGAGACGACAGTCTGTGTTTGTATTCCTGTCCCACATATATGGTCTGGATGCGACCCCCGCACGCAAGCAGGCAACGAGGTTAGCCCTAGGCGGGTGTGAAACGCACGACCTCCGCTTCGCAAAACCCTAGGTCACCGGGGGCGCGTCATAGGAAAAAACCCCCACAAATTTAGCTACGTTACGGGAATACAGGGCACAAGGCGACGAATGGAATAAATCTTGGTGGAATTGGTGAAACTAGGCAACATATACATCTTGCCGTATTACCTGACCCGATCTAACTCTGCATAAATCATGGACAAGACGTGAACTTATGCGAGTCATGTTGGGCACGAAGAGCTCCACACGACTGACAACGACATGCCGAGTAGCACAAGGTTCCTTTCACTTCATAGCAGTGCCGTTAGAATTAGACATTTCTATCGCACAAGCAGCAAGATTTCTTTCCACACGGACTAGCATAGTACTCTGTTCACTGTATACATGATATACGCATGACCGGGAGAAGAGCAGTGGCCACACACAGCAGCTGAAATCTCCCTGAACGTAAAGAGTCTTTCTGACTCGTGTCTCCATCCCAACCATTCGGGTCTTGTTGCAGGAATATGAACAAGTTTACCATTACTTACTCGCATCAATTTCGCTTTGGCCTACAGGCACAATAACAAATCTTTATGAAGCAGCTTGACTATCGGGTAAACAAAATGATGATGCAAATGTCAGTAGTTGGGCTGTAACAGTAGTGTGTCAGCCGACTATCCGGCCAGCTCATCTCATCTCCTGTAAATCTGTTCGTTTCGCTAAAAGCGGCTCCTGATGCTTTAGAAGTGGCAAACGTTCCCGCATTGCCGCGTGGAACTTGTCTGCTTACGGAAAACGCCCTGAACCAGGCCGTACACGTGGATGTCATCTAAACAAAGTCACAGCCAGCTTCAAATGGAGGCAGAGTGTTACCAGATCTCTTCTCCGTGAAAAATAGCCTTTTCTGTACGTAAATGGCCACCATGAGTCTATACATGTACCTAACGTAGTTTATAGCATTGGACACAAGAATAGACTATACATTGCGGAGGTAGCATCAACAAAGCAGAGCACATTTTAGTTTAGACTCAAATGATAATTCCAAGGTATGGTGTCGAGTTCATAAAGAATAGATTCAATCAGACCTGACTTCCATATCATACCACCTCTTTACGTGTTGGCAATCTTTCTTCTCCCCAAAGTAGGAACGTCATGTTACTTTGATATTTCTCGTGTTTCTGTATCAGTGTAGTCTCTTCATTTACTGTAACATGGCCTCGAGACCATACCGAGTCGGGTTACACACAAAGTAAAGTGAAATAGCTGACATAGAGCACCTGAAAAAGGGCCTGTCAGCAGTGTAACTCAGGGGAGCTGAACAGGTTCGACTTTTTCCTATTGCCAAACCTAACATCAAGGTACACTTGTAAAGCCACAGGAAGGTTCGATAATCATGAGGAATACAGATGGTAGCGACATTTTCTATACACCTGCCATGGATACAGGTTGGTGCAAACAACACACTGCAAGTGATTTCTGAAAAGACAACTTTCATTTCATATTTCTATTTTCAATACTCGTGGTTGACAGTATCATTGTTTAGATCTATGCCTATGCATCGAACCTACCTCCCGCTGTTCTGTATCATTCCAACAAATGTTATGAGTAGAAAGAATGATGATAAACAACTATTGATTTACGAAAGGTCTGATCCAGTGTGAGCTCAGCCTTCCAGATTCCTTACAATCACAGGATTATCCGGTAATCACTGTTAACAAATCTAATCAGACGGTGGCTTAGACAGAGGGGTTTACCGTAGATGTTGGACCACATAGATGTATTCCCTGTTTCGCAATTTTATCAGTGTCAGTTCTGAACACTATAGGATAATCATTATTATTCTGGAGCCACTATTTTAATATGTTGCCAAATGATATGCATTTATCCGTTGCAACAAAACGGTGAAAAACAATTTTGCACTAATACATTTCCCGGTGGCATGGATATCTTCTCATCTTTGATATTTGAATTCCCTTTCAAACATTCCTCTGCAATAATGAGAAGGCATAGATAACATAAATCTTTGAGGCTTGAAATCCATTATATTCCCATCCTTTATCACGATACAGTATTTCAATATATAAGGATTAACACGCCAATCACCAACGTAGGACAACTTTCTCTCATGAAAAATTTATCGCTCATTACTTCGAAATCAATAACAACCTTATTGTATCTGGTAAGATACTTCCCGCCAATGACAGGGGATTGGACAGGCTGACATTAGGATTGGGAGAGTCTAACTAATAACGTCTACCTAAACCCTACAATATGCTGAGATGACAAGCTTCCTGCTGATACCAGAACACGTTGGGGATTTAGCGAGAACATGGCTGTCACATGAATACGGAAATGAATTCGATACCTTACAATACATGCAATATACGCATCGGGCTAAGTTAGGATATTCATATTCATACCCGCCAAGCCACACAGGAGTTCAGTTCTGTCGACCGTTTTTTTGGTCCAATTAGCATAAAATGCAACAGTAGATATAGGTCGACAATGTCACGCTGCCCTGACCAAGATATTAAAAGTTCAATACAGAATATTGAAAAGCAACTAGACATATGTATACATTTTCAGGGTGTGTATAAGAAACTCGAAAGACGCAGGTGATAGTACATATACCTGGAACATGGGAGGTAGTTGCTACTCCGTAAAGACGAGGTAATCTATGCGATCTCTAAGCGGAAAGAAAATGAATATTTTAGACTACAAAAGTATCGTTTCATACAAGCGCCCATTGCATAATTGTGAGTCATGAGAAAACTAAAATGATACTCAAAGCAAAGTTTCACGACGTTTGTAAACAGTACGCCTGTGCCCAAGACACCAATGTCTCCACGGCCACGCACGCATATTCCTGAAGAGAAATAAATAAGTATGTGGCCACCTGGGAGATACAACGGATACTGATGCGAACAAGTGCAAGTTAATTCCATTCAAGCCATTGTTTTTTTAATGTTTTGTAATGTCTGGGTCTACAAATTGTCAGTCAGTTTGATACTGTGTTATACCGTACAGCATCGAATGGAAACGTCTTCTACACTTTGGTATAAACCATGACCATTGCAATCAACTATGTATCATAGATACGCCATACATTTGCCAAAACAACCAAACCCAGCCTGTGTTGTGTATATGTACTGTGTCGTCCTGGTTAATGTCCTCTACCAGTTGACGTTGCCATAATAAAGTTGTGTAGACAGTATTTCCCTGGGAGGACCACATGGAGAAGCTCAGTCTGCACCAGGGCAGGCAGCTCATCAACAACGGCCAGACTAACTGGGTCAGTTTATCCCGACTGCAGCTGAGGTCAGTCATGAATACAGAAAATACAGCCACTAAAAAGTAACGTAACTTTCATGTAAGTCGTGTAATCTGTCATGGATCATATCAGGTCAAAACAAATACGTTTTGCTTTGACATCCTTTTCGCTTCCGCGTTCTCAAGTACCAGTATATGGTTGTTCTCGTTCCTGTTCAGTTCAAAGTCAAAGATGGTGTGGAACTTGTCAGGTTTGCTTGGATCGCATTTCTTTAACTGTTTAATAGTGCACAAATATCACCCAAACATTCGATAGTATGAAGTTATACGTGTCTTGCAAAAATTCATGTTTGAGTAGTGACACAGTAGATAGTTTAATGAATATGAATCGTAAACAAAGTGGGTCTCTAACTAAGTGAATAGCCAACGCAGAGTATCTCTTACGCGCGCAGCGCATACCTAACACAGCACATAAGACATAAGTGATATGATGATATTGCCATTGGCGCGCGCATAAATTTTGATAGAACATCTGGATTTCAAAGAGTTCCCAGTGTTCTTAGTTGTAGACATGATAGATGGAAATACCAAGCTGCCGGGTTTCTCTTCTACCAGTTTCAACCACGCACAAATCGCGTTGTCCTTTAGTAAGCAGGGAGAGTTAATCTCTGACAGGGTAGGTACGAGCCGCCGCCGTTGTCACAGCTCATCATGTGAAGTCACACCTAGCATACCGTCATCACTACGGTGTGCCTTACCCAACATAATGAATTTCATTTGCCGGTCATCACCCGTATATGAGAACTCCAGTGGGGCAAATCAATTTTTATAATGGATTATGCAAGTATGGGAAGCACATAATGCCGTCTCCACGACTCTGGTTCTGTTCAGGCTGCTGTGTTTTAGGTCTATTAAGTCGATACGGCGTGAAATAGCTCTCCCGCACGGGTTGACGATGGAACACCGTAACATCGTTCTGTATCTGCTGCCAGGACTGTGTGTGCCGCTAGGAGTCGCTGCTAGGAGACATGTCTTATGACGGGTAACCAGGAATCTCCAATTAAAGGTATTGAGTAAAGAGTATTGATCACACTCCGTTGCTTTAGAAAAAACACACACTAATGCTTGTAGGGATATCGAATTGCCTTTCCTTTCGTAGAAAAGCACATCTTTACAATGTCACGTGTATCAAGTTCAAGATATACGTATACGTACCGTACAGTCTTTGAACAATGCCTTGCCTGAGCCAGATGCCAACCCATATAAGCAGGTGGAAACGCTGGTACAGGGATGCGACTAGAGATATTGCACCAACCGTAGCGTTTCAAATCGGACGCTGACGCTAAGCATAGCTAAGCTACACACACATTTCAGCAGCTATCTACGCACGTCAGCCCAATTGGTGAATAGCAGTAATTACCTAAAATTGTCAATAGGACATAGTTAACTAATTATACCTGTTGTCTGTAATTGGCTTTTGGAGAATGCTAATTAAATGGATACCGTATTCTGCGCACGCGCATATAGGGTTGGTACGCCCATTTCACAGCTGGCTTCTTTGAAGCACACGTTTTCGGGATCTTACTTTAAACAGCAATTCCTAACGATGATTTTCATTGAAATTTGCGAACGAAAACATCGTTTTAGTACCTGAAATCTGCGTCAAGTTAGTAAGAGCGAAAAAGAATTCGTGACATCACTTCAAACTCAACCTACGCATGCCCGTTGGCAGCAGCACGCCGGCAGAACGTACTGCGCCTGCGCAAAACCTGGATTTTCGCTGGATTTTTGGTCAACGTTGCATCAGAATTTCGCCTGTTGCAGACCATATCTTTTTCTATACAACATTTGAAAACTACAGACGGGATGTCACCCTTATATACGCGAATTCGACCTTATACGAGACGTTCTGCCGAAGTGCCATGCACAATACATTACGGGTTTCGCGCAGGCGCAGTACGTTCTGCCGACGTGCTGTTGGCAGCAAAAGTTGTTATGCCTAGGTTCCCTGTGGAGATATTGTCCCTCAGGTTATAGTGCACGAGGCACATCATCTGTCAAGATTAATCTGTTCATACTTACCGGAAGTTATCGATTAACATGAGATATCATTTGTGTTGGTAGGTAACAAGAAAACTGTGGTTACGTGCCCACCAGGCGGCGGGCCAAGTATCCGGAAAATTCGCCTCTCGATGTCCTCGCGTTGAGTGGGTAATTTGTTTTTTTTTAGAAATTTTAGATGATTACCTGTAATAACTGACGTAATAGAGATCTGGGTTTCGGAGAAATGAGCACACGATACACACAAACTGGACGAAATGACCTGGCGTGCTGCTTTTACATGTACTTGTGTGCTGCCCAGATGCTCGAACTCAAGGCAGTAGTCAGGCATTTCTGTGTCAGCACGGGACCGCGTAGCTACCTGCTGAAAGAGTCACTTTTCACGCGGGCCTGGGAGACTGCGTCAGGTTTTAACGCTGCAGCACACGATTCACAATTGGATACAGTAAAGCGGGATGGCTTGAACTGATCGATTGCTTCTGACGAGCAACCTATTTTGTTCCAGATTAATAACGCAGCGCCGTGCGTCCCGGCAACACGTCACGTCTCCCAAGGTCACGTCCGTGTTTATTTCCCGTCCACGCCTCCCGAACACTTTTCTCCACGGACTTTTTTCTCCTCTCCGTGCAATTGCAGACACCCGCAGACAAGCGGCGCCAGTGCTCGTGGATAAGTCAAAACTGGACGCAATCAAGCGCTTTTTCAATCCTCAATTTGGTCGGGAATTCAGAGAGAATTGTGCGTGAGAAATACCAAACAGCCTTCCCCTGTGTGTCGGCCCACCAGAGGAACTTACTTATCAAAATGCCATCAGTGGAACAAATCCAGCATGAAAGGATTCGTCTTAGGGCGGTTGAATTTTGAACAGGCGAGGTACGGGAACGGCAATCTCTTAATCAGTGTAGAAAGACATGGTTGTTCTGGCAAAACCAACCGTGATTTTATTATGGACGTATTAAACGCACTGTTGTGGAACATGCCTGTTTACTGGTGATCTCTTATCTGAACGGTTGGTGGGAGGCACGCAAGTAGCAACTCACAGAAATGTTCTCCGTTTCATTGAAAAGAAATATTCTCAGCGTTTCAGTGAACAGCCTGCCTTTACACTTCACCATTCGACTTTTCTATGTCTTGAGCTCAAAATTAAGAGCGCTAGTTCTACACCATCGCTCAGATTTTCACACAGAGCACACTAAAGAGGGTCACACCGACGTGTTTCTGCCATGAAAAGGACGCTCATTATTGTGTATGGACATCGACATACTAAGTAGTTCTTATGTGTTCTGTCATATGCAGAGAAAACATCATTCTTTGAACCCATTGCAAAGACCTAAGTTATACAATGCCTACCTAAATACAGAACAATAACACGCGGAAGACGCAAGTAACTTTGCCAATAACGTTTACTTGAAGTATCGTATATCATCGAGACCTCCTACAAGTGATCTCCGGAAGGCCGTAGATTTCAACCGATTGCATTGCATTTCACCGAGAGAAAAAGCCTTGCGGACAGCTATGAAGAACATAGGATCCTAGCCGAGAGTAAGTAATAACATAGTCAGAGCTAGAGATACTGGACCCGGCCGCGATAGCGGACCGTGTTGGCGGGATCGGCTGTCCCTTCGCGTGAGCACGGCAGACTGTTAGAATGCAGGGCAGTCAGTCGGAGAATATTGCCCACCGTAAGCAATATTGCAGGTGCAATCAGTGCAGCAGGAGCCTGAAGACACAATAAGGGGCCTGCAATATTGAGGAGCTGCGGCCCCTAGTGACGTGTTCAAGCAGTCATTGTTCCACTTTTATCCCCGACACACTTCACCAATGGGGGTAATTCTATAGCCCAGGTCAATACTAAACGCATTCGGACCCTTTTAGCCAGGATAAATGGAAATTTAGGCAATTTTCACGTTCCCTATGGATATTGGACTGCTAGCTATCGGCACGGGGGAAGAGTAGACCCGAACAAAAAAGTAGAGCAACGTTGTGCTTTTTTGGCTCCGAATAAGGTGTCTTTGTTCAAACAAACTTTCATAACACAACACATGCAGTTCAACAAAATATCGACTGTAGCATATCTTTGCCTCGAGATTGGACAAGTGTAGTGAGCTGGTTTAGACTGTCTAAAAGTTCTGTGTTACAATTCTGTCTACGTATGTTTGCTTCGAGGGGGACAATTGCAATGTTTTTACATTGTTCCCTCCCCTGCCCTTAATCAACACCGTGAGAAAGGTAAGAACGAGAAAGTTCCTTTCAATCCGTCGTTTTCAAAGTATTTTAACGGTACCGCTGGAATGTAAGACTGTGTCAGGAGAACATTACATCCCCTAAGTTAAAAGACAACAGGGACTTCATGCGGTAGATACGAGTACTACAAACCCTTATCGACACTTGGGGCGATTTCTGTGTCGGTGGGCGTTGTGGAAGGTTGGCTAACCTCAGAGGGCTAACCTTAATCATCATCGCCCACCTCCCAGGCAACAAGCCCAAACCTTCGGGGTTTCCCGTGGCCTTGGAGAGGCAGAACTAGGTGTTCCTTTATGCTCTTTTTGGGGGGGACCAGAACAGGGCGTTTACGATTTGTATCGCTAATATGTAAAAGGTTACTAGTACATTGTTTCAGATAAGTGGCAGTATAGAGGAAAGCTGGCAATTTTACATACGGCAGGTATGTTACAGTTAGAACTAAGTACGCTTGCGAATGGCAGTAGTACTGGGCCCATGCCAATGCAGAAGTGCATACCTAGCCTATTTTGGCCTTTATGTGTAGAATGTGACCGATGATAGCGCAGAACACTTTCGACTCAGTAGTACTGGAGTTCCAAGAAATCGGTAAGCCTTCTGATAATGGTTAGTGTGTGTTCAGTGATGTGAGCCGTCTTTCCAAAGATACCTGACAAAAACGGAAACAGGAAAGTCCTGTGTGAATATACGAATACAAAAGTGGCACATCGGCTACGTATGTGGGTGCAATCGTCCGAACGTTACAAAACGCTGTTCTGTGCGACGTTACGTTCTTTGCTTCCATCGCTGCCCCGTGAATGCCTGTCAGACCCGACCACATCTATCTTGCTGTCTCCCATAAAACCTGCCTGAGGTAATGAGTAGGGACAGATATAGGCACGTATGTCAAAGATCAGATCACCTCACATCCATCTGTACAGACACTTGTCTGTCTAGCTTGTTATTTAGATGGCCCTCACATGGGTAAGAAAGACCCCGTATAGTTGTTCCTATTCATCGGAGTTACACCTCCAGAATCATAAAGGTACTGGTAATTCAGTATGGCTCGTTCATGACAGGCTCAAAATATGAGCAACATGAAGTTCGAAAAATTGTTGTTGCAATCTGAGAAATGTAATCTTTTATTTTGAACGACATTTACTGAACTTTTAATGTCACCGGCTTGCGTATCGTACAACCCCTCCTTCCTCCAGTGTTTACAAGAGCATTTGCTCGTAAGAAAACTATAATGTAGGGGTCAAGCAGTCACAAGATGGCAGCCGATAGTGATAATCCCTGGCGCCACTGGTCCCAATACAACATTGATTCTACGCTCGTACAGTCTGTAGAAGCTCGGACACTGGTAACCTGTAAGATAGTGCCGGTAACCGTGATATTACCGACTGTATTGGTCCATCACACCCTGTACGTTGCGCTTGGAAGGGCCTTGTGGTCTCCTTGCCAAAATTGCTCTGAACGAAAGAAAGAGAAAGGTCCTTTCTTCGAGGACAAGGTTTAATTTGCCACGATATAGCAAGCGCTAATCTGTAATGTTATGTAAGGAGGCCAAAATTTACATTTAGACTGGCGTTTTTCCTCTATTGATGAAAGTCCTTTGTTAAATTGCAGGTAACTCCCAAGCTCCATTATAGAAAAATGAGTTATAAAACGGCCAGATCTCGATCCTTCTTCGCCAGACAAGCTGTTTGTCGATCAGAATGTAAACTTGTCCATACCCGTGCTCGCGGTTAACGCGTATCAGGAATAACCATCAACCCTAAAACGTGTTCCGTCCGGTATGGCAGCCAACCTGTTCTTTGTTCTGGCTTCTCACAAAGAGACAACACACAGTAATTGTATTCATTGTCAAGATTCTACAAGTACCCTGTTACATGACAATGCAAACTGATTACATCCATTGAATTATTTCTTTAATTTGCTTTCTTTATCATGGATTGCCAACATAGTATATAAAAAGCATAATGTAACACATTGTTATAATTAATATGCAACAGGAATGAAATGTAACAAAACCGTGTAAACATTAAGAACCTTCTGGTTTTGTAGCACTCTCATGAATGTCTAACAGTGGAATATAACAACAAACACTAATAAGCAGTATAAAAAGATAACCAATGAGACATAGTATATCAACAACAACCTGTTAAATACATACACAATCAGGATTTAACATCTGATAGTCATTCTGCACTTGGCATTCTTAGCGATTTGGTCTGATTCAAACTAGCTCTACACATTGACAACAGAATGTATCATCTTATCAAACTCTACTTTATTCTCCAAACAATTCTTGTCTAGAATAGCTAAACTTGCCATAAAGTGGAAAACAGGCTTGCTGTAAAGTGGATTTGCATATGTGGTGTCATACGGGGTGCCCAGGCTTCCTGACGACGTACTCTTCCGACTCTGAGGACGCGTCTGACTGGGAACCTCCCTCGTAATCCGACAGGTCCGTAGCGCTCGTGTCCTCTCCCGAGAGAGACTCCCCTTCGTAGTCTGACCCCATGTCTGACTCGGAAGAGTTGATGAAGTCGTCTTCACCCGTCATGGCGCCGTCTCCAGGTAAGGAGGAGTCCTCCTGCTCACTGTCGCTGTCCATGGTGCTGAACCGGTGGGTGTCGTCCAGGTTCAGGAAGGAACGCACTTCACCAGCTATTCTGTGGTGGTCCCTGGGGAACAGCAGGGGAGAAAAGATGCTAATGCTTCCAGGTAAAATGTTCTAGAGTAGGCTTGGGAGTTCATCTGTAGAACATGGAGTGGTGAGTGCTTTTTAGGGGCACAAGGGAAAGCAGTAGAAACCTTCACACAGCTACATAGATTTATTCATTTCAAGACAAAACATGTTTGGAATGCCCCAACCCTTTTCTCCATTTGTCCCAATCCATGCAAGTCACATATAAAAGTGTGCAATGACTGTAATAAAGCTGGAAGTATGACAAATTGAAGGGAGGCATCCAATAATACTCACTCAATACAGTACTTAACATTGTCATCTCAGCCAAAACTGTGCATATCAATATTTCAAGCACATGTTGGAAATCAGGTTGCTTATGAACAACAGTAGGAACGATGGTAAAGGACAGTCCTTTGTCACCCAGTAAATAAGGCAGCCCCAAGCTTAGAATGGTTTGTGATTACTAGAATTATGGGTCACAAAAGAGGAGAAAATTGCCCTCAGCAAATTTACAGGATGACCAATTATCACTTTGCATTCATCACCAATCTTTGTGTTTGATCCATTCATCGTATCCATCCATTTGAGAACATAAGAAAAAAAACTACACCAATGATTGGACATGTTCAACATAAACTGCCTTGCCTCCATTGAAAAGACAATTCTACATGGGCATAGACTCTTCATACCTTAAGAAATATAAACCTAATTCCCAATGGCACAAAAGGAAAATTATTAGTCATATCTCCAACAAATATGTTAAAGAAATATCCAACCTGTTGTCGCCCAAAGTTGCGACTTCTGTCATGGGTATGGAGTATCCTGACTGGAAGGACAGGACCACATGGCTGCCTGTACCCAGGTACCGGAACGTCTCCTGTTCAACCTCCACACTCACTATGTTGTAAATATCTGCAACAACTGCAATAAGGAAAGCACATGATTCACACACCTGTATTGGGTGGAAGTAACCTTCTACCTGCTATGGGTAATGGTTGTTAATCTTTTCCTGTCAGGTGACATAATAATGCAGTATTAGGAGTCCCTCCAGGCATCCACAAGTCAGATATACTGGAGTATGAAAATTGCTTCCTGGGGTCTTTATAATACTCATGTGGCAGCACACTTGTTCATGTAGATTTCTTGAAATATGAATTTTTAAAAAATGGTGGATAAAGGTCAATTGAGGAATAGAGGGATGGTGAATTATTAGGTTTTCCCATTTGTATTTCTATTTCAAATGTTGCTTTATAGTGCACCAAAATTACATGTATATAAATACCACAATACCATACCTTCTAAATCTAAAGGTCCATTACCACATTGGAATGTACATTCCAGACAACATGAACTGTAGATATTACATGGGTGAATGACTTGTGTAACCATCAAAATATACTCAGTATATAGATTCTAACAGCAAGTCATACATACATTTGACATGAACCATCTTTCAACTTGAATCACTCACATCTGCATATCTTTTGAATACAATAATCAAAAGACGCTCCTGAATTTTGTACAAAAAAAAACATCTCTCATTGTGAAAGATAATAACCCAAGTACATCAGCTGGTTCCTACCTTCTCTTTGCTCCTGTTTGGGCCTGAGGATCGCCTGCATCAGACTGAACTTCTTCACGGTCACCTTCCCTGTCATCTTGTCAAATATACACTCCTGACATTCAGGGGAGACAGACTGAGTTAGGAGTGGTGTGGGGAGGAATATCAAACTGTGCTTTATCTTATGAAGCAAGTTTAAACTGTAATTTCCAACACACGTGTATTGGAATAGCTGCTACCAACACTGATGATATGTGCGTTATCTTGTATGTTTGTACATGTGTTCTGATATGAATTCTCGTTCCTCTTTTATTTCCAACACACGTGTATTGGAATAACTTCTACCAACACATACCAACACTGAAGAACTTTTAAGATATGCACTTTATCTTGTATGTGTTCTGATATGAATTCTCATTCTTCTTTTCCTTCTTGAGTATATTTCTGAGGTAAGAACATTAAGGGTTGCAGTACAGATTAAGTCCTGTATGTTACACAGATGTGATGTGATCATAAACCTGACACTCACCTCCCAGTCCTCCATACAGGACACACCCACTACCAAACAGGCTGTGATGTAAAACAGACTCCATAAGATGTGATCTGCAAAATGTACAGAAACCATTGTAATAGTTTTTGTTACAGGTCTAAAATTTATGTGACATGCATATTTTCAACACTTCTGTCATCATTACTCAGTACGTGTATTACTATAGTATTGGTGAGTAGTAAGCTTTGGTTAGGAATGTCCTCTCAGATAGGACGTAAAGCTGGAGGTCCCATGTTTGAGGAGAGCCACAATTCAAGCACATTAAAGATCCCACCACACTTATCAAAAAGAGTACGGGCCATCAGTTCAAACTTTTGCAGTGTGTACTTACAGTACAAAACCGGTGTGTTATGTGTAAAGGTGGTTTACCAGTTATGTGAAACAGACAAAGCCTACGACCTTAACCAGACCATACATTCATCCCGCTACCAAATATAAGCTGCAGGTTCTCCTGTAAGGTTAGTCAAACTTACTGAACAGCTGAGAAAACTAATCCCAACATGATGTAGTATGTTAACCCTCTGTGCATCAGGGCAAGGTGGTACCAGACACTACAACTGGACTGTAGCAGTGAGAGGGTTAAGGGGTGTTGACAAATTAGGACATTTCATTACCTCCACTGAAATAAGCAGCTCCAACCCCAACAGCCACAAAGCCTAGCAGGTAAACAGAAGATTGATATTACATATTGCATATATATAAGGTTCAACATATATGTTGATATACCAATTCATCATATAGTATAACACTTTGACACATAGATATATAACACTTTGATAACAAATTGTTACATTAATCTATCATGGTCCCATTTTAGAAACCTCTACTCTAAATCACGAGATGGGTAATTCTTCATTCATTCATTCATTCATTCATTCATTCATTCACAAGATGGGCAACATTCAGTCACACGTCCATACAAATATGATGAAAGGAGGGTGATATCTATAACAGGAACAGCTCATTTGTAGAATCTAAAGCCGACCCAGACGTGGTTTTGTTGCCTTATAAGGGTTAGCTAGACGTGACAGTATTTTAGAATATTATCCTGGTTCCTGTCAAAGAGATGAACTTGAACAGAATGATTTTCACTCACCTACAAGTAGACTCCAAGACCTGATCCCGGGCGATCTCTTCAAATATAAGATCAGGGGAGTTTTCTTCTTGATTTTCATGTAAACCATCTTGTCCCCGCCTCTTTCTTGTCGTCCTTAATTACTCTAAATAGTGAGTACTGGCCTGCATTTACACCCAGTTCACATAAACACGCATGTTAACGTTTGTTAACATCGACCGTTGTTGAGTGAACCCAAAATACATTTCCTATACCTCGGGGTGAAAGAAAGCAGTATGATAACGCGCCACGTGAAGTGCATGCACTAGTAAGTCCCTTAATCCTACAGTACCACATAAAACATTCCGTCAAACATGCTGCTTTTTGTCGTGCCGCTGCAAAAAAGAAAACCCGCACCAATATTTATTTACATTCACTTCCGGGTTAGAACGAGATGTACTACGCGTGGTCACTTTATCCAATCAAATTGCGCAATGAAAGAAATTTCACCAATCAAAACTGTAGAAAGGCACAGAAGGGCCAATCAGCAGTGAGACAAAAAGCACGTACAGTAAAGGATAGGAGACTTTCAAAATGGCGTCAAAATTCAGCGGAGTTTTGCAACTCACAGACTTGGACGACTTTATCACCCCGTCACAGGTAAGTCAAGTAGTATTTTGTTAGTTTGTGACACAGTAGGATATTTATTGTAACTTTTGAAGCTGCTCATACACAAAAACGCCATACTGAGATATTAAAAAAGACTTTAGAGATTTAAAGAGAAATTATTTCAATATTTGTAGCTGATGGTCGTAGCTCTGTTGTCGATGTAGTCACGTTTACTTGGAGTCTTAATAGACAACTTGATGTCTCCTGGTCGTCTGAATTTAGGTTGTCACTGTCGTTGTTACTGCTAAAGCCGATCAAGGTGTTTGGGACAATGACGCACTTGCCACTGCATTACTGAACATTTTCGTTAGACGGCACTTTTGAACTGCTATGGTAAAAAGTTTTCGCGGAGGCAGGGCAAACTTTTCGATGAAAACGTTGCCACGATTGACATCTCTGTGAAAGAAATATTTGATTGTCAGTATAGCCTCAAAGACATTGGGACGTGACATGAATATTCTTAACCGCGAGACAAGGTGAACAAATAGACTCAAACATTGAAGTTGCTCAGACCCCGCCATTGCCTACATGGGTTGAGTCACGTACAACGTATTGGTGCGATTCATAACAGGCAGCACGTACTACAGGTCTTTGTGTGTGTGTGGGATAGAGTGGGCGTAACGGTACCTGAGACTAACCTCAACCTGCGGTGTGCGAGCTGTAAACAAAGCCTGGTGTTAAGTTCTGGGATTATTGTGGCTTTTGCAGAACAACGAGGTTAAGGTTTTCCAGCAAGATTTTAATAAGTAGGGCCATAGGGCCAAAGGGCGGATCTAACTAAGGAATCGGTATGCCGTAGTTATAGAACTACATCGGACTACACAATGGACCAAGGAAAGAAGAAAACTGCATGTTGTGGAGATTGTGGCTCAAAGGTGTTTTTTCCAGGCTTTGATAAAGTTGCTTACATATACGTGCTTATAAATTGTGTTGTACCGATATCTGTTAATCTGTAGTGACTAGAATTCAGGTCAAGGAAAAATGTCCACTTTCAACTACAGTTTAATAATTCAGCTTTTGACGTTGTATTTTGGACCATTGTTTAATTCCTGGAAGTCAAGTCATGCCTAAATATGGAGTTATTTCTGACGTTTCAGGAATGCATCAAGCCTGTCAAGGTTGAGAAGACGGCAGGCGAGCTGGGGAAGATTAAGATTCACAATGACGGCAGCTACGTGCAGGTCGCACAGGTGCGCATAGCAAACATACTAAACCTTTGCCCTTCTTTGAGGCCATCCACAGTTGTATTATGTACTTAGTCTATGTACATCATTTCTTATGAAGTTTGCAGTTCATATTTATGTGGAAAATGAATATTAATTTTAGTATTTTACTGTTTGCACATGTCATTATCACGGTCAAAATGTTTATGCTGTAGAATGTTATTGTTAACTTCACTGACAGATATAACTAAATACCACAGTAGAATTTGGATGAAATAGGGTTGATAACTGATCGATGCTAAAGAAGTCAGTTGTCCAGAGGGCTGCCTTCAGTTTCATTTTGTGTTTTCCAAGCCTGGCCAGTTCAAGCGTTTATGTCCTGGCCAGTTAGACACTAGTGTCAAACTCTGTCCATATCTTAATTAGGTCATTTTCCACTTCAGGTTTTGCAGGTGTTTTTTTCCCACAAATTGTATTGATTTTTTTCTAATTTAAACTGGACAAACATTGCTAAAACATGTGACAGTGTGCCAGTTTTTTTTCTGGCAGTGGTGTGTAAATATGTACAGTACCTGTATCTATTTTAGTCAACCAATATACCAGTACCAGTAGATGCTATTTCAGTATTTGGTGCAACACACCAGTAACCATAAGAGCAAATGGAACCATGCCAAGGCTTTGGTTTCATTATACCAATAACCAGCTGCTTGAAATGGCAAGCTTAGTGCTGTGTAATTTAGTGTAATGAATTAACATAATTGAATGTAACAGCCATTATTATTATAAAAGTATCAATACAAAAGAGTATTTCTAAGTAGTATCTGAACAATTTTTGAGAGTTGTTATTCATTACGATCTTAAAAGACATCATTCGTTGGTTTAAGACTGCAATCAGTTATCAAATATCATTATGATTTACAACAGTTTTAGTATTGATTGTGATAGCATATTACTGTTAATAACCTTTCATACCCTATATGGTAACTGTACTTTTATTGGTCATATGAGATGTCAGAGTGGTGAAGGTTAATCCAGTCCTGTTTATATGATGATAGATGAGGAGATTAATGTTAATCCAGTGTTGTTATCTGATGACAGACAGGTGAAGAAGTTAAGCTGCAGAAGGCTAAGATCACGCTGAACGACTGTCTGGCCTGCAGCGGCTGTATCACGTCTGCAGAGGCCGTCCTCATCACGCAACAGAGCCAGGACGAACTGTACAGGGTCTTAGAACAGAACAGGAATGCACAGGTAAACAATGAACGCTCCAAGTTTTTAAGAATCAGTTCTATTTAAAGGTTTAATGTAAATTTGTTCATACATGTTTTAAAAAGAGAGAAGAGATCCTGTAGATAGACCCTGTAGATAGAGACGTAGCATAGAAATGTAACTCTTGTTCCTTCTTTACCTAGTACATTGTATACCCAAGTTATCTAACTCAGTGCATTTGGCCCATGTAGGGCGTGAATATGCAATAAAGTTCATTGTCATTGTCATTTAATTGTGTTTAAGTATTTTATAGAGAAGTAGTGTGTTTCTTAAAGTACCATGTGTATAGAAAGCACTTAATTCAGCCTTTGGCTGCTATGTGTTTTGAACTTTTGATCAATGAAACCACATTCAAGCCAGAGAGTGAAAATCTCATCCTATGCAACAGGTTACCATCTGTAGTATTTGACGATACAATTGTAACGGTAGAAAACGAAAGCTATCAGGGGGCTAAAAGGTGGTAAATTCTGCCCAAGGCCAAGCGTTACTTACAAACCAAGTATAAGTTATAACAATGCATAATATTGAAACATCTACAGATGTAGTTCACAAAAAAGATAAACAGATAAATGCTAGCACATTTGTAATAGGAACTAGAAGATACATCGCCTCTCTGGCAGAGACAGAAAGTCTGAGTAAATCCTGTGTGTATGGTTTCCCCCCAGACATCGCAGGAGAAGTTAGTGGTGATTTCCATCTCCCCCCAGTCCAGAACATCGCTGGCAGCCAGATACAATCTGTCCAGTCTGGACACAGCCAAGAAACTCACTGGCTTCTTCAAACAACTGGGTAAGCAGGGATGGATGATGATTGTACTACAATTTGTAGTTATTCTGTTTTGGGAGCATTGTGGTAGGTTTAGTGTTTACTGTAATAAATAGTGTTTACTGTAATAAATTTATTCCAAGTTTAATTAGTGTGATATTGTATTCTCATGATCATTGTCCAAATTCTCCACAGGTGCACATTATGTGTTTGACACAACGTTTACGCGTGACTTCAGTCTGTTAGAGAGCCAGCGAGAGTTTGTCCAGAGATTTCAGAGCAACGACAAGTCTGCCCCCCTCCCCATGTTAGCTTCTGCCTGTCCAGGTAAACAGTGGACTTTGTGTACTTAAACAGGTTACTGATGTACAATGTACATGTAGGAAAGATTTGTAATTGATGTGCATTTGGATGTGTGTTATTACATGTAACTATGACTGTATATCTATATCTTATGAACACAACATTCTGTCATTGTTGGAGTATTCGATGTGTTTTTTCATCATATATACAGGATAATACAGGTATTGGGAAAGATACCCTATGTGAAAGATATCTTTCATGGCCAAAATGTCTCTCTGTAAGACTGATGCTAAAAGTTCTTTCTTCCCTACAGGTTGGATCTGCTATGCAGAGAAGACCCATGGAGATTACGTGTTACCTTACATCAGTACCACCAAGTCTCCCCAGCAGGTCATGGGATCTCTGGTCAAGGATCACTTCTCCAAACAACAAGGGAAACCTCCAGACCAGGTCTGTATCCTCATTATCATATCTAATCCACTTGTTAGTACACTGAGGTCAACTACTCTGTCTGTAGTACTTTTGCTCAGTAGTGTATGAAAAGCTAGGGAAGAAGATGTCATTCTTTCTTTGAATGTCTGTACTTCAAAGCAGTCAAAGGTCTCTTGTAATTCTATTACTTATATACAGTAACCCCTTCAGCTCCCATTCCTCTGGCTTTGTCCTAGTACCTTGCCTATGATTGTTAAATAACACAATACTGGTATCTTGTCCCTCCAGATATACCACGTGACAGTCATGCCGTGTTTTGATAAGAAGCTGGAGGCCTCCAGAGAGGACTTCTACAATGACATGTACAGAACCAGAGATGTGGACTGTGTCATAACTTCTGGTGAGTCCTGCAAACAAAATCTATACAGCTGAACTAGTGGCTTTGTTTGTCAATAGTTTTTGCCAATGAAACGCATAATGAAAATGCTACCATTGATTACACTGTATGAATGGACCACAAATATATTGTAGGATAAAGCAATGTTTGATAGTGGTCCAAATTGATAGGACATGTTCTAGCCTACATTTGTGCTGTAGTGAGTGTTGTACTGATTGAGATTAAACTGAGACTTGAATGTTAAAAGACATCAAGTTTTGTTGTTAGCCCTTAAACACTGTTGTGTTGGTCCCTAGGTGAGGTAGAGGCAATGTTGGAGAAGGAGGGGATCTCATTGGTGGATGTCACCCCTGCAGACCTGGACACCATGTAGGTTTATATCACTCCCTATCTATAGTGTGGTATGATGACCATGCAGTCCACACTGCTAAGAAATGTTTTAGTTATCAAGTGACTACAGTAGAGGCAACCTCACTTGATAGCTTTAAACAACACTTGCAGGTAGATATGCAAATGTTAGCTGTGACAGGCTGTTCAGGGTAATACAAATGTATAACCAGCTGCTGCTGTGCAGCATGCCTGCAAAGCTGGTGTGTTATGCCGGAAGGCGATTATACCGGCTATACAGATACATGTACAGAATAAATCTGTGCTTCCAGGTTCAGTAGTACACCAGGAGCTGAACTTCTCAGTCACAACGGAGGCGGGTCTGGGGGATACTTGGAGCACATCTTCAGATATGCTGCTAGAGAACTCTTCGGAAAAGATGTGCAATCTGTGAATTACAAAACGCTCAGGTATGTTTAAGCCTTTGATCACAGTTCTGTATGAATGGACAAGCTGTTATGGCACATACTGGTACCATATTAGATCGCATACCGACAGATTTTGTTACATGTATATTGTCATTTTGATATCATGAGTGAATATCTGTGTTTGGCTTGCACTGTGAATATCCCAAGTTTTGTGATGGTTTTCTTATGCTATCTTTATGTCTTCTCCTAGGAACAAGGACTTTAAGGAGGTGACACTGGAGGTGGAAGGGAAAGTAGTTCTTAAGTTTGCCCTGGCGTACGGCTTCAGGAACATCCAGAACATGGTACAGAAGATCAAACGAGGGAAGTCACCCTACCACTTCGTGGAGGTCATGGCCTGTCCTTCAGGTGTTGTGTTTATATATCCTTCTTTACTGCTGACGTCTTCATATTTCAGTATACAAGGAAGGTTTCATAAGTCCTTTCATAATTTCCATTGCTGACTTGAAAGTCAGCAATGGAAATGGAGGGTGTAACCGTGTAACAGATTTTCAGATCATTTTAATGGAAACCTGTTTCATCAGCCTTTGACCCTGTAGTTACTTGGCAACATTGACCAAGAGCGTGATCTTGTTTCTCCTTTAAATGTTCAGCAATATTCAGACTTTCGTTTTCTAACATTATATCTGTACTCCACAGGATGTCTGAATGGAGGTGGGCAGGTGAGAATAGGAGACAAAGAGGCAGACAAGGATCTCCTGACCAGAGCAGAGGAGTTGTACTCAGCCCTGCCGGTTAGAACGCCTGAGGAGAATCCTCTGCTAGAATCCCTGTACACGGAGTGGCTGAGTGGCAGGGACAATGAGAAAGCCAGGCAGATGCTGCACACATCCTACCATCCTGTAGCAAAGATGACTAATGCTCTAGCAATCAAATGGTGATCACAGTGATGTTTAGTTAGTTACCTTTATGCTCAGATAGTTGGATGTTTGGCCTGAATCAGAATGCCCATCTCCCCATGGCAATGTATCTCACTGTGCTGGACTCTGTGGTGTCCCTCTCTATAAGGGCCTGACCAGTGGGAGAGCTGCTTGAAGAGTGATTTAGTCAGGCTATCTAAAAACTATGTAGCCGTTTGCTTCCTCAGCTAAAGAATCTTGTCATTGCAAGAAATAAAATGTGCTACGTAAAAAGATAGCAAATGAATGTTATGTAAAGTTGATATTTGTGTCATTTTTATAACAGTTTTGTGGTTATGCTGTTAATTTATTGTCAAATTTAGCATGTTGCTTCCCCCAAGCTGATATCTGTTTGGAAAGTGTTCATAAATTGATTTGTTGAAAATACTTGTTGCTTGTGACACTTTTCACAAGTGTTACTGGGCGTACATGCAACTTAGTATTATTAAAAAAAAATCTGATGATACCATGTAGTAAATACATGTCAACTCTCTGTCTACAATTCCATCACAAAGTAAGCATCAGCGTGTACCTCAACAACATAAAATGCACATACGATGGAAGCCAACAGTAGAATAACATAGGTTTCTCTTTATGCAGAATGGGCATATGCAATGCTACAATTGTGTCTTTGCTTTTGGTAAGATACAATTATGTCTTGAGTAAAAGACAATGTACAGTATTTCCATATCATGGATTTCTTTTACTGTCTTGTTCATAGCACTGTTACTCGGAAGAAAAGGATGTGCCTTGCTATTTAATTCTCTTGCCTTGGGAGTTAACAAGTCCAGATTCTTATGACCTAGTTCTGATTCTGTATGTGTTCTGCCCACTGTAAGCTTTCCATCCTAGTTAAGCCCCCTGGCAGCTGGGTGTGCCAGTAGTGCAGCTCTTTTACATTGTTTCTGTACAATCCTCTCTAGTCCAGATCCATGCAGTTAGCACTTGGCCTTGGTCAAACACTGATAGTTCTGAGGATGTTGAATCCACTGTGAGCTGTGCTCACGAGGACCCCTGGCAGCTGTGGGTGCCAGTGCAGCTCTTTTATATCGTTCTGTCCCATGTGAACAAATAACAGCTGCGGTGGAACGTCCACGCCCTGGGAGGCTGTCCCCTCCTCATCTTTCTCCACGGCCAGGTCCCACATTGTGAGCTGGTCGTCTGCGCCAGAGGCGGCAAACACTGTGCTGTCTGTGGGATGCCACTCCACCGAGGTGATCGGGGCTGTGTGGTGTTTGAACACTGCTACTGCTTCTCCTTTCTGCAAGAATGAGAATTGATGAACATTGTTAAATGATATCAATGTATGTAAATTAAGTTATCAACATTCATTTTGTTTGGAATAGTTCATTGGCAAACTTCCCAATACATGCCATTTCAGTATGCAGTAGCCTTAGCATGGGATTGTTAGTTTAGTGCTTGATGATTTAAGTCATTAGTAAACACACTGGCCTGTCATTTACATGTATTGATTGGAAAAACAAAATCTTAAGACAAAAATGACACCAACCTGAAACTGTCGCAGGTCCCACACCTTGACGACTCCGTCGTCCCCCCCTGAAACGATGAATGGTTCGTGCCTGTTCCAGCTGATGACGTTCACGTCCCGTTCGTGTGCCGTTGTAGTTAACATGTTTGCCTTGCTGGGAGCCGCGCGGATGTCCCATATCCGTATGGTTTTATCCACAGAACAGGAAGCAAAAACCTGCAACAAAGGCAAGAGAAGCTTCAGAAGGGGTCCTTACACATATCACAGTAATGACTACACAGCATCTCTGCTGAACTACATTGTTTCCTGACTCTGTAGACATTTGTTTCATGATGTGTGGTTACGTATGCAGCATTCTGGTGGTGCATAACTGTAGATTTTGGGTTTATACAGTACCCTTGAAAGTAATAAGATGAAACAATACAGTGGAATACATGTACATTCTTTTTTTCTTCTTTTTTTTACCATGACCCACTACTTTATCTCTAGCAGGACTAATCCTGTCCCTTATTTGAATTCCGTATAATTCCAGTATTCAAACACTTTAGAAAAGAAGCCTTAAATGTCTCAGGTTATCGTTGTCAATTGATCAGTGGTTTATTACAGTACTCTACTGTAAACAATGTCTAGACATACTGTTGCTTCATTAGGTGACCACTGGATGTCCTCTACAGACTGTGTGTGTCCAGTGAAGGGTCTCTGGTCCACATTCCAGCCTCCGTCCTGCAGGTTCCACACATGGATGTCCTTCCTACAGTCTCCTGTAGCCAGCCGACCTGCACGCGACACACACATCAAGGTACGTCAAACTGCATTCAAATATGTGTAAGTGGTGATGGTAACAAAGGACATGCATTCTAATCTAAGGGGATGAAACAGTGTAACATAACATTTTACAACACATATGATAGCATATCATCAATTAAGAAAGTATGATCTGTGAAAAAATCATGTTGATTACTGCTGATTATTTGACTGATATCAATGTTCTAAATTTCATGTACAAACATGTAGCATATGCCATGATTTCAGTGGAACTTACGAATGGCTGTGTGCGATATACTCTTGCATATGACCTACAAATATAATTTTACTGATAAAGTACAACTTTACAAAGGTGTATTAAGAAGAAAAGTGAAGAAGCTGAAACCAATGTTATGTACCATTGACTGTTGTTGACCAATCCACAGCAAACCCTTCTGACTGGTGCCCAGGGAAGGAGTACACAGGCTGCATCTTGTCCTTCTGTTTCTCGAAGGCGGCGATGGCACTAGGATCCTCCACGGCACGCAGGGGCTTACTGAGGTCCCAGATGTGAACAGAGCCTTTGTCTGACCAGCTGGCAGCAAGATGGGTGCCCCGCACTACAGTGGTCTGGGAAGAGGTACCAGTAAGTCTTACATTCCACAGCAAAAATGCACTGTTACCTACAAGAAAATATAGCTGGTGATCTGCTATATGTACATGTATAACTCTCTCTTTTAGTACAGGTGTACAGCAAAAGATCTCTGGTTCTTCTATTCTATCCCCTTAGCTTTCATGCTTCTTGTTTCCAATGCTAAGCACAAGAGGATTTTGTTGTCAGTCTTTGTATGCATCCTTAATTTCCTTAATTTGTGATCTTTTAAGTGTAACTGATATGAGCTGATACAAGGGGGAAAGATGCAGAGGTCAACCCAGGATGAACTACAGACAATTGAGAGGGACCTACAAACGGTAAACATGAACTGAAAAGATGTAGCGAGCCCCTAAGTCTAAGTAAGTAAGTAAGATATAAGATACTGTAGTTTCTATCCTACTGGTTACTATTGATACGTAGGCCCATCTGGCCCTCAAATATCCCTGCCATTGACCAGTTTCATTGTCAAACTCTCTTGTCCCTGGTCTGAGCCTTACAATTGTCTTTCTTACCCTGATCCTGTTGACCCCTCCCTGATGTTGGAACATGACCGTATCCAGCTGTGGCTTCTCGTCTTCATCATCAGACTCATCATCTTCATCATCCTCTTCAGCGTTAGTTCTGTTGACATGTACATGTAAACACAGTGTAAAGTACAGTGCATTCATTCCTCAAGCTAACCGACATCTTGCACACGCAGTCATCCCTCAGTAAGACATCTGGAGCCACGTAGAACTTCCAGTTTAGAACTTTTACACAGTGGTCAGACAGACCAGAATATGGGCAACAGCACAGTAGGGAATTTTACTCTGAACTGAACCATGCGCAAGTTAACCTGCACCAAGAGACCACGTCTAGCGAGATAGTAGACGATAAACAAGGACAACAACAACAAGGAAGGAACACGAATAGAAAAAAAAATTTCTTTGGTTATCTGTTAAGACATCTTCCAGAACTGAAACTTTTTATTAGCTACAGAGCTCATACAGTTACTGTCATTGTATTAGAGATTGGAGGAGTGAATAATAAGTAACCATTCCCTGTTTGACAGCTATAACCTTCCTTTTATAACTCCATGCTATAACTGAGCGTGTTAATTCTAATCACACACCATTCTTTTCTACATGTTCTTACTTGTTGAGGTTGCTCATCTTCAGCAGTATGACATGGTTTGGCCGCCCGATCTCAGCCTGTGTGCCGGCCACCATGTAGGCAGTCAGGGGAAACATCTCTCTTTTCTCACCCAGACTGTCCTGCAGGATGTCAAAACTGAGGCAGGGGGCGCCTGTACAACATAGGGTTACAAAACACCAGTAAATGGTAATCTCCAAGCAGATGTAGGGAGAGCATCTTAACATTTTCTGATAACCTTTCTTCAGATTTATGTTGCCTTACTCCTTGGTCTCAAATGTTAAGAAAAAGTCAAGTGCATCACTGTGCATGTGATTTTTACAACGAAATGCTAACTATGTCCTATAATATCCTTGCTTTGCTATGTCCGTTCAAAGCTCTTGAAATGAATAGCGTCAATCAGGACTTGGATTAGTTTTACAGACATTTCTACCCCGCTTTTACGAGGGAACGGAACACATATGATACATCTCAGCATCAAAACACAAAGAGTTCTCAAAGGGAAAACGATCGGAAACATGTGTGTTTGGGGGAGGGGGGGTCTGCATACCGGTCTGTGCTTGATGGTACATTACGTAGGCGGACTCGTCATGTACGAGCTCCTCTTCCTCGCCCATGGGATCGCCAGGCAGGTACACCTTTGTTTCCGCGGGTTTGTCGGTGTTCTGGGGACTTTCCTCGTCACTATCCCCGCTGTCGTCTGCATCCACCATCTCAACTTCCTCGTGGTCGGCCATGTTACCCACGTGTGACCCGGAAGTACATTATGGACCATGCCACTGCCCATGAAGGGGGGTTCTTCTCATTAGCCAAGATGAAGATGCTTATCTGGTATCCATCCCTATTATTATAGCTACCGAATCTCTTCCGTCTTCTCCGCAAATAGCGGACAACAATTTCTCTGCCTTGTAACAATTTCAACCACAAGTACACTCTATTTATACTGTCGAAGATCAGTTCAGTCAAACGCCTTTTAAGTTTATAAATAGAAAAATCTACAACGCGGCACAACAAAAACGCCCACGTGGCCTTGTAGATATTTTACAACCTTCATATCTGTGTACTAAGGAATTTAAACAGAACAAATTATCTAAAACACCATACCCTTTTCTCAATCCATACCTTCACTAGTGCTGGACTTCAAACCCAATACCTGAAACCAACACCTGCAGTTGACTTTTACCCGACCTCACCTGTGAGTGCAGCAGATTCATCGGCATGACGATGTTAGCTGCCCACACCGAAGAAGGAGAAGAAGGAGAATCCTATTTGCGACTCCACTAGCTTTTCCCGCCACCTGAGGGAGCCACTCTTCACGAATACCGCCCCCCCCCCCCAAAAAAAAATTGATCAAGTGTATCCAAACGAATTGATTTGCTTTGCTTGTCCTCAGGTGACTACTGGGGGAGGGGGGCTGAGTCTACCATGTAATCACGTGGAAGAGAAGACAATGAGTCTGTATAGCTAGTATAACCGCCCTTCGGCGTAACACACCAGCTTAAGTCAATGACCCCGAGACTTATATGCAAGAGCAACGTCAATGACCTGCAAGCTTGTACAACGTTAACATTTATTGGATCCTTTCCATGTGGGCCGTAATCCTTTGAATGCTAATCGAATGTCAGTACAGTACATGGTACAATTTGACACGGTTATTGTAACATCTGCCATAGTCTTAGCAGAGACGTCATCGGTTAAGAATACATGAGTGATCATGAAAGATTTTATCTACAGTTCAGACGATTTATTAGTACATGGGTCCCGACTCCGTACTTTACTATCAGGGTCAATATTAATGAGCTATAGCTGTGTTTGCAAGGAATTTGTTGTTGTTGGTTCATAGACAGTGAGTGATTGTAATAGTTTGAACAAAATTAAGAGTGGAAAGATTTAGTTATTGTACATGGTAACCAGAACAACGTAATTCTTTGCTGTCATTTGTCTTGTTTGCCCGGTGGCGACTAGTCTGAGTTGTCTGGAGTGCAGTCAATTTCAGATTTGTGATTAGTGGCAGAGCCTCTGATGTTCACACCCGCCGTGGGTTGAGTACTCCTGGGCGTACTTCATCTTAGGTCATGTAAGCACGATGATAGATAGGTACATTGGGTAATGGATGGAAGCGCAATATTATGATTGATCCCATTATAGCATTTTAAAAACAGTGATGAGTTAGACAACTTCACGGCCCTGACGATGGATTTGTTACACCTTATGATTTTGAATAACAGCTAAGACCACCTGACTTGGCCAAGGGCGAGTCTTCAGGGGATGTTTCCGTGAACAATAGGCTTGTTCTGACCCTTAGCACTTCAGGTATCAAATCAAGACAGTAATTATACTCAGTTGTCGACAGGTATTACGATCATCTTTTAAATGCCGTCAGTTCCGAACAAGCTAGTAGACCAAGGACAGTAATTATAAGCATTACATTTTGCTAACGTTCAGCTCATATCGATATGAATAAGTAATATCCTCTCCCTCATAGGCGTTAGCCTTACTTTGAAAACGGATTTACGACTGTAAGTTTACAAGCTAATATTTTCCACTGTGGTCAAATCTTCTGGCTGACCCTGATTGAAAGCTACCCCATAAAGACGGGGTGGGCCCTAACTCTCGGATAAGGTGCAGGATCGGGCTGGAGACGTAAAGCGGTTCCTATAAAGCTTCTTTAATACCTAGGTATAGATGTATTCCGGAGGATAGCGACTGTACAGGTTTTTCTGACAGAGAACGCCCATCGATATATCACGCGAGGCTCATCCGACGTCACTACTGCCTGGGGGTTGCCCGAAAAGGTTGTTGTCTGCACTTAAACGCCCATTCTCCGTTAACGTGTGCAATTGGGGGTAGAAAATGGTGAAAAATAAAGTTCTTCCAAATACCTAACAAATGTGCTGAACTTGTTACCAGTATTGTCGACTATCTTTTGCTAATTTTGTACGGTGCTATCAGCTATACTTTTCGAGATATTAAGTTTTTTGTCTGTAGATATGGTAATCTCCGTAACAAACCACCAAAGACATCACCAAATAGCCAAAACAAGCTCACGTGATACATCTGCTTGGAGATTAAAGCAGGGAGAGTAAACCTTCTGTACTATGATTTTCTAGCAAGACAAGGCCAACTACAGTATTGTTACAGTTGATAAAATGCTGTTAATCGAATCCTTTTCCTGTAAATTCGATAACAGTGAAGAAAAAAATTAACGTAGGTTAGACGATAACGTAGGTTAGACGATAACGTAGGTTAGAATTATGCTTACGATGATCAATACAATCCAAGCGTCAGCCCTTACACTATAAAATTTACATGCAAATGTATATCTGATGACCGTCTTTCTGATGAATGGAAGTGTAAGTATCTGTCTCTAATCTCCATGACATGATGATCGAATAACCATGATAACGTAGGTTAGAATTGAAAATTGACAAACGGCCTGACGCTGTTTGTTGTTGTCATTTTTCCGATACTCGTGTTTTGTTCTCCCTGCCATGGATTTGTTTCGCAAAAAACACAGTCTAGCGGATAAGACAGTGTGAAAATTATTGTGAAATGTCTTTTCGTGGGCGAATTATACCCGTCTATCTTTCCATAACGTAGGTTAGACAAAATCTTGCGACAAAACTAAAACGGCATCAGATTTAGTATGGACGCCAGCTGGACAAGTTCATCCACCTGTGGCAAGACAGTTTGGTGGATAGGTGTAGATTATGACTGAAAATTAAGTCAACTCACACGTTTTCATTGTTTGAACCCGACGTTTTGTGCGTCACTAGTGGTTGCGACAGGTGATTTTAGCGTGTTTCTTAGCAAAATCTTCGCCTGGACGACCCGAAGGCAGCTGACAGTTGCGGTAAAACATAACTTAGTATATTACTATCATGTACTGATAACAGGAAAGCACAAGATACGCAGTTATTGCTTCTTTTAAAAACTTGGTAGCCCGCTACTATCATGCGACAGCAATTGCACACGTTAACGAAGAATGGGCGTAAAGTATGCAGGCAAAGATGTCTATCAAGTCGTCTCTTACCGCAAAGTTCGCAAACCCTGTCATATTCCTCAAATTGCATTTGGTACGCCTTGTGATTATGAATAACAGCTATATAGCTAAGGCGTTTATGGACGACCTGACAATAACAACAGAGAGTGTATTAAGTGCACGATGGATGCTAAAGAGCCTAGATGAAGCAGCCTCGGGGGCGAGAATGAAGTTTAAAGCCAAGAAGTGTAGGAAACTGGTCTTAAGGAAGGGAAAAGTGAGTGACAGACTCCAATTAGAGATACAGGGAGAAAGAATACCGTCCGTAACGGAGCAGCCTATCAAAAGCCTTGGCAAGAAGTTCGACCTATCGCTAGAAGACAGTAACAACATCAGAGAGTTCAAACAACAGGTTGAGAAGGGGCTGAAAGCGATAGAGGAGAGTAGATTGCCAGGAAAGTTCAAGACGTGGTGTTACCAGTATGGACTGCTACCCGGAATATCTTGGCCAATGACGATGTACGATATTCCCCTTACCGCAATAGATGAAGTCGAAAGGAAGATCAGCAGACACCTGAGAAAGTGGTTTGGTCTACCACCAAGCTTCACTAAGTTGGGGTTGTACTGCAGAATATCAAAGCTCCAGCTGCCGCTCACCTCAGCAGTGGAGGAGTTCAAGGTGTGCAAGACAAGGGCCCTGATGACCTTGGAGGGAAGTAGTGACAGGAATGTCAGTCAAGCAGGAGTGGTGCTGAGAACAGGGCGGAAGTGGCGAGTGGAGAAGGCAGTAGAGGAGGCCAGGAGCAGCCTCAGACACCGTGACATAGTGGGGGGGGGGGGGGGTGGCCCAAGGAAGGCTGGGTCTGGGCGCTGGGAAGCCAGAGAGCCAGAGATGGTGCACTGCAGGACCCAAGGAGAGAAGGGAATTGGTGCAGAAAGAAGTGAGAAGGAAGGAGGAAGAGAGTAGATGGTCTCAGGCAGTGAGCCAAGGAACTCAGGGTGCATGGACAAGATGGGAAGGTTTACGAGATAGAAGGGTAATGTGGAGCGAGTTACATAGATGGGAGCCCCTGAGAATCCAATTCCTGTTGAAGGCTGTGTACGATCTACTCCCCACACCAGTGAACAAGAAGAGATGGGGAATGCAGGAGGAAGAGAACTGTGGACTGTGCGGGAAGAGGGGAACGCTGAGCCATGTACTGTCAGCATGCCCGGTGGCTCTAAGCCAAGGAAGGTACAGATGGAGGCATGACAAGGTGCTGAGGGTCCTGGCAACAGTGTTGGAAGAAGAAAGAACAAGAAAGAGACAACCAGACAGAAAGGGTCCACAGTTCATAAGATTTGTGAAAGAGGGAGAAGTAAGGAAAGGAAGGAAGGAGAAGTTGGAAGAAGGAGGAATCTTCACAGAAGCAAATGATTGGGTCCTGCAGGTTGACTTTGAGAGGAGGCTGGTCTTCCCGGAAGAAATAGTGGCAACAAACCTCAGGCCAGATATAATCCTGTGGTTAAAGCAGCTGAAGAAAGTAGAGCTGGTTGAGCTGACTGTACCATGGGAGGAAAGAGTCGAGGAGGCACATGAGAGAAAAGCACTGAAGTACCACGAGTTGGTCCAGTCCTGTAAAGACAGAGGATGGAGAGCAAGGTGCTTTCCTGTCGAGGTAGGGACGAGAGGCTTCATATGCCAATCAACGTGGAGCATGTTACAATTAGGAGCAGTGGGAGTAAAGGGTAGAAGAAGGAAGGAAACAACAAAGAGGATAGCTGAGGAAGCAGAGAAGGCATCCCGCTGGCTGTGGCTCAGAAGCACAGAGAAGGAGTGGAAGACCCTTGGCTGACAGTGTCTGGCCAGCACTGTTGCCCCGCCTTCTAGAGTGGGTACTGTTTTAAGGGGCGAAACCCGCAATGAAGGAAGGAGACAGCTGAAGAAGCCAAGGTGCAGTGACCCTCACTGTGTTAGGTAAGAGACCTTCTGACTTGCCAAGGGCGAGTCTTCAGGAGATGTTTCCGTGAACAATAGGCTTGTTCTGACCCTTAGCACTTCAGCTATCAACTCAAGACAGTAATTATACTCAGTTGTCGACAGGTACTACGATGATCTTTTAAATACCGTGAGTTCCGAACAAGCCAAAAGGCTAATGACGACAGTAATCATCACATTTTGCTAACGTTCAGCTGTTATCGATACGAATAAGCAATATCCTCTAGATCTCCCGCATAGGCGTTAGCTTTACTTTGAAAACGGATTTACGACTGTAAGTAAGCTAATGTTTTCCACTGTGTTCAAATCTTCTAGCTGACCGTAATAGAAAGCTACCCCATAAAGACAGTGTTGGTCCTAACTCTCGGATAGGGTACAGAACCGTGCCGGAGACGCAAAGCAGTTCTTATAAAGCCTTTCTAAAACCTAGATATAGATGTATTCCGGATGATAGCGACTGTACAGGTTTTTCTGACAGAGAACGCCGACCACGCGAGGATCAGCCGAGGTCACTAGCTACTGCCCGAGGGTTGCCCGAAAAGGTTGTTGTCTGTACTTAAAGTATGCAGGCAAAGATGTCTATCTGGTCGTCTCTTACGCGCAAACTCTGTCATATTTCTCAAATTGCATTTGTTACGCCTCGTGATTATGAATAACAGGTAAGACCTCCTGTCTTGGCCAAAGGCGAGTCTTCAGGGGATGTTTCCGTGAACAATAGGCTTGTTCTGACCTTTACGACTGTAAGTAAGCTAATATTTTCCACTGTGTTCAAATCTTCTGGCTGACCCAGTTAGAGAGCCCATAAAGACAGGGTGGTTCCTAACTCTGAGGGTACAGGACCTGGCCGGAGACGTAAAACAGTTCCTATAAAGCCTATTTAAAACCTAGATACAGATGTATTCGGGATGATAGCGACTGTACAGGTTTTTCTGACAGAGAACGCCCATCGCACGAGGATCAGCCAAGGTCACTACTGCCCGAGGGTTGCCCGAAAAGGTTGTTGTCTGCACTTTAAAGTATGGAGGCAAAGGTACCGGTGTCAATAAAGTCGTCTCTTACTACAAACTCAGTCATATTTCTCAAATTACATTGAACGTTTTTAGTCATTTCTAAATCAGACATCTTATTTCAAGTAAAGCTGATGAGCAAACCTATTTTGATAGTGGTTGGTGATTGACAGTGATCTATCTTCTTTTTTAATCGCTCCATTCGTTATGACCTTCAGCCCAGTATTATGTGCAGTATATCAGTCGACAATCTCTTGTCTGGACACCAAACTAGTTTAAATGGCAATCATATAAGACCCTCTATTCTTAACATATTAACACAGTTTACACCAACGAGATGCTAGCCTACTGACCTCCCTATGCATATGTAGCCATCCTATCCTTCAGTCGATACTTACTAAGTGTTCACCAAATTAAGATATTTTAACTTTAAGCATATATCAATACAAAATGTATAAAAAATTTGGGCCTATTATTGTTTTCATGAGTTTTCTACCCGCATTGTTTGCACCTAAATCATATGTGTCTTCTTGTATGCGCTAGATATTTGATTGGTTTGATCTGAAATATCTTGTTATCGAATGCGCGATGTCCTCACAAACCCGAGACACTCGCAGTTTGGTCTGGCAACCGCCCAGACGGCGGCTGAGAACTTTTTTTTGATGGCACACAGGCTAGCTGTTACGTCAGGACGCGCAGGTAAATCCGATGGCTACACACATTGTTTCACATTGGAGCAGGTCGTGTGGCAGGATTGTGCCTTTGATGTGATCGACAGATGATGTCCCTATTGGTTTGCCGTGACCCATGTTTGAGGCCTCTGACCGGACAAAAACAATGTGGTTTCCCTGATGCCTGAGCGCTTGGGGGGCGTTGTCTTTCCTGTCGTCAAGTTACACCAATATTTGAAAAATACGTCAATGGAGATTATCATCTTGGGACTCGATGAAAAGTTTCACTTTTATTTAGGGACTTTGCGTAGTACAAAGTTCGGAAGATAGTGAACAAGGTCAACAACACTTACATTAGCACCAGGGAAGTCACACTACCGTCAGCATAACTTAGAGCTATTACAGTGTCACCTTCAATTAGGGTATCACCTTAAGATGCCCCCAAGCTGAGTTATGAACTCACTCTTCAACATATAGTCGTCTCGCCAGTGTTGTTGCGCGGCACTTGCTGGTGCGGTGGGTTGAGAGCTCGAGGGAGAAGCTCTGTCTCCAGTCGACCACACAACCCGAGGTCTTCGACAACTTCTGTAACTTGCCAGCTGAAGACTGAGGTGAGAAACTTTTCATTTTCAGCCAAAGCCCCTTTCTGACTTACAACCTATGACTTTTGGTCCTAGAATTTTCATATCGGGCTAAAGCAAAACTTACCGTCGTATGTTTATTTGAGAGGGGAAAATTTGAAAGTTAGTTGGCGCTATTGCTTTAGTACTGTTTTATTCCAAGAATATTCTGTCGTAGACCTGTGTTTGACGAACAGTAAAGAAGTTTGTCATTTTACGCATAGAGGTAAGTAAGATCGTTACATAGGACACGCTCAAGTGAAAGGATTCGCTACGTTGGGCTTTCGTGTGGATTAATCCGATGTTTCCAACTTTTGAACTATTTGTAACAAAGTTCACTGTGACACTTTCGGAGTGTATTCCACCTGCAACAGTGCGTGTGGAGATCTCTGTTCGAATGCACCGGTCAGGATGACCCTGCATTGTGCAGGTGCGCGCCGCGCCCGCCCGCCTTGCTTGTGTGAGCACTGCATGTCTTGGTCCTAATTCTTTCATAATGATTCCAACTTAATTAGAAAAAGTGCCCATAGAGCGTACATTTCCTTACTAAACGGGTCGAAAATTAACTGTGGCAAGTTTAGTATGCAAATTTAAACAAGAGTTTTTATACTCGTCATATATCGTTGTGGATTGTGGTTTTGAATGACAGCTAAAGTGATCTGTTTACGCTTGGTGCATAACTGGTTTCGTGAGGACAAGGTGATTTACTGAATGTGTCCATAAAGTTTAGCCACGGAATCGCTAAATATTTCGAAGGAAGAATTTTATGTTCCCCTGCCCAGTTCAACAAATCTATCAGTAGCAAGTTAAATCTACGAAGTGGCATGTTAGCTTCGAAGTTTAGTGGAAGGAATGTTGCCATGAGCTTCGTGTAGTACGCGCAGGGAAAGTTGCTCCCAGGACTAGCTACCCGGGGCCGGGCACCCCTCGGGCGCTAAGTCTCCACTAGACGACGCTTGCTGAGCGACCATACAACGACCAAAGTTAGATGTGGTTGACCCATGATTTTATAATTTGAATATGATCCAAGATGTATTACGTATGATTTGAAACATCCGAAACGTAAAAAAAAGTTCGTTCTTTATCTACGAAATTCGTTAAGCGATCTGTAAAATCTTTGATGCCTCATCAATCGCTCATGTGTCGCAGACTCTAGCCGTCACGGTAAAGGGGGTGTATAACTCTTGAGTTTGGTAGGCGGGGCCTCGGTAGGCTGGGTCACATTTCTCCAACTTAACAGTTACACAAGCAACTGGATATGATTTTGGAAACGGTCAGACGTTTCAGGTAGCATCCACTACCTTTCGTCAGTGACACTGGAGAATTCTTAGGAACCGCAGGTTTTATGGGTCACATTTGGTCACTAGAGATACTTCCCTCGTTCTGTCTAGTATTGCACAGTGACTTCTTATACCTTAGCAAACTTAAAATAATTGCAGTAGTTAATTGTAGGCAAATTTGAGGCTGCAACCGCTGAGCGACTGTTGATTGATGAAATGTCAAAATCAACAATCAAGTCAGCTTGTCTGGCTCGTGCACCTGCATGTGTCATAACGTGGGGAGTGCGTGTGTCTATCACAAGCTCTCTGTAGGGCACAAATCGACTGTCAGACATTATCGCCGGTCAATCAGGGACACCAGATCTAATCCTAACTCTTCACTGGAATCTTTCCAGCATTTCTCGTATTCACCAGAAATAAAATGAAATGAATATACATGTGCCAAAAAGTGTGGACGCTGACCAAGAAGACGCCCATGTAGAAATAAGGGAATAATGACCCGTCTAGCTCATACCTGCCCGAGAGGCAGATTTCTCCAGTCACCCATGACTAACGTGGCTGCTCACGTACTTGCAGGTGGAATCCAGCTCCCGCAGCGATAGCGCCCCCTACCGGTATCGAATCCCGGCTTAAATCTCTTGATCAAAAATTGATAATAAACACACCGCCATATGCGTGTGTTTCCCCGCATTGACACTTCTGTTATTTTGGTAATGGAAGACCTGAACATGAGTCTTTTCCAAGGCTTTCTCTAGTGACGAACAACGCCTACTATTGCTCGAATCTGATTGGTCGATTACACGCCGTCATACAGCGGTACTCAGAATACACCAAGATAGTGATGAGTATGATATGTAAAACAAATTTCTCCCTTTGGTAATGTCCAAAACAATACAGACACATAAACTTTACTTGCATGCTGTGGGGACCAAGTTGTTGTATCGTTCAGACTTTTAGATTCCTTTCTTCTCGCGCACGCGCGTTACGGGCGCGATGCCATGCTTGACATTTAGGGCAGCAAGCTAGTGAGAGTTGAATAAACTACCCAATTATCGCATTATCCCATGCGACCCGATGTAGATACTAGTAATATAAAACTGAAGCACTGACAGTTGAGACAATAGAGATTAGAGACGCATTGAGCTCCACCCAAATCTAAAGGTCGTCTACTACGATCACGACAAACAACAGATCAATCAAGTGTTTGACTTGAGAAACCGGAGTTGCATTCTGGGGTGTCATAGCTGATTTTCCATATTTGCAAAGAGGACGAGACTGCGCAGCTATGATAGAGATAGATACCAAACACTGGTGAATCAGAACTAGGGAGATTCGGAATCTGATTCATCCATGAAGATTAAAAAAGCCTACAGTGGTTTATTATTTGATGATATCGCCTATGTATCACAAATTCGGTGGTGTAAACTACCATCGGCATGTGCGCACACTACCGGGTGGTGCTGTAGTTCTTTCAATGGGATGGTACACTGGCAGGGCCTTCAATTTCTCTGTGTTTGCAAAGAGCTGACACCGTGTGTATCTTGCTTCCAATTGTTGTAGAAAAGGCTCTTTTTGCCACACAACCTTTGCCTTACTACCACCTGCATGCATGTCTTTGGTATTCGTTTGCAATTAGAATGGCCAAAATGTCAGACTTGTATCAGGGTAGGTAATGGCCTAAGAAATGGGTTATCACATCTAACAGTTAGCTGAAGTAAAGATTGGACCCACAGCCGAATCCAGGGATTTCTCCAGGGAGCCACCAATGATAAAATATGGCAACACCCTTAGCAGATTCCCTTCAAATCTTAGGGTCGTACTTTTTAGCTCGATACCGGTTCGTTTAAACTTTTTTGAATCTTTTAATCCGTTTATAATCTTTTCTTCAAATTTCAGATTATATCTACACATTACATGTTGTAAACATACAATCTAACAGTTTGACCAGAATTTGTTTCAAATCTGTGCTGACATGACAGAGCTTTACGCTCTCTAAAATTTGTCTGTCTACTTGAAATGTAATGTTACCAAACGTTCTTTTTTTTAGCAGGTGGGAGTCCGGCAGCATGGCGTCTAAGAGCGCCACACTGCGGTTTCTGCAAACGCTGCTCCTCATCTTTGCAGTCGTCTCCGCTGCTTCTGCTGAGGTGCATTTCCATTTGCAAGTTACGTGCTGAAGTCAAAACCATACCTCTCCCGTACAGTGGCATGTGTGATGGCAAATAGCATAATTTGTTGGTCGTTATTGTGTAGTGCGAAAAAGACGAAATCATCAATGAACCGACAACTTTATGGTTTTCAGTGTTTAGGGAGTTGTATACAATTAAAGAAAATGAGTTAACTTGGCAGGACACTGTCCTTAACATGCTTAAAACTATATGTTGTTTCCACAGACAACGGAGGACGGAGCGTTTGGTAAAGTGTTGAACGAATTGAAGGATATGGCACACAGTGTTCTGGAGAAAGTCGGCTTGGAGGTAGATTTTGTTTTTACAGTAGCTTCTACTTCAATTCTATTCCAGGAGACTCGCAAACATAGTACATACATTTATCCACTTGTGTGGTAAAGAACTCCCCATATCAGTTGCAATCTGGAATGAAAACTCTTTTGTAGAGTTACATACTTAGCAAGGAGGTTAAACAGAGTTAAACAAGATGCCAGTCCAATTTCCGTGACTGTGCAGCACCAAAAGGTAGATAACAATCCTTATGGTTAAATGGGAAATTAAAATGACGTCTTCTTTGTTAGGATGAAAAGAAGTCCGTGGAGATGGACGTGACAAACAACGATACAGATGAACCAGGCTTCTCCAAGGCAGTATCTCTTTTGGACGCATTGAAGTCATATGCAAAGAAGGTACGAGCAAAGTGACTTACATTTTCACAGTAGTCGCTTCCTTACTTTGTTTAATTTTTGACTTGGGACGTACTATTTCTCGTATTGTAATGTTAAGACAGTTAAGACAGGTAGTGGGGACTGTACGTTTCTATTTCAGTTTCAGGGGTACTTGTCATTATGTAACAAAGAATCATCATGATAGAAAAAGCAGTGAAAGTAAAACGAACGATCATGTATACCTTACAACATGTTTTGTGTGTTCGATATATTTTCTTCACATGTATTGTCTACAGGGCTTGTTTGGTAAAAAACCCTGGCATGGACTCGGATTCGGGCACGGACACGGACACGGACACGGACACGGATCTGGACACGGATCCGGAGAGGAACATAGCGGTGAACATGGGGATTCAGGTCCGTTGATTTGATATCTGCGGAACTAGTTTACGACTCTTTGCTCATAAGTGATCATAAGTTATGTTTTACTGCATACCTGAAGTAACACTCAGCTAAGACTAGTTGCTGGTGGATGATCATTCTCACCAGGTCGTTGATTGAGCAGTTTTGCTTTTACGAGTTCAGGAGGTGGTGGAAGCTGTCCAAGTGGTTACCAAAGCCATGAAGGCAGCTGCTACAAGGCGTACGGAGACAAGAAGGCCTATGGCAATGCCAAGTCTAAGTGTGAGTCTGATGGTGGCCGCCTGGTGGCGCCAAAGACGGAGAGCCTGGACAACTTCATAGTGGGTCTAGCACGAGGGAAGGGAGGAGGCGATTACTGGATAGGGATGGACGACAAGTCATCGGAGGGCGTGTGGACCTACAGCGACGGGACACATGTGCAGGTTAGAGGGAGAGAGTTCTGTATTGATACATGCCATCAATACCGACTGAAAGTGTGCACATAAAACACTTCAAACCAGAGTCGTTAGATTTTTAAGTTGTTGTATTGTTTTTTTTTTGCACCAGACATTTCCCAAAAGAGTGAACAGCAACTACTCGATAGATATACAACACGCAAATTATTAAAACAATATAGGTTTCATCACAAATAAACTGAGAGAGCAAACATATAATTTTGTTTCTGATATGCTGTCTGCCGAAGACCGCCTAATTCTTATTCACCTTACGCTGTCCACAATATGTTATAAAGATATATTCATGATGTTGACATGAATCTACTGCCGGTTTGGCATTATTACAGAATTGTGACTTCAAGAAATGGGCCCCCGGGGAACCGAACAACGCCGGAGGACAGGACTGCGTGCAGTACTGGGCGGGAAGAGGCTACCGCTGGGACGATGACCAGTGTAGCAAGTCTAAGAAATTCATTTGTCAGATTGGTATGTACCACTATATCGCTGTAGGTTATTGAGCGGAACTAGAAGGCGTCGGTTGCCTTCCGTACCATATTATTAACATTTGATGATTATAATGCAGTCGTAGTGCAGCCTGAATCACAAGTACACAACCAACAAAAGGAAGGGCTCTGTGGGTAACGGAGGGGATATTAGATACGATCTCGTGGTTGATGATGGACCTCTTGTTATTCTGCAGGACCCGGAGATGACGCAGGCTGTACCGGCACCGGTGGAGGTAAGATTGTCTTAATTGTCTGGCTTGAAGCCTGCTGTATTGTAGTCTTCTTCTGATTCTTTGGTTTATAAAGTTACTTCTTTTGATACACGCCTCCAGTGCTTACTACCTCATCAGTTAATTCTGATTGAACCTCATAAAACACGTACATTTAACTTGCATATTAACTTGCACTCAATATTGTGTGCAGGTGGAATTGGTTGTCGAATTTTTGCTCATAAGTTATTTTTTACTGCACACCTGATGTGACACCCAGCTAAGACTAGCTAGTGGCTTGTGCATTATCATTCTAAGCATATATGCTACAGTATTACATCTCATTCAAGTAAAGAGAATACATAAACATTGGACTTCAATATGAAACTGACATATTTCAAACTGGGTTTGTCTTGGCTTTGTAAAGGAGTCGGAGGGATGGCACCCTCAATAACGAGTAGGAATTTGACAGCAGACATTAATTTTAACCCCACTGTTTTTAAGGTTCCGGTTCCGGCTCTGGCTCAGGGGAAGGCCCAGGATATACCAGCCTTGGCTGTTGGAAAGACACCTCAAACAGAGCGATCCCGATCGTCGAGGGGTCCGACTCCCGTCTGGACGGCAGTTACAGCTCCCGGCACGAGCCGCTGCGGAAGTGCTACCAAGTGGCTAAAGATAGCGGCTTCAATTTCTTCGCGGTGCAGAACGGTGGGCAGTGCGCCACGTCACCCATCGCTGGGGGAACCTACAGGAAGTACGGAACTTCGTCGGCATGCAGAGGGGACGGAGAGGGTGGCCCGTGGGGGAATGATGTGTACATGATCACAGGTGGGTTAGCTGCATTGTTGACGGGTGGGCCGCAAGACCTGTCCCAACTCGGAAAGGTGTCTTTTATGGTTGGGCATTTATAACAGGCATTAGGAGCCAAGGCAGACATCTCGTTTTTTTTTCTTTTTGGTTGTATGACAAACGTCAAGAGATCATTCTGTACTAGTCAGTAATGAGTTGGATGTTCTCGGTTGTACTTTTAGATCCCACTCCAAAGTATTTCACCGTGGGATGTTGGAAGGACACATCGAATAGGGCGATCAACATCGTTGAGGGTAAAGATAGCCGCCTGGATGGTTCATACGGCAATCGCCGACATGCCATCAAGAAATGCTACGAGGTGGCCAAATCTAAGGGCAACGCCATGTTCTCCGTGCAGAACGGTGGGCAGTGCGGGACGTCGTCCGACGCGCAACGCACCTATAACAAGTTTGGGCCATCAACGGCATGTAAAACAGACGGCAAGGGAGGCGGGTGGGCAAATCAAGTCTACCAAATCATAGGTAACTTCTCATTCCTAGGTCATTTCGGATTTTCTTTCCTTAGCGTCATATCTGTAATTTGCTTACACAAGACTGTTACAACGGTCGGTATGCTACGACTAAATTTCTCAACAATATACTTGCGTTTAGAACTGTAGCTACTGCATGCGAACGCTGCAGTGACAATGAATGCTATGTGTGAATATTAGGCTGCGTTAGCTTTCTTCGGATTGAAGTGAAGTGCGAAAACGCCAATGATACCTGGTGGTCAGAGTCATCACTATGCACGTTGAGCTCGTACAGTTTTTATGGTGTCCGATATGTAGGTCCTCCTATTTGTCCCGAAACTGGAGGACCATTAATGACACGTTGGTCCATAGACTATGGTTTACGGCAAATAGCACATTTGGTAAGGGTATGAAATCTGGCATGGAAGATATTACCAGTCGTTAACGATGAGCTCAGAAAGGATGTGTCCGTCGGAAGATGTTCTATGTTCAATCATTTCATTTTACTTCAGGAGAAGGAGCGCACTTTGAATGGGTCCAATGCTCACCCAGCTGGGCCATTGACGCTTCGGGCACTCCATATGTTCGTGACGGTGTGACGTATGGTCCCGGGAATGTCCTGGATGGGGACACAAACACGTACTGGAACCCCCAGGAAACATCAAAGGACTTCAACCGGTGGTACATCATTTTCAACTTTGGCAAGAGATACACACTTTGGAAATTCCGTCTCTTCAACTATGGCGACAACACACACGACATTAAGGCATTCAAGCTGCAATGGTCGGCTAGTTCCAGTCCTTACGACTGGAAAGATGCCCTGACTGCCGACGGGGCTGCGAAAGGAACAAACAAGGCCCAGTTTTTCTCTGGCTTTGGGGCGACCAGTCAGTATTGGCGACTGTACATCACTAGAACGCACTCCGGCTGGCAACCTTATCTAAAGGAACTGGGTTTCTACGGAATGGAAGCGGGTAAGTATAGCACTTCTGTTGGCCATAAAGCTGTTAGATTTGGTTGAAATTCCAATTTAAGTTGATGAAAGGAACAAAGAAGGTAAGTTTGTTATGGATACCATGACGGTGTTTGTAGAACGATATTAAGATGTGCTGCAGCATTGCATCTTATTCAGATGATGAGTATATATGAACATTGCATTTCAATATAAAACTTTCACCTTATAATGTTTGACTCTGTGTCCTTAGCTTGCTTGTCTGGCTTGTAGTTTGCTGTATTGTATTCTTCTTATGATTCGTTGGTTTATAACGTTACTTCTTTCGACATACGCCTCCAGTGCTTACTGCTTCATCAGATAAGTCTGACTGGACCTCACAAAACACACTTAACTTGCATATGATTACCTTTATTCAATATTGTGTTGAGGCAGAATTGGTTTCCGAGTCTTTGCTCATCAGTTATGTTTTACTGCATACCTGCATACCCAGCTAAGACTAGCTGCTGGTGGATGATCATTCTCACCAGGTCGTTGATTGAGCGGTTTTGTTTTTACGAGTTCAGGAGCAGCCGGAGGTGGTGGAAGCTGTGCTAGTGGTTACCAAAGCCATGAAGGCAGCTGCTACAAGGCGTACGGAGAGAGGAAGTCCTATGGCAATGCCAAGGCTAAGTGTGAGTCTGATGGTGGCCGCCTGGTGGCGCCAAAGACCGAGAGCCTGGACACCTTCATAGTGGGTCTAGCACGAGGGAACGGAGGAGGCGATTACTGGATAGGAATGAACGACAAGTTATCGGAGGGCGTGTGGACCTACAGCGACGGGACACATGTGCAGGTTAGAGGGAGAGAGTTCTGTATTGATACATGACATCAATACCGACTGAAAGTGTGCACATAAAACACTTCAAACCAGAGTCATTATATTCTTAAGTTCTTGTATTGGTATTTTTTGCACCAGACATTTCCAAAGATTGAACAACAACTACGCGATAGATATACAACACACAAATTATGAAAACAATACAGACCTCATAAACTCAGAGAGCAAACAAATCATTTCGTTTATTAGTCCTCCGACGAAGAGCCAACTAATTCTTATTCACCTTACGCTGTCCACAATATGTTAAAAAGATATATTCATGATGTTGACATAACAGTCTCTAAGCTACTGCCGGTTTGGCATTATTACAGAATTGTGACTTCAAGAAATGGGCCCCCGGGGAACCGAACAACGCCGGAGATCAGGACTGTGTGCAGTACTGGGCGGGAACAGGCTACCGCTGGGACGATGACCAGTGTAACAAGGAAAAGAAATTCATTTGTCAGATTGGTATGTACCCCTAGGATCTGGGATAGGCCTACTTCTTACTACTATATCGCTGTAGGTTATTGAGTGGAACTAGAAGGCGTCGGTTGCCTTCTGTACCATATTGTTAACATTTGATGAGTATAATGCAGTCGTAATGCAGCCTGAATCACAAGTACACAACCAACAAAAAGGGCTCTGTGGGTAACGGAGGGGATATTAGATACGAACTCGTGGTTGATGACGGACCTCTTGTTATTCTGCAGGACCCGGAGATGACGCAGGCTGTACCGGCACCGGTGGCGGTAAGATTGCCTTACTTGTCTGGCTTGAAGCCTGCTGTATTGTAGTCTTCTTCTGATTCAATGGTTTATAACGTTACTTCTTTTGATACATGCCTCCACTGCTTATTACTTCATCGGTTAATTCTGATTGAACCTCATAAAACACACTTAACTCGCACATGATTACCTTCATTCAATATTATGTGCAGGCGGAACTGGACAAGGCCCAGGATATACCAGCCTTGGCTGTTGGAAAGACACCTCAAACAGAGCGATCCCGATGGTGGAGGGGTCCGACTCCCGTCTGGACGGCAGTTACAGCTCCCGGCACGAGCCGCTGCGGAAGTGCTACCAAGTGGCTAAAGATCGCGGCTTCAATTTCTTCGCGGTGCAGAACGGTGGGCAGTGCGCCACGTCACCCATCGCTGGGGGAACCTACAGGAAGTACGGAACTTCGTCGGCATGCAGAGGGGACGGAGAGGGAGGCCCGTGGGGGAATGATGTGTACATCATCACAGGTGGGTTATCTGCATTTTTGACGGGTGGGCCGCAAGACCTGTCCCTACTCGGAAAGGTGTCTTTTATGGTTGGGCATTTATAACAGGCATTAGGAGCCAAGGCAGACATCTCGTTTTTTTCTTTCTTTTTGGTTGTATGACAAACGTCAAGAGATCATTCTGTACAAGTCAGTAATGAGTTGGATGTTCTCGGTTGTACTTTTAGATCCCACTCCAAAGTATTTCACCGTGGGATGTTGGAAGGACACATCGAATAGGGCCATCGCCATCGTTGAGGGTAAGGATAGCCGCCTGGATGGTTCATACGGCCATCGCCGACATGCCATCAAGAAATGCTACGAGGTGGCCAAATCTAAGGGCAACGCCATGTTCTCCGTGCAGAACGGTGGGCAGTGCGGGACGTCGTCCGACGCGCAACGCACCTATAACAAGTTTGGGCCATCAACGGCATGTAAAACAGACGGCAAGGGAGGCGGGTGGGCAAATCAAGTCTACCAAATCATAGGTAACTTCTCATTCCTAGCTCATTTCGGATTTTCTTTCCTTAGCGTCATATCTGTAATTTGTTTACACAAGACTGTTACAACGGTATGCTGCGACTACATGTAAATTTCTCAACAATGTACTTGCGTTAAGAACTGTAGCTACTGCATGCGAACGCTGCAGTGACAATGAATGTTACGTGTGAATATTAGGCTGCGTTAGCTTTCTTCGGATTGAAATGAAGTGCGAAAACGCCAATGATACCTGGTGGTCAGAGTCATCACTATGCACGTTGAGCTCGTTTAGTACAGTTTTTATGGTGTCCGATATGTAGGTCCACCTATTTGTCTTGAAACTGGAGGACCATTGATGACACGTTCGTCCATAGACTATGGTTTACGGCAAATAGCACATTTGGTAAGGGTACGAACTTTGGCATGGAAGATATTACCAGTTGTTAACGATGAGCTCGATCAGAAAGGATGTGTCCGTCGAAAGATGTTCTATGTTCAATCATTTCATTTTACTTCAGGAGAAGGAGCGCACTTTGGATGGCTCCAATGCTCACCCAGCTGGGCCATTGACGCTTCGGGCACTCCATATGTTCGTGACGGTGTGACGTATGGTCCCGGGAATGTCCTGGATGGGGACACAAACACGTACTGGAATCCCCAGGAAACGGGAAAGGACTTCAACCGGTGGTACATCATTTTCAACTTTGGCAAGAGATACACACTTTGGAAATTCCGTCTCTTCAACTATGGCGACACCACACACGACATTAAGGCATTCAAGCTGCAATGGTCGGCTAGTTCCAGTCCTTACGACTGGAAAGATGCCCTGACTGCCGACGGGGCTACGAAAGGAACAAACAAGGCCCAGTTTTTCTCTGGCTTTGGGGCGACCAGTCAGTATTGGCGACTGTACATCACTAGAACGCACTCCGGCTGGCAACCTTATCTAAAGGAACTGGGTTTCTACGGAATGGAAGCGGGTAAGTATAGCACTTCTGTTGGGCATAAAGATGTTAGATTTGCTTGGAATTCCATTTCAAGTTGATGAAAGGAACAAAGAAGAACAAAGAAAAAAAGTTTGTTACGGATACCATGACGGTGTTTGTATGCATGCCTGCATACCCAGCTAAGACTAGCTGCTGGTGGATGATCATTCTCACCAGGTCGTTGATTGAGCGGTGTTGTTTTTACGAGTTCAGGAGCAGCCGGAGGTGGTGGAAGCTGTGCAAGTGGTTACCAAAGCCACGAAGGCAGCTGCTACAAGGCGTACGGAGAGAGGAAGTCCTATGGAAATGCCAAGGCTAAGTGTGAGTCTGATGGTGGCCGCCTGGTGGCGCCAAAGACCGAGAGCCTGGACACCTTCATAGTGGGTCTAGCACGAGAGAACGGAGGAGGCGATTACTGGATAGGAATGAACGACAAGGTATCGGAGGGCGTGTGGACCTACAGCGACGGGACACATGTGCAGGTTAGAGGGAGAGAGTTCTGTATTGATACATGCCATCAATACCGACTAAAAGTGTGCACATAAAACACTTCAAACCAGAGTCGTTATATTCTTAAGTTCTTGTATTGGTATTTTTTGCACCAGACATTTCCAAAGATTGAACAACAACTACGCGATAGATATACAACACGCAAATTATGAAAACAATACAGACCTCATAAACTGAGGGAGCAAACAAATCATTTCGTTTATTAGTCCGCCGAAGAGCCAACTAATTCTTATTCACCTTACGCTGTCCACAATATGTTATAAAGATATATTCATGATGTTGACATAACAGTATCTAAGCTACTGCCGGTTTGGCATTATTACAGAATTGTGACTTCAAGAAATGGGCCCCCGGGGAACCGAACAACGCCGGAGATCAGGACTGTGTGCAGTACTGGGCGGGAGCAGGCTACCGCTGGGACGATGACCACTGTAACAAGGAAAAGAAATTCATTTGTCAGATTGGTATGTACCCCTAGGATCTGGGACAGGCCTACTTCGTACCACTGTATTGCTGTAGGTTATTGAGTGGAACTAGAAGGCGTCGGCTGCCTTCCGTTCCATATTATTAACATTTGATAATTATAATGCAGTCGTAGTGCAGCCCGAATCACAAGTATACAACCAACAAAAAGAAGGGCTCTGTGGGTAACGGAGAGGATATTAGATACGATCTCGCGGTTGATGATGGACCCTTGTTATTCTGCAGGACCCGGAGATGACGCAGGCTGTACCGGCACCGGTGGCGGTAAGATTGTCTTAATTGTCTGGCTTAAAGCCTGCTGTATTGTAGTCTTCTTCTGATTCAATGGTTTATAACGTTACTTCTTTTGATACACGCCTCCATTGCTTATTACTTTTACGGAATGGAAGCGGGTAAGTATAGCACTTATAGATTTGCTTGGAATTCCATTTCAAGTTGATGAAAGGAACAAACACTACATGAAATCCGATATTTAATAATGCATTAAAGCGTCCGTAAAGGTTCCTTATTTGCACTCGAGTGCAAATAAGGAACCTTTACGGATGCTTTAATGCATTATTAAATATTGGATTTCATGTAGTGAAAGAAGAAAAGTTTGTTATGGATACCATGACGGTGTTTGTAGAAGCATATTTAGATGTGTTGCAGCATTACATCTCATTCAGGTAATGAATATATATAAACATTGCTTTTCAATATTAAACCTTCACCTTACAATGCTTGACTCTGTGTCCTTAGGTGGAGGCTCTGGAGGTGGGGGTGGAGAGGCTGCCCAGTGTGGTATGTGACGTATATATACATTGAGTTTGTATATGGATTAGTAACGGAGTTGATAATTGAGCTATTTATCGAATGTAAATGGTCACAATACAAGCCATATCTGTTGGAGATACAGTTACATTTCAGAGTATAAAGAAGAGCATGTTTCTGTCCCGCAGCTGGTAGTACTACCAACATTGCCCAGGGTCACCAAGCACAGCAGTCGAGTCTCGCATACGGAGGCAACCCTGACCGGGCGGTGGACGGCAACACAAACTCGCTGTGGGATGGGAACTCCTGCACACACACCGACATGCAAGACAGGCCGTGGTGGCGAGTCGACCTGGGTGCCTCCAAGTGTGTGGACAGAGTTGTCATCACCAACCGGCGAGACTGTTGCTCGGAACGACTCAGCGACTTCAAGGTGTACGTCGGCGACAACCCAACCGTGACCGACAACCCAACGTGTGGGGGACATCAGTCTACACGGGGCAAGTGGAAATTCACCGTGGACTGTGGTCATCGCACTGGCCGGTACGTGGGGATAGCTCTACCTGGCAGGCAGTACCTCACACTGTGTGAAGTGGAGGTATTTGGAGGTAAGATTGCTTGTTGCTTGTCTGTCTTGTAGTTTGTTGTATTGTATTCTTCTTATGATTCTTTTTTGGTTTATAACATTAGTTCTTTTGATATACGCCTCCAGTGCTTACTGCTTCATCAATTAAGTCTGACTGGACCTCACAAAACAGGCTTAACTTGCACATGATTACCTTCACTCAATATTGTGTGCAGGCGGAATTGGTTTCCGAATCTTTCCTCATGGGTTATGTTTTACTGCATACCTGAAGTAACACTCAGCTAAGACTAGCTGCTGGTGGATGATCATTCTTACCTGGTTTAGCGGTTGAGCTGTTTTGTTTTTACGTACATGTTTAGGAGCACCCGGAGGTGGTGGAAGCTGTGCTAGTGGTTACCAAAGGTATGGAGGCACCTGCTACAGGGCGTACGGAGAGAGGAAGTCCTATGACAATGCCAAGGCTAAGTGTGCGTCTGATGGTGGCCGCCTGGTGACGCCAAAGACCGAGATGCTGGACACCTTCATAGTGGGTCTAGCACGAGGGAACGGAGGAGGCGATTACTGGATAGGAATGAACGACAAGTTATCGGAGGGCGTGTGGACCTACAGCGATGGGACACATGTGCAGGTTAGTATATATGTCACTAATGACACCAGATTGGTTATATTCTTAAGTTGTTGTATTGGTATTTTTTTGCCCCGGAGATTTCGTAAAAGCGTGAAAATACACAGAAAAGCAGCAACTAAGCGATATATATATAACACACAACAATGTGGAGTTCATAACAGACAAACCGAGAGAGCAAACAAATCATTTCGTTTATGACCTTTTGTCCGCCGAAGAGCCGCCTAATTCTTGTTCATCTGACACTGTCCACAGTATGTTATAAAGACATATACATGATTTTGACATGAATCTTTCTCACAGTCTCTAAGCAACTGCCTGTTTGCCATTATCACAGAATTGTGACTTCAAGAAATGGGCCCCCGGGGAACCGAACAACGCCGGAGATCAGGACTGTGTGCAGTACTGGGCGGGAGCAGGCTACCGCTGGGACGATGACCACTGTAACAAGGAAAAGAAATTCATTTGTCAGATTGGTATGTAGATCTATCTAGGATAGTCCAACTTCTTACCACAATATCACTGTAGGTTATTGAGTTGGTTGAGAAGGTTGGCTTTCACTCCATATTACCTTTGATGATTATGATGCAGCTGTAATGGCACAGTCACATTTCCAAGCCGGCGCCCGACCGAGCTGTTTCCGTGAACGAAAAATAAATTTTTAGTAAGAATATACACAAATAGTGCCCATGGTTAGTTTTCTAAAACTTTTTTTGTGTTGTGTGTCTTATATTATAACTTTCGTTCTATAAGACTGCCTGGCCGAACCCCGGGTTGGGAAATGTGACCGCGCCTTATCATAAGGTAGCCTGAGTGACAAGTACACAACCAACTTAAAGATGGGCTCTGAGTAACGATGGGAAATTATTCTGCAGGACCCGGAGATAACACAGGCTGTACCGGCCCCAGTGGGTACAGTTTTCTCGGCTGTTATGTGGATAATCTCTTCCGCGTTTTCCCACATGCCTTCATGAGGAGTGATCAGTTAACAGCCAAGACATGTGCGCAGCATTGCAGGTCTAAAGGATTTACGTATTGTGGTAAGAATGCTCTATCCTTCTTAACTAAGTACTTACTTCCAAAGAGATTGACAGTATGTCCTTGACTTGTCCCCAGAAACTGTAAACATTATCCTCGAATATCATGCGGCTTTATGTCAGAGCTATCAAGCAAACTGATAAAATAAGCTTCTTATGCCCCCCTCCATTTACTAATTTCATATTTTGTTTCCAGGTACTGAGTGGCACAACGAGTGTTTCTGTGGAAACGATGCCAACTTCGCCAGACTTGCCAGGGCGACCCGTCCATGTGACGCTCCTTGTCGTGGAGATAGTAATGAGATGTGCGGGGGATCCTGGCGTATATCAGTCTACCGTCTGGCACGTGGTGGTAAGGAAAACCTCCACATTTTACTCCGAACCATTCTTTCTTGCCAGGGCCACCGCTTGTAGTGTAATATATGATAAAGAAAGGTTGCTTTGAATGCTGTTGTGTGGCGCTCTCATGTTAATTGCACGCTCACACAGGAGCAGTGATTTGTTCTGAAGTGACCCTTGTCCTATGTTTCACAGGAGGAGGAGGAGAAGGAGGAGTTGGAGGAGGAGGAGGAGGAGGAGGGGCTGTCCAGGCACCCGCAGGTCTATGTGGTGAGTACCTATATTTGCCTTGCTGGCCTATCGAAGCGCGCGACACTATGTTCTGATAGGTATTGCGAGGGGGTACGTTGACGTGGCAAACCATGTTTCATGTCTGTATACGTTTGTTTTCGATTCATCACTTTATCTTATATATTCATGATAGACAACGGAATAGTAATTTGTGAAATGTTCGTTTGAAATATCGTCAAGAAATATAGCTACGGAAACTAGTAAGTTTACTGGCTTTCCCTTTGGCTTTGAAGAGTTCATACGACCATAGTAGGTTGAAGTCCTACAGTCAGTTCTCATCTCCGCCAATTTGAAGACAATAGTTGGGAAGGTAGCAAGATTTATGCCGCTGTCTTTTGTGGTTTCTTTTCTTCTCTCCACTCTTAATTTGTAGACTTTTCTGATCGAAATAGAAACCAGATAAAATGCTAAATTGTATGCTAAATTGTAAATGGTCACGACTTGCACTTCCAGATGATGTGCATTGATCTTCGTGTGATCCAATTTGTGACGCTCTTACCCGAAACTCTTGAATTTGAATATATCTGTAGGTCTGAACTGGCAGACGATAGACGGTGCACTCAAGTTTGTAAGCGTTGGCGGATGCGGAGTTTGGGGAGTGAACGGGGACGATGACGTCTATTACCGGATCGGGACGTACCTCGGCGAGAACCACCCTGGGACGGGATGGTTGAAAGTTGACGGAAAACTGAAGCAGATCAGCTCGGGATATGGCATCGTGTGGGGCGTGAACGCAAACAATGACGTCTACGTCCGAGAAGGTATGTACCTCCGTAAATATAGCTTCGCATTGTAAGCGATGCACTTCGCCTTAAACTAAACACACACGTATACATCTACATGATGTAATGAAGTTAACAAAGTTTATTTCTTTGTTAGTGATCATTTAGCAGGTGCTGACAGGTATTATGTTTTCATGCATTTGAATTTTACATTAAGCACATCAGGCGTTGAGTAAACAATACCACTAAAACTCACTGCCGATGCTCCTTAGCCATGTATATTTTTGCTTACTACGTTGTTTTTGTGGAAATTCTTCTCGCTCTTTTTGAATCTTATTTTTCGACCCTAAGGTTTTAACGGTGGCAGACCACAAGGAAGCTCGTGGAATAAGATGGACGGCCAGCTGATCATGGTCAGTGTCAGCTCCACCACCAACCAGGTGTGGGGAGTCGATGCCAACTACCACGTCTACCGACGTGTTGGCGTCACCTTCGCTAACAAAAAGGGTATGTGTAACGACTATCATTTCAATACAAGAATAGAGCACATGAAAGGATAACTCATAGCCGATGCACGCGTATTGTAGGTTATGCTGAGGTCACATTTCCGAACCGGGGCCGGCCGGGCAGTCTTATGGAACAAAAAGTATGGTATAAAAGGCAACAAAGCACAAAAAAGTTGAAAAAATTAATAATGGGAACTACTTGCGTATATTCTTGATATGAGTTGTTGATTTTTCGTCAATCAAAACAGCCCGGCCGGAAATGTGACCTCAGCATTAGTCGCGAGTCGGATGAATCACTCAATTTTTCAATAGTGATTTAATCGATCTCAATTATATCGCAACGTAGTAACATTTTGTTTTGCCATCCAGTTTCTCTGATTATACACCACATCACATATGTACAAACCCTTGTACTCTATTCTACCGTTTTCTCTGATTATACACCACATCACATATGTACAAACCCTTGTACTCTATTCTACCGTTTTCTCTGATTATACACCACATCACATGTGTACAAACCTGCTTTAACATAGGCACGTCTTGGCAACAACTGGACGGGAGTCTGAAGTACGTGTCTGTCGGACCCGCCGGTGTATGGGGTGTGAACTCCAACAACGACATCTGGTACCGAGAGGGGACGTATGGAGACGAGGGAGCCGTTGGGAGCAGATGGAGGCTGGTCTCGGGAAAGCTGAAACAGCTCACCGTGGGGTACAACGTTGTCTGGGGCGTCAACGCCAGGGATGAGATCTGGATTCGAGTCGGTAGGCTGCCATGTGTTTATCTACTTCTTTCTAAATAACGGTGTATACTTTATTTATTTATTTATTTCTGTGTTCTTTAGCCAGGGTAGCACTACTCAGTGACTTGGTACTGCTTTTCAGAGTGGCCCTGGACAGACACATATATACAAGCACATGTAACAATATATACAAGTCAAAAACGGAATTAAACATCAATATCACAATCGTAAACCATGCTCACAACCGTCAAGTCAATACATCGCACAAATATTCTTGTTCTTAATTACGAAATGCCAACTGAAGGCAATACAAGTATGTAGTTGTGATACGTGCACGGCGCCGAAGGATCAATAAAAGGATATGGAATCGGTCAAGAAAAGATCTGAAAACCATACAATGTCTTGTTTTATTGCAGGGAGTTTGCCAATATTCATTTCATTTTCCTTATTTTTCATTTTTTTTCAAGGGATTACTGCATCAAATCCGACGGGCTTGGACTGGGTTCTTGTATCTGGACGCCTGTCTATGATATACGTCAGCCCTTCGACAAACAAGGTGTGGGGCTGTAACGCCGGGCACAACATCTTCCGCAGACAGGGGATCTGGAGATACGGTGGTCATAGAGGTGGTAAGGAAGTATTTTCCTGAACAAAACTTATTTGCATTGATAGTAATTACAATGTCAGCACACTAAACGCCCACACCCTACAATTTTTATTTTCTGGAGAGCATTAGGGGACCAGTTTCATTTTTTTTTTCATGTACAATTGTTAGGCAAAGGCAGTCCAACTCTTCACACACACACACACACACACACAGCAAACCTGAAATGATCTACGTTTCCTTACCTACACTGTGAGCTGCACAGATACGCTGATAGTTGTCAACTTGCCACCTTTCAGCAATCATTAGCTCGTAACTGAATTGTCAGCTCACTGGCTGTACGGCATATTTGTTTCAGGGCGGTTCTCGTGGTTCCAGGCCTCGGGTGACTGGGCCACTGAAGCCTCCGGGACACCGGCCACCGAGGGAGGAGTGACTTACGGACCGAGCAAGATCTTTGATGGCAATCCAAGAACTTGCTGGAAACCAACGGGCCTGGACCAGAACTACAACCAGTGGTACATCATCATTAACTTTGGAGCGTCGTACCTTCTTTCCCAGATCCGCATCACTAACTACGGAGACACAACACACGACATCAAGTCCTTCAAACTGCAGGTGTCGGCCACGGGGAGTCCGTACAACTGGCAGGACGCGCTCGAGGTCCCCTCGGTGACAGCAGGAAGCCATGAGGCGCAAGAGTTCGACATCCCGCCTGTAACAGGTCAATACTGGCGTCTGTTCATCACCTCCACTCACTCGGGAAGTGCGCCCTGGGTGGTAGGCGTCGCCTTCAACGGAATCCAAGCAGGCAAGTTTGGTTCGCTGACAGACTCTACATGCAGAAAGCCAGTTCGTTTTATTTCAAACCTAAACTTGGCGGCGTGCGATATAAGCAACAAAGCATGTTTGCAAGAATGACTTTTAGTCAGAGATGTTTTGATCATGCTAATACCTATGATGCTATGGAATTATTAATCTGCTTAAGATTTCTCTACAGCTTTTGCTTACTTTAAGTTTACAAACGTTGTTTAATGGAATGACTGTAGATATAGCAAAGATCAGAAAAGTTGAACTGGTGAACTGATGTGATTGTCAAACATGTATTTACCTAGGCGTCTGTCCGAGTGGATGGTCATCGGGAGGATACAAGTGCTACCGTGCCTTCGGAGAGAAAGCAGACGCAGGCACAGCCCGTACCAGATGTAGTGCCGCGGGAGGCCGGGTGGCGACAGTCAAGCACAGGACCATCCACAAACTCCTGGTACGCCTGAAGAACGCTGTTGACCCTAACACTGACTTCTGGATCGGGTTGAGTGATAAGGACACCGAAGGCATCTGGATGTGGTCTGACGGCACGGTGTCCAGCGGCTTCAACGCGTGGGCTCATGGCGAACCCAACAACTTAGGCAATGAGGACTGTGTCCACTATTGGAGCCACACCAAAGGCGAGGATAAGCGAGATCAGTGGAACGACGCTTCCTGTAACCAGCAGAAGAACTACTTCTGCGAGCGAGGTATGTAGAACCAGTTATCACAGACTCCCAGTTGATAATTTCCTCGAAATGTCGCTAAAACCAATTCCCTGTTTTAGCCAGCTTCTACAGTTGTAAATGCTTAGTATACGGCATTCCTATAATAACATAGTCTCTATGGTAGATATAAGCGGTGGTGGAGGCGGCGGAGGAACAGGAGGAGCAGGAGGTGGTGCAGGAGGAGGAGCAGGAGGAGGAACAGGAGCAGGAGGAGGAGCAGGAGGTGCAGCAGGAGGTGGAGCAGGAGGAGGAGGAGCAGGGGCAGGAGGAGGAGCAGGAGCAGGAGCAGGAGGAGAGTTTATAGAAGGAGGAGGAGCACCTGTCGCCGTTCCAGCTGACAAAGTCGGTGAGCAAATTGCTTTAACACAAGTTTATTTCGTGAATTTCTCTTAGCTTTCTTCAATGCCTCAATCTAAGTATCATGGTCTATTGGCAATTGCAATCGTTCGCACCGAGAGAACAGCAAGAATCAGCAAGATCCTTGTCTTGTATGTTAAAGCCAGGAAGTCTTTTTAGCACTGCTCTATACAAAATGTACGTGACGTTTTTGTATGTATGACACTTACCTTGTCCTAATGACAGGGACTGGCTGGGGAATGGTGGATGGGGACCTCCACTGGGTAACGGTGGGCGGCTGCGGCGTGTGGGGCATCCGTGGGGAACACGACGTCTACTTCCGAGTCGGCACGTACATGAACGAGGGCTCATCCGGCACAGAATGGCAGAAGGTGGACGGTGACATGGGATGGGTCTTCTCCGGGAACGGTATCGTCTGGAGCATCGACCACGACTACAAGGTCTACGTCCGATCCGGTATGTGGTCATTATTCCGATGTTAACGCATACGATATAACGTGTAGGTATGTCTTAAATTTTTCGAACGATCCACAGGAAATAATTTTTGTGTGCATTAGTTCCGACACTTCTTTTTCATTCTTAGAAAGAAAAAGATCCGAAAGCGCATATCAGTTAAAGAGTACAGTGCTCAAATAATTGCATGTAAAATACGAGAAAGAAAAGTAGAGATATTGTTGTAAACGTATGTACTAGTATACTCGCATAATGTAACTGTTAAACACGACATTGCGTTCGTACACTAGCAGCAGCAGGGATTTTGATAATGTACAAGTCCTCCTATCACTATAAGGCATCAACGGAGGCCACCAATCGGGTACTGCATGGAAAGAGGTGGCAGGAAAATCCATGAAGTCGCTGTGTGTCAGCTCCTCCAGTAACCAGGTGTGGGCAGTGGACACGGACGGAGCGGTTCACCGGAGGACAGGCATCGCTGCTGGAAACTTAGAAGGTAAAGATTACACAGGGTTCGCTACCAACAATTGTTTGGAAGAAACAGTTAATCGTCATCGAGTTTTTTAAAAATGTTGTCAAGTTTTTATGTAGATTTTTTTATTACTTGAGCAGTTTCAGTGACGGCTGGCAACAACAAAACTGACAAAGGGTGTCCTGTGAGAAATAGTAGAAACAGAATGAACTGTAATTTACATAATGATGCACTGAATGCTTCGCTATAGGCACGGGCTGGGACGCCGTGGGCGGCGGAGATGCCGTTGAAGGCGGTTTTTCGTACGTGTCCAACGGGTACTCGGGCGTGTGGGCCATCTCAGCCTCCGGTGGCGTCTGGTACCGCGAGGGCACCTACGGATCACGCGGCACTGCGGTAGGAAGCGCCTGGGTGGAGGTCACCGGGGTCATCCTGGTGCAAATCACCGTTGGGTACGACGTGATCTGGGGAGTTAACAGCCAAGGCCAAATCTTCGTCAGGATCGGTAAGGACTCACAGAGTCTGTGTTATAAACAAAAACATTTTGAAAACATGAACATCGGAGTTTGGAAATAGCACTGCATACCTAATAGTCGCTTTACATTTTATTGTTAACGTTGTTTTGTACCAATACTGCATGGATGATTTCATAACTAAGGGTCCATTCCTGAAACTTATAATCGATGTTTCAAAGATTCCCTGCTATCATTCTAACTCGACCTTTCAATCTGCGCAATAGGACTGTCTATCGAGCATCCGCAAGGAGCAGCGTGGGGAATGATCGAAGGAAGCCTTTCTCAGGTCTACGTCAGTTCATCTTCCAACCGTCTGTGGGGATGTAACAGCGACGACAACATCTGGCGGCGAGAGGGCATCTCAGCAGTAGGCATCACTGGTAAGGAACTCCCCATCCTGTATCAATGTTCATCAATGTATGTACGTACAGTTACGGTTCTCTTAAAGCTGCATAATGTATCATTTGGACGATACAAAAAGTAAATTTTCTGGTGCAAAAATGTTACATAATGCCCCTTAAAAGTCAGTTAGCAGCTGATTTTATGGAATCTCTCCTTCCTCCTTGTCTTCATTAGCTGCACGGTTCCGGTGGCTGATATCCACGTCACAATGGGCCATCGACGCATCGGGCACTCCTTGGGTCAACGGCGGAGTCACGTATGACGCTGGCAAGACGTTGGACCTCAATCTCCAAACCTTCTGGAACCCAACGGGTCTGTCTCAGAACTTCAACCAATGGTACATCATCTTCAACTTCGGCATCGCGTACACGATCTCCAGGTTCTCCATCAACAACTACGGCGACACCACACACGACATCAAGGCGTTCAAGCTGCAGACGTCGGCCACAGGTGAACCGTACAACTGGGTGGACGTGTTGGTCGTGACGGACGCTGCAGCGGCAACTCACGAGACCCAGCGCTTCACCGGTTTTTCAGCAACTAGTCAGTACTGGCGGCTGTTCATCACCGGAACACACTCCGGCTGGCAGCCATGGCTGAAGGGGGTCGGCTTCTACGGAATGATAGCAGGTAAGTAAATAGGATTTTGATAAGAGTTATATAATTAGAGTAACGTAATCATAAAAAATGACTCTGAAGCAGTATTAGATATAATTTCAAACACAATGGGGACTATTTCCCTAGTTTGAGTTGGAAATTATAGATTAATCCTGCTTCAGTATGAATTCTAACAACACAATGGAACATTATGATGAGGATATTCCTGTATTAGCTATTTTAGAAATTTCAGGATCATTTTCCCCATGCTTGTATTTAGGAAGTTGCCCGGCCAGTTGGTCATCCGCTGGAGCATTATGCTACCGAGCGTACGGTGAGACAGTCACCTGGCAACAGGCAGAAGTTAAGTGCAGACAGGAGGGCGGCCGGCTCGCTAGCATCAAGCACTCAGCATTCCATCACTTTGTCGTCGCACTGAAGAACGCGATGGACCCCGACGCCGACTTCTGGATCGGTCTGAACGATGAAGGTACGGTAAATAGTGGAATAGTCACAGTAGTTTTGTTTAATGTTCATGGTTTTCACAGTGAGCTTCTTACTGCAAACTCATCACACCGCGAACATATATGGTATTCGTATTATGGTACTTAAATTTAGATTTTACGAATGTATAAGTGTTTATTGCCACGTTTTATTGTACTAAGATTATACAAACGTGTTTATGTTTCATTTTATAACAATTTTGAGTAAGTTTGTAATGATGCAGCAATTCAGCCTTTGGGGCTGCGAGTGATTCATATTTGAATAAACCATTCATCATCATCATCATCATATATTCTGCCTTGCATCGCATTTATACGGTTACTTCAATTCACTTTAATTCCAAACGTATTGTTACAGCTTTCCTCCTGAATATTCAATGTTACAACTCGAATTCAGTTAAACATATGGGTATATCACTTCATCCCCGTTTCCGTGTGCAGCTGCAGAAGGAGTGTGGTCATGGACGGATCAGTCTGGCGTCAGTCAGTATAGTGCTTGGGCCCCAGGCGAGCCTAACAACGTACATAACGAGGACTGTGGACACTACAACAAACACACACTGGGCGGTTCTTACGCGGGGCATAAAGACCTCTGGAACGACATCAAATGCGACAAGAATTCTAAATTCATCTGTGAACAAGGTTGGTTCAAGGCTTATTTAGCGATGTTTTCCAGAATATGAATGCTACGACTTCCCAATGCTTGTTCCTAGTTTCTCATAAACCAACGACACAAATTCATAATCAGCATAACCATCAGTGTTCAGTGTGTATCCAATGTCAATGTCACCAGTGGAAGAAAAAAAGAAATCTGTGATACTTTGTATAGCAATAAATGCACTTCCACTCAGTCCACTGTGGTGGTATTGTTATTTGAAGTCCAAGGTGCGAATAGCTTATAATATTAACACTTTAACCTTTCGATGTTGTGAGTAGCACTGAAATTATAATCTTGTAGGCCGTCTAGTTATTTAAGTGTACGTTCTGTTGGTTGCCATATGTACTATTACATGCTTCAACATTCATTACATTATTCAACCTATGGACTCATCAATTCATTTGCATATTTCCAGACGTTGGTCCTCCAGGTGCGACAGTCACAGGAGGAGGAGGAGGAGGAGCAGGAGGAGGAGGAGGAGGTGGAGAAGTAGTCACAGAAGTTGAAGTTCATGGGACTCACACCGAGACCATCGAGGTTCCTGGTAAGACTATTACACACTATACTGCATCACAGGACGTCGACATGGCAAAACTACCCTAATAGACGTAGACTGTGTCACACAGCCCTCCAGATGGTCTTGTTTCTTTAACTTATGGTGCTTGTTTATTACTTGTGACAGGCTTTTCAATTTGGTTCATATCTTTTTGATTAAAGAAGTTCTAAATTATCTGGTACATTATCTGCACCTACAGCACCAACATGTACGGCCAAGGCCAACATCATCTTGCTTGTGGACGGATCCAAGAGCGTCAGGACAACGAACTTCCCTAACGTCCAAAAGTTCCTCCTGACACTGGCGGCAGGATTCGAAATCGGCCCGAACGCTGCCAAAATCGGAGTGTACCAATTCGGCTCCGACTTGCAAACGGAGTTTCCAATTGGCCAGCACAACACTAGGCAGGTTGGTACTCCGTATTGACAAAAATATACTCAATGTGTTTCGTGTTTTCTTGCCAGAATTGAACATATGCTTGCCAACCTATTGTCAACGACTATCACAAATGGTATGGACAGAATCGTCTTTTTTTGTGTGTGCTTCAGGAAGTTCTGGATGCCATACTCCGGATCCAGTACATGAACCAGTGGGGCACATTTACAGGAAAGGCCCTTGAAGGTGTTTACAAGGAATTCCCTGCTGGTGACAACGCGCAGAAGGTAACAATATGCTTTGATATTTGTTAAATATTATAAAACTCATTGATAGCTGATTTACAAGACTTACCTGGCTTTCTGGAAAGAAAATTAATTGTTGAAATTTTTCGTACGTTTTGGACAAAAATATGTATCCTTGATATCACACTTACTATATATATCAAGCACAAATTAATATTGATATTGCTTTATGTTCACGACCAGTACTAGTGATATAGTAGCTCCATAGGAAGGCAGCTATTTGCTTCATGTAACTGAAAATATAATTTCTCTCGAAGGTTGTCATCATTATCACGGACGGAAGGGCAATGGATGACGACCTACTGCTGCAAACATCACAGGCTATAAAAGCGGACGGTGGAATGGTCAGTGCTGTAGGAGTGGCACGTTACAAGCTGAAGGATCTAAGAGTAAGGACAATACCTTTGTCATAAAATGAAGGATTGGGTGCTTTTGAAAGTAATTGCCACGTAGAACTAGGTGGATAGCTTAGGTGATAACTTCTGTATGTGAAATGAAATGAAACGAGCCTCTGCCTGGCTGGTTGTATTGTTTAACACAGTTTGGTTCAATAAAACTGTAATGCATGTCATAGCTCTTTTTTTTAAATATTGGTGCATAACGTGTCAGGTTAAGACAAAGATTGGTCTACGCAATGGCTTAATTTGAACGCATGAATGCGAATGTATGAATATATCTCACCCAAGTTAGTGCCGAATGGCATCCGCTCCATACCCCAGCGATTCAGCCCCACCAATTGCAAGCTCCTCGCAGTTCAGCCTTTGGTTGCGAATAGAGAGTAGTTTCCCATTCAGTAACAACAACAATGGTATCTTTCAGGTCATGGCATCAAGCGACGACTTGGTGTTTACTGCAACTGACTTCGACCAAATGGACCAGATCAGGGACGCAGTTCTTGATGCCGTCTGTCAAGGTACATGAACGTTTTCTTAACCAGTTTTCTGTACATACATACATACATACATACATACATACATACATACATACATACATACAGTCATACAGTCATACAGTCATACAGTCATACAGTCATACAGTCATACAGTCATACAGTTGCTTTGTGCAGGTCCAAAACTGGAGATTATAACTGGATATCCAAGTTCAAGTTACCTCAACATATCGATAACCTTCTAAATGTTAAAACCCAGCCGTGACTAGCGAAAACAGAGAGGCAGACACACACAAATACTTCAATGTATCAAGCAATGCTAACTGAGGAATATATCGATGTATTCTCATAGGTCAAAGTCGCCGCGACATCGCATGGGAGATTGACTCCAACCTGCAGTTCCTGAAGGAGTCGGCAGTGGAGCTGGTGGACAACCTGGAGAAAGTGAAGGAGCAGCGCCTGGTCGGGCGGGACCTTGAGGAGGACGAGTACGTGGCCGTCCAGCTGAAGGAGGTAAGCTTCACGAGAACGCTTTTCTAACCGAGTGTGTGTTAATCTGAAAGTGTAAACACAGGCCATGGCGTGAATATCTCCACTGTGATAGAGGCTATTGACTCGTGACCTATGGAAGACTTTGTACGCTAATTTTATAACAGAATTTTAAACACTACCAATTTATCAAACCAGCTTCATAGTTTCCTTCTTACCTGTTTGAAATACGACGGAGCACTGACGATGTTTGGTTCTGCTGCAGGCGCTGGATTCTCTGTTTGAGCTGGAGGAGAGGTTGGAGAGCAGGGGAGAGAACGAAGGCAGCTGGGCCTTGGACGATCTGCTCAAAATCGGCACTCAGCTGAAGAACATCCGGGACATCGCCGTGCCTCTGGAACTCAAGGAAGTTCCCGAGTTTGAAGAGATGTTTGATTAATTGATTGTTTGATCGACGAGTATGTAGTACTGATTTAAGATTGTAGCAGTGGTGCGGCATAGGCAAAACCTGTTTCTTGACAATACAATGTAGTTGCAAAAGTGATAAGCCAAGTAGAGGATGCTGACTTAGAATAGAAGTTAAGTTGAAGCATCTATAACAAACTAGATTAAAGCTAACCTAGCCTGTTATCACATATGGGAAGCTAACAAAGGAATTTAATGATGCCTTTCGCTCGCTAGTTGCTCAGGTGACAAATGTATGTAATTATAGACAGGTGCCTAATTATGTAGCTTTCACAACAATGTGAACCTGTAGAATACTAGTATGTGACAAGGTTTTAGGCATACGAAACATGCACATTAACGCATAAGGACAGTGAAACAGAAACATAGATATATTTACCTCATGCAAGTGCTGGGCCATGGATGCTGTAGGACCAAATCTTTTGTATTAGTTAGAGTTCTGTTCAGCACTATTAGAGTTAGTCTTCTGTTCAGCACTAGTAGAAGCCATGTTTGCGAGATTCCGACATATTCTTCTACCTTTTTATGTACAATAGTTTTAGATAACTTCGGATTTTTAATTGACTGGCTCCTTTTCTGGAAGCCACATCACTGCATGACTATGCTGTTATATCGGGTGCACGTGATTAGGCCTGTCTGGCAAATAAAATTGGTTGTGGAACTCTGGTGTCATGGCTTTTGTTGCCAGGTCAAGCAACTAGCCCAGGGATTTGTCACTTGTTTATTTCAAATATGTTGAATGACATCTTATTGTGACATTCCCATCCATACGCTACAATGTTGGTACGTGATTGAGGACTCTTTTTATGACTGAAATAACAAGACATGTTCAACTAAGCTACATCAGTTTGGACAAGGAGAATCCGACAACTTGCATTTTGTATCCGGGACAAATCTCGACAAAGCACCGACACAAAAAGAGCATATTATGCTACTCGTCTTCTGATTCGTTTTTGACAGTTTGACAAATTATTCGGTTAACCAGGCGTGTGCACTCAGGTCAACGACGATGACATCTAGGTTAATAAAGTGTTCAGAGTATGCGCCAAAACTCTAACAGCAAGCACAAACTGTGGCGGTAAACATTGCTGCTGGTTGGTATCTTGTCAAAAATACATATGTACAAAGGAGCGTTTTAAGTTTCACGAAATGTCTGCCTTTGAATTTCCAAATGTCTATTTGGACAATTTCTACTCCTCCCCAAGCCTGGTAGAGGCTAACTACCACCTGCTACCTTTGGCCTAATTTAACCCAATAAAAAGTTTATTCGTCGCCAAAGTATCACGAGGTTTCACGGTAAGAAGCACAATTGTGGGGGTGGTGGGACAGTTTGGAGAACACAGGTGTCTCCCACGCCCTGCGGGACCTGGGTTATAATCTCACATTATTCGAGTCGTTAACCTACGAGTATCTGACAGCATAATGAATGGATCTACATAATTGTCATTTGTCTAGTACGTATTCTGCCCTGCAAGTTAACTGAAACACATCTAGTTTAAAAGAACCAATGAATCAAACAAAGACTATACTTGTAACACAAGTCTATTTCTCAGTTTGAGTTATACAAGCTGTATGCGTGAAAAGGAGCACAGCGACTTCTTGTTACATATATTTTGATTGTGTACTTGCGATGATTACCTCATGTTCTAATTTGCGGCACCGTATAAAACTATGAAATAAGAACAATCAAACATGATTTAAATCTGATAGTTGATATATATTTTAACCTTGCTATCCGTAAGGTTACAGCTGATAGGTCATGTGTGCATAATAAGACCTGGGGAGTTGAGGTGCTGCCATTGTTCATAGTTAATGTGGTGAAGGCAGCCTGGGGGCGTCAGGACTTCAAGCCGTCTGTTTGAAAGGGGGCGGGGTCGGAATCACGGTTCTGATGACTGAGCAAGAACATCGGCAGAGATTACGGTAGTGATAGGCAAATACCTGCTCTGTCTTCTTCAGTTTTCTCTGGACTGGCGACAAATACACTTTGCTAACGATCTATCAATAAAGCAATGACAGTCGTCGAACTCATTTGATACAGTAATAGAACTACATTTGTATACATACTTGGTCCACTTTACATCTGCAGTGTTATACAAATCTGCTAGGACTAGGGTATCTAATTATACCGTGTAATGTACTGTACTAGAGATGGAACTGCCGTTTGAAGTTAGTAACTGTTCTGAACAAGGCCACGCGCCATGATGTGACGGACTTTATTAAAGAGCCTAAAAATAAACGAGCGTAACATTTCAACATTAGTATTGGATGTTGCTTTTCGCGCGCGTACAATGTGTCCTTCAAAATGTTCTCAAAATTTGTGTAAAGCTGTGGATCACTATACTTATGCCTATTCCGAAATCACTTAAAGTGCCTTCCAGTTGCTATGAAAGAATCTATGGTTTTGTGAATTATATAATCAATATTTTGTTAGCTACAAATCAGTTTTATCTCCACGGCATCTTTCGTTTATGATGTACATTGCGGGGCGAACACTGTCGAGCCCCCTCTTGCGGTTCTGACTGGGACAAATAAAGATCGAAACACTTATGCTGACACTTTTACGTAAACGTTCTTCGCTTCTTGAGAAACAAACAAACAGGCAAACCAACAAATAAGTAAACTAGAGGTCAACGATCTCATGCCTTCGTCAAAGGATGTTATCGTTATATAACTTAAGAAGGTAGAAGTGATATATTAGTCCCCCTAAATATGGAAGTTGGATCGTGAAACTACCCCTGCTGATGCAGTCTGCAATCCTGCATTGGGCAAGAGAAAACATCTGTGCAGGATATACATGTAAGGCAACACCGCCTGCAGCTGCATGGGCTGCTTAATGACTATCCCCTCTGGGACTTTCTCCCTCTGGGACAGCCTGTAGCCCATGTGTCACAAGGAAGGTTGTGACACATGGAAGGTAACTGAATTATAGAATTGCTTCATTAATTATGCAAATTACATCATCATTTGCATACTGGTCATCTAATTATGTCAAGCATCACTTACCCTACCTATGCCCCAAATATCAGGATGATCCATCGACCGGTTATTGAGTTATCCTACTTTAAACATTTTCATACAAATGCTCCTGCAGTTCCAGAGCAAGCCTCTAGGGGGCCCAAACTTATGTCACTTCTTCCCGAGCACAAGACCTATCTACCATCCAAAAATCATGACCCTACCTCCTCCAGATCACCATATTTCAAAACCGGAAGTACCGCTGCAGTACCATAACGAACCGCCAGGGGGCCCATATTCCTATCACTTCTAGACCTCATCAAGACCTACCCACCTACCAAATATGAAGACAATCCATTTAAGCCTTCTCGAGTTATACTGTTGACAGACTCACGCACACACGAACGCCCATGAAAACATACCCTTCTTGACGAAGGCAATAAACAAACACGAGGAAACAATGTGGTTCTTTCCTGTCATTTTCATGATTTCAACCCGAAAACTTTTCCACAAAATCCTCAACACAAGCCACTGTTTGACAGTATAAGCTTCCATTGTCTGTGTGTCATTGACCTTTTCACCGGCAGCCGCAGCCCCAGGTGATGCCTTGTCTAGACACTGCACCATATGGATCTATTTGTCGGTCAAACTGGGAGATACCTTGACCACACAACTGCACAAAATTTACATACTCATCAAAAGTAGGTTCGAAATCTGTTGTAACGAATTTGGCGCGTTTCCCACATGGAGATGCATCATATGGGTGACAAAGCATAAATTAAAGCAATGTGACCCAATGTCAACCTGGTGTGCCAGTTATTGTTGTTGATCAACTGTAAGGTAGTTTGAACATCACGTGCTGAGGTAACGAGGGACGAGCCCACTATTTTGTCTACGGGAGGGGTCTTAGTTACATTTGTATGATGTTTTTACTCTTAGATGTACCGGTCTGGCTTTGAAAATAGCTATATAGCCATTCCTACTGATGGCCTTTGCCATTTTGAGAACAAAAAACAGCTCGATAGTTGCTTTAACTTTACCCTATCGCATACATGACCACCACCACCCCCCACCCCCGCCGTTTTGTCAAAGTGGTACCAGCCCACCCGCATCTGGGACGCGCGCGGGACCCACAGAGAGGTACGCGATTTCCCCAGAAGGGTGCATGCGCGTTTCTCCGCCAGTTTTCCACGTCTTTTGGAATGAGGGATTCTCTTTAGTTCCAGTCGTTCCTAGTGGCACAGGAGGAAAACTTTCCAGGAGGAAGGGGGAGGAAGGTAAGTCAGCTGCGAAAGAATAAAAAAAGCCCGCGCGTTTCAGGTCGAAAGCATATGCCCAATTTCAGCGAGGTCGTTGGCAAGAAAAGTTGTAGAGTGAGAAATGTCAACTTTTCAAAGTTTGATTTAACCTTTACGTTCTCGTCCTGAAAGCAGTTCTTAACCGTTTTGAAGACGAAAAGGACATCTGAACGCGATGAAAACGTCTTCAGAGATTTGTGAACTCAAGTTTTTTAATCATCCGACACAGATAAATGCAGTTAAAACCACATTTTAAAACAATCTAAATCTACCAGCGTCAATTTCGCAGTTGACCCTTGCTGGACATGGCTGCGTGCACAATTGGGGGGCGTGCACCTAATAGGCGGTTAACTGGTTGGTATTGTTCAGTAAAAATGTTCGAATTCTCACAATCTTCTGTCATGATAAGCTTGCGCGCCTGTATCGTGGGGCGGATTGCGTCTTTTTGCGTGACTCTTGCAGTTGGTTACGATCATAAGCTGAGCATAAAGCTGATAAACAATTCAACCTTCTGACAGATGTGATGTTTTCTCTTTCTTCCAAGAGGTCATTAGGCCACGGAAAGAAAATGGCGGTATATATTTTTTAGTCTCCTTTTTGCTTACAACACACGTCTAAACTATCTATAAGTCGCTACAAGGCGCGAATATTCACTTCTAGAATTGTTATCCCCATGAATTTGATAATATGTGTCTTGATTTGTTTGTCTCAATAATGTATTTTTTCATGTCTAGACTATGTTCCAAGACATTATCCAAGATTCAGGTCGAATGTTAAAGTTTCTTTCTTTCCTACATTATATATAGGCGCAACTCCAATAATAGGTACCTTGCACATGTATGTTAGCGTCAACGCTCTTCTCATCTGGTATATCTATAGTGAAACAGTGATGAACATACAATGCTTATCCCTGATTTCCAAGTTGGTAGGTATGCGGCTTTGCAATGGTACTACATAGGGGTAGGTCTGCTCTATGCATGGACAAGAAAGGATAATAAGAGACGTTCTTGTAGACGTGCGAGAAAATGCGAAGAGATATTTCTATGAAATTATTTGCACAAAGATGTTTACATTTGCTCGACAGAACTTTGAAATTACCATAGTAACTTTTTAAAATGTATTATGTTAATGGAAGGTGTCTATTTTATGTGATTAGCGATTTTAGTGGTTTGCGATTTTAGTGGTTAAAATAGCGTGTCTGTACATGTTGTGAGTGACAGTGCGATTCAGTTCCCCTGATAGGGTCTTCTGCAAAACTGTAACCTTTGGACGTCCAATAAGCCAGTCATAAGTAAACAAAAGCGTCAAACGATAGAAATATATTTTTATATACTCCGTCAAGCTTCCATCATTCTGTCATGTCCATGAGGGAGTTGAATGGCCAATCTTCAGTTTTCTGTCTGATGAGATGTTTTCTCAAAAACTCCCGCAAATACATGATTCTGAAAGGAGGCCATTGTCCGTACGCGTCATGATGATGCCGCGGGGAAATAGTTTCACTACATTTTACTATTTGTTCGACATTCCAGGGCTAGAACATAGGACAATGGACTCCTAGAAGAGGATTTTCGAATTCTAACAAATTAAGCCCTGTCACACATAGCCGCATATAGCCTCCCGAACAATATAGCCCTCCAAACTCCCCCCAACCATGGTTGGGCGTAGGTCGGGAGCAAGGTCGGCTGTAGTTGGATGGTGTTCGGCGAGGTCGGCTACTGTTCGGCTGCGCCAGCCGAATGTTTCAAAACGTTTAAAACATTCGGGTATGGACGGGAGATTCGGCCATGGTTGGCTAGTGGTTGGCTGGTGTTCCGTAGTAGGTCAGAAGTGGTCGGGGCGTGTTTGGGGTCAAATTTGACTCAAATTTAACTCAAATTCGATTAGATTCTTACAAAAAAGGCAGGCGTGGCCAGATTGCTCCCCAACTCCACCCGACCTTGGTTGGCTGGTGTTCGGGGGAAGGTTCTGAAGGTGTGACAGGGGCTTTAGATTTGACATTGACAATTTACGACATGATCAGTTTCCCATTGCGCGTGCCATGTAGTGCATCCAGGGGGTGTGCAGGGGTTATGCAATCAAATTTAAATATTCAACAAGTTTTCGAAAGCTGTCTATCTGTCTATACGTGAGGATACGTGAGTTGGACATGATATGATATATTTAACAGCGTATGAAAGGTATCGGTGTGTATATATACTATTAGTAAGGTCACCGGCTAAATGTGGTCTTACATATCAAACATGATTGAACAGTCAACCATAGTGAATCACATGGGGGTGTGAGTTCGAACAGTTCCAAATGTAACATGTCAAGTCAGGAGGAACATCTTAGCAGGTCGATCATTTTTACAGACATAAATAGAATAGGTTTGTTCAGTCACCCAAGAAAATGTCGAGACTAACCATGACAATTACATCGTCTCGCCTTAACTAAGAGGAAAGAGGCCAACGATAGCACGTCGGCAGAACGTACTGCGCCTGCGCGAAACCTGTAATGTATTATGCATAGCACTTCGGCAGAACGTCTCATATAAGGTCGAATTCATAAGGGTGACATCCCGTCTGTAGTTTTTGAATGTTGTGTAGAAAAAGATATGGTCTGCAACAGGCAAAATTCTGATGCAACGTTGACCAAAAATCCAGCGAAAATCCAGGTTTTGCGCAGGCGCAGTACGTTCTGCCGACGTGCTGCCAACGATATAGGTTCTAATAATGAATAACTTCGAATCTAACGGCACTTCTCAGGACGGAATAGTTGACGAAGCCGCTCTTTTATGAAGATAAATATTGTCTTCGGTCTTAGGTTTGTGCTGATAGATAGCTGGACCAATCTAGATGAGGAGTGTTAGGGGGTGTTTTTGAACTAATTAGAGATCTAAGCGCCAATGTGTGGACAAGCTACATTGTTTAGAGTCAATGCCTATAGTACGCTTTAATACTATAAAGCACGTGGTTTGAAAAAGTTTAAGCTAATGCAATTAGGGATTTCAGAAATGGCCAGATGTTTCCATTTGAGGAGGGATTGAATGTGATAAATAACAACCTGACAAATTCTCCAATAACCAGGTTAATAACTCTCGATACTCGACCTTTGTCCCAAAAATATCATACCGATCATTGATTACAATCACCGGTCGACGCGAAGCAACTTATAGCTTAACAAAAAACGCTATTTGAGAGGTATACGTATACTTTCTCTCTCTCTTGTCAAGAAGCACACAGCAGAAATTTGAACTCTTGGGTTTCTCCATGAAGAGTTAATCATCAGGCAGTTTGCCTCGGGCTTTGTCGCTAAGACCTCAACACTCGACCCTGCAGTGTCTCGGCGTTCTTAAGCCTATTGTCAAGTAATCAAGAAAAACCGGTCCCGTACACTCGCTTGGTTCTGAACGATTTCTATACTGCTGTCTTCTTGATTTAATTTATCTGCCCCCCCATTAAAGGTATTTGACCCTTTCACAATTCTTCACATTTTGCGTCCCATATGTTTACTTTTCATTGAAAATTTTCCATCCCTTCAATTTTTTTGGTTTAAAAAATTTAAAAGCAAGCTGGTCCTGTGAAAGTTTTCCAACCTTGTTATAATAGGACAAAAAGACACAACAAGCAGTACAGTATAGAGGCCTCTTAAATAGCATATCGTTGCTGCATTGTTTTATCCCATCGTGTCACTGAAGTGTACCCTCTGTAGCGTCGCTAGCAGGCAGACTTGTCAGAGAACACATATCAGTCTGGGCAGACACTCTGCCAACAACCAGCGCTAAGCGGGAACTCACATAATTACCATGGTACTATTAAAGAACTGCTACTTTCTATCAGTGTTGGCTTAGCCCCCTCCCCGGTTGAAGCTAGAGCAGGGCAGAATATAGATTCAAACCCCGAAGCTGTTTGTCAGGTATCCGTTACAAACAGTTTAACGACTATTTCATCCGTTGTTGACCCTTAAACTTTGTAATGTGAGATATTGTATTCTTCACCATCAAAATCCACTGACCTGAAAATTACTTGATACATTTTCCCGCTCAATTGAGTCCATAACGTTTTTTTTCTTTCTTTTCAACGTGACCATGGCTGTTACGTCATCATTCAGAGTCTTACATGCTCCTCCAAGATTGGTGAAATGTTTCTTGAAGACAGATGGGAACAAAATACATGCATGTATCATTGGCAATTTACGCATGCGCAGTGTCTCTCCTGTAAATCGTTTTAAGTGTCATCTTACTACTTTCTTCATCACGTTTGGGCCAAAAAAGTAAATATTTGTGAAAAAGTGAAAATCAAAGATGAATGTGTGGAGTAATGTGATTGTGTTGTCATCTCACAAACAATGGTCTTCACATTGATTTAGACAAATCCCCATGTGAATGGACGCGTATGTAACTGTGGCCACGGGGCATTGGCCTTGTCATTAACTCTATCACTGATTCTATCTGGGTCTTCGTTACTTTAGAATGAACGCCAAAAACGTCTTTACCTCATCAATATGCTCTCAATCTTTTTTCTGTTCGGAAACGTTTAGAACAGTTGAAAATGCCGTTGCCTCGGAGAAGGCATCGTTACTTGTTTCCATAATCTTCACACATATGTTTGTCTACGGATGACCTGATATGATCTCACGGTTAGGCGCGCATACCAGCTTTACTTCATACATTTTTGCCTCAATATTCGCTGACCCTTAAGTACATTTTGAAAAGGCGTCAGCTGAACTGTGCAATTGCGATCTGACAAGAAGGCGGTGTCATTTGAGGTAACGATATCTTGCTGAGTGTCTAATACCAAAAGCTTCTGGCTTATTAAATATTTATTATTGATCTTTGTTGAAAAAGTGAGTACAATATTACTAGATATTGAATTTCTGTGTGTCTTTTCCAGAGACGCATTCAGCATGGCATACAAAAGCGCCGTCTTGCTGTTGGTGTGCATCCTGCACTTTCTGGTGCAAGTTGGTGACACCACGTCTATTGTAAGTTTCTACATTTATTTACCTCGGACCTCTTGATTTCTGATGACAGTTCTTCAACAAGCACGAGATATCTGATGGTTCACATTAGATGCAATGTCGTTTTCATTATAACACAGCAGATAACGATACGTTCACCTATGCATAATTCATTATATCAACATTTCTGTATTGCTATTGTCTCTGCACTTCAAACTAACCGTGCTTTCATGTCTGTCAGTACAAGGTGAAGAAAGGAAGCTTAAATCTGAAGGAAATACGAGATGAAGCTGCGGCACTGAAATATACGGCACAGAAAAGAGTGAGTCTCACATCCTTCTCAGTTTCCAAGTCTCTATTGAGTAATATATCCTTTACAAAAGATAGTATCATCAAAGTAACAAAACTACAATACTCGTGAGCCACCTGTACTCAATGGAAAACGTAGGAATGAAAAGCAACATATCAAGACACCAACATACCCGTGTTTGTACAAAGGGTCCAGACTGTTCTGGTCCACACTTATTCTACATGCCATTTGTTTGTTTCAGCAAACGAAGGTTGTGGGTGGTAGCAAGGACACACTACATGACCATCAGAAGCGACAATGTAAGGCATTACTTTTGTTCTCTTCCGTTTTGATATCTTGTGTTGTTGATTTTGTATTTTAAAAGATTTCGGCAACTCTGCCACTGTCTTTTTTTTACCATTATGACATCACTTGATGAGGGAGGGAGTGTTTTTCCAAATACATTATACCAGCGAAAGTTGACAAATGTATACTGACGTCTTGATTTCGTTTGTTTGAACAGCGAGTTTTTCGTCGTCTTCGTCCAGTCATGCATCATTTTCATCCTCCTCTTCGTCGTCGTCGTTTTCATCATCATCATCATCATCGTCGTCGTCATCATCATCATCTTTCTCTTCATCATCATCATCATCCTCAGGAGGAGCTGCCGCAGGTACGGTACCCAGAGTCTGATTTCCAACACCGTCTATCACATGGCTGCTGCTTGTCTCCAAATCTTACATTATCAAAACCATTGTTATCCACCGGTTACTATCATGGATGTATTCACTCCAGCAACATGGTGGCCGCTGTTTATGTTTGTGTACACCTGTACACCTTGTGAGGTTTCTTGTAAACGTACAAACTTCTTTAGGAGGGGCAGCCGAAGGTGGTGGGGTTGCAGGTGGAGCAGCTGAGGGTGGAGCCGGGGCGGAAGGAGGGGCCGAGGCGGAAGGAGGGGCCGAGGCGGAAGGAGGGGCCGAGGCGGAAGCTGAAGCGGGAGAAGCCGAAGCCGAAGCGGGAGGAGCCGAGGCCGAAGCCGAAGCGGGGGAAGCCGAGGCCGAAGGGGAAGCCGAAGGTGGAGAAGCTGGAGCTGAGGGGAATTACGAACTGCTTGGTTGCTACGAAGATATGTTAATCCTCAGGCGCCTGCCATACGGTCAGCTGATAGATGACGAACTCATGACGAATGCATTCTGTGCTGATCACTGCAGAGAACTTGGACATGAATATTCAGGTATTTTCAATCTTTTCCCTATCATCACCAAAGAATTGACCAGTACACAAAAGTGATGACAGTTTTTAAGTGATGGGTGATGGGCCCTGATGTAGATAGCCTTTTGATTGGTTATCGTTCTCTAATATTTTACCTCAGGTACTCAGTACTACTCGGAGTGCTACTGTGGCGGGGCAGACGACTTTGCCGTGATGACCAAAATGGACGATGGGGACTGCGACACGCCATGTCTGGGTGACGAGTCCCAGATGTGCGGAGGAGAGCTGAGGTTAAGTGTGTCCGCTGTGAAAGGCGCAGCGGCGGCGGGGGAAGGTAAAGGTTACTCCCTCATTCCTTGAAAGACGAGAATGTACTTCAGGTATATGCTAGGTCATATGGTTGATACATGGCAAAGTCACTATGTGTCCTCAACATTTCTCTGGCGCTAATATAATCTCGAAGAAGATGTTTGGTGGCTGCAAAGACAGTATCAAATTGGCCAGGCTGTATCTGATTGGAGATCAGCGCTGATATGTATAATTGTCCCTCTTGTACTAAGTTGTAGCCTTCACTCGTTAAGTGGCATATCTATCTTTAGTCGAGATTTCTTCACTGGCTGTTCATTCTTTTTGGACAGCGTTTTGAAGCGTCTTAAGTAGTATCTAACTATATGCATTCATGACAATACACATTACTATAACAGACCAATGAAATGTCCAATCTTAGTTTACATTTAGCCGTTTTCTACTGTTGGATCTCCCCACAACCTGCGTGATTATAAATCATCTTTTGTTGCCGTATTTTTCAGGAGAATTCAACCTTGCATCGATCATAGCATTCATGAAAGACGGTAAATATCTTCTAACTAAATTGTAACATACTGGTTACTATTGTTTGTGGATATATGCTAACAGGTACGATATCTCTGAGCTATTTAACAGTAAATATGAAGTTTTATCTGGGTCTAGTATGTTTTTCAAACCGTTTGCCTACTTGAAGTTGTGTCATTGCAAGGACAAGCGTTGATATCAATTTTGTTCCTCTCAATCAGACCGTTGATGTCACATCACATAAAGATGAACTTATCTTTAATGATTGGTCGATCTTGGAAGTTGAAAGTTTGAGGCTATCATAATTTTTCTTGCAAACTGCTAAATGTTTTGTTTGATTTCTCATTTGTTTGTTTGTTTGTTTGTTTGTTTGTTTGTTTGTTTACAGCTATCTGGATTGAGGGTAAGGCTGAGTGGGCCGTGGAATTTTCAGGAGAGGCTTCAGCAGGGTTCGAGGTCGCTAACATCCTGGACGGGAGTTTAGACACATACTGGAGTGCTGGAGGACTCGACAGGTATTTGTTTTTTTTGTTTTTGTTCAGAATTGTAACATGACAATACAAAGTGTGCACTAGGCAGCAAGTATGCTGGTAGCGTGCACACCTAACACATGATACTCATTTACACCTGAGTCAAGTGAGGAAAGTCGTGTAAAGTTCCTTTCCCAAGGGCACAAGGTCGGTGGCATGTCAGGACTCGAACCCGGGACCTCTTGGTTCCGAGTCGAGTACTCTGTCGTTGCGCCACACGACCCCACTACCCTCGACAGGTAGATCATTTGTCATTTACCATAAACATGACGTTATCTATATATTAGTTTCATTTATCTGTCTGAACATTTCACTGTGTTGAATTCTGTGACTTGTCAAGAAGTTAACAGTCCTACTCAATTTTCTGGTTTACCTGTGACCAGAGGATGAGTTCCATACATGGTCTACTGTTTGCCGCTGTGTAGAGAATGCCTTGTAAACATGAACACCTGCATTTTTCTCTAGGTATTTTAACGCCTGGTACGTCATCTTTGACTTCGGCACCGTGTACACTATGGACAAGATCCGCATCGTTAACTTCGGAGACACCGACCACGATATCAAGGTTTGCTTGTTTGTTTGTTTGTTTGTTTGCTTGTTTGTTTGTTTGTTTGTTTGTTTGTTGAGAAGTAAAAAAAAAGTGATAAGGTCGGACAGAAATCATGTCGGCTCTTCTAAGATTGACATAGTAACGTTTTACATGTAGAACTTTGAATCTCATTTGTATCATCATGTATTGGTGGGGCTCATTCATACTAAACACATCACTATCGGAGTGAGTGACTGGCTGTGTGGCGTGAACTAAACACAAAAATTCGTTAACAGTACATTTTCCTGGGTATGGTTGATGTTCATGTTCCATTTTAGGCTTTCACCCTGATGGTTTCGACCAGTGCTGAGTACGAGTGGATTGCCGTGTTAAGTGTGGATGGTGTGGAAGGAGGAACCAAGAAAGAACAGGTATTATAAGTTAAAACTGTAGCTTCAGAAAATAATTTTCTTATCTTGTGAGTAATTACACGCAACGTATATTAATTGTATACAATAGGAATCAGGAATTGTTAGTTAAGTTAGTAAGATCAGTTCTGATTTTGTTTCTCCTGTATTATCGAAAATCTGATGTGGTGGATAGCTCAATATACTACGTATCATTTCAAAGTCCTTACTACCACTGTGATGGTAATGTCAAGCCTTTTTTGTGACATCTGATTTGTCTTTGTTTAGGAATTCTCCGGGTTCATCGGATCTGGGCAGTACTGGCGTCTGACCATCAGTGCGACGTACGGTGGCTTCGAGCCTTATCTTGTAGCGTTCGACTTCTTCGGGATTGAAGGTAAAATGCCCGAGACGTTTGCGTTACACTTAGTGAATATATCATCAGGGCAATGTTGAGTGGTTTGTAGTTATTAACATGTTCAGGTACCTAGGTATAACAATACCAATTGAGAACACTGTTGTGAAAGAATTGGTTTAAGAAAATTGATAACGAGCATCAACTTCGTTTGTTGAACGCCTTCACGATGTACGGTTTGCAACTTCCATAAAACGCAGTTGGAGTTCAATTACATTTGTACTCACATGTCTAAAGTGTTCTTATTGAGCGTTATGGTTGTTTCGGGTGATAGGCTGCATCACTGATGGAATGGATGAATGGGGACTAAATATACAGGTGTGTGTATTCAGCTATTTACATGACTTCTTTCACACTACAGGCGGTCTCCCAGACGGCGTGGACATCAACTCGTTTAGCATGGAGTCATCTGCGGGTTTCAACATCGGCGGTGTTGTGGACATCGTCAACGAAGGTACAACAACCATAGCGCCGTGTTGCATGAATCTTTTTCTATAACGTACCACAGTTTACGTTCTTATTTGAACATGCAACCTTTATTGTTACAATATCATCTTCGACGATGACAGACGTTGTAGACCTCAACGAACATTGAACTTTCATGCTATGAACATTGTTTGTTTTTTCTTTTCAGTATCATCTGCTACTTGGCTGGTGGGGCAGACATCTTGGGCTGTGGAATTTTCCGGCGAGGCGGAGGAGAGAGACGGGGTGGTGTTTGACGCCGGGGCGACCCTGGACGGGGACCCTGACACGTACTGGTCTGCAGTCGGTCTGGACCAGTTCTACAACGACTGGTTCATCGTGTTCGACATGGGGGCTGTCTACACCATCAGCGAGTTCCGCATCACCAACTTCGGTGATACTGACCATGATGTTAAGGTTGGTAAATTAGCATTTTTTTCGTATTTTTTCGCAATCTTTCATTAGCAAAACTATTGACATCTATCCATCTGGTAGATCGCAATATATCAGCTAGCTAAAAGGAATTTCCTGTTGCTAAGGCATGCATGGTATACATGAAGAGTTAGTGTAGGTAATGGTATGGCGACAGAGACCTAAATTCGGTTGAAAACAAGAAGGTGCGTACGAAGCAAAACGAATGATAAGAAATATTTTGGCATGTAATTAATGGGTACATTGCCACACTTGTTCATCACGTTCATCACATATCTTACCAACTGTCTCTCTCACACTAGGCTTTCTCCCTGTTGGTGTCCTTTGCCCCCGCACCGTACAACTGGAACACGGTGCTGTCCGTGGACGGGGTGACCGGAGGTTCCAGGGAGCCCCAGGTGTTCAAAGGCTTCCTCGGCATCGGCCAGTACTGGAAGATACGTGTCACCGCGACGTACAGCAGGTATCAGCCGTACATAGTCGCCCTGGACTTCCTTGGTGTGAAGGGTAAGTACACAGATTGCTAATACAACTGTATCCAAGCTGGCACGAAAGGTGAATAGTTGCTTATCTTTTGAATAGTTGCTTATCATTGGCTTTAGTGAAAGTGTAAAAGGATGATCTCCAAGTATATTTTCCTGTGTCATTCACATCTTTGGTCGTAGTTAGCTTCAGTACTTGACTTGATATAGTTGACACGAGAGATTTTCTTACACCTGATCGTTACGTACGTCAACATGTTACCACATCCTTGCCTTTTTTCATAAAAGCTTGATGACTGACAAAACAATCCTGCCTTTATTGTTCACAAGGCGGGGCAACAGAGGAAGAGGACGTCGAAAAACTGACGGGAGTCGATGTCAGCAGTCTTCTAGAGGTGGGAGAGGAAGGTAAAGAGAATTTACGCAAATGTATTCAGTTTTGTGGTACCTTTTAATACCAGAACAATGTAGATGGACTAGAAATCCAACATGTCATCACGGAGGGGAGGGCACAGCCCAAACGTGTGATCCTCGTCATCTTATAGATGACTCACTTCCTACGTTTACCTTTTGACATCTTCCTGCTGTTGCGATCAATGGCTGCTTTTGTTAAATCTCAGTTGCTGAGTTTACGTGGATGGTGGGGAGTTCGGAGTGGGTTCTCGACTCTTCTGGCGAGGCCTATGAAGAAGACGGCGTGACATTTGACGCCAGCATGGTGTTTGACGGGAGTGTGAACACCTACTGGCGGTGTACAGGTAAGTCTGACATCTCAGGTGCAGCCAGCAAGTCGACTGGAACTTTGCAAAACTTTGCTTTCATGAGAGATCATTTGCCTTTGTATTATATCCGAAGTCGTAGTTTGTTTCATAGTCCAGTAGGACAACATGGCAGCTATTAGAGACTATAACTTCCACGCCAACAAACATTTCATTGATGGAATTTCAAGTGCTAGATGAAAAACAGATGGCCCTGGCTCCAGCACAGTGAATGATTTGCAGGCAGGTTTTTGAAAAGACTATGATTATATCCTTTGGATACAGGAACTGAGAAGAATTTCAACGCTTGGTACATCGTCATCAAATTCGAGCAGGCCTACACGTTGGACAAAATGCGTGTCACCAGTTTCGGAGATACCAAACACGACATCACTTCTTTCGAGTTGCAGGTATACAGTGGCTGATTTCCTGGTGCTCTATCGATGCTGGCAAAGGTTACATATAGGTATTATAAAACGATAGCCATGGCGGCTTGTCTGGGTGACAACTGAAAAGCGGCGAGTGTGATGATGGTGTACGTCCATCACTTGACAAGAGAGTTATTTCTAATGGTATACTCATACTCATCGGTAGGTAGCATATGGCCTTGGAAAATGCATGTCTGAAACGTAGATGGTATGCATATGGATACAGCTGCTGAAACAATTGACCTTTTGCCTTCTCAGGTGTCTACCACTGGCACTACGGATGACTGGTTCACTGTTGCAGCTGTGTCTGGCCTTCCGACTGGCAGCAACGAAGCCAGAGAGTTCGGAGGCTTCCTGGCCACCGGCCAGATCTGGCGTTTCCTCATCACGTCAACAACAGAGGGCGAGGAACCCTGGGTAGCCGGACTGGAAGTCGAGGGAAAACCAGGTGGCGTAGTTGACTCATATTTGTGTTCTGGTCGATATAAATGAACACTCTTTTACTGTTCTTTACCATAACATCATGGTTCTGTAAACTATCTAGCGTCTAACGACTAGATAGCTAGATTGTTGATGAATAATGCCGATGTTCTTGTCGACATTTACATATATGTACCACTAGTCCTCTATTTAGGATCGTCAAGGCATTTCACATCTTTAGGATACAATGTATATTCTGTATAGTACTAAATGATTTTTAAAAAGGCCATCCACCATTTGTTCAAACACTCATAGTTTAAGTCTCTAACAACTCTTTTAACACTCAAGTTAAGTCTGTAATTAGTTTGTAAATAATGTTACCTTCTGTATGTTTTCATTTCGTGTAATTACGTGTGTTTCATTTACCATGTAGTCTCTTTACATGTATGTTTTTATTTGTAATTTGTACTTGTATTTGAATCCTGAGCCACTCGGCTAAAGGCTAAAAAGAATTTTGTCATCATAGGAGAACTTTCTGAAGACATCGACATGGACGAGTTAGAGGTAACAGAGACGGAGGAAGGAGAGGAGACAGAAGAAGTTGTAGAGGAAGCACTTAATGTTGGTCTTGGCGTGGATATAGGAATTGTGATAGAGCTGGTGAAGATAGGTGGGTCTGTGATTATATCATTGTATGCCTCAAACATTTAGCTTTCAAATTGTATAATTTGAAAGGGTATGGTGATTACTTTGATGACCATCACTGTGTCATAAATTTATTGGCTTGAATAAGCTAGACAAAAATGGAATGTTCGGCAATATCTTACTACTAGTACTAGCCTATAGATGAAGCATTGTTATAGCAAGGAGGTTGAAGTTCAACCTCCTTGGTTATAATTTGAAAATACATCTCATTCTCTCTAAACCAGTCCGTAAGTCTGTGTGGCTGACGAAGAGCGTGGAATGGGCGGCGGACTCCTCAGGGACGGCTGCTGCGGGCCACGAGGCGACGGTCGTGTTGGACGACAACCCGGACACGTACTGGGAAGTGTCCGACCTGGAGAGGTACGTTTCGACATGTCATGAAATAATCTCTCTTGTTTTAATGTTGTTAAGTACTATTTTAGTGTAAATCCACAGGACAGTGTTTGTAAAACGATGTAGTAGATGTATTCTTTTGTAAATTAGCAAGGCATTTCAGACACTTTTTTTAGTCTGTTATTTGCTAATAAAATCTCATCTCATCTCAAGCTAGAATTGTGGCTGTGACCGCAGAAAGACAAGACATTTCCAATTGTAGAGGTGCCTTTTAGCTATTTGCAACATGTATTTTGATAAGTTGTTCAGGGAAAAGTAATATTGCTTTTGGCCCGGTTGTGAAGTACATGTAATTGGAGCCACTAACACTATATATTCTGTCCTCTGAAAGGTTTTCAAACGAATGGTACATCGTGTTTGACTTTGGAACGGAATACACGATGAACAGCTTCGCCATCACCAACTTTGGAGACACTGATCACGACATCAAGTCTTTCACATTAGCGGTAAGAATCGGTCTGTTTTAAGTGGTATTTCCGTCTTCTGTGCTAAAGAATTTGCATTTGTGAGTGGAGAATACGAGTGATCGCCATGACGTCGCGGCCAGTGAGTGGTAGGCAAAAAACGGCTGATTTGCCTACCAATGATTTGCATATGTCTTCAAATAATTTGCATGTATATGATGTAAACAAAAACAGCTATCGCTCGTATTAAGAGCCTGTCTTGTTCAGTAGGTAACATTGGAGACTTCCAGCTACATGTCTTTGTATGTAAATTGAGCCTGTTATTCGTGTTTATTGACGCCTTATGGCAGATTTTTGTCGTGTGAGCTCTAATTAAATTCAAAGTCTTAGATCAGACCATGGATTAACATATACGTGAGACCACTATTATGATATCTTTATCATGATGTTCAGGTGTTGCTCTGTATGTCTGAATAAACAAACATATGGCTACTCTTTGCTCCACCACAGGTAAACCCAAGTAACGATGGGAAGACGTGGGTCGTGGTCCTGGCCGTGGAGGAGGTACAGGGAGGAACAAACGCACCCCAGGTGTTCGGTGGTTTCCTAGCAACGAGTCAGCAATGGCGAATCATGATTACATCAACCTACGGAGGCTACAGTCCTTATCTGGTCGATGTTTCCTTCAACGGAGTGGACGGTTAGGACGCTTATGTTTTCTACTGTGGTCCTTTATTTTCTGCTCTTTATTTGAGTCCATCTGTCATACATAGCAGATATGCACGTAAGCTATGTTGGGACAACGTTGACACTACATGTACATGTAAGACATAGCTTTGTAACGTTCAGACGAATTGATGGTTTATAAGAGTGACACTGCAAAGGATAAGATAGATACTGAAATAACGTGATTTCTGCTTCCCTCAGAACCTCTATCAGAAGGGCTGGACGCCACGAATCTGAACACACCAATCGTGGGAGGATTCACTGTCAGCCAAATCGTGCAGTCAGTCACTTCAGGTAAATATTTCTTTTCGCCCATCCTTAGTGTGTCTGTTTTACTAGGGGTTATACATCGTGCTTTAGGTAACCTCAGAGTGCTTCAAGATCTATAGAATAAATGTATAACAGGATTGTGAATTGATAAAAATGTTTCTTACCTGCAACTTTTGAAGATGACATCAGAATGAATTACAAGTGTAAATGCTCCAATTCTATAATCGTTGTGTGAAATGTTTTTTTTTGCATGCAGTCTCCAAAATGACCTGGCTGACGGCGAGTGTGGAGTGGACGTTCGAGTCCTCCGGCACGACTGCCAGTGGGTTCGAACCCACCGCTGTTCTGGACGGGAACCCGGACACCTACTGGAACCCCGAGGGTCTGCCGGAAAACTACAACGAGTGGTTCATCGTCTTCGACATGAGCACGGACTACACCATGAACAGGATCGCCGTCACCAACTTCGGAGACACGCAGCACGACATAAAGGCCTTCACGCTGGCGGTAAGCAAATTAAAGCAATTGTTTTGTTGTATCAAATGAAGGCACTGGCTGAGTAAATGACTTGTAGCTTCACGTACATGTTTGTAATTACGGTGAGCAGCTAGGTATGGCAATCACTCGAGATCTTTTATTTGTAATCAGATACAGAGTCATGTACAGATACATATTCATGCACAGATACAGATTCATGTACAGATATACAGAAATACGAGTATGATGACCGTGTCAGTCCCTACACCTGAGTGAGGAGGTTGTGACACGGTGGCCTTCGCGTGGATTTGTTTAAGGTGGATAACAGGTTGCGAATCTGAGACCCACACACTATGGGCATCCGTCTTCTCCAGCGGCACCACATCGAGGGAGACATGCTGGTTCCGGTTGGGATGCTTGCAGCGAGCTGCCGGATGACTTGGTTACGCTCAAGGTCCGCCTTGATCACGCCAGCCCGCCTGGCGCTGCTCTCGTCCGCCAGCTGAAGACAACTGCCGTTGGAGACTTCACCCTCTGTTTGAGGGGGGATACGTGTAAAGTGCCTTTCCCAAGGGCACAACGTCGGGGCGCAAGTTCGAACATGTCCCTGGGACAGGACCCGGGATCGAACCCGGGTCTCCTTGTTTGAGCACCAAACGCTCTACCACTTGCGCCACACGACGCCACGGCTAGGTAGTTGCGCCGTAATCGCCAGGCAGAGAGCAATGTCGAAGTTTGAATTTTGTTTCAGTTTTCTGCCACTGGTGAGGAGGACACATGGAAGATAGTGCTGGGCGTGGACGGGCTGAAGGCCGGAACGAAGTAAGATCAACCTTCATTTATGATTTTATGGTGGTGTAAAATGTCCTGATTATCGTTGAACTTATAATGAACTTGAAATTAAAAACGCTTGCTGATAGTGGTAACTATGAAACTGTTTGTTCTGTTGGTAGTAGCTTGCTTCCACGCGTTGAAATATGTTGAAACCAGGTATAAATTACCACACGTAAATTACCACACTAAATCCACTTCAAGATAAAAGGTACATGGTAATATGTTTAGGTACCAATCATACCGTTCTGTTATAGTACACGTAGTACTCCGTTATTTTGTGAAAGATTCGTTGTTTTACAGCGAGCCTCAGGAGTTCGGCGGTTTCCTGGGAACAGGGCAGTTCTGGCGTTTCATGGTCACGGCCACGTACGGAGGCTCCCAGCCTTATCTAGTGGATCTCACATTCCAGGGCGTAGAAGGTAAATGCAAGTTAGTAGTTTTAAGAAGCACTTAAGGATCAGGAGCAATCAGTACATATCAGCATCAGTCCGTCATGATCATTCAGCTATATAGTTTTCTTATGTAAATGTTGGTGCCATCCATCACGTTTGAAAAGGAATGTATATGACGGCTCTGGTTTATGACCGATTCATATTGATAATGTTCTTTATGCTGCATCAGGACAAGTGGAAGGTGGTGTCGACATCTCCGAGCTCGAGGATCTCAAGCTGGGATTTGACATTACCGAAGTAGCACAACTGGCAGCTGAAGGTAGGCTCCACTTTTTTTCTGACTGTGTTCATTTCAATTTCAATACTACAACTTCTTTAAGTAGTAAAATATGCTGAGTAAATCAAAATCAGCACCTGAAAACCTGCTGTTTGTTGTACTTCATTCCAGTTACGGAGGTGACAGAGACCACCATACTCACAGCAGAAGTAGCCGGCGCGTCAGGAACTCCTTACGAAGAGGACGGTAAGGTCTTCGCGCCTGATAATCTGCTAGACGACGATCCCGACACGGCATGGCAGCCTGATGGCTTCGACGACAACTACAACCAGTGGTTCGTAGTCTTCGATCTCGGCGAAGTGCAGACCTTGGATCACATCACCTTCACCAATGTTGGGGACAAGAAACATGACGTCACGACCTTCGTACTGCAGAGCTCAGAAACCGGAGAGGACGACACCTGGGAGGAGGTAAGAAAGGCAGACATACCTGGGGTGGTTATCTATGATCTACGATATTACACCTTTACTGGGATATTGGGATTTTCTTGTACACAACCAGAAATGTCTCTTACCTTGCTTACGTTTCGGTGTCTATCAGATGCCTTCCTCAGAGCTTCTGACTGGAGTTCTGCTTCTCGCCACTATATGTAGCCAAAGTAGGTGGCGAAATGTAAGCAAGGTATTAAAGAGACATTTCTGCTTGTGTACAAGAAAATCCCAATACCCTATGTTCTACCAACCTGATAAAATTATTTACGGAAGTACACCTTTACTGCCTGAGACAACTAATTCAGATGGACATCACAAGAAGACGTTTATCTTACCGCATGTTTTAGCGCAGCGTAAAGGTGATGTGATTTGATGTGCAATGTATTCTACATCTTCAACTTCATTACAGGTAACAATAGTCAACACTGTAGAGAAAGGAACGAGCGAACCGCAGACGTTTGGAGGCTTTATTGGGTCCGGTCGCTTCTGGCGGATTGTCGTCACTCAGACGGTAACGGGTACAGCTCCACGTGTGGTCAGCGTCCAGTTCGAAGGCACAGAGGGTAGGTCTTCTCACTTCTGTGAATCATTGTAAACTTTTGCAGATATCTCTCAACTTCGGTGAATATCGGCAACGCCACCATAGGGGGCTCCGTAGTGATATATAGTCGAAGAATCTCTATCATTTATCAAGAAATGTACACTGAACATCACTGTTTTCTCTCTACACAAGTGACCGACTTGAGCGTTCTTTACGATGATAATTTTGTTTGTATCTATCTAGGGGATCTGACAGAGACGGTGGAAGAAGGCGAGCCAGAGGAGGAGCCAGAGGCGCCGGATGTCAGCACTTTGGTGGAGGTCGTGGAGGAAGGTAAGTCAGCTGTTACTGTGTTAGTATTATTTTGGCATCGGTCTGTGAGAAATGCATGCGAACTGTCAATAAAGTTCTTATTGCAAAAGAGCAAGTGCAACAGTGACTGAAATTGCCTTGTCTTGACATTTCTGATGCTGATGGCGTATACGTACTAGCTCTGTTTTGACCGGTGAATCATCACAAGATGGTTAGAAAAATTGCTGTAATTGCTATATTTCAAATTCAACGGCTATCTTGCTTTTGATGTGTTGGAACATACCTTAGACACGGCAAGTTCAGATTCTTGCTCTTTAGAAGAGATTGATCAATATTTTTATGTATCAGTATCACAGTCTGAGTGGATTGAGGTGACAGAAGAGAGCGTGACCGATGTGTCGGGCTCTGTCGTACCTGGGTTCGAGCCGGGGAAAGCTCTCGATGGCGACAAGACTACATACTGGATGCCTGGTGGCACTGAACAGTAGGTTTCACTTCCTGTAGCGTCACTATGATCAGAAGTACCAGTCACTTTAGCCTTAGCCTGATCAAAATCACAAAATGGAATTTAGAGACAGCTGTTGTCATCAATGAGAATAGCTAGCGTTGAGTACGATATTGTATTAAGATTGTTCCATCCGACTAATTTGGCAGACAGATGATGATGAAGAAAGTTGTTCCGCCCATAACCTTTTACGCTTGTATTACACAGTCTTACCCTGTGTTTTTTTACTCGTTTTAGGAACTTCAACGCATGGTACATCACATTTGACCTGCAAACCAACTACCTGATGAGGGAACTAACGCTCACCAACACCGGGGACACAGAACACGACATCACGTCATTCACGTTCCAAATCTCCACCACCGGAGCCGAAGACGACTGGATTGATGTCTCCACGTATGACGTCGAGGGCGGCACCGACGAACCCCAGACGTTCGGCGACTTTGTGACGTCGGCAAGGTACTACCGGATCCTGATCACACAGACCTCCCAGGGGTCAGAACCTCATCTGGTGGCCGTCGACTTCAATGGGGTGAAAGGTAAGTAACATTTTCATTTTACATGGTTCATCATGCTATCTGCTATAGTATTATTTGTGCATCAAATCATTATAGGAAAGTGTATGGTCACATTATATCTATCACTTAGCAAGATACATGTACATGTCCCCGACTTATTTTGATCCCAAAAGGAGACTGTCACCATTTAGCCTGAATTTCATTTACAGGAGAGGCTCCCGAAGATCTGTCCGAGCTGGAAGAGAAAATTGGCGTGGGGGTTGATGAGTTTGTGGAAGCTGTCGAGGCCGGTAAGCTATCATGGTACAGGCATTGACGCATGTCATGTTCAGCTCGTAGTTATGCCTGGTCATGTGCACAAACACTTGGCAAGTAGAAGTTTGTGGCTTGGTGTAATTGGTCTACTCAGGTACGACAGCTTATACAATAGCAATAAAGGACACACGTTACTATGTAATGAGATATGTATTTACTTAAAATCTGATGTTGTAGATTTGATAAACGTTATGCTTTGCTCACTGTAAGGGAGACATGGCCATATACATGTACCGTACGTTGTTTGTTTTGCCCCGTAGTTGCTGAGCTGGAATGGCTGGATGGTGATCCGGACACGGTGACTGACGCATCCGGCAAGCCCAAGGACAAAGACGGTGGGAAATCCGGACCAGAGAAAGCCCTGGATGGAGATCCGGAAACGTTCTGGAGCCCAGAAGGACTTGATAGGTATGGATACGTTGTTTATTTGTACCTTTATATCGTTTCACAGACAATCTCTATTGTCGGATAAATAAATGAATGCTTTTGCACAATCGTTAGCAAATTGCTGTGGCGTTTTAATTATCCGGCAGTTATGTACAGTTGTGCAAAGAAATGGAAATATTATGTTTGTCTACATTGCAAAAAGATACATATTTCAATCATGAGTTTCGTCAGTAGTTATGCCCACTACTGATTACCATAGTGCATCATCATACATACAAACTGACTGATGACTGACTGAATTGTTCTCATAGGAACTTTAATGCCTGGTACATCACTTTTGACATGGGCACTGAGTATACCATGGACAAGATCAAAATCGTCAACATCGGCGACACAGATCACGACATCAAGGAGTTCACTCTCCTCTCATCACCCACTGGGAAACCTGACAGCTTCGTCACCGTCAAGGAGTTCACAGACGTCCAGCCAGGCACCAAGGAGCCGCAGGAGTTCGGGGGGTTCGTGGTGACCGCGCAGTTCTTCCAGATCCTCATCACACAAACTCACGAGGGGTACCAACCACAGGTCGTGGAGATTCAGTTTGAAGGAAAAGAAGGTGAGATTCGTAGTTGGAGATTGTGATTATAGGGTTTTTGCAACAGTATGAACAATGTTACAAAATTGGAGAATTGTGTCTTATGTTATTGAAAGTATGTACTGAGGAAGTTTATCCTACTGCAGGTACTTTGCCAGATAATGTTGACCCAGACGACCTTACTAAAGATATACCGGCTGGAGTGGAGATTGCAGAAGTCGTAGCGGCTGTTAGTGACGGTAAGACATTGTTGCGTTTTTCTTTTTGTTTACAGCTTTACTAATGTGTGAAAATCACTGAGGTATTGCATTGAAATCAAGCCAGTTCCGCATTCACTATTTACCAAGATCATATTAAAGCAAGTATAAAAATCTGAAACAGAGAGCCAACACCATAAGGTTAACCTCAAAAAGCTTAACTAATACTTGCTATCTCTACATGCAGTGCAAGAGACCGACTGGATACCAAATGATGAAGGCTGGGTTATCCTTTCCTCGGACAACCCGGAAGAAGGACACGAACCCGAGAAAGCTTTCGACAATGACCCGAAGACATATTGGACCGTTGAGGAGGACGACGTTGGCCATTGGTTCGTTGATGTCGACCTAGGGACACCCTACATCGTAGACAAGGTGCGCATCACTAACACTGGTGACAAGGACCATGACGTGGAGTCGTTCATTCTATACACCTCTCCCAGCGGTGCCCCCGAGACCTGGACACAGGCAGTAGTAGTCTCGGGAGTCCCGGCAGAGGAGGACGAGCCTCAGGAGTATGGAGACTTCGTGGTGTCGTCCCGAATCTTTAGTGTTCTCATCACCAAGACAAGCGGCGGCCAAGCACCACGGTTGGCGGAGTTCGAGTTTCATGGCACAGAAGGTATTATAAAAAATAACTTGTTTTCAAATCTATGCTCGAGAGAAACAGGACAAAACAGTGGTATACAACGTTGGTATACGTACTACAGTCTTATAATCTATATCTGGTTCTATGATTAAGAATCCGGCTGCAAATTTGGAAAACAGAACAGCTTGTTCCTTTGGTTTTATCAGTGTATACGTGAGACTGATATGATTATGTTTTATCTTATTTTGACAGGTGGTCTTCCGGAAGGGCTTCAACCTGAGGTAACCTTTGAGGAAGTACCAGAGGAAATGGCACCAGCACCGGGGCCAGGACCAGGGCCAGGACCAGGACCAGAGGAAGAAGGACCAGGTCCAGAAGGAGCACCCGGTCCAGAAGGAGCACCCGGTCCAGAAGGAGCACCCGGTCCAGAAGGAGCACCCGGTCCAGAAGGAGCACCCGGTCCAGAAGGAGCACCTGGTCCAGAAGGAGCACCTGGTCCAGAAGGTCCCGAAGGTCCTGAAGGAGAAGAACCAGAAGGTCCCGGAGAAGGACCAGAAGGTCCCGAGGGAGAAGAACCAGAAGGGCCTGGGGAAGAAGGACCAGAAGGGCCTGGGGAAGAAGGACCAGAAGGCCCCGAGGGAGAAGAACCAGAAGGGCCTGGGGAAGAAGGACCAGAAGGTCCTGGGGAAGAAGGACCAGAAGGTCCCGTAGGAGAAGAACCAGAAGGTCCCGAAGGAGAAGGACCAGAAGGTCCCGAAGGAGAAGGACAAGAAGGACCTGAGGGAGAAGAGCCAGAAGGCCCCGAAGGAGAAGAACCAGAAGGTCCCGAGGGAGAAGAACCAGAAGAGCCCGGGGTAGAAGAGAAGCCGGAGGAACCAGAAGGAAACCGCCCCGACCTTGTACAACTTGTAGAGACGACCAAGCTAGGTATGGTCCTTATTTTCTGAATCGGTTGGTTGGTGTAGAAGGAAAAGGTTGATACAAGTCTAACAAACAAGTCACAATGAGCAACACTAATGCATGATATCAGTATCCATGCTCCCGTGCTCTTTGATGCTCACCAAAACATATTGATTTTAACTTGTATTCCAGTACAAACGTTGGACTGGCTTCCCACAAATCCGAAGTGGGCTATAGAGGCATCAGGTGTCCCGAAAGAGGAGGGAGGAATCGTCTATGATCCGCCAAAGATCCTCGACGACGACGGACAGACATACTGGGCACCACAAGGCTTGGAAAGGTTTGTCTTCATATCATACAATACAATACAATACAATACAATACAATACAATACAATACAATACGGTACAGGGCATTGAAACAGCCAGCAGGTTCATACAAATTATTAGAATTCCTTTCATTCGCTGGCCAAATCTTTCAACGACCAGTATGGATATCTGACGTCAAATGATGAAATATCTTGAGGGTGTATCTAGACAATGTATCGGAGGACATTCAACTGAGAGACAAAAGTAGTACGACTTAGCAAGTCTCATCCAGCTATTTACCGTGTTGATTTTCTCAAGGAGCAGTATTTGAAAGTGCTAAAAGGGTAACGTTTTTAAGCATACTTTAAAACTTTGCAGGTACTTCAATGAGTGGTATGTAATTTTCGACTTGGAAACAACGCACACAATCGACAAGATCAGTCTCACCCATCTCGGTGACACGGTACATGACATCAAGACCTTCACCATGTCGTACGCGACAGAGGAGGAGCCAGGTACATTCCTGCCCATCAAGTCCTTTGAGGGAGTCCAGCCGGCAGTCAACGATCCCCAAGAGTTCGCAGGATTTCTCACTCCTGCGCGTTACTTCAAGATCACTATCACTGCAACATACCAAGGGTACGAGCCGTACCTTGCCGGGCTTGACTTCCACGGTGTTGAAGGTGCGTATGGCCACACATGTACATGCTATTCGTTATGCTGCTGTTCTTGTTGCTCTTTCCGACATGCCATTCTTACATTGTACATGCATAATTGAGTTCCAATTGTTTTTCCCACAGCATTCAGCAGATTTTATTCGTAATATTACAAACGAATGGTGACTTTGTATCACTTCTTACATTAATACAACTTTATTCGTTTTCACGATCATTTCAGGAGACCTACCCGAAGACCTCGATCCTGATAGCGTACTGGAAGATACAGGTCTTGACGTTGCTGACCTGGTGGCTATCATTCCCATCGGTAAATATTTTAGATCTTTAACCTCTTGCTGATTTCCAACATAAACTTAGTAACAGTGCACTGCAACAGAACTTGTTGATGATGATTTGATCATTTGTAAGTCTACCAAGATAAACATGTCCGTTTTCCTTCCATCTTTCCTTAGTGTCGGCTGCTGATTGGCTGCCCGAACCGAAGGCTCCTGTTGAACCCGTGGAGGAAGACGGTGTGACTTTTGTAGAATTTGACTACGAGACCACGTACACAATGGACAAGATTGAAATCACCGACACCACAGTGCAATCCTTCACCCTGGAGAAATCGACCACAGGAGAGCCAGACACTTGGGAAGTTGTGAAAACAGTCGATGACCTACCAGAGGAACCCGACCAACCAAGGCAGGTCACCGGCTTCCTGGTCTCAGCACGCTTCTACCGCATTACCGTCACGTCTACATATGAAGAAAAGAAACCGGAGTCGATAGCGGTCACCACCTTCCATGGTGTTGAAGGTAATCATTTTCATTCCGTTATTTTGAATTGCGACATACTTCACATGCTCTGTTATGTGCTGATATGTTCCGATATGCGCGATGAGTTCTCTTTCCAGGCAAACGACCACGCCACGCAGTCATATTCCATTTTTGCAAAGAGAAACATGTGTGGATCAATTAACTACCCTGGGTTCTACTTGTTCCCTGTAGAATCTGTGAGAAGCCAAGCTATTAAAAGCCCTCTGCCTAAATGATGTTTCGCTGTTACTTTGTAGGAAAGATTCCTAAAGGGGTTAACACAGAGGGCATCGAAGACCTTCTGGCCGACAAGATAGACATGGAGACAATTGAGGAGGTGGTTGACAAAGGTATTTATTTATCCATTAACTACTATACATTAAGTGTGTATCAGGAATGACGACCAGTGATTGCTGTGCTACACATTATGAAACAATGTCATAACTTTGAAAACATCTTTATTACTCCATCATGATAACGTTCGTCTGACTTAGCTGACAACAGTTTCCATCTAAATCTAATTCGGCTACATTTTTGTTCAGTCATTGAGGCCAAGTGGTTGCCCGGCAAGCCAAGTGAACCAGAAGAGGAGGACGACGGAAGTACCACCGTGGTTTTCGACTTTGAAACAGAACATACCTTCCACGAAGTGAACATCGTGGACGAGTCCGTCAAGTCATTTACATTAGAGGTACTGAATTTTGTTTACGGGTACTGATTTTCATGAAAGTTCATCTGTGTTGGTAGTAATCATAGTAAAAGGTTGAACTTTATTCCAACACACAATTATACAGGGATCAAATTTTCAGCGACCACTGTCGCCTTCATCAGGATAATTCTCGCGAGATCACGTTGGGAAGTGATTGGTCATTAATTATCCTGATGAAGGCGACAGTGGTCGCTGAAAATTTGATCCCTGTATAATTGTGTGTTGGAATAAAGTTCAACCTTTTACTATGGGTACTGATTTTGATTTGGAGGAATCGTTACACCTACTTTCTATTATCATCAACTATCCTCAAAGCATTAAAATCAGATACATTTTTTGGACCACTTCATAATCCTCGATCACACTTTAAAGGTTTCTACGGCTGAACAACCGGACACATGGACTGTGGTGACAACATTTGACGATGTTAAGCCACAAGATTACTCTGGCTTCGTGGTGACGGCAAGGTTCATGCGCATTGTTGTTACTGAAACGTATCCGGGCAAGAAGACAACCCTAGCGAGCACAACGTTCAACGGATCGCCAGGTGGTTTACATATATCAGAATATACACTTAAGTGATAAGGCGTTAACCGAGACAACGTCACAGTATAGTAGTATATGAATGTCCAAAGAATATAAATCTTGTCACTTATATAACGAGTTATTGTGCTTAGACACAACTTTTTATCTTCCTGTGTTATCACTAGATCTATGTGTTTCATTTCCCAGTTGTTTTTCGTCCTCGAAAAGTTCTGGTTTGCTTCTTGTGAATCACTAATTCTGTTTGAAAGTCTAACATTTTGAATCCCATTTTGCATTCCTTTGCAACTAAAATAAAACACACGTTCTTCCTTCAGGGGGGCTACCTGTAACTCCAAAATTTGAGGAACCCGAGGAAGAAGAAGGACCCGAAGGAGAAGAGGGACCGGAAGGAGAAGAAGGGCCAGAGGGAGAAGAAGGACCCGAGGGAGAAGAAGGACCCGAGGGAGAAGAAGGACCCGAGGGAGAAGAAGAACCCGGGGAAGAAGGGTCCGAGGAAGAAGAAGGACCCGAGGAAGAAGAAGGACCCGAGGGAGAAGAAGGACCGGAAGGAGAAGAAGGGCCAGAGGGAGAAGAAGGACCGGAAGGAGAAGAAGGGCCAGAGGGAGAAGAAGGACCCGAGGGAGAAGAAGGACCCGAGGAAGAAGGACCCGAGGAAGAAGGACCCGAGGAAGAAGGACCCGAGGAAGAAGAAGGACCCGAGGAAGAAGAAGGGCCCGAAGGAGAAGGACCAGAGGAAGAAGAAGGACCTGAGGGAGGAGAAGGACCCGAAGAAGGACCTGAAGGTCCTGAAGGTCCCGAAGGAGCTGGCCCAGAAGGAGAAGAAGGGCCAGAGGGAGAAGAAGGGCCCGAAGAAGGACCAGAGGGAGAAGAAGGGCCCGAAGAAGGGCCTGAAGGTCCTGAAGGTCCTGAAGGTCCCGAAGGAGCTGGCCCAGAGGGTCCCGAAGGTCCCGAAGGAGCTGGACCAGAAGGAGAAGAAGGGCCCGAGGGAGAAGAAGGACCCGAAGAAGAAGAAGGACCTGAGGGAGGAGAAGGACCCGAGGGAGAAGAAGGACCTGAGGGAGGAGAAGGACCCGAAGAAGGACCTGAAGGTCCTGAAGGTCCAGAAGGAGCTGGCCCAGAGGAAGAAGAAGGGCCCGAGGGAGAGGAAGGGCCAGAAGAAGGGCCTGAAGGTCCCGAAGAAGCTGGCCCAGAGGGTCCTGAAGGTCCCGAAGGAGCTGGCCCAGAGGGTCCCGAAGGCCCCGAAGGAGCTGGACCAGAAGGTCCCGAAGGCCCCGAAGGAGCTGGCCCAGAAGGTCCCGAAGGAGCTGGCCCAGAGGGAGAAGAAGGACCCGAGGGAGAAGAAGGGCCCGAAGAAGGTCCTGAAGGTCCCGAAGAAGCTGGCCCAGAGGGTCCTGAAGGTCCCGAAGGAGCTGGCCCAGAAGGTCCCGAAGGAGCTGGCCCAGAGGGAGAAGAAGGACCAGAAGAAGAAGGGCCAGAGGGAGAAGAGGGACCCGAAGAAGGACCCGAGGGAGGAGAAGGACCGGAAGAAGGACCCGAGGGAGGAGAAGGACCGGAAGAAGGACCCGAGGGAGAAGAAGGACCCGAGGGAGAAGGACCCGAGGGAGAAGGGCCTGAAGAAGGACCTGAAGGTCCCGAAGGTCCAGAAGGAGCTGGCCCAGAAGGTCCCGAAGGTCCGGAAGGAGCTGGCCCAGAAGGTCCGGAAGGTCCGGAAGGAGCTGGACCAGAAGGTCCCGAAGGTCCAGAAGGAACTGGCCCAGAAGGTCCCGAAGGTCCGGAAGGAGCTGGCCCAGAAGGTCCGGAAGGAGCTGGACCAGAAGGTCTCGAAGGTCCAGAAGGAACTGGCCCAGAAGGTCCCGAAGGTCCGGAAGGAGCTGGCCCAGAAGGTCCTGAAGGTCCGGAAGGAGCTGGCCCAGAAGGTCCGGAAGGAGCTGGCCCAGAAGGTCCCGAAGGTCCTGAAGGAGCTGGCCCAGAAGGTCCCGAAGGTCCAGACGGAGCTGGCCCAGAAGGTCCTGAAGGTCCCGAAGGAGCTGGCCCAGAGGGTCCCGAAGGAGCTGGTCCAGAAGGCCCCGAAGGAGCTGGCCCAGAGGGTCCCGAAGGTCCGGAAGGAGCTGGCCCAGAGGGTCCGGAAGGAGCTGGCCCAGAAGGTCCCGAAGGTCCCGAAGGAGCTGGACCAGAGGGTCCTGAAGGTCCCGAAGGAGCTGGCTCGGAAGGAGAAGAAGGACCCGAGGGAGAAGAAGGACCCGAGGGAGAAGAAGGGCCGGAGGAAGAAGAAGGGCCCGAAGGTCCGGAAGGTCCGGAAGGAGCTGGCCCAGAAGGTCCGGAAGGAGCTGGCCCAGAAGGTCCTGAAGGTCCCGAAGGAGCTGGCCCGGAAGGAGAAGAAGGACCCGAGGGAGAAGAAGGGCCGGAGGAAGAAGAAGGACCCGAGGAAGAAGAAGGACCAGAGGAGCCGGAAAGTCCTGAAGAAGAACAACCAGAAGAGGAGGAACCAGAGGGACCTAGACCAGATCTTGTTGGTGTTGTTGAGCTTGTGCATTTTGGTAAGTCATAGAATATTTCGCCAGTTAAGTATGTCATAATGATATAACGTTATATTTTTCTAACGGGCACTGTCTTACCTTCTAATGCTTGATCGTGGTAGAGCACTTTTGAATATTGAAATTTACAAATCAAGGTCAAATAATCAGGTGCATCAATTACTCCAAAATCTCTGGGCATGTATATAAAAATTTGACTATGTAACATAGATATAACAATTTGACTTTTCCTATTTCAGTCCAGACATTCAGTACGCTGCCTGTTAAGCCCAGCATGGTCGCTGAGGCAGCTGGAATTCCTCTGGAGAAGGACGGTGTGTTGTTTGACCCTACTAAGGTCTTCGATGGAAACCCAGACACATTTTGGGCTCCTACCGGTCTAGACAGGTTTGTTTGTAATATGTTATCGACATACTTGAATTTTGAGACTAAATCAATTGCCAAACGGAACCAAGATAGTCATTGTGTTTCCCAATTAGGTACATTCTTAAAGGGGGCCAAAACTAAATATTTTTAAGTCCACAGTATAATAAATATACCACAAAGTACAATTCTTACTTGTTTTACATGAGTCCATGACAGAGTAGCGTTGATGATGGTGATAGATCTATCGACTATAAATGAAAATTACAGAGCAGGTTTTATCAAAATGGTTCCATGTGCATTGTGGCCTGAAAGAGGAATGGCATAGCAAAAACGTGACGTTCGGTATTTCTTTTGCCCTCAGAAACTTCAATAACTGGTGGTTCATTGTGGACCTGGAGAAGACGTTCACAATCGACAAGGTGACTATCACCAACACTGGGGACACGACTCACGACACAACGTCTTTCACGATATCAACATCCGACACAAGTGAACTCGACAGTTTTACGGTGGTGAAGAAATTCGACGTTGAACCTGGAACCGATGAACCTCAGGACTTCGGTGGATTCCTCATCACCACCCGTTACATCCTCATCACTGTTACGTCCACCACGGGTGGAGATGAACCACATGTGGCTGAAGTCACCATCCACGGCGTTGAAGGTCGGTGGTTTTCATCCGCCCATGTCCAATAGCTACTTGAAAATCTTCCATAAAGTAGTTTTGCAGATTACTTAATTTCATAATTTCCTGACGGATGGATCGAATGTGCCCTATTAGGATTCTGAATTATTAACTTGATGCAAACTGAGAGAACTAACATGGGTTATGGATATTTTTACCTATATTTTGTGTCTGTACTAGAGTAACATTGTTTATATACTGGTTGCAGGCGATGTGCCAGAAGACGTTAAACCAGATACAATCGAGGAAGACACGAAGACAGACATCGGAACATTAGTGCAACTGCTCCGTGTCTGTAAGTCTCATTCTAGTATCATTGTTCCTCTCTGCCATATGATATGCAACCAAAGAGAAATTTAACGTTTTACAGTGCGTGGGGAACGTATTAATAGGGAGTTCCTAGCTATGTGTTGCATAACCGATAGTATGCCATTTATTTGTCTCGGCGTGACTTTGCCAACCTTTACTTTTACGACATCGACCTCTTTCACTGAATAGCTCGCTCATCGTGTTCATCCTTAAGGCCATATTCTTCCCTAAGCAATAAGCATGTCTATGGGTTTGTCTAAATGACACCCAAAGTCCTGACAAACTATTTGTTAAACCATATGCAATACTTTCGTATGTTTTCCTCACGTAGTCCAAAAGACGGATTGGTTGGTGAAACCATCTACTCCAGCCAAACCAGTCGAAAAGGATGGCACAACAACTATTACCTTCCAATTTGATACTGACCGCACACTGGACACGATCAAGGTTCCAGACCCCACCGTCAAGTCCTTCAGGTTAGAAAGTTCGCCAACTGGAGAAGACGGTACGTGGACAGTGGTTACTTCTGTGGAAGAGGTACCCAGGGAGCCAGACGAACCGAGGGAGTTCGGTGGATTTATCGTGACTGCCCGAGTGTTCCGTATTGTCGTGACGTCGACATATGAGGACAAGGCGCCTACTCAGCTGACAACGATTGAATTCCACGGAACAGAAGGTAATTGTCGAGAATCATTAATAGAAAAAGATAATTGATTTTTCAATGAAGTTGGTCAAGGAAAATAAACAAAATATACGTTAAGTGTGATCGATGTTTCTTTTACTTAGAGATATCCAATTATTCTACACAATACGGTTCCTCCCAAGACATGTTTCATGAAGTGCCATCCTGTCTAACTTTTTGATTGCTTTAGAGAGCATCCCGAAGGGAGTGGACCTGCCGAAAGCCGTAGAAGGACTGACTGGCAAGATAGACCTGCCCACGCTCGAAGACGTGGACGACACAGGTAGGCAATGGCGAAGCTTCTTCCCCACGCATATCATACTGGCGTTGTCACTTGAGTTAAGTCAGTCACACTCCACCGGCATGAGTTGTTTTGCTGCTTTATTGCTTAAGGCAATAACCAGTTACATGCTCTATTAATTCCTAGTATCCAAATCAACGTGGATCCCTGGAAGCCCAAGTGAGCCTGTTGAAGAGGACGGCGTCACCTATGTTGCATTCACCTTCGACACGGATACAACCGTACAGCAAGTCCGAATTACTGACGACTCCGTTAAATCCTTTACGATACAAATGTCCCCCACGGGAGAACAGGGTACATGGATTGATGTCAAATCGTTCGATGACGTTGAACCCCAAGACTTTGGCGGTTTTGTGGTCACAAGCCGATTCGTTAGGATTGTCGTTACGCAAACACATGTAGGGAAAAAGACAACCTTGGTGAAAACGGAATTCCACGGGGCACCAGGTAAGTACCAAAACGTACAAAATTAAGAAAACGTTTATCTGCCAAATCAAATTTTAGCTACATTACGACAAGAAAATTACATATTCATGCCATACATGTGCAGTATTGGTTTTCACAAATATCCAAACGTATCTCGAGATGAATGTTTTTTGTCTTTGTCGTACAGGTGGTCTCCCCAAAACACCCGACTTTGAAGAAGTAACGCCTGAGTCAGCATCACCACTCCAGGGACCCGCCCCAGCAAGCCCAGGGGGAGCACCTGGTCCAGAGGGTCCGGAAGGAGCTGGCCCCGAAGGTCCCGAAGGCCCCGAAGAAGCTGGCCCCGCAGGTCCCGAAGGCCCCGAAGGAGCTGGACCAGAAGGTCCCGAAGGCCCCGAAGGAGCTGGACCAGAAGGTCCAGAAGGCCCCGAAGGAGCTGGCCCAGAAGGTCCCGAAGGCCCCGAAGGAGCTGGACCAGAAGGTCCAGAAGGTCCAGAAGGAGCTGGACCAGAAGGTCCAGAAGGTCCAGAAGGAGCTGGCCCGGAAGGTCCCGAAGGCCCCGAAGGAGCTGGACCAGAAGGTCCCGAAGGTCCGGCAGGAGCTGGCCCAGAAGGTCCCGAAGGTCCCGAAGGAGCTGGACCAGAAGGTCCCGAAAGTCCAGAAGGAGCTGGACCAGAAGGTCCGGAAGGAGCTGGCCCAGAAGGTCCTGAAGGTCCCGAAGGAGCTGGACCTGAAGGTCCCGAAGGCCCCGAAGGAGCTGGACCAGAAGGTCCCGAAGGTCCGGAAGGAGCTGGACCAGAAGGTCCCGAAGGAGCTGGCCCAGAAGGTCCTGAAGGTCCCGAAGGAGCTGGACCAGAAGGTCCCGAAGGCCCCGAAGGAGCTGGACCAGAAGGTCCCGAAGGCCCCGAAGGAGCTGGACCAGAAGGTCCCGAAGGCCCCGAAGGAGCTGGACCAGAAGGTCCGGAAGGTCCGGAAGGAGCTGGACCAGAAGGTCCTGAAGGTCCTGAAGGTCCCGAAGGAGCTGGCCCAGAAGGTCCTGAAGGCCCCGAAGGAGCTGGACCAGAAGGTCCGGAAGGTCCGGAAGGAGCTGGACAAGAAGGTCCGGAAGGCCCCGAAGGAGCTGGACAAGAAGGTCCCGAAGGCCCTGAAGGAGCTGGCCCAGAGGGTCCCGAAGGTCCCGAAGGAGCTGGCCCAGAAGGTCCTGAAGGCCCCGAAGGAGCTGGACCAGAAGGTCCGGAAGGTCCGGAAGGAGCTGGACAAGAAGGTCCGGAAGGCCCCGAAGGAGCTGGACCAGAAGGTCCCGAAGGACCCGAAGGAGCTGGCCCAGAAGGTCCCGAAGGTCCGGAAGGAGCTGGCCCAGAGGGTCCCGAAGGTCCGGAAGGAGCTGGCCCAGAGGGTCCCGAAGGTCCGGAAGGAGCTGGCCCAGAGGGTCCCGAAGGTCCCGAAGAAGCTGGCCCAGAGGGTCCGGAAGGAGCTGGCCCAGAAGGCCCGGAAGGAGCTGGCCCAGAAGGTCCGGAAGGTCCCGAAGGAGCTGGCCCAGAAGGCCCCGAAGGAGCTGGCCCCGAAGGACCCGAAGGAGCTGGTCCAGAAGGCCCCGAAGGCCCCGAAGGAGCTGGCCCAGAAGGCCCCGAAGGTGCTGGTCCAGAAGGCCCCGAAGGAGCGGGCCCAGAAGGCCCCGCAGGAGCTGGCCCCGAAGGACCCGAAGGAGCTGGTCCAGAAGGCCCAGAAGGTCCGGAAGGAGCTGGCCCAGAGGGTCCTGAAGGAGCTGGCCCAGAAGGTCCAGAAGGCCCCGAAGGAACTGGCCCTGAAGGTCCAGAAGGCCCCGAAGGAACTGGCCCTGAAGGTCCAGAAGGAGCTGGCCCAGAGGGTCCGGGAGGAGCTGGCCCAGAAGGTCCAGAAGGTCCGGAAGGTCCCGAAGGAGCTGGTCCAGAAGGCCCCGAAGGAGCTGGTCCAGAAGGTCCGGAAGGTCCCGAAGGAGCTGGTCCGGAAAGCCCCGAAGGAGCTGGTCCAGAAGGCCCCGAAGGAGCCGGTCCAGAAGGCCCCGAAGGAGCCGGTCCAGAAGGCCCCGAAGGAGCTGGTCCAGAAGGCCCCGAAGGAGCTGGTCCAGAAGGCCCCGAAGGAGCCGGTCCAGAAGGCCCCGAAGGAGCTGGTCCGGAAAGCCCCGAAGGAGCTGGCCCAGAAGGCCCAGAAGGAGCTGGCCCAGAAGGCCCCGAAGGAGCTGGTCCAGAAGGCCCCGAAGGAGCTGGCTCAGAAGGCCCCGAAGGAGCTGGTCCAGAAGGTTCGGAAGGAGCTGGCCCCGAAGGCCCCGAAGGAGCTGGCCCAGAAGGCCCCGAAGGAGCTGGCCCAGAAGGCCCCGAAGGAGCTGGTCCAGAAGGTCCGGAAGGAGCTGGCCCAGAAGGCCCCGAAGGAGCTGGTCCGGAAGGTCCCGAAGGTCCCGAAGGTCCCGAAGGAGCTGGCCCTGAAGGTCCGGAAGGAGCTGGCCCAGAAGGTCCCGAAGGAGCTGGCCCAGAAGAACCCGAGGGAGGAGAAGGTCCAGAGGAACCGGATTTGCCAGAGGGCCCTGAGGTCACCACTTTGGCACGTCTTGTTACTATAGGTAATGACTTTTCTGTTCCTGTTTTTGGATGACCATTGCCGTTCAGCAGTACTAAGAATTGAATATGAGATCGTCATATTTCATGTCATGTAGCGGCTAAATGAAATTTCATCTATGAGAAAAATCCGACCGTGAAATGCACTCACTTTTACCTGTTATATCCATTAGTGAAAACCTTCACCTGGATCCAAGATAAGCCAACGGTATCCGAGGCGTCCGGTACCCCAGAGGTCATAGATGGTGTGACGATGGGTCCAGAACAAGCCTTCGACGGGATCCCCGATACCTTCTGGAGTCCAACCGGGTTAGCGGTAAATTATAACCAATGGACAATAACGATAGACCAAGGCCAGCCAACTACAATAGACAAGATAAGTATTACAACCACTGGAGATACGGAACACGACGTCACGTCCTTCACTCTGCAAATCCCCACAGCAGATCCCAAGACTTGGCAGGACGTTGCAACCTTTACTACAGTCAGGGCGGGCACAAGTGAAACACAGCCATTTGAAGGCTTCTTGGTGACTTCTCAGGTTTTCCGTATAGTCATCACAGGAACCACAACAGGGATGGCTCCCAGAGTGGCGGGAATCAGTTTCCACGGGCAGCCAGGTAGAATTTGGTTTATTTGGCTTACCATGGAATTTTGGCGCCATTTGGCGACGCGTGAAAATTTGAGACTTGAGTGGCTTATATCATATCAAAAAGCCAAAGATTTGAATCTCATTAGTTTATCAGAAATTCATCTGCATTGTTCAGGGCGCTTAAAACGAATCTGCATGGAATAGTCGTCGGCTAGGGTTCACTAATTTGACTGTCAGACGATATTAAGTCTATAAAATATAGAAGGCTATAAATTCTCGCTCGTCAGAAAATAATGGCTTCTGTCAATGAAAACAGCACATTACAAATCCAGGTGAGCTAAATGCTTGTCTGTTTTCAGGAAATCCACTTGCCGAACTGGACCTGAGCACCATAGACGCAGACCTCGGAATCCCGTCTGCCCAAGTAGTTGGACTGGTGACAGAATGTAAGCTGTTTGTCAGTTGTTATGAGATAAAATCAGTTAGTGAAGCACCACTGTAATTGTGACTTTTTCTGCAAAGTGTTATACAACACTTATTACCTCCGTTTGTGTGTGTGTGTGTGTGTGTGTGTGTGTGTGTGTGTGTGTGTGTGTGAGTGTGTGTGTGTGTGTGTGTGTGTGTGTGTGTGTGTGCATGTGTGTGTGTGTGTGTGTGTGTGTGTGTGTGTTTGCTCGTGTGTCCGTACAGTCGAGTTGAGGACAGCAAGTGCGTGGGGGAATTACCTAACTACAGACCACTGAAGGTCAGACACAAAGTTGGGTTTCAGAAGCTGTTGGCCGGGAGCCAGCAAGAAGTTAGCCTGGAGTCTGTTGGTCTGTTCCCAGTGAAAAAATGCAACAGTGAATAAAACAAGAAATTCACATCTCTGATTTCTTATTTCTATCTGCAGTGTCATCCGCCAAATTCCACCGGCTGGCGGGGAAACCAGAATGGATACAAGCGGCCACGGCAGACGCAATTTCTGTTTTTGATGGCAGTGACGACACCTTCTGGAACCCTGTGGGCTTCAGCAGGTATAAATTTAACTTCTTTTTCTATAGCAGTTCTTGTAATACAAACTAAGCTGAAGAACACAGTGCATCCACATACTGACATTCCATGATTGATAGTCATTGATTAATCAAATATATCTATATATCTGAATTACCCGAAAATTTACACACTTTGTGCCTCTCAATTTCTCGTTACTACAGATACTACAACGAATGGTTCCTGAGTTTCGACTTCGGTGAGCCTTACACTATCGACGAGATCAGTATCCAGAACCTCGGAGATACCGACCACGACGTGAAGACGGCTGTCCTGCAGATGTCCCCCACCGGCGCCGCTGGCAGCTGGGCAGGCATGATCCTCATAGAATGCGTGGCGGGCAGCTCAGTTCCTCAGTCTTTCCGCGGCTTCCTCGGAACAGCGCAGTACTGGCGACTCCTGATCACCAGCACATTCTCAGGGTACCAGCCACAGATCAGGGAGATAGGCTTCAGTGGGATGGTCGGTGAGTGACTCTGGCTGTATCTGTATCTGTATCTGTACTTGTACAATCGGTATAACCGCCCTTCGGTGTAACACACCAGCTTCGCAGGCGCGCGACACGGCGGCAGCTAGCTATATTACACCGAACGACCTGTTACACCCAATCTTTGCACATCTAACTGCAGGAGTTGTTTAAAGCTTTCTAGTTTGTACAAATACGCTTCCGAAATTATAGCATTGTTGAAAATACTTTGACTGTTGAGTTCTAACAAGGGATTAAGAGACGGTAGACTTAGCACCTTGCGCCCTAATGCCCCCTCCACCCCCACAGACAACACTGAGGATATGTATGGGAACGCTGCACTGTCGTCGTAGGATCGTAGAAACACAGACAGGCAGGTTAGGGGGCTTTACGGCCTACTCCATGATGTTTGAAACTGCTTGGTGTTTAATACATGCCCTTGTTTCGCAGGCTCACCACCAGGTGGAATTGACGTAAACACAGCGAAGCTTGAAGCAACTTCGGGATTCTCCATCGGCGCGTGGATCGAGTCAGTCAAACAAGGTACGGGTGGAAACGTTGTACGGACACAACAGATGGAAACATCTTAGTTATGAATAGCTGCTTCTTAACAGGGATGAGCAGTTAGATGGATTTCAATTGGACACATTGAATGTGCAAGATGTTGTTTAGCTGTGCAAACATACCGCCATGTATATGTAGTAATGCGGTTGGAAGGAAGCCAATCAGCTTCACAAGTGAGCGACCAATCTTTTATGATATCTAGATTATCTAATTCTACAGCAGACCATACAATTCCATAGAATTGCGCTAAATTAGATGGCATGCCAAAAAAGTACCTATAATATTTGATAACTATAACTATATATACCTATATTATAAATATATACATACATACAGAGAGAGAGAGACTTATATATATATAATGTTCAGCGTAGTTAGCAAAATATCATCAATCTTACTGTATTCTATGTTTTATGTTTAGAAGTGCAAACTCTAACCGTGCAAGCGAAGAAGGACGGGAAGTCCTCAGTCACAGGTAAGGTTCATCGTAGAAAGAAGATAATGAGACTTATAGGTGACTCTTACTCTCTGTGAGTAGACATAACCTTCACCACCAAACACCGGCATTTTACATTTTCATTTCATGTTTGGTTTTCACATGTCCCGCATTAGACGGATCTTATAATCAATAAAACTCCCAGATCGTAAGACACCCCAATTCTGTTCACAATTATAAAACCGAAGCACCACTTGCGTCATAGGAACCCATTTTGATATTTTTCCACCCAGGTGACCACAAGATGCCTGTGGCGATCTGGAGGAACAGTTTGAAAGCTATCCAGGAGGACAAACTTCGGCGCAAAACAGCCGAATCAGCCGCCGACAGCAAGGTCATCAATGACCTGAAGAAAATCGACGACATCAAGAAGTCCTCGACCGCTGAAAAGAAGTCTACGACGGAAGAAAAGAAGTCTACGACGGCAGAAAAGAAGTACAAGACAGCAGAGAAGAAGGACGAGATATCAGAAAAGAAACATCATCATCATCATGATCACTAAATGAAGTAGTAGTTCATCTGAATAATAGTAAGATTTTATGTATTTCATAACATTAAAACATCTATCTCATATGTGTTAGTAGGTGTATAGGGTGATAATAGAAACAAGCTCTTTCTTAAAAGTGATTTGATCTAGAGCATCTAGCGTGATACCGAAGTCAGTGTATGTGTACCAGGAGAGGTGGAACAATGTGTGTACAGGATAATTTTCCATATAAGTGTGGTGTACCTTATGTTGGTTTCTTGGAATCTTTACAAATACTGTAGTTTTTTTAAATCTTTTTTTGTTAATCAGTTTTTGAAATAACCAAAGAACGCTTCAGTCAGTCATTTACAAACTGTTGAAAAACCGCCTGCGGACACGATTATACCGAACGAAATAAGTTAGTATCCTATGATTACCCTAACATTAGTGCCATTACCATTAGTATTATATTTGTACTTGTTTAGTTCAGTGTTGAATATCTATACTATACAGATTTTAAAGTGGTTTAGAAGGTATAAGTCTCGGACAATTCTATCTTGCAGGTACATTTTATACACTTGCAACATCTCTACCTGTGGTGATTTAAACAAATAAAGGACTCGGTGCCATAACAGCTGTATGGAAGCATTTCACTTACATATCTGTACCCAGTGATACAACATAGTGGTCAATGTGATTGTATTAATGCAGTATACATGTAATTTAATTGTCCTATATCTACCTGGGCTATGTAACTTAAGTTATATATCGAGCTCCTTTTCAGGCGCCTTCCTAGCTAATACATGTAGTCAGCCACGCCGTTTCCTCCTTAGGCCTTTACCGTGGAATCCGCAGGACCTAGTTCAATATCGTCCTTTATCTTGTCTTCCTTTCGCTTTTTGAGAGGCCATAGTAGGAGGTCCACGATGAACTCGAAAAACTCGAGAACCGTCATCACGGAAACTCCCATCCACAGCCCCAGTTGGCCACCGATATCGCCAAGCAGATTAATTACCTGAAGACATTCAAAACAAAACATTTTCAGGGAGTTTGATAATTATAGCATGCATACTGTTTGCAATTAGTGATGTAACAATATCTGTCTCGAGTACAGAAGGTTAGGCTAAAGAAGAAGACGTCAGCATTTAGTGCTTGCAACGTGTACAATGCGTTATAATGGCAGATAAAGCAACTTTTACCGAGGGTGTCGTAACATTGTAAGAACTAACGGATACCTCATATGCGGGGCTTTGTGAGATCTTGTCGTAATGCAGACCCTGGAAGTAGATGGTGAGCTCCACAAAGTTCAAACTGCGGACAGAAAGGTCAAGTTACCACTCCTGGGACCAGGGATAACATACAGTTTACATAGGAAGATTAATTTAATGGAAGAAAATGCTGCGATGTTAAGAGACCTACGTACTGATATATTGTAATGTTAGTGGATCTCTTTAGCAAAATGCCATTGGTTTTTTATAGGCACGTGTTTTGTTGTGATAGTTAAAAAGAATAGGGCTGAATAGGCTAAACATACGATAAAGCATCAAGTAAACCAATGGTACCAACATATACCTTGCCTCTGGCCCTGTCAGCTTCTGGATCTTGGGGTTGTCGTTTTTCTTGAGCTCTTCAATAAATTGTTCCTGAAGAACGGTTTTAAAATCAGCAAAGGCAAAAACACAATTACTCCATCTTAGAATTTCTATAACAGCTTGGGACACATAAAGTGTGATATGTTTCATAATCGTAGCCTGTCCTTGAGACTTGCCGTCGCTATGAGGCGCTTCAACCTCATACATGACAGCTGGAATAAACACCGTGTGTACATATTTCCATAACAATACTCATAGCTTTGAAGCACAGATTGTTGAGAAAATTCAAGATGTTGTGAGAAACTTCGTTTGTCTGGAGGTCATGACCCTTAAATCCATCAACATGACGTCACATCAGCTGTGCAGACGATGCTAACAGACCTAGGCCTGATGAAGCGTACTTCCCACGCCCCCATGCAACATACCATTAAGACTTATTTAGGACGACTGTGGGTTCCTGATCGTCTCCAACTTCTATATCGCGGTGGGTAAACACAGGTATGTCTGCACTGAAACATGCTTCCACTTTGCATAGTTTCGGGAATATATGGGGAGGGGGGCAGAAACGCATAGCATAGCCTTCAACAAGTAGTTTACTCTTCTCCTAAATAGAAAGGGTATCACGTGGGTTCCTTGTTTTGCCCTTGATTTTGTTTCATTGTCAATAGGGATATAAGCACGCGCTGTGTAGAATATCATGTTATGTTGCTAACAGCTGGCGGCAATAATAACTGAAATGTAAACACCTGTTTGTAAAACATACCTCATAGGTAACAGACGGAAGTTCTGAGAAGCCAAAGGTCTGTCCAAAAACACTCTCCCTGAAACATACATGTAACGTTACATGATCGATTTGTTGAGGGCTGAAAGTTTTCTATAGTATGCTATTTACACAGTTTACAAAGTTTTCTATCGATCTACTATAGTATCGATATAACGATATAGATAGATAGATAAATTATGTATGTTATATTTTGTTCATTACACGAAGAACAACTCCAAATTATGTACACGTACATTTGCATATGTTCAATATCGCATTATTCATGTAACAATCAGTTGCTTCAGCAATGTAAACTAAAGCGATGAAATACTCACTTGCAAGCCTCGGGACAATCACAGTCGAGTAAGTTTTTCCGAAGGGCATCTCTGGTCTCCTTGAGGCACTCTGCTATCGTCCCTACAGGTGTAGATTAAAGAAAAATAATAATCAGTGCTAACTTCAGATATCTCCACAACAAAGGGAAGATGAGAAGTATTGATGAATGAGTGAGTGAGCGAGTGAGTGAATCAGTGAGTGAATCAGTAAGTGATTCAGTGAGTGAGTGAGTGAGTGGGTACCCGGGTGAATGAATGAATGTACTATTCATACCATGCATAGAACATACGTACATTAGACATATTGTACTTACTACTAGCAGGGTCGCACACCGTGGTCCCTTCCGGAATGGGCAGCCCGGCGTCCGCGCACAGACAGTCTCGCACGACGGCGCGCTGGTAGCATGTCTTCTGACACAGCACGGAGCTGTAGGCGTACCCGGGGCCGTACAGGTCGTAACTCTTCCCGCTACCGTCCGTGCAGCCCCCGTAATGTCCACCCAGGCGTTCTATTTCTGTCTGCAGAAACATTATTATCTTTCATTTATTATGTTTACCTTTGAAGAAGGAAACGTATTGTTTTTGCTATGTTTCTTCTTCCTCTTCTTCTTCCTCTTCTTCTCCAAACAAATAAAGTCAATGATCTGCACCAGACGTCTGTTACCATGGTAACTGGTGCTGTACTGTATTGTGTGAGGCTAGTCGACACCCTTCTAGCCGAGCCGGAAAACCAGCCTTTCCAACCATTCTCTAAACAAGACGGTTATAACCTCCTTGTTCTATCTATACTAAAATCACAAAGAGCACAGCTCACCAGTGTAAGCCCTACAGAAGAGCTGAAGCCAGTAGCGACCGAAAACCCCGCCAGCGCCGGGAAGGGCCGCTCAGCCTGGGTGTTGATGAGAACCCGGACCCCTGATGTCTCCGTTAGACTGGGCACGTATTCATCCTGCTCCACATACAGAAGCACTTGTAGACCTAGGAAAATATATATCTGACTGTAAAACGTTGACAATTCAGTGACTTACACATTGTAAGATGTGGTCGTCGCCTTTTGTCTCACAATTAGCAATCTTAATGTTAGATTTTAAGGAAATAAAATTTTTGCGTCTTTATTTCAACCAACTGGTGCACGTTAAAAATAGCTTGGTTGTATCTTTCTTCTACCTTGAATTCTCCGATCGCCCTACAGGTCATTTTCCATGGGTGTCGCTTATTACTATACATAATAGGTCTTACGACTTCAAGGCCATGAACTACCCATAGAAAGCACTTTCTCAGCTATGCATTTTGCCGACAGAATTTTGTTCACAAACTAACAAAAATTGGTGACAGAATAATCTCCCTCACTGAGGTAAAAATCACAAAGAAGAAAAAACAACATGTTGAACCACACACCGTGTAGGGGACCGGGCTGGGTGACATTCCGGATGGGAATCTTGGAGCCGTTGTTCGTCATTCCCTTATTGAAGGTGAAGCAGTTTCCGTATTTTTCGTCAAGAAATTGGACAAAATTCCTACGAAAAGATTTAGAAATGTACATATGTAATACGCTATGAAATGGGAACTAAACTTTAACTGCCAACACTATAAAGAATATTGGGTAGTTAAAGTTTATAATTTGTTCCCATTTCATAATGACTTGTACCAACACAGATGAACTTTCATGCTATGTGTAATACGTGTCGAAGAATAATTCTTTCATCCCTAAACATAGCATCATTACCCGAAACAGGGGCATTTTATTAATATGTTAGGAATAATTTTGTTAGCTGTAAGAGTACAACGATGAAAACAATAAAGGCTGACTCTACTGGTTAATGTTGAAAGTAACATATATAAACACTACGTATACACTGGTACTGCATAGAAACCTACTTCCCCGAACATGGCCTTCCGTTGTAGGTGCACTGCTGGATGAAATCCTTCCTCTGATGACCGAGCTCCTTTCGTTGAGTCTCGTTTTTATGGGCGAGCATTATGGTGAAGTTCTGCTCCACTTCATAACCTTCATCGTAGTCGTAATAATCATATTCGTATTCGTAGACATAGTAGTACATTCCATCCGCACTGGACTGTGAAAATATGATATCAGTTGTTATTTTATCTCGTTGGCAGTACTAGTATTCTTCACAGTATGCTTAGTTCTTGGAATAGTTGGCGGGCTACTTTCAGTATGTGATAACAATGAGCAAGGGTGAGTACATAGAGAAAACACATTCATATGATGCCTGCCAACTAAAAAAGGTATAAGATGGCAATGGTGAAATATTACGACTTCCAGCTTGTGGATGTGTGTGCATCCAGTGTGTGGATGATGTGGAAATCGTCATACCTAAAATTACATGCATTGTGCAAGGCAACGGTTTCAAAATATATTGCTTAGACTACAGTTAATGTAATTTTGCCTGCTGTTTAGGTTGTATTATGGAGAGGAGCCAAACTGGTTTGTACTGGTGAGAAGCTGCCTCACTGAATAATTTATGACTGGTTATAAAGCAGGCGCACATTTCAGGAGCACAAAGACACGCTGACATGTCTGACATATTGTAACAGTAATGCAAAGCGACATGTCAGCAACCCTGAGGTCACAGCAGAACAAAGACGTTGAAGAGACCCGTGACACCAAGATCAGGTATCAGGAAGGCTGCAAATAGGAGCATTTTGTCCTTTTCATCACACATTTTCATAAAAGAACGTGTGAATGATTCCTCAGCTTTTCCTACATTCAGTTGCGTGGAAGGGAAGTGCTTTCATTTGGTATTAGTGTAAATTCGGCACTGTTTGCTTCTTTACGAGTCCGCAAAGTGCCAGTTCGTTTTGCATATTGTGAAATTCTTCTGTACAATTCATACAAGCCCTTATCCTAGAAGTGAAAAATGATACAATAAAGATAGCTGAAGCTGAAACATCAGCCACCATTGCCTTGAAGACAATTTCTTACTTACAGAGTTCGATTGAGACCCATTTCCCAGCTCAGTTGGCGCAGGTGTCGGCAAGCTGTCCCGTTTCATCCGGACATATGAAGGACCCGGTGTGGGTGATGGGGTGACGTCGTCACGGTCTATACCCAAGAATTCCTTGAATTCTTCGGGAAGTTTGGAAGCTCGCACCGGATTCAGGTTACAGACAGTGACAGCCGGGAACGGCAGGGAGGCGAACTTGATGTCGATTGAAGTGGTAACCGGGTAGGAGAAGTACCGATGTAGCATGAGACTGAAGTTGTACAGGAAGTATACGAAGGACGCCAGGAAGATGATGCCCCACACGATGCGGCGAAAGCGCGACTTTGCTGTCACTGTCTTTGGGATACCGTGGGCGGTGGTCTCCTCGCGGTAACTCGACCAAAGTCCCGCTGGAGTTTCTCTTGCTGCTAACATATGGAACACTGAATAAACTACAAACTACAATACAAAACGACGTCATGGGTTACTATAAAAAGTGATCGAAACTGCAGGGGAAAATGTACAACCAGAGAGCACAATCGTGTTGATCTGGAACGCTCAAGAATAGTCCGTGAGAGTTATACAATTAAAAAAAAACTAACAATGATATTGATCCTCACTGTTCATGCATAACTTATGTATTTCTCGTAGCTAGCTATTGTTATGAAAATAGGAATTCCTACCTTTGGAACTGGTTTCCATGGTGCGAGAAGAGCAAAAACGACTCCACCTGCTGCAAGTTCTGCTTCGTACAGAAAATAACCAGACTCTTGCCAATGATGTCAGGGTCCTATGAGGACGCCATACATCTATAAACCAGGTTCTAAGCCAAATTGATGAGAATTCAATTACTGAAACGTAAACTTGGCTTAGAACCTGGTTAATCTCAAATTCAGAGGCATGGTGTCCTCACAGGGCCAGGCTATCATTGACAATAATCTGGTTATTTGCTGCTCTTGACACGCTTAGTAACGCGAGGGCGGAATGAGGCGGACTAATTTATTGTTTTTGAAGCGATTTTAGAGTATCATTACACAGCGAACATCTGTTAATGTAACAGGGCCTTGCTACCAAGGTCAGTGCCGTACAGGAATCGTTTAAAATCAAATAAGGGCAAAAAATTGCGAAGTTCAAACGGTAATAGATCTGCATTAAGGTTCTCCTTGGAACACATTTCCAGCTTAGTTGTGTCAAATAACAGCAGAAAACAGCCCACGTCATTCTGAGGCACCAGGGGTTTAGATGCATCACATCCTGACTTTCTCAACCCTCAAGTGAACGTTTGAAGAGAAATCATGAGAAAAGTAGTTTTAAGAGAAACAAATAACGTTACATATATTAAAATCATGTGGTTGGATTAAGTCACCGGCTTATAGATTGAATATCATCTCAACAACATTTTGGACATCTTTATTGTCTTTACATCAAAAAGACCTTTTGTTTATCTCTGATGATTACATAGAAATTGAATGAATTAAGTATTTTTTACAGATTATTGGGCGAAATATTTTTGGAAAAGAAAACAAAACACTGCACTGAAGATAAGATAAGTTTTTTTTAGTACAATGCTTTGTTATAACTTTGAATATTTACATTACTCAACTGTCATACATGTTAGTATATCTATCAAAAGATCTAGTTTTCGGTCATATTACAGTGAAATGATGATATATACTGTGTCATATTCTTATCCAATGCTATGTAAGCTAAGTGTGGTATATATAATGAACATGCTATTCAACCTTTTTTGCAACATAAAGCCAATCCTTTGATCACGTCGTTTCTTCCTGTACATACAAAGCATTTCAAACCGAACGAAACGCTAATTTACAATCATATTGATAATGATATCTTCACAACTCATATCTATTAATATATACACAAACTATCATATCATGTTGTCAATTTAGTGAACTTCTAGACTGCGCTAGTTAACTTCTCTTAACGCTACTATATAATAAATTTGTTTATGTACAATACTTCAAATCACAAGAAGTCTTAGACTAGGAGATAAAACCTTAATAACATTGCTGCTAGCCAGTTGATTTATGTACTTTCCTTGAGCCTTAGATAATTACACATTAGCTATATATACTCCCAGTGAGATCAAATTATGAGTTCGTATTACATACATTCTCAGTAAGAGGATGAAACTGTACAGTCATCACTGCTGTCAACTAAAATTACTCTTTCCATTCATCTCTTGCCTACACTTCGCTTTCATAGGTAGGCACAGTGGCTTGGCCATCGGAAGGCTCGAGATATTTAACCCATTTCCCAGAAGGCAAACGTCTGCCTCTCTTAGCCTTCGGACGTTTCTTGCTCTTCCCTTCGGCTTTCCCGACTCGTTCCTCCCGCATCATGGCGGTGGTTCCCAGGATGACTGCCGCGGTGACGTGGAAGATGAGGAACACCATGGTGCCGGTGAAGCTGAAGATGTACAGCGGTCCCAGGATGCCTTTGTTCAACCCCAGCCAGTCCACGTCGTTCCTCTTCCAGAACATGAGCAGCAGGTTCGCGCTGGAGTCGGGCAGGGACTTGTACCCTCCCACGTAAGGACTGAACAGGAGCGTCCCTGGAAGAAATCCAAAAGTAACTGTATTCGTGATAATATCTTATTATGGAGTTACACACGAAGTCTATATTAAACTAGAAATGTAACATTTGCAAAGCAAATGCATAACGTTTACCCTCACATGGTCTAGCATAACATATTCATATATAATATATGGTGACCAGCCTCTTAGCTCTGCCCTGCTACAAACCCAACACCACATGGTGTCTGCTACAGCACTAGTTACCATGGCTAATCTTACCATGGTGACAGACGTCTGGTCCAGGTCATTGACCTTATTTGTTTGGAGAAGAAGAAGAGGAAGAAACAGAACAAAAACAATATGTTTTTTTGTCTTACTTCTGCGAAGGTAAACATAAACTTCGGATGCTGTCCAAGAATTGGAGTTACGCTTCTTATACATGACAGCCTGACAGCCTGACAGCCCATGTGGCAAGATCACTGGTGTAAGGGTGACCCCAGACGTACCTAGCATGCTGTAACCCGCGATGAGCGTCAGGAACATGATCAGGTATCCCACCATGTGGCCTGCAAAGTGCTGAACGTGATCTGTCAAGGAAGACAACACATCAGTAGGGCAAAAAAGACATGATTGAGCTCACCGAAATCTGAAGAACCCCTCCTTAAAACTAACTGCTAAGTGATAACCAAAAAGAACACTGAAGCTGAAGCACTGAAATAACTGAACACTGGTTGAAAAGAAGAAATTCAGTCTCAAAAGCTTCCAGTGAGCTTAATTGTATAAATAGTAGTGTATAAGTTAAAACATAGTGCCAATAGGTCATAGCTCTCGTCATTACCTGACAAGAACTCGATGCGGGCGCTGATCTGGTCCAGGAAGCGGCACATCCTCAGCACGGTGAAGCAGACCAGGGCAGCCACGGCGTTCACGAAGTGCTCATTTGCTTGTGCGGCCTGGTTCAGGTCTATGAAGCTTCTGTCCACTGCAGCAAAAATAACAATGATCGTAAATAACTCCTGTCAGCACTTAAGGGAAGGGAATCCAACGACCTCCAGCATTACAGTATATGTAGATGCTACCTGAACCGGGCCCCGTCTCCTTCCTTCATGGACTCGACCTTCCTTTCTGTAAAGCCGGTGTCACACTGTCGACTAGCCTGGGTACCATCCGGATTTTGTCTCCCTACGCTCGAAAAAAATCACTGATTTTTTCGAGCGTAGGGAAGCCAAAATCCGGATGGTACCCAGGCTAACTGTCGACGACCTTCGGTGATTTGTGGATCGGCAGAAGGTCACCGAATTTCAAACTTGCCAGAGAATCGAGTGTATTTTTCGCCCTGTGGACGCCCTCCACTTCTTCCTCCTGCTAGCTGTGCAACGCCGGCTTAGAGTATTGACTCTTAAAACACCATACCTTGATCACGCTGCTGGTGAATTCTGCTCTCTGTCTGTTGCTTGATGACGACTTTGACCACGTCCAAAGCGATGACCACAAGCGAGGCAAGCAGGGAAGCCACCTCCAGCATGTTGTCATGGCTACTGAAGAACAACTTCCCCTCCTTCTTCCCCGTCTTGTAAAGGTTGAAGGCCAGGTAAGCGACGCAGCCGATGAAGCCAGCCTTCGCGATGAACACCACGGCCGCATAAGCCCCCCTGTTGTTGATGGTCTTGTACGAAGTCGCTGAAAAGCTTGCGGCGACGTCGCCCGTCGGTAAAAACTTGTACACGAGCCTCAGCGACTGAAACAGAGACGCGTCCGCGTTATAGAGGGAGAGGTCGACGTGTACAGTGGATGTCAGCCTGTCCAGCCAATGCTCCTTAATCATCGCTGTTAAGACTGACTTCATCTGGGCCGGGTCTTCTCCAAGATCGACGGTGTATCCGCCACGCCCGTACGAGCTAGTCGCTCGATGCAGCGCAGATGTGGTGACGTTGTTGAAGAAGTTGTCGCCGTGTCGAAAGCTGTCGTGCCAGGGCAGCAGGCATCTCTTCGTCAGATGGATGAGCGAGGGCTTCGTCACAGCACAGGGTTCTTTAAAAGAAAAAAGTTTGTATTACCACGCTGTCAAAAATTGATCTAAAGAGTGACAAAGGCAGAACCAACAGCATCTAGAGAAAAGTTGGCTTCCGGATCCGAAAAAAATTAAATTCCACGCACCTGTTTCGGCCCTCCATTGTTGAATCCGAACGGGGCCAAGGCGATATGCCCGGACATCGTGGATGAAAACCCGTTCCTTCCAGCTGATCGTCTCGCCATTGTACCCTGTCGCCGGGTACAAGTTGTCTGTAAACTTTTCCCTCATCCAAAGAAGGATGTCTTCCCGTTTTTGAACCTAAACATCAGGGCATACATTTGACATGTCAACAAAGCAGCCACCTGATCAACGATAGCAGATCTACCAAGTTTTTCATGCCACTGAATCAGTGATTTTTTTAAAAAGAAACGTATCAGACTTAGTACAAGTTTACGCTTACCTTGTCAAAGCCAGCGACAAGCTGGCGCTTCATGTCGTTATGTGCGTGATAGGCCGTTGGCTCCCAGGCTTCGTTGACAACCAGCAGGGCGAAGATGACGTACAGAATATACGCCACGAATTGCTTCCCAAACTGCATCAGCTTATCCTTCTTCCGTTTTTGTTTGCGTTGTTTGGTGATGTTCGCGCGGGCGGCGTCCTTTGGCGCTTCTGGCGCTTCACTTTCCTTGCTTGAGGTGGCAGCGACAGGTTCTGTATAGGAAATAGAGAAAAAACGATGACTTCATGCCAACCCTCGCAGTAGCTGATCGTAATTCTTATAGATGATTTCGTAAACAAAAGCAGCTGTGATTCAAGTGTATTGCTCTTACAACTGCTTATAAACATATACACACAGCAAGCATAGCTTCAAAGTGTATGTACATGCCAAAACACTGCACAAAAAGTTGGATTTACCAATGGCAGTAAATGCCAGTAAAGTCAGGTAATGTTTACAGTACCGGACTTTACAATGTAGTAAATAAAAGTCATGTCCGGTAATTTCATTTACTACCATTGTCAAGTCTAAAATTACTGGACTTGACTTTCATTTACTTCCATTTTAAAGTCCGGTACTGTTTACAAAGTAAACATTACCCGACTTTACTGACATTTACTACCATTGGTAAATTCAACTTTTCACGCAGTGAAATAAGCTTACCATGAGCTTCCGCGTGGTGCTCGGGCTCGGGCGAGCCGCCTGTCGTGAAAATCAGCTCGTCCATCATCATATCGCCCGGTCCCTGGCTGACCCGACGGCGGCACAGGATGGTCATCACCAGGACGACGAAAACCGCCTGGAAACAGAGATTGAATCCATTGATATTTAATAACAAACGGGCGTCATAACCATTAAAAAGCCATATCAAAGCTATGAACAGCTATGAGTTCTTATCACAATATTGTATGGTTGAATTAATTTTGATGATGTACTGTGGCTTCGTCTTGAATTCTTGGAGATGAAAATCTGAAGTGAAACCCAATCAACAAACTATAAGGCGACATTTGTGACATTACACCAACAGGGAAGTGCTCACGACAATTGGAGGCAGATGTTTCGTGTAAGACATCACAAAATCGCCGGTGCGCGCAATTGGAGTCCACTTGTCGTGAGTCCTTACCTGTTTACCTGTTGGTGTGATGTCACAGAGTCGCCTTAGTTTGTTGATTGGCTTTTACTTCAGATTTTCATCTCCAAGAATTCAAGAAAGGCAAGTTGCCAACTTACCTTTCCGGGATGAATGATGAACATGGAGTGGCCGAAGGAGAGGCCGAAGGTGGTGAGCCACTGGATGGACCTGTCGTTCCCCCACTCCATACTGTACAGGATCAGGAAGAACGCCGAGGCTAGGCTGGACAGGAACAGGGCCGTCCAGGCCAGGTAGATGAACCAATGCGGCATCATGGACGCCCTCCACTTCTTCCTCACCTGGTACTTCGCGGATTTGGGATTTTCCCCCGAGGGGTCCACGCCTTCCTATTTGTGTTAAAGAAACAGATAGGCTCTCTTTTATAATCATGTCTGTGCTTTGATAAGCTTGAACACGTTGAAAAGCAGTTGGAAGGTAAAGTGTAGAATACTCGCCCTGTCCTTGGGGCGGCAGCGGCGAAAGATCTGCACGATGGCAAAGTTGACGGGGAAGATTTGAAGAGTGGTGATCACGCTGATCCACAGCTGCTGGGTGGTTATCTGCAACAAATCACGACATTTCTGAACTTCTTTTTTTGCTGAGACAGCCAATGAATTATGTAGAAAGCGCTGTGAAACACGTATTATCAGTTGTGAGAACTTGTGACTATAGTGATAGGACGTTTAGGATATTTAAAAAAGGCCACAAGCCAACTCTTAATTTTGTTGTTTTACAGAAAACGGAGAATCACAGATTGGACTGGTTTCTTACGTCCAGTGGTCCGATTGTGAAGAGACTCGGAGACGGGACCTTGCTCGCCGTCCTGAACCACATGGCACTCGCGATCATCTTACAGTACAGTAGGCACAGGCAACAGGACAGGCGCTGGGGAAAAGAACAAAGAAAAATGACTTCGGAGATTCTATCAATTATCTTTAGTTTACGTATAAAGATACATTTAAGTCCCTGTCACACATATCCGAATATAACCTCCCGAACACTGGCCGAAATCCCCCCAACCATGGTTAGGAGTAGGTAAGTCTGGAGCAAGGTCAGCTGTGGTTGGCTGGAGTTCGGCGAGGTCGGCTACTGTTCGGCTGCACCAGCCGAATGTTTTAAAATGTTTAAAACATCCGGGTATGGACGGGAGGTTCGGCCATGTTTGGCTGGTGGTTGGCTGGTGTTTGGGAGTAGGTCAGCAGTGTTCGGGGGTCAAATTCGACTCACATTTAGCTCAAATTCGATTCAATTCGTATAGAAGGGTAGGCTTGGCCTACGTCTGGTCAGACTGCTCCCGAACTCCAGCCGACCTTGGTTCAGCTGGTGTTCGGTGCAAGGTCGTGGGAAGGTCCTGAACTGTGATACAGGGGTTTTACCAAACGCCAGATGACACTGGCCAAAGGACACTGGCAAGGACAATGTGATGTGCATAAGTGATGAACCAACCTGAATGCGGGTGAAGTAGCTCCTGGGCCGGCGGGTGCCCACAGACAGCCACAGGTGACCGTCCGTGAACTTGTTCCTTATGGCCGTCTTGAAGGTCCGGCCGAAGGAGAGGTCCACCTCACTCTGGGCGTGTATGGTGCGGCTGAACTTCCCAGCAGAGTACACCTCGTCCAGCCAGTCATCACACATGAACGTGGTCCTGCAGATGTTATAGAATCATGAAATTAAAGAAAGACAGCTATTGTCTAACGTTACTTTGTATTACAGATGCTACGTTACATATATCTGTTATGAATAAAACACCCTGTCTGAGGAAAGGTTAGAGGAGAGTCTACAGTGTTTACGCGTAAACTTGCATCATTCAGTCCATAGAGGTTAAACTTGCATCATTCAGTCCATAGAGGTTGAATGAAAACACCGTGGTTACTTAGAAATAATTTGCTTACCTCTTGTTGGTGTCCAGGTGGGTGATGACCACTTTGAGCAGATACCAAGACGCGTACTGCCCCTCCCCTGAGTTGTCGTGAGACATCTTCAGGCTGATCAGGTCTCCCAGGGGCTGTGACGTCTTCAACAGGAAGTTATCCGTCCCTGCTGTCTCGAAAGTCTGAAACAAGCAGCAAGGGATGATTTGGAAGAGCTCAGTGTTTGCCCTCACGTGACTATGACGTAGGTATTGCCAGCCATGCTGAATGGTTAAACCTGGAAGTTGTATGAAACATGATACACATGCAGATTTCTAACTCCAGCATGGCGGCTGTGAGGTCACGTACCCTATCATTCTGCGGCATCTCCCTGACCCCCGTGTCGTCTTGGTCACCATATAAGGTAAAGGTGACCTTTGACCGGGTCCCAGCCTCCCAATCATGGCCCGTGTGGACGGTCATCAGGTACTTGCTTGCGTGTGCGTCACTTTCGGGACTGCCAGGGATCTCTTTCACTGCCCACTGAAACACAAAACACAAGTATATATATATAACAGTTTTGTGCTCAATTGATCTCTATTGACTATCACGAAGTGCAAATGTCTGATCTGATCTTACAAAGGTGCAATGTACTTGATTTAGTTAATGACCAATATTGAGTTTCTATCAAATGAGTAAGCTAAACCCACCTTGCTAAGATCCCGCTGGTCCCACCGACGGACCAACAGCAGCAGGACGATGTAAAGACCGAGGGTGGTGAAGACTGTGAGGAACACCGCAAGGTTGTCCTTCAGGTGTACGAACTTTGCGAACACCGTGTCGAATTTGATGATGTTTGGCGTGGTGACTATCTCAGCTCCAAACGGTGTCATGTGGTTGCAAAGGCACACCGTCTGCTTGGCGGAGGAGTCAGGACTTACCTAGAGGAGCCAAGAAGTACAGACAATATCAAGATATTGCTCAATGAGCATGGAAAATGTCTTCTAAACAGTTTCCATATCACCACAAAAACATACTACATTCCACGTACTGGATGAAATGCAGGGAGAGGTGTTTTATAATTTTAAATTTTGTTTTACTGACCTTGCACCCATCGTTTGCCCAGTACTGCTTCTGCTCGTTCCAGAAACGGCAGGCAAGCCGGAAGGTCTCGATCCCATACTGGCACGGCTGAGTTGGGGTGCACCCTGGAACGGACATCACAGAATCAGAATGGCCATCATTGAAAACGACAGCTGACGTCCCAAAGTAGGCTTTTTATGTATTAGACACCACCTTTACATGTACACTAAATGATTTGGCTCAAAATGTACCTTCCAGACGTAGGCCAATCTTGTATTGGCCCTTTCCGTGACTGACGTCCGGCTGCACTACGGTAGAAGTGGTGTACACTATGTCGTCACCCTCCTTCGTAGTCCTGCGTACTGTGTCGACTTCATCAGCCGTGAAAACCTTCCTGTAATAAAAAGACGACAGTAGCTAGTTACGTCAGTCTGGTGTGTCCTGTAGGCATGTCTGTTGAAAGATATGCCGTCCTACTAATGCATTACCATCAGTAACACGGTATACCGACTTTGTTACTACCATTGATCTCTATCATGATACTAGTAACATTTGGACATATCTTTACTTTACATGTTTAAGTATATGCTCACATATCTTTACTTTACATGTTTAAGTATATGCTCAGCTGTAATGGTTAGCAGTGCAATAGGTACTTGATGTATCTTCATTGACACCCAAACGTTTCCATGTTTTCCAGGAACTAGCAGATTCCAACTTTGCAAAATGTAGATGATGGCATACCTGAAATCGTACTCAGTCTCGGTGGGGACCGTCCCCACACTTCCATACAGCGTCACGTTCGGGGACGGTGCCTTCAGCGTCACGGTCACCAGGTACGACTCGTTTCCAGAGATGTCGAAAGACCGGAAGGTCATTGGACTGTGGCCTCCTGGTGAGTATGGGCTGAGGTGAGTGATGTCAGGAGCCGGGAGGTTGTTCTGCACGGTGATGTGGATGTCCTCCGGTAGATTCTATCGAGAGAGAGAGGATGGTGTTACTAAAACAACTAAGAACTCTTCAATATGAACTTGCTACACATCATGATCAATTCAAACATCCCGGCTTAGCCTGGAAGCAGTAACGGTTACGTTCACGTTTGTGCGACAACTTCAGCTGACGTGAACTTAACCATTGTATCAAATCATTTGCATCTGCTCTTGTGTGTTTGTTGGCTTCATTCTGTCTGAGGATAGTTCAGAGCCTCAGGTAAAAGGTGGAAATGATATGATTTGAACGTAAATTTCGAGCGTTGGTTACCTGGACAGGAATGGACTCTCCTGTTGAATCGTACAGGTCAACGTTCACCACAGACGAGCCGAGGGCGCTTGCCGAGGGATCCCAGACGAAGGGGTTCTCCTCAAATCCAACCACCTGTGAGGACCGTAAAAAATAGCAGACATCTGCAGACACCAACTCCACACATTTGTGAGAAAAACAATCAATACAAGAAATGAAAAGTCAATGACAATAAATAACGGTCCGGCGTACCTTCAATCTGGCGATGTCCGGAATGCTGTCGCCGAACAAAGCAGGTACTGACGGTAACGTCACCCTGCCCTTGTTCACACCTACGCTGGTCCCACCTATGTCTGCGCCCGGTGACTTCCCCACCACGACCCGCACACCCTTGGTCCCCACCTCCAGGTAGCCCATCTCCGCTTTGCCCCGCAGAAGCGAATGAGAAAGCTCGTCAACTTCGGTCAGGAGAGCTCCAAGCGTGCTTCTTTCCTGGAGAAAACAATATGACAGTGGTAAATAAATGTCAGGCATGTTTTGTAGATAAAATGGGTAAAGAGCATTATGCATATATGGTTTCCAGCATTTGCAACGCTGAACATTTAGCATCCCCATTACACATAACATGTTCTTATAGTTTGTGCATGTTCTTATAGTTTGGTTTTTTAAGAAATCTGCACTGCCGCTTCCTTGTTTTACTGTCACGAGACAAACTTACAATGTCTTGGTTTTCTTCTTTTGTCGGGCTCGTCTGTACATCAGTCTGGCGCCGCGTCTCCTCCAGTTGTGTCAGGCTCGTTCTGTTGACTTTATGCTCGATCAAGTTCGCACGACTCTCTCTGGGTGACCACTTTTTCATCAACGCGGCGACGGCGTCGACAACAGCTGCATGGAGCAATGTTTTTCTCAATTCTTCTATATTTCAATACATATCAAGGTCCAAAAATGTAACAAAAATGCATCAAAACTGCAAAAAGGAATCGTCTTACCTGACGCCGCGAGTGAAAGCTCCTCCGAAGACACCCCTTCGTCCAGCCTGTCCCTCACCAAGCCGACTAGCTTTCCCACAACAGCTGCGGCGAACTCCTGAGGTTACGAGTCACAAAAAAGCATGGTATTCCAGAGCAATTAACGAATGCGACGCAACCATGTTTACAGAATTTGCAGCTTCAAAACCTTCAAATATAAAATGACAAACGTTACAAAGATAACGTCGACTGTATGCATTATCCTACAGTGATTCTTTGGTTGACATAGGATAGAAAGGTAGAAAACAGTTAGCCAATACGTTATTTTGTGATTATATGGAATGTTTCGCTACCTGATCCTCTGGGTTCACCTCCACGAGACGTTCAGTCATCTTTGCCACTGCAGCGATGTCATCCAGAGTTACCGGGCTCTGGCTGCCTTGGACTGATGTTTCCGCCGAAATTGCCAGTACTTCTGTAATAATTTTACCAAATTATCTGAATTTTAAAAATGAACTCCAAACTATCGTTCTAATTACTCCTCACGTTGCTTGTGTTTTAAAGTTTAGTGATATTAAAATATTACACGCCATATTATACGTTAGTTTTGAGATTGGCCCGATCGTTCATATCAGACACATCAATATTCGTGTGTGACGAAAATTATTACACGGGCGCTTGAGCAACAATTGGATTTTAATATTCATAAGTGTTTTGAGATGATATCAGCGCAGCGACGACACAAAGACCCAGCCTTAGATACATGTACTTAGACCGCACCCAATCTCACCCATTGTGTGCGTGCACCAGGCTCTGCTTTTATGTCGTCTGTCAGATGCATGATGTTAACTAAGGATAATTCTTTACTGAATAACCAAATGGAAATGGCCTACTCGATACCTCTACAACAAAGCCAGCACATTTTACTTTCCATGCTGCAATACGTATACACTAGTTTATGATTATGGCAAAGGGCATAATCTTTCTTAAGCTGAATGTGTGTATTTATTTCAACGTAACACTCATCCGAATCTATGCCTTCATTAGAGGATACGACAATTTCTGCGAGAAATAAAATATCAGCTATTGAAATATCGGCGTGACTTTTCAGATATTTCTTTAGTGACGAAGTTTGGCATATGTATGAAGTGCTAAAGCTAAAGATTGACGATGATAATTCGTGCTAGACTTTCCAACGAATAAAAAAAATATGCATGCCGACTGGCAGGTCCCCAAAACGCATTCCACATACCATTCCGATATTTACTGACACAAACCAATGGTAGGTACAAAATCCTGGGATGTGACGTAAAAATGGGATATCTTGACATTTTGTGGTCAATGTTTGGATTAGAATTTACACATACGTCGGGCAGGTAAGATTTCATAGCTAAAGGACATACGTAGCACTGGAGAATGTATATTACAAAACTAGTAGTTTTGTCATACCTTTGTTTTATTTATTACCTTCGTCTTTGTAATATGAAGGATTGAGACTTACCCAAGCCTCCCCAGGTGCCGTTAAGGTACGGAGGCTGGCCGGGACGGACGTGATGTACCGTCCAAGCGCTGCTGAAACACCGGGGTTCGCCTGAGGAACAGGACGGGGACTTTTGAGTACAACAACAACAACGGCAATTCTACATCTTTCTGATGTCTATACGGCATTTTTTTCATCCTAAGACGTGACTACCCCTCCACCAAAACATTTTTTTTTATTTAAAAAAGGAAGAATTCGAACGTGAACTTATGTACACGTACGTGTGTCTTGAATTGCAAACCTGTTTTTTCAAGTCTTCGTTTTTTCAAGTTCTTCATCACTGTACGAGCATTGTGTTTAAACGGAAGCTACTCACAACAACAAAGGTCAGATTTGCCTGAGCCTTACAATACATCTAACACAAACCATCAATCCATGTGGCACTGAACGAGGAACTGGCCAGAAACTTACCAAGAGTTGGCGACGTTGGGGCGGCAATACATACTTCGGCTATAACAACCAGCAGGGCGACGGCAAGCAGGGACTCCTTGGCTTTCATTGCCGCGGATAGGTCTTTTCTAGAAGCAGTCACATCGCAAAATTCAACCGTAACGTTTTTGTTACTCAATAAATTTAGAGAAACGCACAACAACAGGCGCAACAGGTGCGCCTACCTGTTCTAACGTCTCACAAATGTGACCGGGTAAAATGGTCTCGTCAGTCGTCCAATTGGACGATACCATTCAAGGCATTTGGAATAACCAATTTCTTGAAAACGAATCCCAGACGTAGAAATGTATTTTTTTCTAAATATTTGCTGGATTGTCTCTTAGAAGCGCTGATGTAGCATCTCACAATACATACGTTGATGATGACCGGCGTGTTTTATTTTAGTCTAAATATTCAACATAGGGACCCCGTGGTTTGCATGGAATCGTCCTAAAACACACAATAACAAGAAATTGCTTGCGTACATGTGCATGCACAATAATGTTTCTCAGTAAATTATTTTTTTGTGCTTTAACCTCGAAGGAATAATACAGCCTCGTAGGTCACTAAACAGGTGTCTTGAATATTTTATGTCATAATTGCCCCAGGTATTCTTCCTTTCCACGTGGATGATTTTTAATTATGACAATACAGACTGTATATCCAAAACACCTATTGTTGTTACGAAGCAGAACAATCAGTCATTGGTACTTTAATCTTACTTATGACGTCTGTGGTGGGAAAATTATAAGCCTTTATGTTGCAGAATTTTATAGTGGTGGGCTTATTCAAGTTGTCAACGTTAGAAGATGGTAAAAATGCCACAAAAATTATCAAATATTTTGGAATATTACAGGAATATAAATTAAACTATAAAGGTTGCAGTTTTCATGGGAATGTTTCCGTATGCACTCACCTACAGTAATATTTCCTGTGATGAAGTATGGGCGTTTTCTTTTTCAAGGCCATCGACCCGAAACGTCAACGTAAATGGAGCAAACAGTTTTATCTGAACGTGTTCTTATAGCTCTATCGGTCTTTATTAATTTCAAACCAAAGCACAGTTTTCAAATGGGATATTTTAAGACTTTGTGATACATGTATTTGTTCTAGCCTCCTTCGCAGACTTGTGAGCGGCGTTATTTTTTTCGGCGACCGACGGGAGTTATGTCGCGGAGGGACGGTTTGCAGCCAAGGGAGTTTGCCGGGGAGAGAAGGTTTCGCCCCTCAACAAGGGGCGAAACCTTCTCTCCCCGGCAAACTCCCTTGGCTGCAAACCGTCCCTCCGCGACATAACTCCCGTCGGTCGCCGAAAAAAAATAACGCCGCTCACAAGTCTGCGAAGGAGGCTATATTTGTTCATCCTGAACTTTCCTGGCTCGAGTCTGCATTTCAATACATGCTGCTAGATGGCGCTGCAATATACCCATGATGCAGTTTTCCTCAGACGTTTGAACAAGATGGCGGCAAAATATTTTGTTGTTGTTCGAGTAGTTCATTTGTAAGTCCCTGTTACCTGATTTCAGGCCATTCTACGCTAAAAACAGAACTTCTTCTGTCAAGATAACCTCTTTGAGGGCACCACGGCATCATGTCTAAGTGTGAGTATCGTTGCATTGTAGTTTTTTGTGTGTTAACTCTTCGTGAAAATTTCCAAGAATGACGACTTTTTTGTTCAATTCTTTTTCAGAAATTTTCTACGACCCCAAACCATTTGTCAGTATATGAAGTAACTTGAAATTTATATCGGCCTCCATCTGATATAACGTTACCTGCTGTGTTTCTAAGATTGTCATTTCTGTTATTTTTTCACATTATGGTATCAACTTCATAGTCTTTAGTCTTTGTTCTAAAAAAACACCAGATGCGATCCTACATAAATGAGTACAACAGCGTAGATTGTACAAGCTCGGTCACGAAATTAAACAGATCCGAAAATTAATTTTTCGTCAGAAGATATAATATTTGCGATGAACCTATTAGTTACTTAAATTAGGATAATCGATAACTTGACATAGAGTCCCCACGTCCGTGTGTACTGTAGTTTGAACCTATCCTGTAGAGGTCATAGGTCATCTTGGTGCATGATATACATGTAACACTTAACAAATAACATGTACTACATGTATGTCCCTCTCCCTAGTGTGGCAGCACCCGTATGTCAATGTGTTCAAGCATCTGAACGTGGCAGAATGGAAGAAAGCCAGCAAGGAAGGGGAGGTGTCCACAATCATGGTCAGAAACTTTCAACAGTCATAAAATGGCATAACTTGCTACCTACAGTAAAAAATTTAAAAAATGCTCCGGAGGTCTTTCTCTATATGATGTTTAGGCCACACCAATTTTATTTGTTGCTTCTCGGATTCGCCTCTTCATTTTTTTCTGATTTGAAAAAAAAAAAAAAAAAAGATTCTGGTTCTGAATCAACTCAAAAATGCTCATATTTTGGCCCCAACAAGTGAAGAAAGTCCTTTTCTTCCTAGTTGTTAGAGTTTTTCCATCTACCAATGCAGTGGTTTGATTAAAAATTAAAAATTCAATATTTAGATTTTAACCCAGCCTTTTATGTTGACCACATGGCTCCTATCATAGCATTTGGGGCAATAATAGGATGCCCAGGCCTGTTTTTATTTTTATTTTTTTTTCGCCCTGTCGCTTCATATTTTTTCTGAAAAAATCCGAGAAGCAACAAATTAAATTGGTGTGGCCTTAACTTAAAGCTTTGGCACATTGAAGTAGCCATTTGGCTACAAATTCTCAAATTTTGGTTATGGGGTTAGGCAGCAGGGGGAAGTTTAAATGTCATGTGTTGATTGTGTTTTGAACAGGACAAGACCCTGAAGTCCAGTGTGTACAGAGTGACAGGTTCAGTACCTGCTGGGAACTACATCCAGCTGCCCAAGACTGCCTCCCAGTCCCTGGGTCTCACAGGCAGGTTTCTCTACCTCCTCTTCAAACCCATCCCTGGAAAGTACTTCGTGGTCCACCTGGATGTGGCAACACAGGTGAGTAGTAGTTTTTCATTGCCTGTATTTTCAATATATTCAATAATGATATTCCTATCAATATTATTTAGGCAGTCTTTTAGAAGTCACCAACAGGTAATAAAAAGAATGAATTCATGAGGTTTATTTTCCTAAAACAATTTAAATGTTCAGCCATGTATACAGTCATGTAACGTACCAATTTTCAGTGTATTACACCAGCTTTTTTGACCCAAGTGTTAGTGAGGCATGAACAAAATGCTGCTGAGCTTAGAATACTAAATGTGCATGTTCTTTTGCACACTCTCAGGTTCATTGGCTAATATGATTCTAAAACATTTTGCTGATTGCAAATTGATAATTTGATATGTGATTTATAAGTACATGTATCATTTACAAATTCCTCTCCTCTTTCTTCCAGGATGGTCTTGTCATCAGGATCTCCTTTTCCAACCTGTTCCGTGAGTTCAAGTCCACGGCCACCTGGCTACAGTTCCCTTACGTCTGCCACGCCGCTCGTGGTTCTGTACAGGAGCTGGCGTCCATTGGAAACCATGACAACCTGGGCCCCGCCCCGGCTGCCATGCGGTGGACAGTGTTGATGCTTGACCTGCACTATATCCTGTCTGTGTACCTGAACCAAAGGTATCCTGGGACTGAGTGTGTTATATTTTTGTAAGAAGAAACAAAAGAAAATATAAAACACAAAAGACTATATTTCTCATAAAAATCTAGTATTTTGAAAACAAATTGTCAGCATATACTATGTACAGTATAATAATGTACCTCCCTCGCAAGAATGCCTCCAAATTAAGGTGTTGCCTACAAAAGAACTAGTAAATACTTTAAAATAGTTTCAGAATCAATTGTCCATAGATGACTTCTTGTACAGACAGTACCGTGATCCCTGTTGTACTTTTTTTACCCTGGCTCATTTTGCAGGTATGCTTACCTGAAGAGTGTGCGGCTCTGTGCAAACCTGTTTGTCAAGAACATGTTCACCAGTGATATGGAGTATGAACCAGGTAACTCTACAGCAAACAAGCTTTCCTTCATATTAATCAGTAATCTTTAAGAAAATTTGTGGGTAGTGCAGATTTGTTAAGATGTTTCTTAATTGTTGTTTATAACTGTGTAATGTACATGTAGGTTTGTCCCTGACTGAAGCGAGGAAGACGGGTGTGTTAGCACATGGTGTCACCCCCATGCCACGTGAAATGGCCTTTCCCGTACCTAAGGGAGAGACATGGCATGGCAGGTACGACTTTGTCAGATTCCCCTCCGCAACCAAGAAGCCACCATTTGACTCCATCCAGAGGGGGGACAAAACAACACAAGTTTCACAGTTTGGTAAGAATGAATTTTGATATTAAATATTGATTGAATTTGTATCAGTAATGCATGTCACCTAGCATTTGGTAGCAAAAACAGAAAAAAAATCTAACAAAAATTTACGAGGATCAAAGAATGTTATTTGCAGACTTTGAAACACCCCTATCTAGCAGTGGTGTATTCCTTGTCAATCCCAGCTGAACCTGGCACCATAAGTCCAAAGAGAACAGAACCAAAGGAGGTTCAAACCAATCGGCCAATCAGAAACCCTGTATCAACAATCAACCACATCACCTCTCCCAAGAAGGGATCACACAAGAGGAGACCAATCACAGCAAGCCTTCCGCCAGTAGGGGTTGCCAGGGAGACCAGTTCGGAATCATCCATTGCTGTCCAGCCAGTGGGGGACGAGGTCCATGTTTATGCTCATCCCACAGATGAAGTTCTTGTACACAGGTGAAGATTATGTTGTAAATTAATATACCCAGTAACAGCTATATCAGTATCTACATCCATCTGGTTTTACATTTGTAGATTTTGCTACATTATAACAGTTCATTTCTAATATCTATTTGTGTAGTGCAAAATGACATCATTGCACCCATTTGTGTAATTCATTGTGCTCAGACATGATGAAGAGACGGGAAAGGTGTCATCTTTCCGAGCGAGTGTTCCGTCCACAGCAGGGCCAATCAGGTCCTCCGTACCAAAGCAGACTGCACCTCGTCCCCTTGCTCCAGTCTCCAAGAAGTCACGCCATCGCACGTTAAAACCTGACCCCATCCTGAAGTTGAAAAGGATTGTGGGTTTTGGAGGCGGCACAACGAGAGATGTGAGTTTGCCTGTATGTTATGATTGTGATTATGAATAGTTATTCTGTGAAGCAGTCTTCTATATGTACATCTTGGCATGACGGAGTGTATTCTAAATTTTTGTGATGCCTTCAAAACATAGCATTTGCAACAATATCCACAATACAAATAATAACAATATCCACCTTTGTTCCAGGCACTGTGGACAGCCAATGGTCAGGAGGTCGTATATCCCTGCCATGCTGTCATCGTTGCCATGGAGACAGCCAATGGGCACCAGAGGTTTCTTATTGGACACACAGACAAGGTGAGGATGAGGAAATCAAGACAGTGTGGAATGTTTTGACGTTAGGTTTGAAGCATTGTTATTGTTTTAATATTGTTTTGGCCACTCTTGCTTGGGTATACTGGTACAGTGTATCTTGTACATGTATGGGTCATTACTATAACTTAATAAGTTGTAAGTTTTGATTGCGCATCATCTGTATATTTAGTTATTACAAAAATGTCTGTCCTTTATTTCAGATTATGTTGAGATACAAATGTAATACCTGGTGCATGTGTATAACTTAAGAATGTGTGACTGTGCATTTCAATCTCCTGTGATTTGTGCAATGTCTCTTCATATCATGTTGTAGGTCTCAGCCCTGAGTTTTGACGGGTACTCCCGACTACTGGCCTCGGCACAGACAGGTTCCACTGCTGTGGTCAGAGTTTGGCGCTTCCATAACGGAGAGTGTCTGTCTGTCTTTAAAACTCACGTCCACTCAGCACACAGTCTTAGGTCAGTCTGTAGGATTGGGATATGTTTCATACACAACATAGTTTGAAATAGCAGATTCTAAGAATCTGCTTCTTTTGTGTGGTTGTTAGTTTTGTTCATATATTTATACTTTTTTGCACAAGTAGGTAACGTTATATACATTTCCTTTTTCTTGCCTTTCATGTTTTATTGTATTTGTGTCCATAGTTTCTCCCAAGATGGTGATGTGTTATGTGGGGTCGGAAAAGATGGACATGGCAAAAATGTAAGTTACAGTTTTCAGGTTTATGTCACATGGTGAGATATTATTAGGATTTATATGTTGTACAATCATTCTTACCAGTACCTACTTTTCTGTATGTAGAAAAATGTCCAAATTTGGACCAAATTTTGGAAGACCACATAAAGCAAATATCTTGTGGCATCTTCGTATAACTTTTATAGAGTTTTTGTCCACAAGACTTCGAGGGCTTCATGTAACTGTACATGTACATGTATGGTCTTTCCCGTTGTTGTGTAGATGGTGGTGGTGTGGGACACGTCACGGGTGACCAGGGGAGGGAATGTGGACGTACTGGCCAAGGCACACACAGACGTGGACATCGTACAGCTCCGACTGGCTCCCCAGGACTCCACAAGGTAGGTACCATCTTGTACCACAACAGGAATTTTCCTCTTCTTCTGTATTTGTAGTGCAGAAAAGAAGAAGTGCAAAAATAGTTGTCTTACATTGTTAAGTTGGTATTCCACAGTCAAAAAATGTATAAAGTAACCAACAACATTCTGTAAAAAATCTAACTAAAGGTGATAATGCTCTTGATTCATTGGTCAGGTGTTAGCTAAAGGTGATCTGATTGTAAAGGAAATTCTTGTTAGAGTTAACTTGAAACCATTCCAAGTTCAGACCAGGCATTGATGCTTCCCCACCCTTTTTGTAATGATTGTAAAGGATGGTTTCCTGTGGGCGCGACAATATCCGGTTCTGGAGGCTGAAGCACGGTTCGCTGCGGTCAGCACCGGTGTCCCTCGGGGAGTACCACACCATGGAGTTCACCGACATCATGTTTCCTGTCACCGCAGACCGCGAGAGTCACACCCAAGAACGCAAGCTCGTGTGAGTCGAGGGATTCTTGTTGATTCAGTTTTACATGTACATCAACCCAACATCACCAAAAACTTGTAGTTGACAGAATACTTTGTTATGTAAAGCAGCCATATTTAGTGAAGTAAAGTGGTCTTATGTACTCCTCCCAATGTACTTCTTGTGACACTTGCCAATGCACGGAATATCCAAGTGAAAGTATAGTATAGCATCAGTGACAATGCCCATATCATACACATTTGAATGTGGTACTGATACTTAATACACAGAATGCACATTTCCAGTGGTTACCATGCTGCTGTGTTCAATAGTTTCTGTACTGTAGCTCTAAGCAGGCCTTGGGTACTTACTCTAATAATGTTGTTTGGTTTGGTCTGCTTCCCCCCAGCTATGCCAGCACCAGGTCAGGGTATATATTTGAGGTGAACGCCGCAGACATCTCTATCCACCATGTACGCAGGCTACTGCCAGTCGACCCTGGGCCGCACCGCGAGAAACCAACCTTTCACTCTGGTAAGGAGCAAAGATATCAAACCTACAATTGAAATCCCAACCTACAGAAAAGTCCATGAAATATTCAAAGAAGTAACCAGTAGAATCTTTTTATGTTCTCTTCATTTGTGTAATGTGTCTGACCCCCCTATCCTTGCTGTTCCCTGCAGTGGCTGGTGGGATAGCAGTGAATTCCATCTATGTAAATGAGAGCTTTTGTGTGACTGGGTCAGATGATGGCTACCTCCGTCTCTGGCCACTGGATTTCACCAGTGTCTTTTTAGAAGCAGGTAAGTCGGAACTTCTACTAATACCACCCTTTTAGTATTTCGGAAAACAACATATTTGAATAAAATCTTGTATTAAGACATTCAGCTTGCCATATATTCCAAGACTTTGCATGATGTCTAATCTTATGACATGGATACCATGCAATACTTTCATTTGAATTATGCACAGAGCATGAAGGTCCAGTAACTGCTGTCAGAGCTAGCCATGATGGGTTGAAGGTGATGGCAGGGATTACCACTGTGAGTGTACTTTGCTTTTCATTATGTTTCCTCTAAGATAACAACATAAAATATGTATCCCTCTGTTTACAATGTAAAACTAGTCTTTCTGCTTTTCTGACAGTTGCCAAGATAAGCAAAGGTCCACAACCATGATTGAGTTACAAATCTGTACATGTACATGTAACATAATGATGCTTATTTATCACAGGGAAATCTAGGCATTCTTGACATCCCCACGCGGTCCTACACCACCGTTATGCGGTCACACACTGACCGCATCTCGGACATGAGCCTGGACATGACACGGGCGCACATAGCTACGGTATCAGCTGACCACACCATCAGGGTTTGGGACATGACTAACTTTAAACAGGTACAGTCCGTGGTGCTTATGTACCCCTAAACCTTTTTTTATTTCAGCATTGAGTCAATATTACTTACAATGCCTAAGTAAGTGCTTGTTTATAAATTATTGCCCTTAAGATTTCAACAAAATGTCAAATGTTTTTAATACCTTGCAGGCTAACTAACTCAGTAACCAAAAATATTTATTCACTAAGTTTACCAAATGTATCTTTCTTGCTCGTGACACAAATCGGTCAAGAAGGAAAAGAATTGTTAACAAAATCAAACATGTATCTTAGGTGCTAAAGCAGCCTTCGAGTTTAAACTAAGATAAAATGAAACAACATTTTTTTCCCCTCTACCTGCACAGCTGTATGACTTCAGTGCCCCAAAAGAGTGTCCATGTGCTGTAGCGTACCACCCCACACAGCAGGTTCTAGCTTGTGGGTTTGAGAATGGCTGTATCAGAGTCTTCAATGTGGCCAGCACCAGCCTCATAGCAGAACACAAGTAAGAGCATTTCAGTACCATGTATATTGCAGTTGTAAAATCAAAGTTAACATGATTTTGTTATCTATTAAAACCAAACAAAAAATCTGTGGCTTAGATTGCTTGCTCCTTTAATTATTGTGCTTAAAAACCTCAAATTACAGAATCTATATGCAAGATGCATGTGCAAAATATTATTCTATGTCCCTTTGGAAGTGATGTAACTAAATATGATATGATATGTTGTGTCTGTTTCTTTCCCCTGCTACATATTTCACAACATTGTTATATTTCACATTATGTTCCTGACAGACAACATCGTGGGAAGGTTGTAGGTCTGACCTTCTCCCCTAGCGGTTCTTACCTGTACAGTGCTGACTACTTTGGTACCCTGGTCATGTACAGTACCACTGAGCCAGACTACGCTATCATCAGAGTTCTGGGTAGGTTTTAAATTGCTATACAATCACAGTAGCAAGCAGTATTATTGAAAGTTGGTAGAATGCAATGATTATAGTATTCCTCTTATATAATAATAGTACATGTATATCATTTTCAAGCTTGATGTTAAGATGAAGCCAACTGAAGATGAAAATGTATGATTCATAATCTCTGTTTGAAGTGAAGTAACATATTGAGTCTTTTTGTTGCCAGGCAACATGGTTGCTAGGAGTGAGGCCCATGCCCCACATGCCCTGACCATGAGTGAAGACAGCCGCCATCTTGCTTTCATCGGCCCATCTGACTTCACAGTGTCAGTTGTAGATGCAAGGTCTCTGGATGAGGTACTGTTGTCTTGTTTTTTTAAAAACAAATTTATCTATGTTTGAATTGTATGTAATTTGTATGTAGATGAACAAATTCTTATGTGACACAGTAGAATGTTGCACAAAATTTTAGTGTCCTACATACATAAACATGTATCTACAGGTTTTGAGAGTGGACATTACATCTATGGAGCCAGACGTGGCTCGGTCAGTGGTGGACAGGGCAGTGAGAGTCCACTTCTCTCCTGCTGCGGCCAGACAACTACTGGTCGCCACGTCGTCCAACCGGCTTCTCCGTCTGGACGCCAGGACAGGCCGGCTGTTAAATGAAGTAACAACATCTCTACTGTTTTAGATATGCAGCAATTACCTTTGAAATATGCTAACTACATGTATAGTCAGGACCACTAACTGATAGAAAAAGCATTTAGTTTTTAGCTTTAGTATCACCACATATAGAATAAATCTCCAATTGGCATTATCACAATTTGGAAACATCTTCTCTGGAGTACACTATTACACATATTCTCACTGAAAGTATTTCATGCATAAACATTTCTACACTTCACTTAATACTAATACTTCATGGTAGAAAATGTCTCTTGCCTTAAGTACTAGTAAATACCATATGCTACATTCCCTTCTTTTCCTTCAGGTGTCCAACATCCACAGGTCCACCTGTAGTGCTCTGGCAGTCAGTCAGGACTGCAGACACCTGGTGACTGCAGGTGACAAGGTGGTGAAGGTGTGGGACTACCACATGAGGCTGGACATCAACTTCCAGGTGCAGGATTACAGCACATGCCTATCAAAGAGTTAAACTAGTTGCCAGCAGAACTACTCATTCTAGAAGAGTTATCTGTCAGTGGATTGTCCTGTTGTTGTTTTTTAGTACAGAAAAGCTAGCAGATGACAGCGTGCGAAATACTAGGTTAAAAGTTGCACTGTGCAACCATATTTTGCTTGGTGCAACCTATTTTTACACCCAGGTAGCCCAGTGCACTACCTAAATTTTGTGGTAATGATGCCCCTTTCTTCCATTGGGAACTGTTCACTGAGAAGTTCCCATGGAAGAGCTTCAGGTAAGGGGAAACAACTCTGTGTCAGAAATGTATAAAGGCACATTGCATTCTAACAAAGCTAATCATCATGTAGCAGAGTTTAAATTCGGGGCAACCTGGAATTTTGATGGGCAACCTAGCTTTCATCCTAGGTTGCCACTGGGCAACCTGGCTCAAAAAAGTATTTCGTACACTGGATGAGTTGCCTGTAGTTAACTGCAAATTGTTTTAGAATCGTATCGATTATTGTAAATTCTGAAATCATAACTAGAAGGAAAGAACTTGCTCTTCCAGGTCAGAATTCTAAAAAGTTATGATCCAGGATTCACATCTTTCCCTTAACTTCATCCCCTCACAAGTATAAGAATAAGAAATGCATCATTCTGTCGTGTTTTAGGTGTTCATTGGCCACTCTGAGGCCATCAGTGGGGTAGGTTTCACCCCTGACGGTACAGGCCTGGTCACTGTGGGTGACGCCATGTTTCTGTGGGACGTCATGGCAAATGTTAAAAAACCTGAGGAACCTGGGTATGTGCACCACTGTACAACATGATTTACTGTCTGAACTGTCTTATATAGTTATAACATCAACTTTGAAGGGTCTGAAATTAAGGTGAATATAAATGGACAACTAGAAGATATGATAAAAGTTACACAGTTCATACAATGTATCTTTGTACTCATCTAATAAGGTGGCTTCAAATTACATAAAAATCAATTCAGAACACAGTTTGACAAGTCGTCCTAAACAGGTCATCTCAAATAGTCTTACATGTTTTTTCCTCTCTAGCTTGGGGACATTCTAATTTTGTGGTTGATGGTTTGGAAACCTTTGTTCCTTTAGGGGCAGGACTCCAAAGAAGACTTGGCATGAGGCTGACCCTGGTGCTGGTGAGTTCAGAATCTGTTGTCTTCCCTGGACTATCATTATCAAGAAACTGATCGGTTAAGTATGTGATGATGGTCCTCCCTGCAAAGAGATATCAGATTTTTGTACTTCCAGCTATGGAAGAATATACTAATAGATGCCACAACCTGTGTCAGGAAAGAAATCTCAATTTTTCTAGTTGAGATGTCAAGATTTCTAAGACACAAGCAGCTATTGATTAAACCTTTAGCTCACAAAGTAGCCGTTTGGCTACAAATTCTCTATTGGTTTCGGGGCTAGACAACAGAGAAGGTTAATTGTTGTACTTACTTCACAACTAGATGAACCAGTCCCTGATGTGAGAGACCAGTTGCTATTGGATACGAGCTACCAGCCCCGCCCAGTGCCCATCCCCACTCGGTACTCCCCACCAAACCTCAGCTCCATCCACCCCACCATGAATGGAGGTCAGTAGTTCCTTACTCACTTCACATAGTTCTCTTCAACAACTTTTCTGACATGTTCCAAAGGTGGGCATGATGGCTGCACGTTACAAAAAAATAAAATTTTAAACATGTAAACATGGTGATCTCAAAGGAAACAACATCAAAAAGGACAGTCAGTCTTTTTGAGTTGTCAGCATTTTTACAACTGCTGCTACTTAAAATGCTTTGCTTGTACTTTTTTTGTACTTTTGGAAATATCTGTCAATTAATCTTTTGCCAAAAAGGGGGAAATAGTAGAGTATTTGATTCTGCTGTTTATAATTTGGATATCCTAACATTTCCAGAGATGCACACGGATGAATTGAGATCAGAGACAGAGTCTGAGATGGGAGGAGCAGAGGTTCTGATTGGTCCAGATCTGACAGATAGAACTGATGAAGAAACAGACACAGCAACAGATGCAGTATGTACTCTTGATAGTATTCAAAATAATATTGAATGGTTTTCTTTGTCAATGTACCTACCCTTCAGTGTAGCATGCTAGCATCCAATTTACATGGTACATAAAGGTAGCTGGCCATACATGATTTACCAAGTCACATGTACATGTAATCTCTGCAAATCTAAATCTAAAATTAGTGTTTGAAAATATCCAATAGAGAAGCTTGTCCTGATATGTCATTACATTCCTTTGTTGAATCAACGTCTTACATGTATGTGCACAATTGTTTTCTGATCAAAGTAAACTTTTTGTCACTGAAACATTTTGTCCTGTCTTCCAAAGGAATTTGCCCAACCAGAAAGCCTGGGACACAGCCACAGGGTCCAGCCACACCAGAGGGTGGTTAGCCCTGGGAAGATGCCTGCAGGGAAGGTGCTGGACCCCAGGCTACAGGACAGCAGCACCAGTCACGATCATCCTCTCGTGAAGAAACATTTTGTACCGAGGGAGAAGTCATCTAATTTGGCTCAGGTAAGAATTGATCCAGCATTTCTTTCTGTGCAACAAGGAATAGTGCTACATTCTGGCAGTATCAAATAGAATGTTATTTAGAAACATTATGAAAAATCCATTTCCACCTAATATGAGTAGATGCCAGTTTATTTAATCCTCCAAGTGTCACGGGCCAGTTTTAAAGCCTAGTTCTAATATTCCCTGACACTTAGAGGGTTAAATCACAGTTTTTCTTTTGCATCACACTATATCCCAGCTTTAACCTTCTCACTACTGTGGGTCATCTATAGTGTATACACCAAACTTGTATTGGTTATATAGCGTATGTGCAAGAGGGTTACAGAAAAGGTTGCTTGCTGCCCTCTGTTGCACACACTGATCATACATTATACTTTATCCATTTATCCTTTACATTTCCCCATTAATTTTGAAGATGATTTTTCTCTCCCACCCCTAACAGAGGAGGTATACAGCCCCTCCTAACCAGGCAGGGCTCACACTACAGGCTGTTATTGGGTACAATGGGAACGGCAGGGGAAACATGGTCTGGAACTCAGACACAGGTCAGGCTAGCATCCTTATCAAACTTTGAGGAAAAGTTATAAGCAATCAGCAATAATATACAAATTTGCCATTTCTGAATACACATATGAGAAGCATGTTCTGCTAACTATTACCCTAATATCATATAATATAATGTAATAATAAAGTGTCAGGCTCAAATTGTACATTGATCATACAGTAGACGTTTTAAATACTAAAAGACATGATGAATGTAGTGTTAGCAAAGTATTGATGAACAAGTGTGGTTCTTAGTTTGGTGTCATAAATTTTCATACCATAAACCATTTCTCATAGATCTACTGTACACATCATGGACCAAATGGACACATTATACTGACAAACTAGATACCGATGTTGGTAAATCTTCGATCAGTGACAAAAAGACACGCTTTTGTCTAAAGCTTGCATGTGTTTCCCCCCAGGTGTGTTTGCCTACACCAGTGGTTGTGTGGTGATCCTGGAGGACCTGAACTCAGGGGAACAGAAGCACCTGACAGGACATGTGGAGGAGGTGTCAACACTGGCCTTACAAAATGACTGCCAGGTACCTTTAATATACATCTTTTTGCACCCAGGCTGTTAGACCAGAAAACAGCTAAACATTTATTAACTGCTAAAACAAAAGGATGAAGAGTCTTTAATGTTTTGGTTAACAGTTTTGTTTCTGCAGGTCAAAGTGTTCTTTCTGAACCATTGTGTTGCTGACAGTAAAAAGCTTACAGTTACTGTAGATAGATTATTGGGACTCACTGTTTTGGAATTTGATACCTGCATAAATATAATAAACATGCTACAAGTTCCAGAAACAGTGCTGTTGGGTACAGCATTTACCACAATGTCCTGGAAAGTAGCCTAAAATCAAAGAGAATGAGAATCTAGTGTGTTTTTAATCCATTGTCTTATATTCCATTATAAGTTTATATGAATAACATACTGCTATACTTGTAGGTACTGGTGTCTGCATCTGGCAGCTGCGGGCTGGTGAAGAGCCAGGTGTGCGTGTGGGACCTGCAGAAGAACAGCTGTCGGCAGGTGCTACACTACCACCAGCACAACGTCGTCTGTCTAGCCTACTCACGAGACGACCGCTTCCTGGTCACAGTCGGTAAGATTCGTATCTATTGCTGTTTTCAAAATACAAATGTAGCTGTGAAATCATTTTCTTTCGCTTATTGATTACATACATGTATAGTTTTCAGGCAAACTTCTTAATGATACCAATGAGTTGAGTATAAGTGGTGACAAGGTAGCACCAATGTGTTGTTTAATGATAAGATATTAGATGGAAAGTCTTCACTTATCTGTCTAGTAAATTTTCATTCTTTGGTATATACTTTTCCTTTCTATGGAGGAGATCGAAATTGGAACAAAATTGACCCAATGCATGCAGAACACTTTGCCATATATCATGTCATAAACTAGGGCGCAATGTAATATGGTAGGGATAAACTTGTCAACACATGATTGATTTTATGTAATTTTTTGTCCATGGTCAAGCTGATACTGTTAGCCAGTGTATTTAAAAAGTTTTGAGGAAGTCAGTTTAAGAAATACAAGACTTAGGGTAGAAATAGAAATGTATGTAGGTAAATAATTATTTAATCCATGGAGGTTCAGTAATTGGAATAAATGGAGGAAAGAAGCTCTTGCCAAGCCCTTTTTCAAAGTTTCAAATGGAATGAAATAGTCCTAGAGAATTGCCAAGAAAATGTCAGGACTTATATCCTGTGCCCTAATGGCAAACCATAGAATTCATAGGAAAGATTTCTAAATTTAGTACTCACATGTGGAGCTCTGCCAATAGCATGCTAATGTCTACATTAGAACAGACATATATTGATTTGAGAAGTAGTTGGTATAGTGGCAGCACATCTGCATTATGCCGACTCAGGCCACCCTTAATCCTTATAAATGACCCTGTTTCAGGTATGATTGATTCTCCCTCCTTCATGCAGTCAGAAGATGGATTTATGCAATATGTAGTCAAGGGCAAGAGTCCGGCCTTTAACAGGACTTAGCTCCTCTTACCTCTGTCTGGGAGGAGAAACTGACATTTTGCCTTGCTTCTAGAGGTGACGAAGCTTTGTCAAGTGAAATAGTCTGTCACAAAGGGCCTTTTAACACTGAAAATGTCTTATTAGTATTGCACATGGTCCATGGATAGAGTGCCTAAGTAGCCATCCTAATAAAAACTGTTTGCCACTCAGATATAACAAAATTGTACCTTCAGCACCAAGGACAGGACCCTGTTGTAAGATTTTGCACCCTGCCTTGAAATAACAAAAATCTAGTCTCCTATTCTCTGGGATTGACTTCAAGTATTGGTAAAACATCCTAAATACATTAGTTCTTGTGGATGTCATTACATTTTGCTGTATATACATTGGACAATTTGCAAAATCAGTCACAAATGGTTCCTTCAGCACCAAGGACAGGCCTTATGCTTGCATTGAAATCAACATTTCTTGGACATCTCTCACAGGTCCACTTGGATGTTGCCACCCACTTAGTTTCATTAAAATCACGTCATAGCACGAAATCCGATATTTAAGAATGCATTAAAGCGTCCGTAAAGGTTGCTTATTTTCCCCCGACGGAAAATAAGCAACCTTTACGGACGCTTTAATGCATTCTTAAATATCGGATTTCGTGCCGTGTGCACAGTCAAACTCAATCCGTAAAATGAAATAGTTTCTTTAGTTGTCATATAATATTATATATTGCATACTTTGTACATTATACAAGACTGTATACAGCAATGGGGATGTTTCAGTGCTAGAGAATAACTAACAAGTCCGAGATCTCTCCCCACCCCAGGAGACTACAGAGAATGCACCATTGCCTTGTGGAACACGTTTGACTACTCCCTCCTGACGGCCACTAAAACATCCCTCCCCATCCACGACCTGAGCTGGGATCCCTACAATGCAAATGAGTTCACCTCCATTGGCCAGGGCGGATCCATCTTTTTCTGGCTGGTGGACGAAACCAACAACAAAACAGTGCTTAATGTAAGTGTGATGTTGATATTTGAAATATCTGTAAATGTATTTAGCTTTTGATAGATTCTCCATTTCATTATTGATGGCCATGTATCTTTTTGAATTGACCCATTGTGAATGATTATGTACATATTTGTTACAGGTGCATGAAGCTGATGTTCCCAAAGAGATCCTTCAGTCACAGTCTGTGGTGAGTGAGCTTTGAATTCATATACAGTTTGTAATTATGTCAATCATGTACATGAATGTATGTATGTACATGTATTATACAAGATCTAGTTGGCCAGTCCTATAGCCATGACTCCTTATGCTGTGTTCAAAGTGTCTCTCCACAATTACTGAAAGATTCATCCAACTTCATGTTGAAGTTTTCTGAAATTCTGAAACTGCACCGGCGTCATCATTTACCCAAGTAGTTGATAGACAAAGCAGTTGACCTACAATTTGCTTCTTTTCTGTCCCCCCAGGTGCCCACCCCAGTAGACTTCACAGCCCTGTGCTATTCTGCAGACAACATCCTGTATGTCGGGGGCAGTAACGGTGTGGTGTCAGCCTGGGACACCAGACAGAACATGTGCTTCATGCACTGGACAGCAGACTCTGACGAAATTGGTAACACTGCACTTTCTACTTCACAATCTGTACACACATTTGGCTATTTGTGCTCTCCTACTTCTCTGCACATTTTATCAATTGATGAGGAAACTACTTTACATTTTGCGCATAACTTGTAAGCTTTTTACCAAAATATAATTACCCTAATTTCACAGCATCCTGATATGGATACCTTTTGAATACCTTTCTTGCACCAGGATAACACATAAGACATGTTAGATACACAATGCAGATGTTGTTGGTCATTCTCATAATAGTCGAAAGTTTTTTCCAATGTAAGGTGGGTAGAAGGTTTCTTCAATACAATCTAGTGTAAATACCTACTAGTAGCTGAATGTTTCAATGGACCATCTGCCACCTTCCTCAGGGCAGTAATGACTGTTTCTACTTCATGTATCGTATTCTGATTGTAAATGCTACTATTAGGAAGAAATGTGTCATTTAAAACCTCTTGTTGTGCAGGAGTTTTAGTGTGTAAAGCGGCGAGGCTGGTGACTGGTAGCACATCCCGCCGACTGAGACTGTGGGCAGTGGTGGGGGTGGGCGACATGAGGATACCCACACAGTTCAACACGTAAGAGTGACAGTTACTAGTACTGTTGCATGGTATATGTTTGTATAGAATGTAATTGTTAAGAACTTTGGTATGCAGAACTAACAACTGCTACACTTTTCTTGCATTGTATATGTTTAATAGAAATTCGTAAAGAACTTTGATATGCTGAACTGACAATCGGTACACTTCTCTACCTATTGCACACTAGCTTCAGCTACACATGTAACGGTTAGATGGCACAATGATTTCTACTCAATTATTATAAAAACTTTCTTATCATCACACAATAAATCATTTGGAATTGAACCCTTTGTTGCATTTTTATTTCTTTGCATGGCACATATACCTATGTTATATTTAATTTACTACATTGTATTACAAAAGTAATATACATGTACATGACAATAAACACACATTGGGGCCATAAGCATTAAGTTAATCGAATTACCAAAAGGAAATAAGCCACATTTTTAAAATTCCTCAGCACGGAGACGAAAGGTCTGACCATGGATGATGAGATGGTGTTGGACGGACAGGTCACGTGTGCCGCCTTCGATGACACCATGGACCTGGGCATTGTGGGTACAACAGGTGGGACTCTGTGGTACATCAACTGGGTGGAGAGAACTAACATCCGATTGGTCAGTGGACATGGCAGCAGGGTAGGGCAATCTTTATATAACACTTAGTTAACACTAAACTGAAAACTGTCCCGTGATATCACACATTTCCAGTACATCATTTCATTATATTTATTGCTTGAACCATAGTACAGCTGCAAAATCTGTACACATCCAAGAATCTCAAATTTATATCAAATTTTGAACTAAATAATTAACAAAATAATGAACAAGTATGATGTTTTAATAAAAACACAGGCGATGTTTGGTTGTGTTTGTCTGTTATGCATTCGTGCAAGTTTTGAACGATCGTAATTATACTGTACAGTAATAAATGCCTCTGCCCCTGAGGCATCGCCAAAAACTGAGTCCAAAAGTTCCCAAAATGTAGCATCTGTGCTGTCCAGTACTGAATTATCAGATGTAATATATGTGTGTATTTTTTGCATCTTTGTTATTTCGTAGATCAATGGTCTTGGGTTCTCCAACGACAACTACTTTGCCACCTGTGGAGATGACGGCAGTCTGCACGTGTGGTCAGTACAGGACAGGGAGCAGACCCTGCAGTTCCAGGTGGTGGACCAGGTGGGTAGGAGGTGCTGCAGTACAGCTGGCATAACTCATGATTGGCACTTCCCTTCATGACCAGCTCAATGCTCTCAAAAGAAGGGTGAACACTGCCACTTTTGGGGTTATTCGAATCGTATTTGTCAATGATGGAGCCACAGTAATTCAACAGTTTTTCAAACTTGCAAGAGAAAAAGTGGTTTATTGTAATACGATTATTACATAATATTTCTGAACCAGGGAATAAGGGTGCTGCTCCCTCATGTAACCAGCCAGCTCCCTCATATCAATTTTCAGATTGAACCCTTGACCCTAAGTGGCAACATACAACACACCGAACATTAAGGCTTTCTCAAAATGATCTTTTTCCAGTGAAAATATAAAAACAAAACATAATTCAGCATTCTAGCATTAAAACTGTGTTACTCTTGTAAAAATTTGCATCCCTCGCCATGCTAGTGATCTGCTCCCTCATGCAAATTTTTTCTTGAAAAACCCGAGATTAATAATATATTTCTGTATGTATATTGTTTGCTTAGTCAATACAATATTGCTGTATTGTAGATTATAGTGTGAGTCCTAAAGTATTTCACATTTGATCACAATAAAACTTAGTAACATCAAGGAGGTTCAATGTACACAGATGTATGTCAGGACCCAATTGCTTGTGCAAGTGCAATTCCTGTACAATCTAGATGTGTGTTCCCTTTACTTCAAGCTGTGGAACATTGAGGTGACCCTGCTTCGCCCTTTTTTCCCATTCCCCCAGTCCTGCACCTGTGTGGCGTTCAGCTCCAGGGCCCACCCCCCTCCCACCAGGGTGGGCAGCGATGACGTCAGCAGTACGTACATGGTGGCGGGGTACAGTGACGGGACGGTCCGCATGTTTGAGCTGGACAGTGTGGAGATGGTTCTCAAGATGCATCCTCACGCTGTGGCCATCACTGCCGTAACATTCACTGCAGATGGTGGGTTGTTCATTTCTTTGTGCTCTGCTGTTGATTGTTTATGCGTGTGTTTGTTTGTTTGTTTGTTTATTTGACAAATACATGCCTGTACAATTGGGTATACCTCGTAGCTTTAACTCTTAAACAGTGAAATAGAAGGGTTGAAGAGAAAGCAAAGTGTTTCCTACATGAAGGTCGAGCGATTCTGTCGGGTGCGAGCGATGGTCTGATCGCTGTGAGCAGTCCTACCACGGGCATGACCCTGCGCATCCTCAACGACCACAAGGGGGCGCCCATTACAGCAATGGACACCATATTCAAACAGGTACAGAATACTCATTTATGGGTTTGTTAATAAGAGCAGCTTAATATGTAATTTGCAATCATCTACACTGAAACATTCAGCCGGTATTGCTGACTTACATGTACAGGACATCTAAGTGATTTTTAAAACAACCAATTCAGGGTCTGCAGACAACGTCATCATCCATAAAACCAAGAACCAAGTTGCAACAGAAATGTTATTTTTTACACAGGACAAGGATTACGGTGTTACCGCTCCCATCCTCTGGTTGGCCACGTCTGCGGACAGACGGGTCAGCGTTTGGGCTGCTGATTGGACCAGAGACCTCTGCGAGCTCGTGGATTGGATGTCATTCCCGGCGCCGGCATTCGATCCTGATGGAAACGTGGTCAGGAAGACTGATCTGGTAACTTAAGTTCTCTTGAGTTTTTCATTGATGTCTATGCGCAACATTAGTCTTGTACAAGGTCAGGAACTCAAGATACATTTTGTTTGTACAGCAGTAAATTGTCTTGAGAAATGATACCAATCCTTGCAGTGTTTCATTGTATTTCAGAATCTGTGCTTTTCTAACATTACATACCCATGTCAGCTTCTTTGCATCTTTGCCTAGGCCTCACTACATCTATAATTTGATTATAGTTTCACTGAGATAAGTATTAATGAAAAGATTTAGAGAAATCTAGGGCACGTGATTGAAGAAAATGTTTTAAGCCAGCAATTAAAGTTTGTTCAGCACATCTAACAAATCAACTTATTTTAGCTACAGTGAACATGCCTGTAGTTTTCACCCATTTAACCCTTCTTCACAAACTTGTTTATTTGCTAATCATGCAGAAGAAGAAACAGAATGTTTTTCAAGTGAATTCATTGTGAAGCCACAAAGCAGAAGTCCTTTGTTATGCATTGACTTTCATTATTTTTTTGAATGGGTAAGAAAAATGCCAAGCCGGAACACTACATGGCAAATGTACACACTTTGGAATTTCAATGCAGATTATTTTGAAATTGGAAGCCGTTGTTGCCTTTTCCCATTTCCTGATAATGAATAAAGTTCATTACCTTAATGAACTGGTAGTGAGCGCTTAGTCCTTTTCCTTTCAAATGCAAATAGGTGGGAATGTGTGCATTACTTTTCAGCTCAGTGCCAGATTAAATGCTGTTACTGCAGCTTTTCTGTATTGTGAAAACTATTCCCTACAATGTGTGGTGTAAGTAAAGGTTAACCAAACTATTGGGGTCTTGGTCAAAATGATAAACATACCTCAACATGGGGTAAAATTGACCAGAGTTACAAACAACAAGTATTCAACATTTTTGTACATAATATTTTAGAGAAATTAAAATGTGGCAAAATTGACCAGAGTTACAAACAACAAGTGTTCAACATTTTCTTTTACATGATATTTTTTTAGAAATATTTGAAGTGGCAAAATTGACCAGAGTTACATGTACAGTGTATGCGATGTGTATGATTATCTAACCACAAATCTGTTCTTCCCTCCCCATACCTGTAGGCCTACTACTCCAGCCTGCCCCCCTCCCTGGCACAGTTTGTCCCAGATGACCCTGACACTGTGGTGTACACGGGCTACGGCATGCAGAGACAGGTGCAGTACTACAGCCTCACCCACAGACAGGTCAGGTTTGGTCCTTATAACAGATGGGTGTTCAATTCTAGACAAACTATAATTGTAGATCAACTACTAGCCTCCAGTTTAATTCTGGACTTCCAGTTTAATTCCGGACTAATTTCCATATCTCAGCAACCTTACATCGAGATGAGCTAATATTGTAATCTATAGGTAAAAATGATGTAAGAAATACGTGGCAGCCATTGAGGACCCCTTGGGAATTGACCCAAGCCTCTAGTTCCCAAAATTCTGGCTCCAGTTCCCAGAATTCTGGCTCCAGTTCCCAGAATTCTGGCTCCACTTCCCAGAATTCTGCAGAATTGGGTTAATCCCCAAGGGGTACTCGATGGCTGCTACGCATTTCTTACATCATTTTTTAGTTTACGATATTAGCCCATCTAGATGTAAGGTTGCTGAGATATGGGAATTAGTCCAGAATTAAACTGGAAGACCAGAATTAAAATGGAGGCTGTGTAAGTAAATGTCATGGAAGGATAACCTTTGGGAAGGATGTACACTTGTCTCAATCATAAAATTGCTTAACTGGTACCTTAAGATTTCAATGGTTCGGAAACCCAACTTCTCATTAATTTTTTTTATAACTAAATCCTGCTTTGAATTTCTACAAAGTAGTTCTTCAAACGATTCCATTTCTATCTTCAGGAAAATTATCCCAAATGAAGTTTCTTGGGAAGGTCCAAAATGCTGTTAGTAAAGTTTCAGGCTTGAACATCCCTGTGTTCTTACCATGGATACTGCCAATTAGTGCTGCATACCTAAACCAATTTTCAGGTTCAGGTCCGGACTCGAGTCCAGAGGTTTAGGTTCAGGTCCGGACTTGCAAGTCCGGACCTAAACCCATGGCATCATCAGATGTAAGCAAAGCAACTTGCCTACCTAAAGCCTTGGATTAATTTGAGCTGACTGCTGAACTACAAATGCAATGTATATAGACCTAATTACTAATATGGGTGTTTCATAATCATGAGTCAATGAATACTGTATTATTATACTCAGTAGTAAACACATATTATTGAGCTACTAGTATTATACAGTGTATAATTTAAGAAAAAAATCTTTTTCAGCTTTAATAGTACAATTTTTTTATAGCAACAAGCCAACAACAGCAAAGAAGTACTTAATTTCGCCCCAAGAGATAAAATAGCGGTGGAAACGCGGTGCTAGATTTAATTTGTTTCATTATCGGCTCTCTACCGATATGTAACCCTGCATTAGGCTGCAGTCTCACCAATGTCGCTAGGGGCGCTGCGTATTACTCGCGTGTTTTTGCGAGATCTAACGTGAGTTCGCGAGCATTAAGATGGCCGCTAATGTTTTCGTCCGTCCCGGTCGATCACTGCCGCTTGTTTCGGATGAATTTTTGCGTTTACTCTGCGCATTAAAGCAACTTGACTACGGACGAAACTTCTCAAGGAACATTTCTCAATGGAAAATGGGTAGTTGTTACCGCAGGCAGACCGGGGCGAGATCAAGCAGGCGGGACCGCGGCACTGTTTATTTCAGAAGCCGCTGGCCGTAAAGTTAACCCAGCCGCTGTAAATAAATTGCGCTCCGGGCAACCTGGCTTTCGGAATAAGTCTCGCACAGAAAAAATTACTTGCGCGGCGAGACTGCGAGACCGGGTATTTTAAACACTGGAATGTATGTTAGTGCTATTTTTTTAACAAGTCCAAAACCGGTTCTCAACGTTTCGGTTTTTTTGGACTTGAACCGAAACATTCGGTCCGGTCCTGAACCGGTCCAGCGAACCGGTACGCAGCACTACTGCCAATGCATCTGCTGGCTAATGATAATTTTTTGCTTACTTTCTTACAGCTTTGTGTCTCTTGCACCATTAGGTCTAACGAGTTTTAATGCCTCAGCAAGAGGGCTGTTTCCTTTGTTATCGTCTGAATAGCTGTTGCAGATTAAGATTTTTCTAGAGGATTTAAGGGTGGATTAAATAGCAAAGCTCCTCAGCCCAACTATGTGTCTGCCTCTGCTAGAGACCCAACAAAAGTGTGGTGTCAGCAGATTTTGGGAAACAGATACTAAGTTGTTGTTTTGTCATGAGAACACAGCAATAGTCTTCTGCAAGCCTTACAAGATTTGCTTATAAAGCTGTAAGCAAATCCTACTTAATTTCTTGAGCAAAAGTTTTTTGGAACCAAGCTATTTGTTTATGCATATTGGTATCCATTGAGTGAATAAAATACTTTAAAGCTATCAAATATGCTATTACAATATTGTGCAAAATGTAGACCCATTTAATATTGTGCCCACTTAGGAGTAGTATACAAAAGATGATAAAATTTTATCCCTTTTCCACATGCTGTTCGTTATTGCTTGATGCGGCTTCTATTTTCAGTATTGACAATATCCCCCTCCTCCCCATGAGAGGATATACATGTACATGTACATGAAACCGTTGCTTGTTTCACTGCCCTAGGCTACACAGTGAACAGCCTTAATAAGGCTGACGCTGTAGGGTTATTCCCAGTGGATCAAGTTACGCAGTTTCTATTCCTCTTAACCACGCTGTCTGGGTCCATTTCTGTCTGCGCTGAAATCACTTCAGTCACATGCAGTTTTATAGTCAAAATGAAATATAGAGTACGGGAATTAAGTTATTACAAGACACCAGTCTGCACCGCTTTGTAGTGAAGCCAATTTGTGGTAAGTATTAGACTATAACTTCAAATAGGAAGCATTCAGGGCCAATATTTACTCATTTTACATCTGTCGTGTGAAGTTTACAGTGTGGTTAACAGTCCAATGTTCTTGCACTCAAAGAGAGTCATAAAGTTATATCAATAGTCCTAAAAGGTCATGGAGTGCTTTTCATTTTTATGGTAAAGTCATAAAACTCATGATGTGGTAAAGATAGAAGGGTTGTCATTTTATGGATCCCGGTATCGGATGGCGGGCTGCCAATTGATTGGGGTTTGCTGCAAGAAAAGGCCAAGGAAAACCCCAAAATTGGCTGTGGAAGGTCAATGATAAGGGTTGTTGCAGGGAAATTGACAAGTACATGTATTAAGCATTTGTGATGCACCACAATCATATGACATATACCTGCTTGCAATGACAACCCAGCCAATCTGTTGTTGTTCACTTGTACAGGGTTCCTAACAAATGGTCTATAAAGGAGCTCAAGCGTAAATCAAAACGTCTGTAATGCACCAATTAGTACACTGGACTCAAAGGGGGGCAAAATAGCTGGTAGTACACATTTGGGGAGAGTTCATTTTCTTGAGAGTCACACCATGTTGCCAAGTACCTGTGATGTTGATTTTGTTTACCCCACATCATGTTATGTGTACTGTGCTAATCCATTGAGGAAGAAGTATAACAGTGTCGTTGTAAGAACATTGTGTTTTGTTAGCCTAATTAGCTACAGAATAGCATCATTTTGGCTTTTATGTATTATCGTGTAATTAACTACAAAAGGTGATTAACAGTTAGGATTATGTCTGGAGTAAAACATAGTAATTTAATTCATTAAGTCCAATCTGGGTGAAAATTACTCTACAATTAGTGACAATTAGTCTAGTAGAGTAGATTGATTTGTGCGAAGTTTTCCTGTCAGTCCAGCATATAGTGTACAATGTACATGTACAAGTATACACAGTGTTCAAAATACCCACTAGCACACTAGCAATTGCTACCTGATTTTCTTGTGCGCTAGTTGCTCCCTGACTCAGGTAGTGCGCCACGCAACCTGAAAATATATACTGCTGAACTCAAAGGTGCACACTGTGCTACCTGGTTCAAAAAAGTATTTCGAACACTGATACAGATCACATTTTCTCATGTTTGACAGACTATGGACCTCAGATGATACTGTGTTTTTACCAAGGACTGATATACGTATAAAGAAAGAGTACATTATTGCATGCAGTATGTTTTAACTACATTGTATAACCTTCTTGTAGGTTAACAAATGTGATGTGCAGTTCACTTTTCCCCAGTAAGCATAAACTGAAGTGACTGACAAACAGTCATAGTGACGGGTAGCTTGTTTTCTGAATCAACCACTGAATGTCAAGTTTTAGTACCACTGCCCTGAAGGACGACAATATTATGACATGCCCTGTAGTGCACTGTGAAGTTTAGATCAAACAGAGCAACAAATGATCAAACATATCCAAAACAAAATTACATCCTGCATTCCACAGTACCTATGTACAGTAAACTACTTCTTTTACACCAAGTCCTTGACATCTTAAAAGAGTGTATGCAGTGAAAAATTGGTAATATTCTGGTCTTTCCTCATATTAACTGTAACAATGTCTTACATTTTACAATGTAGAATTAGACCAGAATCAATCAACATACATGTACATGACAATAATGGGTGCAATATAATCTCACCTACTAAAAAAATACATGGATGCCTTGAGATAGCCTGGTTACCAAACGTATTTGTAGCTCCCGGGTCCTACATCCCCTCCGCAAAAAATACTTGTTGCGGAGGGGATGTAGGACCCGGGAGCTACAAATACGTTTGGTAACCAGGCTAGCCTTGAGAGCAATTGACAGTTGTCTGTTCTCAGTTCAATGAAGCAAAGTTTCTTTCTGCAGGTCTTGCGGACCAGTGCTCTCACCAACTGGGTCCAGACTATGGACGTATCAGCAAAGGGGAACCTGCTTGCATTTGGTGACAACGGTAAGTGTACACTGTACAGCATGCCAACTTGTTGTAAACCTAACTTCAAAACGTTGGCATTCATTTTTGAGACCTTAACATTCATAGCTTTGTGCCACCAATCAATATAGTCAAGACCGTTTGCTGAGAAAGGATGGTGTTTTTATGTTTTACCAATATGTTTTAGGAGGGTGACTTGTTACTTTGTATTCTAAATCCTTCTGACATAACCTTGGCTTAGTACAGGATCTGGTGTGCCCAAGGACTACGGTTCATCAATTATGTAACAACCAGCCTTCTTCTCATAATTCCATTGCCATGCTTTCATAACATCCAGCTTGTCTTTTTATTAATGACCTGTCATACGTTTTAAGTCACGGTTGTATAAGACTATGTTTGGGCTGCCACTGTAGATTACAGAAAATGGTAAGGTTTTTTTTTTTCAACGTATTTTATTATTCAAATGTCTAACACATGATGAAACAGTAGTAATTATCGTTTTCAATACATATTAAGTACGTCGGTCACGTACAAGATCTTAAAGAGCATTTTGAAAAATTGCTAAGGGTTGTATAAACATACTTTAGACTCTATTGACATAAACACTCTTTTGTACTTAACAAGTCACGCTTGCATAGCAGTTGAAGTAATGAGGTTTAGCTTCTGTTTGCAGTTTCATAGTGCCACAGAATTAAGTCATTACAGAATGAAGGAAATTGTGCCAACAGATGTTGGAATGTGTGGTATATCAGAAAAACATTGAAAACTGGCTTTCTGCACACTTTTCTATACACCATACGTGTTCAGTACATTGCATGATATATATGTATGCTGATAAGAGAAAACAAGGCTTACATGAGTGTGGTGGGTGGTAGTCAGTGAGGCTGGGTGAAACCAGATGTGCTCAGCAGCCTACACATTTAAGACAGAAATATTCTTCTTCAGCACAGCAGCCATGTTGGAAAAACTTAACTTTGTTTCTGTAAGCCATGCAATCACCAATTTCATTTGATAACCTTTCTTCTGCTAACCATTTTTCCAACTTTTATGCAGTTTAAAAAGCTAATATAAAAGCAGCAGCTGTCTTGTGCAATACCAAAATTCACTTTTCAACTCACAAAATAATAGTCTACAGAAGTTACATTATTCATCAAGTCTCTTCCTGGAAATACCAAATGGTCTGGGGACCATGTAAAAACTAATGTTTTTTTTTAGGAAAGATGTCATGTATCATTTCTATATCAATTTGGCTGCATGGCTAGCCGTAGCAGATTATTTATTTTAGTCCTTAGATTTTTGTATTTGATATTTTTAGCTGCATTGTCTGACAGGAAAATCTTCTCAGTAGATTTGCAAAGATGTGCAAAATGTATGATGTATCATCTTTTTTGTGTGTTACACACCAAGTCTTGATTCTCCAGGCAAAAGTCCTTGGTGACAGCCTTACTGCTGTGTAGATTACCCATTGGCAGATTGTTATCTCTGATTGTGTTCAATTTGATATAAAAAATGGCCTTTTAGGTTTATTGGAGTTCATCTCCAAGTGACCCTTTTTACAGTATTAGCCTTTTAGGGTCATTAGAGTTCATATCCAAGTGACCCTTTTTATGAAGTTATTCCAATATGCATTTTGCATGCCATATAATGCTGATCATAATTGGAACTTAAACAGTGTATCAGCATACTCATCTAGTACTAGGAGAGCCATTTTTAACCTTTCATTCGACACAGCACACTTTAAGACATGGGCAGTTGAAATTACAAATAAAAGAGGCTTCTCATTGGCTGAGAGGAACAGTGCAAGATTTTTCAAACTGATCTGACAACAGCATTCAGTACACCTCCCAAAACAAGTCGCCTTAAGCTGAGGAAAGACCACTTCTGTATTAGTAATGTCCTTGGTATTGGGGTAACACAAGGAGGTTAACTTTTTTGGGCTGTTGAAAAATCGTTTCTGAGCTGCAGAAGATGAAATGATACAAAATTGAAGAAAAATTCTAACCATCCTGAAAATATGTAGAGATTGAATAAACCTGCCGTCCACCCTCTCAATACTATAGAAACATCTCTGACTGAGTGCAAATTGGACTGGACTGCTTTTTCCACCAACCCCCAGACATAGTGCCTCTTTTCTTGCAGTTAATGTAAATTCCGTGCCATTTTTTTCTTGTTTACTTGTTTCTTTCTGGCCACTTCCTTCCTTCCTTCTTCAGGAAAACTGCTGCCCCCTCTTTGTTACCACCAGCACTTCCTGTACAACTTGACCTCCCCTTGTTTCCATGGTGACAAAGGAGATCATCCCCAGTCTTCTATCCCTCACAAGGAGGCTTTTGTTCTGCCCACATTTGACCCAAGAAGTTTGTCCTCACTTACATAATTTGCCTGCCTTTTCACTAATACCATCAGAGAAGGCGGCATTAGGAGAGCTCAGGAGATTTCAGACCTAACGTCCGGTAATTGTAGAAGGGTGGACATACAGGCTGTTTACACACTGTTAGGACGAAAGCTTTTATCTTTTTCCTTGACAGTAACCTGCCAAAGAGACATTGTGATTGCTTCATTAGCTCAGTTGGCAAGCCTCCAACTGCAAAGCACTCATTATTGATGGCATGCCTACACATAGCTGATGCAGAAATCTCAGACTGCCAACTTTAGACTATACATCACCAATTCTGATGTGTGATATTGATATTTGGAAGGTTCAAATGTCTGATATTGGCTCTACAGAACTAGGATTTAATGCTTAGACACTTAGTTTCAGCTTCCATCAACATTGACTTTGCACTTTCCTTACCCCCTCCCATATTTGCTCATGTCTGTTGTTGTTTCCTAGAACGGCTGGTGAAAGTGATGGATTTCCAAGAAGGAAGTTTCCAGGACTTTGTGGCCCACTGTGATGCAGTTCATCTTGTCAGGTTCACTCCCTCTGGAAAGCTTCTTTTCACTGTGGCTCACAATGAGATCATGGTGTGGGAGGTAGCATTATAGGTGGAACAGCCTGGGACACTTTCTATCAATCTTTTTGTGTAAAAAAGAAATTTGACAACTTTATCAACATTATTTACAGAAAATGTCTTTATATGATGACAAAACATATATATTTTTCAGCTAGTTCACACCTAGGTCAGCATTTGTAGGCACTGTTGTCGAAATGCTGATAATTCTAGTGCCTTTGGGGACCTTGGGGTATGGACAGCTATCCTACAGCCAACTTGGCTATAAACAAAACACAGTATCGCCACGTGGATGACAGATGCAGGCCGTTTTATTGTTATTGCACCACCAGTTGCCTTAGGCGCCATGCTGCCTACCTGTGATAATACTGTGCGATAAAACACAGCTGTCCCAGTCGCAGTAATCCACTTAATTGGGTAGTAATTCAAAATAAATTATTCGCTAATAAAAAGTCTTTTTTATAAGTTTGCACCTACAATGGGATTTGTGTTATCAACAATGGCAAGCTTCACTTCTCAACCCTGACCTTCATGGCAGACCATATTCATATTGCTGTTTTTGTTTTCTTATTTATTTCAATTACCCGCTGTTTGCTGATTTCTGTAGTAATTGAATGACTGCCATTTACTCAAAATTGTCGGCACTAATATATATTGATTATCGTCATCATCAGTCGGCTGCGGCATTATAAAAATGCTGCTAATGCAAATATATTGTCGCAGCACATCCCTTCTGCCAAAGATCTAGTAAATGCTGTACTGTCAGCAAGGAATGAGTTTCAGTTAGCAAAACTTGCCAAGTAACAGTTAATAGGGTTTATCTATTGTTAAAGTGTGATGTGTCATATCTTGTTAGGTCTTAAAGTCTTTGTAATTGTATCAATAACTCTGCCAATATTGCTATTGTAAGAGAATATGCCTGGCATGTCCTATCTTATTGTAATCTTTATTGAGTTGACGCCAGTGTCTTATTGCCAGTTTATCACAAATGTCATGGATTGGGACTTCAAAACACGTCATGAATGTTGTTTAAACTTTGTACGTTTATGTCCATATGTTTGAAATCAAAAACTCATTTATTTTTAAGAAACATGATGTTACAGTAGGATCCGCCCAGTGATGCAAACATTCCAAGGTTGTGCCTTATAGATGTAGCCAATATTGAGCTGTTTTACTGAGGAATTTTCTAATATACTTATTAAATCTTAAGACTGTATTGTCATTGATTTTAAAGTTCTTTCTAGCAATGTCATAAAGTCAAACCTACATTTCACATATTCAATGACTGGTGAAATTTACAGTGTATTTATGTTTACATTTCCACAGGTTTTGTCAACATGTACGCCTGATTGCCTGCCTTTTGTACATACTTTGTGAATAATTTACCAGCAACATCTTGTACTTGTAACATTTATAACCCTTAAGGCTCTCATTTACTCCACAAGAATGTAGATTTTATGGTAGAAACATATTTGAGTCTTGTGTGTCCTGCTTGTTAAAGTCACTGTTTATTGTAGCACTTTGTTTGAAGACAATGGGCATTGGTAGATAAAGGTGATGATTGACATGTAGTTTATTTTGTGTGAATGAACTCAAACACAAAAAAACAAATTATTCTTTATTGATCAGAACACTCTACTGTAAACTTTTACTTGAATAGTTGATTTCAAGCATATGATTGCAAATAAACGTTTCATTCCTTTACATCTCTGATGTGTATTCAGATTTATCTGGCTAGAACATGAACATGAATTTGCTGCAAAAGAATGTAGTTTTTATGGCAGAAACATATTTGTGTCTCGTGTGCCCTACTTGTTATATTAAATTCACTGTTTATTGTAGCACTTTGTTTGAAGACAGTGGTCGTTCGTAGATAGAGGTGATGATTGGCATGTAGTTTATTTTGTGTGAATGAACTGAAACACAAAACAACAAATTATTCTTTATTGACTAGAACACTCTACTGTAAACTTTTACTTTAAAATAAACTTTAAACTGTAAACTTTTACTCCCTGGACATTATGCCCTGTGAGTGGCTTTGTCCAGTACAGCATAGAAGCAGAAATTTCAAGCCTTTAATTTCAAATAAAGGTTTCATTCCTAAATTACATGCCTGACGTGTATTCAGATTTATCTGGCTAGAACATGAATACGAAGGCCAAACTAACATTGACTTGTATAGAAAGGAATGAAAGCATCAATTCATTTTTGCTATTCAACAATATTTGTTACATGTATTTTTCTTTCCTGTCAACTTTCTTGTGCAAATATTTCATATGATCTTGCATCCAAACTTTTTCACACACTGTGTGATTCTTCCTTTTCAGTCCCAAATATGTTAGAGTGACAAGTTTTTAATATGCTACATTGTTTATTATAGTACTGGTAGGGTACACCCTTAGTGACTCAGACTTTGTTAAGTGGGAGGGAATTATTGACTTAGGTAAGCTGGTAACCTGGTTATACCGTCTTCTCACCTGTGGAATTTAAAACCCTCCATCTATCAAAGGTTAAGTAGACAGGGGCAAAAGGGAGGGAATCTTGATGTAAATGGTATAAGAATGGCCAAGAATGACCTGCGTAACAGAGAGCATTCTTATCTCGGAACTGCTATAGCTCATTTTCTGATTCTAAACTGAGACTCTGCAATGTACATTGTAATGCAAGTACATTATGTTTAACTTTAAGGAGGAGCTTTAGCAGACATCCTCCCTGGTGGCACCTCCACCCACGCATATTTACTATCAGCCACATTAAAAGGTCAACGAAAGGTCAACTTCTGAGCTTCAAGGTCATGACTAATTTTCCGTTAGTACAGGGGATATTTGCTGATTACATCCTTTGGAGCACTTAACAGCTTGATGAGAGTTGGCGAATCCTAACAGTAACATGTTTCCACTTGAATGACGGCATTGAAGATTGAACTACAAACATTTAACCCTTACCGTAATAATGTGATGCTCCCAAAATGCTCAATCTTGTTTAAATACCTATTTTGTATATGTAGATTTTGTATATGTAGATTATATCTCTAGGGAGTGATATAATTAAGTTGACGATCATTATCATCATCCGTTAGCTGCGTTTAGTCCACAGCAGCCAGTGCAGCAATGGTGTGGGGCTCAGGTTTTTCTCCAGTTGACAATACATGTAACATATATATGCTAAAAGGTACCATTTGCTTGTCTTCAACAAGATGCAAATTGTGATTTTACAAGCATTTTAGTCCAAAGGTTTGTAATTAGGACCAATGGGGGCGGGATGTTACACTTACTGAAGCTGGTTAATTGTGAATGACCTTCCCTTGGCTGTCAATGACCTTGGCTGCTTTATGTCTGTTCCCATCATTCCATACCCATCATGCCTCACCACCCCCATCGCAGACTCCATCAACCTTTCCATATTTGACGGTGGTGGGTGGAGGGAGAAAATTCCTGTCTTATGTCTCAGACATGCTGCGCTCAACCTCTTTGGCTTTTAGAGACTATTTATAACTGACAAATGCCAGAGCTTGATTTTGAAGACTTAAACATTGTCCCTATTATGGTAAGCATTTGTGTATTGTCTTGCTGTCCAATATCTGGAACTATACACCTAAGCGTAGCTGCTCTAAGATTGTAGTTGACTGTTAACGTTGTAGCATTCAAGCAGCAGAGTATGAGGGCTAAAATACAGGTACAATGCTTATCAATGGAAGAGAAGCAAAGCATTAATTGTATAGACTGCTATCTTTATTTCAGCAGCATTCATGCCCTGTTACCATTTTGTGAATTTTTCTTCTTTTTTGTTTGCGCTAAAGTATGATGTAATCTTGCGCTGTGAAAGTTCAGTTGAAGTTCTCTTAAACAGCTTTAACCTATGTTACTTGGTTGGGATGTTTTCTATCATCATCTGAGACAGACTGTAGCATCCATTAACAAACCGCAGATGCCCGTTTCCAAGACGCCGGGCTTACACAAAGAGTTCCCTGACATTTGAGAGGAAGGCCCTAACGATGTATGGGACTCCGGGTCCAAGGCTAAGGCCACCGTTTTATTTCCCGCCTTCTGGGGCCACTCAAAAGGTCCAGCCTCCAGACGTTTCCGCGCGACTGTGAAACGTCATGGTGATACCGACCAATCACCGCGTGAGATACGGGGTCAAATTTCTTCCATAGCAGCAGAGCGTGGCGGATGCCAAATAGCGATCGATAGTAATAACATCAAACAAGCAGTTTACATGGATAGTCTTACCACAAGCTGGGTTATATGTTTAATTATGAGGTAATATTCTAACACGATATCATGTGTGACAGGATGCGTTTGAGCCTTCGGTTGGAAAGAAGTCATGGCTGCTTTCTTCGCGTTTAGCTGTGAGTCTCATAATGTGACAACAGATGCGGATCCATATGGGGGCCATATGAGAAACACTCCCTGCTTATTTACCCCAGCTGTGGTAAACAGGTGTCCTGCTGAAAGACACTTGTCGTCAAACCTTACAAGGCATCGAGAAAGGGCCTGTAGGAATCCGAGGCTCACACGCCAAGCCGTGGAAGTGTTCGTCTGAGATCCTGGAGTTCCCCATATAGACCGGACAGGTCAGCAGGCCCAGCCCAGTTCCGTGCGCAGAGGGTGTGCGCAGTGCGGCTCACCTGATCCGTAGGTACACCTGAAATCCACACTGGGCCGGGTCGTGTCTTTTATGCAAATCCATTGTTTGTGACGGGCATGCGTCACATATTTGCGTGGAGTGTCAATACAGAACACCGTCGCCATATTCCTGTAGCAGGGGCTGGTTGTTAGTCCGCTGCCGCCAAGAAGTTTTTTTCCTTTTCTGTTCTTGACGGACTGTTTTTTGGTCGCACGATGAGCTCGCCTTTAAGCCCGCCGCGTGTCTGCGTGCTGAGCAAGGCCGGAGGCAGGGAATACGGCTTCCACCTGCACGGAGAGAAGGGCAAGCATGGGCAGTACGTCAAGAGTGTAGACGCGGGCAGCCCTGCCGAACAGAGCGGGCTCAGACCCGACGACCGGGTCATCGAAGTCAACGGTATCAACATCGAACGGGAGACACACCAGCAGGTGGTTGACGCTTCCTTACTTCAGATAAACCTGTCGTTAACTCATCAGTCGTTTCCTTGACTTTCACGACGTGTTAGTGCCCAACTGTGGGGCCTGTTCTGTAGAGTAACCCAAAAAGTTGACACGTAATGGCGTACGTGGTTGGTACTGGGTAACATAAACATTACAAGTATGTAAGCATAAAAGGGGTGGCTTTTGGGACCCCAACACTCACGCTATTGCTTCACATTCCTAGGTGGTGATTCGGATCAAGGAAAACCCGATGGAAGTGAGGTTACTGGTGGTCGATCAGGAGACGGACAACTACTACAAGAAGCAGGGAGTAACAGTGAAAGAGTCCATGGCTGCTGTGACCACGCCCGTTGCTGCTGATCAAACACCTGAGCCACCTGTAGAAAACGGCGTGGATCATCCCGAACCCGCGCCGGAGCCAGCCCCGGTGGTGTCCCAGGCCCAGCCCGAGGAGCCTCCCGCCCAGAGGGTAGCGGTGCCCCCCCACCTCGCCCCGCGCCTTTGCCACATTGCGAAGGGTGATTCAGGGTACGGCTTCAATCTCCATGGAGAGAAGGGACACAGGGGCCAGTTCATTCGCGCCATTGACGCCGGATCTCCCGCCGAGGTGGCCGGACTTAAGGTTCAAGACAGGCTCGTTGAGGTTAGCAATCGCTCTTTTCCTGTTACAACTTTTCCCCTTGGGTACAAATTAACAAAATAGAGAGAGGAACTCTTTTCCAGTTATGAAGAGGAAATGAAATACTGAAGCTGTATACGTAACACAATATGTCGCCACAGGCGTGTCGAGGACCAGCTGTAGTGTTTTCCGGTGACTCGCTGTTTTCTTTTCTCCGACAATAGCCTTGAAAACACACATGTTACAATATCCGCTCATGAGTCAAGAAAATATAATCACACAATATCAAGTTTTGGATTGTTAGGGACAACTTTACCTTGGCCCCACCCTACCCCCTCCCCTTGGCCACCCAAGCGTTTACAGGTGTCTTCCCAGGATACTGCCTGTGGACCGTATTGTATCAGATTACTGCAAGTATGTAAATGGTGTCAGGACACAAGTGTGTTGGGTGTAGTTAGGATTAGACTTAAAAGCAGAGGTGCCACTGTATGTTTTAAGTGGAAATGTACATTGGGGGTGGTGTTTTTGCATTGTGTGCGTCTGTACATTACTCGAATTACTAACATACCGAACCACTGACAAAAGCTTCTTTCTCACAGGTCAACGGCGAGAACATTGAAGCACTCAAGCACGCCGAGGTCGTGGGCAAAATTAAGGAGGGAGGAAACGAAACAACATTGCTTGTCGTCGACAAGGAAAGCGATGCCTTCTTTCAGGAGAAGGGAATCCCCATCACAACGGAATACGTTGGCGGCACACCAGGAGTGAACGGCGATCCTCATCCTGTGGTGGAGACCCCTCCCCCCACCCCGCCTGCTGTAGAGGAGCCAGTGTCAGTCACCGAGGTGTCTTCTGCTCCTCCCGTCAACTCCCCAGTCTCCAGCCCCGACACGTCATCTCCAGAACTCCCACCTCCCCCAACCCCAGAAGAAACCCCCGCCCCCACCGTCGAGATCCCGCCCCCTCCCGCGGAGGAACCTGAACCGACCCCCGAGCCCGTCGCCAACTCCACCCCCGAGCCCCAGTCCGCCCCCTCTCCCGCCAGCTCGCCCAGCGAAGACAGTGGTGTAGGAGACTTCACCATTGACCTGGCCACGGCGCGCCAGAAAGTCTTGAGCAAGAAAAAGGCCCGGCCGTCCCAAATGAATTGGCAAAACAAGCACGAAATCTTCAATAACATGTAAAGCAGGGAAAATGGCCTAGGGGAATGGAGGACCTGCAAGTCAAGGACAGTCTTTTGGGATACAAAATGGACGACATCGTCGTACACAGAGGTTGGTAGTACCTATGTCAACAGCATGGTCTAGGTGTCCCAAGACAAGATCGGACATGAGCAATAGCGCAGGGCCCTCCACTGTAATGTACAAATTATCCTTTTCATTTGTGTTAACAGAGAATCTATCCATAGTGTTGACATCACCGCCTCGATTAACGTTTTCGCCTCGAGCCTTCCAATCCCATTTATTTGCGCTAATAGCAAGCATATTGATTCCGATCTCGATAGGCCTTCAGATGATTAATACGTTAAAGCTTGTCCGCTTCCCATGATGAATAGCATTTGTGCCTGCACATTGTGATATACATACTCTATATACATATGTATCTATATATATGGTAGATGAAAACTTGTATCATATAGAGTACGATAATTTTCATTCAATGAAACAAAGGACAATCTTTGGGCTTGGGGAGATTGTAAATAATTCTTAGCTCGTGATTCTAGGAGGGATCGGAGAAGAACTGTTAACTTCAGGTTTCCCGTGATTGCTAGTCGTAATTTGTAATCTGAATCGTGGGATTTTGATAATAAGGGAAGTGCGGGGGCAGATATAGTCATGCAGCCGGACCAACCAGAAATTATCAATATGTTGGTAGCCTTCTCAGAAATAAGGTAATATTAGACTAAATTTTGTGTAGCAAAGTTCTACTTACTTTCCTTATAGCGGATGGTCTAACTGTTTCTAGACTAGAGTTACATTTTCGTGGTCTTGCGGGTGTATCATCGGCTAACCGAAGACGTTATATAATTAGTGAAATAGCCGGGTGGCGTGAACATGTATGTAGGCACCAGTATGTACCGGTTTAGTTACTTACGTAACTTGTCCTCCGGTGTATGTTACATGGGTCACGTTTTCTCCCGCATCCAGGCCCAACCCGATAAGCAAACATGTCCTCCTATCTGATGAAATGCTGTGTGTCGAGAGTATAAGACGTATTGATAGGCGCAGTTCCCTCAGGAATGCTACAGTACTGGCAACGCGACATAACCAGTTTGAGAAAGGTCCGACTTAAAACGTTAAAGAAACGTCGGTTTGGGACAAAAAAAATGGTAATGGTGATGCTAGAAAAGTGCTCGTAGAGGTACCAATATTTTTGAGAGATTCACAATTATATATTTTTCTAACCCTGTGGAATGGAAGCCAGGCCTGTACTGTAACGTTCGATACTGAAATATTGACTCATACAGAGATGAAGCAATTTCGCTGTGTAGCTGTAAAATCGCAGACGTCCGGAGATAGGCTCTGTCAGCTATACATCACCATACTGTAACTGTCATTACTTTCTTTGTCTTATTTACGATGTTTGATGTAGATTGATAAGTTGTGATAAGTTGAAATTCAATACATTACCGTTCTGAAACTTTCCTAGTATGTTTCTTTCTAGACAGTCATTATAACGTTAAAAACATGTTGTTACGTTAATGAGAGCGAACATAACGTGCAGAGATAATTTGCTGTTGTACAGTAAGTGACGGTAAGGTAGGACTTTGCCCTGTCCACCCAGCCATGTAACACCTGTTTACTAAGTGGGCAAAGGTAGGCCCCTCCCAGTTGGTCAACACGTATTCAAAGGACAAGCCGCACTCTGTACCTCTTCTATTGTTTCTTCATAACATTGTATAGATAGCGTGTGAGAATTTCGCCCTCGTCACTGATTTTATATCCCAGTTTATGGGTTCAAATGGAAGGTACTTAGGAGTGATTTGGGTTCCATGAATGACGAATTAAAGTGCATTATGATTTGCATACAGTGGCTTGACCCTTTTTAGTCCCAGCTCGAATCGGTTGATCGCGCAGTGACACTGTATTGTTACAGGTGGAGTTTGTCATGCAGACTTAACGGGTGGGGTGAGACCGCTGTTACATGCACGGGCAGGCCACTTTTCTTTACACTCAGCATGACTCAGTACTCAGTAACAACGTCCACAACTCACTCTTACTGGGCCTACCGCCTTCAATACACGTCACTTGAAGACGGAGTGGTGCAAACATGACCACAGAAAACATGGCGCCACGTACTTTTCACTGAGAAGAGGGGTGTTGCTTTTACAGCATTATCGATCCTATAAGGTGTTTTCTTTTTTCTAAAATGCGCACCATCATATGTTTGTCAACCTACTTTGCATTACTTCATCCCATGCAATCATAATATTTACCCTCAACTATTGACTTATGTGCGAAGGATGCAACAGCGGAAACCTTGAACCAAATGCGACGTACACTAGTCTACAAATACAGGTGTATTTGCGTGTGATATGTAAACATGTGACAAATTCGTAAGGAATTTATCCTAATAATGATCAGCTGTCTCTCACGTTCTACCCCTCCAGCAAGTCAACGTCAGGATTCCACTTAAGGCTGCTGTGTAAAGGTTTGCGCAATAAATTCAGATGTCGCCATGTAAACAGGTACTGTCTAGACTATACATGAGGCGTAGAATGATTAATTGCCTCTCAAACTTGGTGCTTTATATTTCTCCTCGCGTGCAAAACAATTTCATTCGCAAGTCAGCATCCTCAAAACTTTCACCATGAAGATTTTTGTTCTAATGCATTTCCACACTTGGAATGAAAACTCGACGATGAACCGACACAGCAACTCGATATTATGTAAGATTTCCTACTTAATTTGCTCCAGGGCAATGTAAAGGACGTGGTTTACTAAACAACAGCGCTCTGCTATGTCCACTGACCCTGTCCAAGTCTGCACGGGCTTGAATAAGATTTCCCACGCTTACCTTCCTTTGCTCCCATAACCTATAGCCCGACGTTCCCAGCGAAGTCTTTCATTCTTAGACAAAAGATTTGTATATTTGGCCAAGTTATAAAGGAGAATAGTGGAATGGAAGGTATTACTGTCGATTCTATCTCAAACACATTATTCAAATGTATCCTTAATCGACTATAATGATTTCATATATGGTCCTGGTAGACATTCGACATATGATAAATTTCCCTACGATGCTAGGCGTCAACCAGTCTTATATACAGCGTCGTGGTGAAAGGGGGTCTTGTTCCTTTCAAGACTCGCTCTCACAAGAGATTTGTGTCTATGTTGACGCCCCACCAACCCTCGGTATAAACCTTTTTGAAAGAAGAGGTATCTGCAGCTTAAACTCTGGGAAGACTCTCGCACGGAAGGAGAGCGTTGTTTATTAGCTGCTCACGTGAAAGGTAATACTGATGCGGATGCGTTAATTCCAAGTGATGGGCACCCCACTGTGTTTAAATATCTTCTCACGAATGTCACAACAAAGACAGACATAGGGGTCCCTGTGTCGAGAATATAATGTGCTATAATAACATCACGCAATCGCGATTACCTGGATTTCAATAAAAGCTTAAGGAAACTATTTTGTAACGACATGTATAATATATGTTTAAATAGCGCTATACAGAGACCCTGCTGCTACAAAATGAGTCACAAGTCATCCACGGATGGTTTGTTTTCAAATAGGGATGAGGGCAAATCTGACCTCTCCTACCGGACCTCATACATGTTAATGTTCGCTCCCATTTGTCTGTCTCCTGTTAAGGCGTTATTTCTCCGGAAAACCCTTCGCTTACTGGAGGCAATCTGTCGTGAATGGCTTTTATCGGATTTTGATAAGTCTGTACATTCTAACAATAGCCAAGCCTATCATCTCCACAGGGACACGGCAGACATTGTGCACCGTTTATGATTTATTTTCAGCAGAACTTAAAGCACATTGAAGCTGCGCCATAAATTGATTATATAGATCACGCGACGATATAGCAGAACGGCAGGATATAGCAGAACGCCAACCCAAGCGAAACGACGCCTTATAAACCAACTTATGAACATTTATACGGGCGGGGGGGGGGGGGGGGGGGTAGCGTCAATTCCGCTATACCGTTATCCATTATCAGTAATTGAACAGGGCGGCCCCATCATGTGACGTGCATGAACGCATGGCAGAACCCATAACAATAAAAGGTTTCACCACCAGCACAATTTGTTGCAGTGTGAAGATGGCTACATTTAGTCATTATGCATCAATCAATGTACGCACACCGGGGTGGTGGCGATGCTTATTCTGTGTGACGTCCTTGAACCCTTTCATGGCGAGATTGAGTGGTGCCCTGTCCAGCGGACACGCCTAGAATACACCCAGGATTGAATCCTTTGTCATTCTTTCCACGTGGCTCTTGATATCAATATTTCTTATCTAATTATTCTTTTTTGGCTTAAGTAAATTTTGACAGGTACAGAGATTTCTCATAAAATGGCTACAATATCACCGTATAGTCGTGGAAGCACATAAAATAGGAAATGTGTTAACAGCGTTACATTCCTGTGATTCCTGTGGATCCGAAAAGGAAACAGTGCCTGTCCAAACACGGAGGGTTTTACGTCCAAACATATTGAGTGCTTTACAAGTTTGTCAGTGATCGACGCTGCTTAATTTGATAGCACTTCGCCAGAATGGGAAAATACATTACAACGTGACATCGTCATTTCGACACTATAATGCCAGAGGCTTTTTGCAAGCCGAGCCTGAAAACTTTTATGTTCGGTCTTGACACATTGCAATTATTTCCTCAATTGTGCGCTGACAGACCCGTGTATCGTTACCCTCCTTGCATGGCGATGAATCTCTCCCAAACTGCTGTAATATCTACGTACAGAGTTTAATACCCGTGACACTTTTGCGACAAAGCATATCAAAACACATGATTCGTTCGGTTGGCAACATTACGAATCTAATTGGTCGTAAAACACGAAGGCACACATTTACTCTAGCCTGTTATTTTTTAATACCTGTCGTTTTTCATTTTGATTGGAAGACAATACAGAAGTTGTTTTGCAGTCAGGGTATTTATGACCCGACCGTTAAATGGCTGCTTATATGCAGTAAACCCTGCTAACCTCGGCATAAACACTTTAGCAGGCGCTGAAAAATAAATAGCCTTGATATACTTCTTGTAAAATTGGTACGGGCGTTATCAACAACTTGTCTATGTACATTAAACAGGCCTCTCCAGTGTGCTGAAGTGGCGGGGGCGATATCACGCCTACTAGCCACCTATCTCTCCGCCATGTGCCAGGGGCGAGAGCTCGCCCTACTTCCAATATAGAAGTGGTTTTTGACAGCATCGCTTCGCCGCCTCTTGTACTGGCCTGAGTGGGTGCGGAGGCACGTTTCTGCCCAGCCGCTGAGATAATTACCACCCAGCCACGCGCCACTTAACCAAACTTCTTCGCCTGTTGGTTAGAATCATCTCAATACACTACATCTCAAGATGGAATTTGGAGATTCCCTTGGAGAGCGCTCGCTCCCAGCGCTTTTTGTGAAGTGGCTTTTCACGGCACCGCTTTGCGACCTCTTGCTCGAAAGTGGAGTGGGTGCGAAGATACGTTTTTGCCAGGTCACTGAAATAATTACCTTGAAGTTCACTGCAGCCACGCGTCAGATAACGAGACTTCTTTGCCGTGAATGATAAGTGTCTTCATATACCACATGACTAGATGTGGTCCGTTTGAAGAACGTCCGTTGGTAGTGGCTCATGCATGGCTGCTAATAACCGCTGTTAGACACACTTGTGCACTTCTTGTGATGACGTCACGCACACCTGTCGCAGGTGTGGTCACCTGTTGTGAGCTCACCTAACGGTATTGATTCTTGTTGTTGCTCCTCAGGAAAACCGCTTTGTGGTAAGTTTAAGAGAAAGTTCTTGTCTTACTTTCTAGGCTGATGGCTGATGAGCAAAACACGCGTGTACATCAATGGTCACGCGTCTAGCTACCAAACGCACGGGAAAGGGAATGGATAGGGAAGTTAACCTCGTGTCCATACATATAAGTTCTGACAAATGTCCTGCAAAGTTAGGATCTGTCCGTGCATGTGACTACATTACAGCTAATAATGACTAAACACAAAAGTCTCGTCTGGCGTCCTGCAAATTTGCAGCCTTTTCTTCGTCAACACGCTAAGGCCGAAGACATAAGAAGTTACTGCGTCGTATTTGACTGAGCCACATCATGTCCATACTCAGACGAGTCATGACGTCTCATCTCTTGTCCTTATCATCAAGCGACAGGCTCCAGTCACACACTCTGGGACCATGCCAACCTTCTATAAAGACGATTTAAGATTTAACCTGAGCCAAGACCTGATTTTATCTCCAAAGACAGATACGGTGGCTTTAGCTCTAGTCGTAAGTTGTGGACATTTGCGATAATTCGCCACGATGTTGTCTTGGACACCGCAATCGCGTAGCACTGAAAATGGTCCACTTCAAACGGCTCGCCTGTAGTTGTCCCGACGTGCACTTTGCCCCACCATTAAAGCCTCCCGCACACGATTAACTAGTAATGCCACGGGTTTCTAACCGAGCTATCCGTCAACCTGTCTTGTTATCGCCAACCACCGGCCATGTGATACGTTTTAGAGCCTCGGGCAATGTAGCAAAATTGATAAAGGGGGGGGGGGGGAAACATCGAGATCAACCGCGTAAGACTCTACCCCGCATCTGTATACATACCGGATAGAAACACAACCGCTTTTGGAAACCCGCAAATGAAGACCCAGATCAACACGGGCAAGTTTCAGTAGCTTTTAGACAAGGCAAGATCTAAGAGAAACGTAGAAGGAGCCCCTGATGTCAGCTTAAGACCTAGCCAAAATACAAGCTTTAGCTGGCTCAGTTCCGGGTAAAAGGGAGACAACAGAGCGGCCTTGTCGCATTTAAGGGCAGTCGGGCCTAAGGCCATACCATTGTTGAAAGTGAAGGAGGGGAGATCGGTAAAACTGGCGGCCTTCTCTGTTCTTCCACAGACATAATATAGCCCGAAAATCCAATCGATATGTTGCTATATTTATCATACGAATGGTAGAATAGGAGAATCAATTAAGGATAAAGTAACGATAATACTTCCATTGCACCGTCCCAATAGCCTTAAGAATGGAGTGTCCCTGTAGACTCCCTACTCTATACAAACACCGGTGAGACCTGTACATGACCCGGCCTATGACAGATAAGTTAGTAGGCCGCGGGGCGGACACCAGTTGGCGGGCACTGGGGCGCGACACACCGGGAACACTTGTCCATCGCTATCATCCCTCCGGGGGCTCTTTATTGATCGAAGGTCTACATAGGGTAATACAATTCTATTACCTAGCAGAACTCTTTGACACATACACACACTTTGAAAGCAAACACTGACATGTTGATGAACAACATCCTTGGTTTTTCAGGATTAATGGATTAATAATCAGAATCAAAATTATAATGAAAATAGATAGAAGGGCAAAAGATTAGGGGGAGCCGAAAAATTGAGTAATGGTAAAAATTGAGTTGACATAACATTTTTAGGTAACGGACCAAAGTTGTCAGTTGATTTTTCAGCTAATTTTCCTTCTTTTGATGTTTTTTTTACAAGATTGCCTAGACGCAAACTCTATACATTGACCTAGCCTCCACCACGCCTTCCTCCTGGGGTACGGATCGTAGAATTCGGCAAAAAGGGCCAAGTAAAGTGTGCATGCAAATGAACTCTCCTGGCCAAGGGCTAACCTCCCCTGGCCGTTTACTATTCCTATTTGGCTAAGTTGTACTGTTTTTGAACCCGCGTTGTCAGTCGAGACTGACATTGACCCCCTGTCTCAGGCACATAGGGTGGAATCCTGGAGTACATGCGCGGAACTGAGCCCGATAAATAAACCATTACCTTAGATTTGGCAGCAGGCCCCTGCTGTGTACGCCTGTCTGCCCACACGCTCGCGGGACCGACCCCTTTATTCACCCACAAACCCGGGAGTAATAAAAACTCCCCATCAAGTATGCAGAACAAGTCGTGAAGTTCGCAGGAATCACCTTCAGGAGCCCAGCGTTCCGAAAGTTACAACCAGGTTATCGTAACAATAGCACGCTTCATTTCTTTTGTAGCAGGCATGTTTTCTTGCATCGATGTATCATAAATTCCTTTGATACACGATACGGTAAATAAAATACGAGACTTAATTTAGAACGGTGTTAAAACATAATGTTCAATTGACAAATATGTAAAAACATTGTTATACTTCACGCTTAATGTGTGTTGAAATATCTTAGGGATTAGAGGGTGCATATTTTATTACCAGTAATAGTCGGTAATAAAGAAGAGTTAATTTGTCTTGCAATTGGTTTTTCGAGTGTAACATTTAATCACGGCGTATGGGGTAGAGAGTGGAATATCTGATTCCACGGGTAAATCTAATTTCGACGACTACGGTGACGTATAAATCTCCAAGCAGATGTAAGAAGGGAAGATATATGTACCGTATTTAAGTTTCTATCGGGAAGAAGACAGACAAAAGACAAAACAAATGCATGGAACCTTTCACCCAACATCTGCTTGGCCATGTTAAGCCCACAGGTTCGTTGCTAGTGTTTAATTTGTGTGGGAAGGTATGTCACCCCTAGTGTCGGCATACAATAGGACGTGACAGGTAGCTGCAATGCAGGTATGTCGTCCATTGTTGTCTGTCATACTATCGCTCCTAGACATAAAGGGAGACGACTGATCGATTTTTCCAGGGGGGGGGGGGGTTACATAGCCATACAGTAGTCTCTGAAAAAAATAATCTCTGATATTATAAAGAAAGTGAGTTGAGAGGTTATTCCTAGAACCTGACATCAACAAATGCAAATAATTAGTCCATAGTATGATTTCTATATTCTTTATAACTTGTTCTTCAACAACTTGTAGACACGACATGCTTGGTTGGGATTGTGTTATTTTTTCGGTTTATCTGCTGACAGATCTGAAGCTAATATCTGAAAATTGGGCTCCGAGCCAATCCTATGTCCCCGGTTTCACACTCCAAAGCACAAGTGTACCTCCAGGAAACGGTTTGCGTGCAATAATGTGCGATAGATGAATGTGTGACAAAGCTGGTGTTTACACTTTCCACAGTACAGTATGTTAACCCTGCATGGTAGAGAAACATGACTTTCAACTACCTGGAGACGTGACGTTGGTCGGTGAGTAGTATGGTAGGTAGCGACAGTGGATTGTTGTTCAGGAGTCCCAGGAAGCCCACGTCAACAAGGTGTGTTTGCTACCATTATACCATTGTACTTTGATATTGATATTCATGTATGACCCATGCATCTTTTCATAACTTCGGATTCATAACTATACTTAAGCTTCGGATAACATTGATGTTTGCATACTGAAGGATTTCTGCGTTTTTTTCCTTCCGTAATCTCAATGGCGTACGGCGTACAGCTACGGGACCGAGTGAGTGAGTGAGTGTGAACCTCGATGATTTTGCAACACTTCTCCATGCATGCAATTTGTCAAATCTTGGTATTGATGCATATTCTATAATTAATACATTCATATCCATGCCAACGCCCCCCCCCCCCCACACACACACACCAGGTACAGGCCCCTCCACTACTCGATACATGATGTTATCACGGTGTTCTATGGTGATCGGACTGAGAAGTGCCCGGCATGTTTAGCTGTGTTGACACTGGCACAATTAGCGACCTGTCAGCAAACACCCCATCACTGGCGACCACGTGAGAAGTTGGTAGCAGCGGCAGAAGGGAAGCAGATAAGATAGAGTTGATGAAAGCTAACCTGGGATGTAGTGCTGGACGTGGCCGAGAGAATATTTCTGAAAGAAGATAACATGGAAGAACTGTGTGAGATACAGGACATGCATTGGATAGCACACCCTCAAAATTTTCAGTGATAAGTTTGGGTGAGATGAGTGACGTTGTTTCATGTCTCAAGAGATTTTTTTGCCTAGCCCAGAGCTCAGAACAACACACAAGTTTATTTTTTTATTTTTTTATTTATTAATCTTAAGACGGCTGGGGGACCCCATTCAGCCTACAATGGCTGTTTTCCAAGGGGGCCCAGCTTGTTACAGGACAATGTTACATACAGTAAAACAAAGGACAACAATGCAGTAAACATAAAAACATATAGGTCCAAAGCGTAGTACACAAAATCATAATCCAAAACTCATCGTCCTAACCGGTTGCCATCTTCCACTCCGAATCCGCTTTAATAGTTTAAGCGCCGGCCCTCCCTTAGTTCCAATGTCCCCTGGTTGCTTGGCTGCAGTGATTTACAGTGTCCACTTTCTGCACGGAACAAGACAATAGTAACCTTGGACTGCCGCCAAATTGGCCCGGCAGTCCCAACTGACCGCAGTAAAGACTCCTGTCGTAAAATACCATTTCCCCAATAAAGCTTTTCGCCTTCCGTGACATTGTCGTAAAAACGCAAGGTCTGACGGAAGAGGACACTTGTTGGATACACTCGCTGTGGGGTGTGTAAAATTAGTTGGCTGTATCTTACATGTGTAGTTCTGATTTGCTAACTGATTGGTATGTCTATTCTCCAGTGTATGCAACCTGGCTACTTTTAAGGTGATATAAGCCTGTCCAAGAAAGGTATTTTCCAGTACGTTGGCCAGAGGAAATTTGCAAACTTTGAGTTGTCTTTTTTATGTATCCCCTGTAGCAAAGATTGAATATATCAAATAGCAATGTAGGCTGTGTTTTGACAGTATCTTCACTTTGGGATTAAAACATTTGTAAGGACCATGAATTTTTGGTTATTACATGAGAGCCGAATAACCACTCCGTGACCCAACATGAGTGCAAAATACTGAGCTTAGATACAACACGTAACTTGTAATAAACACTCCCTGGGATAGGTGGTTGTTACTTCTCAAGTTTGCAACCTTATATTCCAGCACAGCTCGCTTCAGATGAAACTGAGCGAAGCACATCATTCCGTAAGCCCGTGATGACATACCTGTTCCACCTTACACGTTTCATCTCCAATTCACCGTGTAACGTGACAAAATGGCATCCATTCCATTTCGCATGCCAGCTTGGGAGGAGGAAACCGTCTCAATTGTACGTTTCTACCACCATAGCGCTTGAATACAAGAGAAGCTGGTGTATAATGCAGGCTATTCGGCCGCTAGTTCAGCCTCCTATAGGTGACGTGCCGCCAGACAATACTACACAGCTTCGTCACCATAAAAGCCACATTTCAGAGATGCCAGAAGGACACAGACACAATCGGCAAGTATGTAGAGAATCAACAGTTTTGTATGGAGTAAAGTAATCTGTCGGTAACAGGGAAAGTGGGGTGTATGACTCCGGATGACAAAATATCTCTTTTGTTAATTTCAACGTTATTCTAGATTCCATCAAATATCTTTTTGACACTTTTGCAGTGAATGGAACGAATATAATCGCGATGACGGTTTAACTATATTTGGATACGATGCTGCAACAATGGCGTTTTATGATAAAAGTGTGACCTAATGTAAACTGTAAATATTTTCTCCAATACGCTGATGTTTGCAGTCCCCCCCGAATATGTGTTAAAAATAGTGCTGGACATGTATATCAAAGGAAGATAAAGTGATTAACCAATCATGTGTACGGTGAACCGTAACTTCAAAGCATTTATCGATTTAGGCTCGTCCCCTGGCAGACGTTTGTAGCTTCCCTCCATTTTCAGTTTAAGTTGCCTAACGTGGCCGTTTTCCAGTCTACTCGGTTTTCCTCGTTACACCGATTTTGAATTTTACAAATTTCTCAGGCCTAGAAATCGTTTTATGCTCTCAATTCGGTACTGCGGAGGATTTGTTTACCTTTTGTATATTGATTCCCGACAAAAATCAATTGGAATCTGACGCCAGCCTTAGCTCATTAAAATCAATAGCGGCAGTAGAGTGATATTGCCTCTTCCGACCGCAGACCAGCCGCTCAATATCCCTGGGAGCCAACACGAAATAACCGCAGTAGGTATCGGGTGAAAATTAGGTGAACACGCTGCTAACTCAATATGTCGTGTGTTAGTTTTATCCTTCTGTGGCATATCGATATGAAATGTGACGTCTGGGCATAAAACAAACACGGCTGGATTGATTCTGGACCTGCTAGCTCGCAAGCTGTTGGTGGTCAACTATCCGATCTCCAGTGAAACCGTGCAGTTGCTGTCTTAAGTTAAAACAACTTGCTATGTAGCCATATTTTTTAAAGTCATAGTGATAGAAGGAACAATTATTAAGCGTGTTTGGAGTTACTGCGACGGTTGTGAAAGAAGTAAAAGTCGTTAAGTGTTTTCTTACTGTCTCTGTACTACTTAGGAAAAATGTGTAACGAAAAGACCTGGGAAAGAAAAACAAATTAAAGATCTGGGAATAAACGACATGTCCTATTGTGCTGAATTAAAAACATACAGCGACTGCCCCCCCCCCCCCCCCATACACACACACTGTCATTAATGCATGTCATTCATGATCATTGCCGAAGGGGGGGGGGGCAGAATCAATAATGTTGATCTCACTGGATAGCAGGTTTTCGGTCAGCATCACCAAACGTGCCACATCATCCACACTGAAGCCCATAGCTAGGAGCGAACGACAGGAGAAATAATTTTCTCCTCATATCTCCCGCGACTAATTTGTCTGGCAACAACCCTGTTATTACATCTCGCAGCCATTTTATGGCTCCTGAAACTTAAATCCTTCATATGGGTTCTACCTCCAGTAGCGCTAGTCAACATCGTATATTACGGCAGAGGCCATTGACCTTTGCCGAAACGCTTTATTCGAATCCCTGTCGAGCTTTTCAATGTCAACAAAATAAAAGATGGTGTCCCCTAACGTTCTTAGAGGGTTGACTTGAGGTGAAGGTTGCATACGACAGGTGATGACGGTTTAGATCATCATGTTTTCAACTGGGGCCGTCAAATCCTCACAGGTAATCAGCGATTCGTCGATAAGTGTTAGACATTCAGGTAGAACATTACGTAATAAAAAATAAATCAAGCGACCGGGTGAATTTTATCAAGAGTCAGGCGTTTCAGATAATATCCACTTACTTTCATCAGTGGCTGAGAAGATACGTATACGTAATCATACAGTATCAGTTTCTTCATACAAACGTTCATTTCGTAGTTCATTTTGTAGTTACAAGTTTATATAAGGTGGGTCTCGAAGGTAACATTCGATGCCTGGCTTTAGTCTTTGCAAGGAGATTAAACCTCCCTGGTCTTCCATACGTATCGATTCGATAGATTGGTTCATTGATTTCTATCTAGTTATTGATTACTTGATTTATCACTTGTGATTAATTGATTGATCAAGTAATAGAAAGCTTGCACGATCTAATATCCCAGCCTCGTTACTGTGCAATGCAAAACCATGAAAGTCAGTGTACCACAGAACGAGTGAGACCAGGAAATGTAGGGTACGTCTGGAATGCGGCCGGGGTATTTTCCGTCCTGCGTATGCGAGGCATCTCCGGCAATTACGGCGGGTAGGCGACCATTACATGCACACACTCCGAAGAATGCCTGGCTAAAGGCGTTAACAGAGTCGTCTAATGACTCTATTCAGGCCCTGACGCCGCGCAGGCACGAAGTCCGCCTTCAGGGTCACTGTCCGCAGCCGCCCGTGTCCGCGAGCTGTCCTGGGCACGTCACTGGGGACCGCAGGAGTCGTTCCCAGTGTAGTATGTACAGCTCGGAAAGGTCATGTCGGCAGGTAATTTTCCCGTCGTACAGGAGTGTTCCTGCGTGACGGATCCTCGGCATAATCCACCCCAGCCGCCGGTGTGCTGCTGGTATTTCTGAGCGCTGTTATGGGCCAAACGAATATGTCAAACGTACATGCAGACCATACATCACAATCCCAAGGTCTGCACGCCTCATGTGTAGCCATTTTCTCATAATCACCCCGGCGACTATCTATCGTAGAGGTGCTCTCAAGGAATCGTAAACGTGTATAAATATTGATCACACGCTGTAAATATCACAGGAAGGGGCTCGTTTGTTGGAAAAGGAGATGGCTTTCACAGAATCGGATGCTTGCATTGTTGTGGTGTCATGGCTCAATGTGCCCCAGGTATATTGTTATAGTCACATTGTGATTCAGCTGCCGTGAGCGTTTTGAGTTACGTTTCCCCGATATAACGAGCCAGTTTACTGATTGTGAGTGTTGTTATTAGGATGTTTGGGCAAAAAGTGGTTTTCAATGTAGCATCGTAATGATGAATAACACAACTGCGAAACTTTTCTATTCTATTCTATTATCAGTTATAAAGGTCCCCAATTATTTATTACGTATTTACTTTCAGGATAAGGTTTGAATACATGACGAATTGGACTTGCATACGCGATACATGCGAGAAATGGCAAATCGTTACACAGTGTGATTTGTCTGCCAAATGTTAAATTGCACCTTTTCATCTGTGCCTCTCCCTTTAACAAACAAGTTGACAGGCCTGTCTATTTCCCGCCGACCGTCTTTACAGCAATCTCTATTCATGATTTCTCCTCTCGAAAGAAGATCCAGCGAAGATGACAAATTGCCGGCCTCCTGCAAGTAAACGAAAGATTAGGGGTCATGAGTGGAAGGTTGCGGTCTCAACTCCCTGATGAATCGCCTCGTGCCTTAATTCTTCTCCCGTCTTTCCGTAAATTTTACAGTTGACTGTTTAGCGCCCCACCTGCCCCTAAAGTTACCCTGCGAGGATTAACAGCTGCACACTGGAAAGAAAACATTAACTTGGCTGCTCCAGGAATATACCTTTACCCTTAACTTATAGCGTTTAATATTTTACAGATTTCAAAAAATTCCACCGTCTGTTTCGCGCGAATTCGAAGCCATGTTTAGCATAGCAGTACACAGACACAGCCAAGTTCATAAGTACTATATTATAATCAATTTTCAATAAATGGTTGGAACGAATCTATAGTCAGGTAATCTCCTCAGACATTTCATTGATTTATCGGCGTTTTCTGTCGCTAATATTTCTGGTCTGTAACCCAGGGTAATGGTAAAGAATGGAGCGGTTCTTCTAAAGCAATTTATGGCCTATTCATAGCCCATGCTGTATCTTTTTGTATATAAGAAAATTGCTGACAACATAGTTTTATTGATCAAGTCGTTGCGCAACTGTGGTCCCAGGGTCACTTTGATTAATTGCATTTTGAACGTGGGACAACAGGGCATTAAACTGGAGGTAAAGTTGGTGTAAACATCGGTGGAAGAAACCAGCCTGCCGGATAACAGGATACAGATTCTGATCCAGGGATTCTTGTAGAGCTAGTTCTTAGATATTGTGTCTTGTAAGACGGAAACCACGAGGAACTAGGTTAGTTGCCAAAGGAGGTTTCCTGCTACGATTTATCCCCAGTGTTCAGGAGAAGGTCGAAAAGATGTATCGATGTAGATATGTCCTCCAAGCGTATTTTGGCACAAAAGCCCCTGTCACACATAGCCGAATGTGGTCTCCCGAACACTTCCGAACTCTCCCCCCAACCATGGTTAGGATTAGGTCGGGAGCGAGGTCGGCTGTGGTTGGCTGGTGTTCGGCGAGGTCGGCTACTGTTCGGCTGCTCCAACCGAATGTTTTGAAATGTTTAAAACATTCGGGTATGGATGGGAGGTTCGGCCATAGTTGGCAGGTGGTTGGCTGCTGTTCGGGAGTAGGTCAACAATATGTTCGGGCTGTGTTCGGGGGTCAAATTTGACTCAAATTTAACTCAAATTCGATTCAATTCGTATCGAAAGGTAGGCGTGACCTAAATCTGGTCAGACTGCTCCCGAACTGCTCCCGAACTTCAGCCAACCTTGGTTGGTTGGTGGTCGGGGGAAGGTTCTGAATGTGTGACAGGGGCTTTAAGTTGACGTCATTTATTTTTATTTGATAGCTTCCTCACAACTTTCAAATCACTTGTGACCCTACTGACATCACTTAAGTCTGTCCGCTGCGCACCTCAGTATACCACTCACGTTTGGTTCATCTGGAGTAACGTTACCCTTAATTGAAATTTCATAACGCGACGAGCTAGGCCCTCCAGTGAAAGCAATCTGGTGGTAGAATTTGAAAGACAGCTTTAAGGTGCAGCACACGTGATTATGGAGACTTGACTGAAGGCTGACTCCATTACTTGTTACCCACTGGGGTTCATTAAGTTTGGAGTCTGGGGAACATCGACACAAGTTCGTTTCACTTCCTAATCAAAGTTAACTTTCCTAGTAATCATTCCTCCTTACCCTCCGGTTCGCAAAACGCACAGGAATTTGACATGGTCCCCATCGTTTGTCACAGAAAGTGTTTCATCTTAAACTGTATCTATTCGCTTCCGATTAGAAAAACATGACTGATTTTGAGAGGGTCCCTTGGGAATATTGTCTCCTTCGACACGTTTGGTAATTTACAGATCATTCGTTGCGCATCCCGATCGATCGACCCTGTGTGGGGAACACTTCTGTGAGGATACATCATCACCATACTGACGAGGGGACCTCCGAGCACTCTCAGGGAACTGGTAATGTGGTCTGTACAGCGGGGAGGATTCATTACTAGGGGCATTATGTAACATTCTTGCACCAATCTTCGTGTGATTGTAATTTACTTCAACTTTTCAACATATTTGTGCAATTATCTCTCATTTCTGACATCAATGGTTGGCGCTAAAACAGCCAACATGAGGCGCACGCAGTTTGTGGCACCACCACAAACTACCAGAATGTAAACAAACATGGCTGACAGCTGTGTTCCCAACTTTTAAACACGCGCGTTATATTTTGGCACCTCCACTTCCTGAATGGCACTTATTTGCAATCAAGTAGGGTTGATTTAACTTACTTTGTAATGAAATGACCAGAAAATTGACTTTTTGTATCGTCCTAATGTTACATAATGCAGCTTTAAGGGTTTACTCAGTCGTTCGAGGATAACCATATCTAATAATCTCTAATATTCAAGCGGATGTTGTGAGTTATAATTTCACATTTCCCTATCGCTTAGTTCCCCCACACGAGTGCCTTACCGTTTAAAGGAACCAAGGAGTAGAACAACAATCGCACGGAGGATCTGATAGAAGATACACCAAACTGTACGGCACAGCTAAATGATGTATACCCAAGTCACATGATAAGATTCCCTCGTCTTTCTGATATAACTTTGCTCAGTCACTTGGCAAATTGTTCACATTTTATCTTCCCATTTTAAAGTCAAACATAGCTGATGAGTTACCTAAAGTAGCTGATAGCTGGAATATTTTAATGATTATTGTGAGTATCAAATGAATCGCAGAACAACGCCTGGATAAAATTAAACTGATATTTGCGAAGCCAAGTAGCCGATATAATTACATTCAAACTCGTGAATATCGGCTAAACTTGGAAAATTTCTGAAACGAAAGATGCAACTGCGCAATCCCGAATTCCAGTCGCGTGTCTGTACACATGCAATATTCTCTATCTCCGCGTCCAAGAAGTACTTCAGAGTACTCCTCATCCCACACGTGGACACGGTTGAGTGTTGTAAAACATGCGCTTGGGCGTGCAGATAACAGTTCTTATTACACTACTCAGCTGAGAAAGGACTATATCTCCTAGTCTATCAACACCAAGCTTCTTGCAGAACGCTGCAAGCCTGTATTGGAATTCCCGTAGTCGCCTTTCTTCGTCGAAAGGTTGGAATTATAATTGCAAATTCCTGGAACTCCTGAAATGGGGCAGCTTTGTCTGGTCTGACGAGAAATTGGCTGGTGTAATTGACAACCGCGCCTAGAGAGGACGCGTTGAATGGTGCACAACCCGGAATGACCTCATGGATAACTGTGGGGCTGCGAAATCTAGTTTTCGCACACGTCGTCATGGATGTGACATTCAGCCCGATAAGGAAACGCTGAATTTGACAGATAATGGAAGTACCTTGTCGATATGTAGTCTTAATTTTGCGCGCGACAATTTCCTTTTAAATTTACTTCGTAGGGATCGAATATTTCCATCTGGTTATTGCACATTTCATTTTATTTCATGTAATTTCTTACTTTAATGGTTTGTATGTCATTTAGTTCCGTGTTGTTTTATCACAGTTTATGTAATTTTATTTTATTTTATTGAAATTGCGACGTCAATACAAAGGCCACCCAGGCAGCGCCGGTGATTACACAATTAGACATACATATATAAATAACACCGAAACATTAATAATATCACATACAGTAAGACAGAAAAAAAATCAAGTTTGCATGTAACTAAAGTTCAAAATAAAAGCTTAAAAGCTTAGGGAGGTCAGAGGTCGTGATTTGTCTCACTTATCTATATTTATCATTTCGTGTTCTTGTTCCTCGTTCTTTTCTTTATTTTCGCCTTGTTGTGTCTCCCAGCTATCGTCGTAACAGATTCCTTGAAGATATCTTGTGTATGGAGAGTGGGTTAGCCGGGTCATTGAGTCTTGATTGCTGACTCAGCAAGAGGTGAGTCCAGCGTGCCTAGCAGAGAGCACGTACTCGGAGCGACCCAGGGTAGAAGCTAGCCTCCTCTGCAGACTTCTAACGGGGCAGCGTTTGTTTCTACGAGCGGGTAGAGTAGTGGTTTCTTTTCGGGGGGAGGGCCTTGTTCGGGGTGAGAGCTGTCTCCGACAGATATAGCTCTCACCCCGAAAAGAAACCACCGCTCTAGCCGCTCGTAGAAACAAACGTTGTCCTGCTAGAAGTCTGCACAGGAGGCTAGGGTAGAACGGCCACGTGTTACAGCAGGTGTAACTTACCTTTGGCAAGGTGGTTTAAATTCGTGGGGAGTCATCCCTCAGGATTCATTCCTCAGCTAACCGACATCTCGCACACGTACGCAGTCGTCCCTCAGTAAGACATCTGGAGCCGCAAAGTTCCCGTTTAGAACTTTATTTCAGCCTGACACACGACCGGTTTCGCCTGTGTGGCTTCTTCAAGTGTACAGAGGCTAAATGACACAAGTAGCATGAAGTTCTCACTTATATACCTTTCCACTTATATACCTTTCCTTTTTTCCTTTGGCAAGGTGGTTTGTCAGCACAATATCTAAAAGGTTATGAAGGATCTTTAATATGTTAGAACTGCTGCGAGATAGAGAGGGATCTTGATTAAAGTGCGGCAAGACAGGGAGTCTCTCATGCATGAGTGAATCTGGTGCGCATTGTGACAGCAGCATAGTAGGGCATGCTGGCACCAGTCATCTCCTGTAAATTTAGTTGAAATAACTGAGTTTGGAGTGACGATGCATATTGAGGACTATTAACCATTATTTGCCTAGTTTCTCTAACACTGACACATGTACTTATGATACACGTTCTATTCATGCCGACATGCAGTCACATGTATTTGACACACGTGTAAGTTTTCGTCCGGCTTTTTGTACATAGGTAAATTTCTGCTGCACCGCCTAAGGGGTTGTTCATAGAATAACTAAATAGAAAAACAAACAGAATTATGTAAAGTTACCACCGTGCCACTGTATAGATGTGTTTTCTACGAAGGTGGCTTTAGACAAATGCGTATGGGCTTACTTTGGTTTAAAGCCGTGCATCTGAAACATGACGGACGATGTCTATATTCCTACGAGTAATAACGAAGCGAATGGCCCCGGATACCCAGAAATGGGCTATAGCCTGCGGCCATGGGCCGGCAAGGGAGAGAAATCGGCTCTGTGGCCGAATGTAAAAAGGTAAATCAAATTTGTTCAGGAACATCCTATTTGAAAATCTGAAAGGAAGAAAAATGAAATAGTTGAGCAAGGCAGTGAGCTCTTGGTATGGTTATGGTTCGGGATAAAGAGCTCCACTAATGTTATCAAGGGATGCTTCGCTGGGATTACAAAGGTGGGAGGCGATGGGATTATGTCTGGAATAGGAAAGTGCGAGGTCATATTTATCAAATAGAAGATCTTTGCGTTATTTCCTTTAATATCGGATATGGCCTAGCTGGGACACTGGTGTATACAAAAGTCATAGATTGACATGCCTGTATGTCATCCTGTTGTTATAACTCGACATAATAGGAATAGTGTACGTGTATAGAATTTCAATGTACATGTTTATGTATGGAAAGCAAATGACATTGGATACAAGAGTCCATTCTGCCCTTGGAAGTTTTAAATCATGCGGCTAACGTCCCAAACAGGTGTGACCTTGTATTTGTTGGTTTCTATCAACAGTGACGTCATGGGTCAAGGCGCTACTGCAGTATAACTTTGCCCCACACGAAGGTAACCCTGTCACCTTACCCTTCTGATGAACATTGGACACTCCCCTTATACAAATCTGTGTCTCCCCCCAGGTTGTCATTGGATAACCCCCGTACGTCGCTCTGGACAAACATCGTTAGCCCAGCCCTCGGCCGACATTGTTCACTCCTTCTCGGTCAACACTGTACGTGTTTACGGCTCGCCCTCAGACAACGTTATCTGCCATCCAGTACAAACATAGGGAACACCGCCCTGACCAGTATACAATATTGAAAACGCCCATCGCTCGCTCTCTCTCTCTCTCTCTCTCGCGCGCTCTCTCGCTCCCTCTCTCTCACCGTCTCTCTCTCAGTCTCTTTAACTGAGAACAAATACCTATCGCGTTACCGTTGCAAACACGCACGAGTCTCCATATCCTAAAATAGCCTTGCGTGACTTATCAGGGATGAATAAATGTTATGATTTGACATGTGTCATTACGATGTTCGCATATTGTTATACCTTGTTGGGATGTATGGGACAATGTTGATTGATAATTGGGCTGACAAACCAATTTCTCTCCCCAAGTCAGTCGAAGAAAATCCCCTTGTGTGCTCATTGCTGGAAACCGGTACCTCCAATGCCTTTAATGCTGAATAAAGCGTCCAGGGGATCACGGTAAAGGTAAGCTGTATATCAGTACAAACCCAGAGAAAACCCGGACGAATGGCTTACAGTAGCGAGCGAGTGGGCGTAGCTCCGCTGGGACAATAGAAGAAGAATGGGGGCGAATCGCGAAGATAGTGCACTGAGTTGGAAGACGGGAAATGGACACACCTATCATCATAACGGCAAAGGTCGAAGCACGGATCATCAACAATCAGTCGTAGATTTGGGAATTTGTATGTAGGTAAGACCTGCGCACTCGTCACCTTGGAGGTGGAAGAGGTTGTAACAGTGAGGTTTCATGTGCTACAATCTGACTCGTCTGAGGGGTCCGGACCTTTTGGCCTAGTGGTTATGGCGTTGGGTTAGGGAGCTGGCGTTCCCGGGTTCGATTCCCGGGGCCAGGAGACTGTGCCACTCACCTCTTGTTTCAGTGGGAACTTATTGAAGAGCTTGCCACGATAGAAAATATATATGGAGAGGGAGAGTTCGCTTCCTGACAGCTTATGACGTGAGATATTGTCCTATCTAAGGAAACTCTCTGGCAAGCACCAGAGGTTTGGCTTTATATATAGACAGGTTGGTGATTGAAGGTATTGGCTACGGGAAGCGCTGTACGAGCGGACACGTGAAAGACGATGTGTAATGGAGATGACAGATGTGCGTGGGGTGAGAAGAATGGGGATGAAGACATCCCTGTCACCTAGGGATGGTACCAATATCGACAATCGGTCAGAATCTACACTTATATCGAACAGAGACTTCTTAATAGACTTATAGGATTTGTCAACACTGCTGATAACGTCGAAGTAAACTGATTGGGATCTCTTGGTGATTTGTCTTCATTTCTTGGTCCTCCTCGGCCTTGAGATCGTTGCCCAATATCTTATCGGTCTGGCGTCTTTTCCACCGTAACGCTGAGATTGAAGGAAGACAAATTATTGTCTGTCGGCAATGGGAAGGGGTAGGTACACCTGTACTAAATGACTTTCAACGACGCAAAGCTTGCGGATATCCTAACTTTACACCTCAAGGAAGAATCAGTGTGATATTTAACACGAGAAACAACTGTCATAATATCTCATAACAAGAGCCTACCATCCAAAATTCATGATCCTAGCATGTCCGGATGGCGAGATATCAAAACCGGAAGCTCCGCTGCAGTACCATAACAAGCCGCCAGGGGGCCCAAATTTCTAGGTCTCATCAAGACCTACCCACCTACCAACTTTCATGACAATCCATCTAAAGCTTCTTGAGTTGTCGTACTAAACCACACACACACAAACGCTACTGAAACATAACCTTCTTGGCGAAGGTAATAAAGGTTGCCAATGACTGTACATTCAGGGCGGAGGAGTTCTTTGAAGAGCCAGAAAGGGGCTTCCAGCGTTTCACGACACGCTTGAATTTTTCATCGCACCTTAATCAGCCCCGGGCAGTTTGGCGGGATTAAACCGGGGACGGAGATGAATGAAGCCGCGTCCTCCTCCGTCTTCTTATGACTTCATCGATTTCACTTCGGCCGCAATCCCCAGAAAAGCCCGGCCTGACACAGCGGCCTCCGGACCGAGGAGAACCAGCAAGCCTCATGTCCACCGGGGGGCAGACATTAGGGAGAGGGGGACAGTCATCAGTCATGCCGACCCTTACAACACCAGTTGGCTGCAGAACAGTCAGAGCTGTCGTCCCAAACCTCCCTGTGAAAAATTACCGGCTTAAGTTCCCCATTATCCCAGATTTCACGCGCAATTTCTGACAATCTATTAAACCGATCCGCGAGAACACTCTGACCAAGGTCTTCGTAGGGCGAGTACATGAAAAATGCATTACAGAAATTGATGCATTCTAACATGAAAATATTCTTTCTGATTAGTATTGTCTTCAAGATGACCATCTTCCTTGTTGAAGAATATGGTTGTGCATTGTCTACCAGCAACAGCAATAGTTGTATTGTCCAGTGTATCAGTATGGCAATCACTCGAGATCTTTATTTGTAATCAGATACAGATTCATGTACAGATATACAGATTTTCCGAGTATGATGACCGTGTCAGTCCCTACACCTGAGTGGGGAGGTTTGACACGGTGGCCTTCGCGTGGATTTGTTTAAGGTGGATAACAGGTTGCGAATCTGAGACCCACACACTATATGTATACTAGTATACATATACTAGTGTATCAGTACGTCCACACCAAAGAACACTTTCTTGCTCACTTGTTAAAGGAAATATTCTTTTAATGATTGCGTTTTCTGATGAACAACCCGTTTTCCTAACACAATCATCTACAGGCCTTCCTCGTCCTTAAAGCAGGTTGGACCCCAAATGACGCTGCCCTGCCGATGAGTTGATTAATGATTCAATAAACGATTCCTGACTTCCCGGCCGCGAAGGCTTAACCGTCGTTAGCTTTCAAACTTTACTGACCCATCGCACTGGACAAAGGGCAAAACATGTTAATGTGCATTCAGATCGGCCCCCGGGTTAGGTAAACGCGGAAACCACCATAAAAATCTCACGTTTTTTGTATTATGAACGTGCACAATACATCATGTTACACGTAAAAACAAGCATAAAACTACTTCACTGGTAAACTTGAGCTGAAAGTTCGAACTTATAGTTCCCAGATGTACTTAGTATTCCACCAGCTGGTTGGGATGAGGAGAAAGCCAGTGTACGCCGTCTCCTCCTTCCAGGGATTGTAAAAACAACGTACTGAGACTGCGGGATGTCTGATAGTGGATAATAGTGGATTAGCAGCAAATCCACACATCCATCAATTAGGTCCTGGGGATATCCCAAATCTTTCCCCATGGACTTCAAACGGAATACGAAGGTACCTTTGGACTGTGCCATTTATGATATTATAGGAGGGAGGAGGTAAGTGTTAATTTTTGTACCCTATTGCGATATGTACCTTACCTTTTGCTATAAAATATTTCCATCTGGTTGTGTTCGGAAACAAATTGCGTGCTGACAATGTATCAAAGGCACGACGAATGGTGTAAACTACCGGAAATGAAAAGACAGATGGTCTTGTCCAATATTTTGATCAAGAGACCTTTTCAATATGTATGGTAGACTTGACCTGCATGCGGGAAACAAAATCGTTCCTAAAGAGGTTTTGTCGTATCACGTCTGTTGATGAATTAGTGCGGTACAGGTTATGTGAGATTGAGTGGGGAAGAGAGGGCGGTCTTTGTGTGAGCTGTGTGTGACGTATTGCTTCAGACTCTGCAGTGTTTCATCGCTTCAGAGTGGACGTCCGTCAAAAAGGCGAAATTTCTGAATTCTGAAATGAAAGTAGACATGTCTCCTTTTTGGAAAAGGGTTCACAGCCGGGAGTTTCGTATCTCAACTTTCGTCGAAAAGAGCCGACATCTTTCACCATACATTCTCCACGCATTCTCCGGGTATCAATTAAAAGAGTCAAATGCAGCATCACAAGAGCCAGGGTTGCCTGGTGTTTCTAAACAGTGTGTTCTCGATAACTGTCTTAGATAAGTTCTGTTACATCTTTCTCAGTTTGCAGATAGCTCCCGTCAACATCAAGTAATATCCTGTATGTTTTGTGTTTTTGTTGCATTTTCTATTGAAGAAGGCATGATGGAGTAGTCAGTACTAGTGGTGTTCTTAGTCTTCAGACCTTCATGCCGTATTCACGACAAAGTTTTGTCACGGACGTATATTCGGTTTGTCAGTTTGGGGTCACAGGGGTACTGCCGTGCTTACCTAAGGCTAAGTAACCGGTTAAACCCGGAAGGCAAATAACTTTCCACAAACAGAGGAACACTGAGGATCAGCGACTCTGTCCGCCGGGTCCGGGAAGGTAAATCAAGCAGTAAGCCCACTGATTGGACATGGAGCCAACGTCAAATCAAAGTAGGCAGTGATTCGCCACGATAAATACAAATACATGTACGTGGGTCGCACGTCTACTAGTGACATGGGTGTGCTACGTTTGATCCATATTCGACTGTCTAGTAGACCAACAGAGCAAACCTGAATAACCTTAATCATCTAAGAGAAAACGTTGTCGTTGAAATAAAGTTTAAACCGTCCTCTGAGATTTAACATTTGGTACTTCACTATGTGGTCCTTTGCCAGCATGAAGTGCAGGGGTAAAGAAGGTACCTTAAAAAGCTTTAACCTACATTTGTAGACCTATAACACCGTTATGGTTCTTCTCGTTCTATTTTGTTCTCTCATAAAAATGACCACAAACTTGTCCGATGACCAATGTTCGCCCGGGGACAAATTAGTTCCGTTCTACTTAAGGCGTGAGAAGACGTATTAAGGGCGATGAGATGGCTCACAGAGGAGACAATATCGCCCAAGAAAGCGGTTCTCATCCGTCTGGCTTACCCTGGCTCATAGCGTGGATTGTGGGAACTGCACTGCACATGCGCACTCCTACCGCGGAGGATTCTCTCTAAATTGTCTACATCAAACAAAACAAGAATAGCTCTACTGTTATGTCCGTTATTGCCACTGGGGACCGTTAAAATCGCGCCGTTAAAACCTCCTTTAATTTCCATCTCATGCGATCTTGCTATAATCTAAAAACTTTCTCTTTAGTCTTCTTGCCACTTTTGCTGACCAAGCTATCGTAGGGAGGACAAGCCTCTCCCTGCCCTGATTCTTTATTGCTAATTGGGGAAAAGAAGGACGTCCTAAAATGCAGCAATGGAAAGAATGGTTTCCCCAGGCAGTACTTCATATAACGTTACATGTATTGATTACTCCATGTAAAACCCACACGATGACTTCATGGAACACTGCACAAAATGTTTATTTTATTTATCAATGGTAGTAAATGCCTCTAAAGTCGGGTAATGTTTACTTTGTAAACAGTACCGGACTTAACAATGGTTGTAAATAAAAGTCCAGTAATTTCATTTACTATCATTGTTTAGTCCGAAATTACCGGACCTGACTTTTATTTACTACCACAGTTAAGTCCTGTACTGTTTACGAAGTAAACATTATCCGACTTTCCTGGTATTTACTACCATTGGTAAATCCAGCTTTTCGTGCAGTGGAAGTTGCTGAAATCTTTGATTTTTTCTGAAGCCGGAAGAGTTCACCGTTATGCATGACGTAGACACATCCGATGGACTATTTGCAAACCATCGTACATTCCTCTAGAACCCCTCTCATCTGATAATGCTTTTATCAATGACGTCATGGTGACGTCAGGTGTATGTTGACACGGCCCGAGAGTACTCCGGAAATTAATATCGGGGACTAGCATTGACGTCAGCGTCACGACTACGTCATAACCTGGGAACGAGTCCAACGGCTCCCAATCTCAAACGGTGCCGACTGCCGGCCGTTTAATGGACAACTTGGCAATCACCTTTCAACGATTCGCGCCGACTAACTTCTAATCGATCAGAGCCATTGAAGTAGAAAAGCACTTCTGGAAAGTTCTATTCACAGCACGCGATCTGAGGACATAGATCGAGGGAGGGGGGGGGGGGCTGCCCAGAGACTAGCCCAGAGACCACCATCATCATTATCATTATCATTAGAGAAAACACAATACATTCCTAAGAACAGCCAAGAAATTTGAACACCAAAGAAGGCTTTCTTAAACATTGCATTTTATGAAAATTTCATTCATACTTACGACCAAGGAGGTTTTAGAGGAGATATATTATGACCAACGTTCATTTATGTAAGACTTGCGTCTCGATGCTTTCTACAATGGAGAAATTTTGTTGAATTGTGTCATGATCAGGGCAGGCTAATACCGGAGAGATGGCACAATACGTGGATAGTGAAGAAAGATTTACACCCCTCTCTCTAAGGTTTTGAAAGAAAACTCTGTAAAATGCACGTTGATTCTCCTGAACAGTAACTTCCCTGACCTCAAGGTCGCCCAGACCTGCTCCCTGGAACCACTACCCGGGTTTTAGGATCAGGTCGCGCCCTACAGCCCGCTTACTTTAATGGAAAATGTTCAAAGATTTCCGATCGATCAAAGCCCTCAACCAAGATTGCAATCATCCAGCTTTCCGCCGTCTCAATAATTTTCTGGTTTGACCCTTCAAGATAGGATCATTAACGATTCAACCCCAGGGTCACAGAAGTCGGAATAGGACGGGAAAGTTGGTCAAACACTACTGTCTGTGAGGTCGGCAGGCGATGGGGTATTACTGCGAACTTTGTGTGATCTTTGCATTTGGTGGACGACGTCCTATATTCATGAAGAGCGAAGAGCATCAAACCAGGGAAAGCTCCTATCCCCACGCCGGTCTCACAGAACTTGTCATTGCTACTTCATTTAGGATGGCGTTTGTAAATGGAAGGAGACATATCAAAGTCTTAACGGCTAAACCTTAATGACCAGCCATGGGCATGTGGCCATGCCACCTTGAATACTAGACTAAGTCAGCGTCCTAGTTTGTGTAACTCTGTGGTATGTTTCTTCATTACAAGTGTTTATTTGACTTTTCCTTTGTCTCTCCGATCTATCCACACTTCTACCAGACCCTGCTAAAATTATAAGGTCGATTTGGTCTGCGCTGCCTAACATGTAAATGTCTTTTTATGGCCTTGGCGAACAGGCGCGGTACCCATGTTGTTCATAACCCGCCATACAGATGCGGCCTTGTAGTCATCAACATGGAAACAACCCTAGGCCTACAACCATGATTATTTCATTACCAAAGGCAAAGGCTTAATGACCCCACCATGTTCGGATCCTTTCGACAGTAAAACACACCTGTTGCCCATATTGTTCTAAGTTGCATGTCGACGTCTTGTAACAGAGCCCGCAATTTCAAAGGTGATAGAATCAATAGAGTATAAGTAGAAGGCAGATGTGAAAGTAGAAGTCAAAGTAATACATGTACAACACAAACATGTTTATTCAGTGAAAACATTCCAGGCCATGTAACAGTAGGTGTTTACCAGGCATCTATGTGTACAAACATCTAACCAAGCACATGAATATTTCTCACACTAACGGAGAACCTGTCAACAGTAGATAACATTCAGAACATTCCATTGTCTTGGGAGCATGCCCAAGATGTTTTCAACAGTGCCTTGGGCATTCCTTGCACATCCTTGCTTCTCCCAGTCACTGTAGAAAATCTTAGACAAGAAAACCACCGTATCATGTTAAGAGCATCACATAGGCAAATAGGTGTGTGTGTATGCATTCTTTTTGTCTATGAGCCATTTTCCTCGAGCATTTCGCTCTAGGGTAACAGCAACGGAAAGCTAGACATAAGGGTACGCTGCTATTGAACATTGTTTTGGCTGTAGAATTAATACTTGCCATTTCAGAGTTAGAACATTTAATTAGCTTCAATCCACATACTACCATGCATTTCAAGTTGCTACTGAATATTCGGTATAGTTGACTGTGACGTTGATAAGATTTTCCAGCGCCAGTCCAGATCTAAACTGACCAGTGTAAACCTGTACAACCCCAGTGTCACGACTCGTAGTTCCACAGTAAAACAAACGGTGTATTTCCTCAACGGTTATGGACACAGGGGGGCTTTATTGTGAAAGATTTGTACATATGGTACAAGTACTTCTGGACCGGACATATTATCTCCACACCACAGTAACGGTGTAAATTGCCTATTAACGGATACGCGGGGATGGCGTTATTGCTGAAACGATAGAGTTCAATAGTTCGTATGAGGGCCAAAAACCAGCCGCAATTCTTCAGGGGTTGTTTCAAAGGTTGCAGTTTGGATGAAAGAGGGAGGGGAGGGTTCCATCCTAAATGAGTTGCTTATGCTGGCATCCTTTCCTCTTTTGGTACAAACTCATCCTCATACAAATCGACAAATTGACCATGTTTTCAAACGCGGCTACCTCCCACCTACGAGAAATATTATGAATACCCGTAAATAATTTCATCAGGTTGGTAATCGAATGAATAGCAAAGTTCTTTCATACCAACCATAAATATTATGAATACTTCTAAATTCCGTAAACGTACTGATTACTTTTACGACTTCACTTCTGCGGAGGCGAGGAGAGAACCAGGAAATGGGGCCGTGGTCACGATTGCCTGGTCTCAACTGATACATTCTAGCGCCGTGGAGGTGAAGTATTTAGTACCTTTCCGATGAACTTGGCCTTTTACAATCATCACTGTAGGCCGGTTCAAACCAGTAACGGGCAAACCAATCAGGATCAACATGGTTTAAAACAAATATAAACTGCGCAGTATGGTAAACATCTTTCTGGCGTTTTGTTCAGAGGATGGCATGTTCATGGTTTGAAAAAAATGTGTCGCGTTACGTATACGTACGGAATTACGTTGTCCTTTGAATAAGAAGTCTTGTAAGAATTAGAGTCGTTTGGTATTAAGGTAGCTGAAGATTGTCTTAAAGTAGTCCAATGTGACAATAAATCGTTAAGTTTAGATAGGGCTCTTTGGAATGAAATCTGTACTGGTTTGGTTCCGGCTGAACAGGCCGGCAATAGATAGATAGATAGATAGATAGATAGATAGATAGATAGAAGGTTTGAAGTTTTCTGACGACTCTGTATCCGATGCTTGTGTACCACTAGTATCTAGGGCTTGGGCCCGGCTGCTGTTGATGCGACCTACAGGTACATGAAAGTCTAAGCAGGTTTCATAAGACTAGAGAACATGTCTTGTTGATGTAAACCCAAGCGCCTGTGCAAAGGGAGCTTGAAATATTTCAGATTCAGCCCACGTACTTGACCTCTATCATGGTGCCCAGGGCGACGTCAGTGGGGTTTAGTGCTGTCATGTAGTCAGGCTTAACTTGTCAACATCTCAGGCTGTTGTCTCCAGACTTTAACAGATGTCACTGCGTTATCACCTTATCATTTCTCCCTTTACCCCTTCATAAGGGTAAGATGTGAAATTCCACTCAAAAGCTACATCCCAATGACAATTCTTAAGGTAGATTTCATCTCGAAACGTTTGAAAAGCAGGTACCGGTGAAAATCGGTGAAAGCTAACATGAGGTAACGCTACCTTTGCTACAAAGCCACCATATCAGCAAACATGTTAAATATCCAAGGTGATTTTACCCCATACACTGCTGTCTCTTACCTCTTACATGTATCGCATGCATGTAACTCTTACATAGAGTTGTTACATGTATCTCTTACATATAGCTCTTACTTCTTACATGTACCACTTACATGTGTTTCTTACATGTAGCACTTACACTACTATCCCTTACCTCTTACAAGCTACATGTACATATAGCTCATGCATGTAACTCTTACATACGAATGTTACATATATCTCTTACATATAGCTCTTACCCCTTACATGCACCACTTACATGTGCCACTTACAGTACTATCTCTCACTAAGAACCACATTAAAAGCAGAGCCTAACATTTCTGTGTGTAAATCGATGCCGGTAGACTATCCTGACTGTTACAGATGGTCGGGAGGGCTAGCACTGGATATCCGAAGCGTCTACTGGGAAGCTATATGTGCTGACCCCACGCCTGGATCGATCAATTTTCCGCTCCTGTGCTATCGGCGGCCACATCTGCGCCGCCCGGCAAGATCAGGCGGGAAGCCCGGACCTGAGCGGACTAGATAAGGAACCAGTCTTGTAGAACACGGGCCCGCCGGCTAAGACGTAAATATAGGGTAGAATAAAACATACAACCGGGGGATGTGGTTACTTATGATATTACTCACGGAGAAAGAGAGAGAGGGTGTGGAGAAAAAAGCTTTGAACTAGATTTGTCGAGGTAGAAATAATCTAGGAAGGTTTGGAACAAGAGGAACGGTGTTCAGTTTATTTACGACCCAATCCGCTGCCCCCAATTTCCTTTCCATTTTGTATTTCCGGATCCTGTTTCTTCAATAACCCTAAAGTCATCCATCTTGCTTGTTGCACCAAAATGTTCTTAATAATCTCCTCCTTCATTTAGTCTGCGCGACGCACGTTTTATTTGCGTATTTGATCCACAAACTGATTATAAACTTCACTCAGTGCTTTTTATAGCAAACAAATTCAAAATATATCGTCTCTCATTATTCTTTGTATGGAGAGCATATTTTGTTTAAACAATCTAATCAATTCATTCCTTCACTATATAGCATCATATAATCTTATCTAATGAGACGCTTCACTGCACGCTCGAAGCAAATGAAAACTGATTGGAACGTCTGGATGCTGATATTTGAATCTCCTGCCCCTCACAGTGGCCATGACTATGAGCGGCAGTGGTTTGACAATGGTGATATCTGACCCACTATTTAGCCCCTGGTCGTTCTAAAGAGCTTTGCCTCATTACGCCAAACGATGCCTCTTTAACAAATGACACAGCAATAAATAACACTGCAAGACTCAGCCGCAATCGTTGGCGCTGATTTAGTAAGAAAAATATTGACTTTAATGGCCAATTTGTGAAGGCGTAATTTACGGTGAGAGTGATGGATGTACCGTGTTTTCTCCCAAACCAGCGGCGGATACTCCACAGTGACCTTTCCTTCACCACAACTGAACGTTCTTCATATCATATGACGACTAACATGCCTTTTGATTACTGTGAATGTTCTTGTGTTCTGTAGTGCTTGTACGGTGATTTTTATGACAGCCTGAGGTGTCATTCTGTGGTGTAGGGGTTTATGGCCCCCCGTGGGCGTGTTAAACCCGCCTGATGGGGAGTGTTGATCCGTTTAACGATAATCGGGCGGCCCGATGATGACGAGGCGGGCCCCCTGATGGCCCCCCTGGGCCCTGCGCGTGGCACAGACGCCGACCCCTATCTCCATCACTGTGTCTATACTTCCACCCTGGGATTTGTCCTTACCGGAGTAATTTACTTCATCAACGTGCCTTTGAAAGCCCTTCGACGGTGCACTGTTTCTCGTCACGACTTGTGGCGTTATGAAACCATGTTAGCACCATCCTGACGCTATATTCTATAGAAAATTATGTCACGCATGATTGTCAGTCATATCCCATAAGGACATGCAATTTTTTTGTAATCAGGAAGAATCGATGCAGGAAGTATAAACTTTTAATCAACTTCTCTCAGGAAAGTTGAATATCTCTGAAAGTCATCCTCAAATTCAAGGACTAAACCCAACAACAAATATGTATATCAAAGGTCTTGACTAAAAATGATTGAAGCGTTTTGGGATATATTTGGGGCTATGTATGTTGTGTGGTCTGTGTGATCACGTAATAGGTGATCCTAATCATGGGAAACGGTAAAAGCTGAAAAAAAAACAACTTACATTTTGTTTGCAGCGTACACAAACCACAACCCTCGCTTCCTTCTACCAGACACTCCGATATCTACTTGCTACACGACTTAAACGATCGAAATACTTTTACTTCCTCAGATAGAAATAGCGAGTGTGGTTTAATTGACCCAATGCAGGAACAGTGATGTCCACATAGAGTAGGGAATCAGATGCCATGAGTTAATTTAGCTAGAGTGATATCAGTGTAATCAATAGTTAACCTTATTAAGGCGGTGAAAAGACGTGTTAGGCCTTACAATACTCCTGTTTGGTGTATGTTTCCAAGGAAATGCCTGTCCTTGGTGCTGAACAGCATTCACACTGATTTTGAGTCTCCGCATCTGAAACAGAGAAAATTGGCGAAAGCGGTGAGGTATTAAACTGTCCGGTTGTCCCGTAACAATAATATTTCAAGCAAAAATGATCGATGACCAAATGAAACTCAAGTGTCGTAAACTCTTAGAAAAGCTTTGTGAAAAAAACGGTTATAATGATATAAACGTAAATTCACTGCGCTCTAATCCAAAATCCATATACTGCGCTTAAGTAGAAATCGAGCGACCAACAGGACAAGTATCTTATAGAGCCTTCTACGATAATCGCCAATATTAATAGTTGATGAAATGGCGCGCCGCCATAATTGTAATATGGACGCCATAATAGCGAAGGAGACAGATGAACCCAACAAATGTGACCCCTGAGAGGGAACCTTGACCTGGTGACACAGATCTGTCGCGTTCGTCAGATGGTAGTATAAGTGATGATGGTGTAACTCGGCGGGGCGGCCCTTTGTGGGTGATAAATGTTCTTTCACTCCCACGAAATGAAGTGGATGTCGCGCCAATGGACAGGTATTAAAGTAGTGTTATAGCGATCGAAAAATATACCACAGGGTTGATTGTGGGGAAAACCAGGGAATTAAATACCGGGACTAAAAGTTTGAAAGGGGACAGCCGGCGAAGATATTATCTTTAGCTGCAACCAACCATTGAACACGATTATAAACATTCAATTGGTTGAAAACCCAAAGCCCGATGTCTATTGTAGCAATGAGCACTTATCGATTTGGTCATTTTGACTATTTAATCTGGGCCGTTAACCGTGCAAATATACCCTACGTTAAAGCAGATGAAGCGAAAAACAAATAAACAAAGAAAAAATATTGATTGTGATGCCAACACCTGATTAAATACACTCAACAAAAGGAAAATCTGTCACCTATAGAGAGTACTAGAATTATTCCGTTTTCGCGACAAGCAGCAAAATCATCATTGATCTGCAACATACGGGCAATTGCAGATAGGATAATGCCGCATTCTGCTGGTACAGTTTTACCAGCGGACAGTACTGTCCACGTGATGTCCTCGTGATCAACAAGGTGATCTTTGTTCACCTGTCGGTCGCTCTTCCTGTGTGGGCGTTTAGTAAACACGAGTCTAAAGCCCCAGGCGTGGGGGAGGGTTACAAAGAAGAAGACCGAAACTCGTGCACGGAGTTTCCAAAAAAGTTTACAGTTTCCTCTCCTGTTTGGTTCTTTTTGTCCATCATCTCTTAGTGGCGCCGCTGGACTATTATTACTCAAAGTTTTAAGATATACTGATTCAAGCGGCAGCCTGACGTGGCATGAGAGGGTGTTCTTGTCATCATACGTATATTATGTGGACTAAACTTCTTTTTTGGTCCAAATTTACTCCAGTGGTCACTCATCCAGAAATTTGACCTACTGGTTGATTTTTGAGACACGTCATCATGAAAGTAAATGGTCATGAGCCATTAATGGAGGTTCCTGAAAGGTTGTCTCCTTGTGAAGGCAGATATTCCCTCTCGCTCCTCTTCTCTCCCTCCCCCTTTCTACTGTCCTCCTTGAGGACGACTTGAAACGTGAGCTAAATTAAAACACACTAATTAGAACACACCAGGTAATGTGGACAGTCCCTGGCCTAGCGGCAAAGTAAATACAACACAACTAAATCCAGCTAAATTCAAACAGTGACAATAATAGATCACAAATGTTGACGCACTGGGCGTGCATTAAGAGATATGTGTTTGTTGGGTCAGGGATTTGCACGTAAGACCTGGCCACGGAATGATACAACAGTACAGTTCCGCTCTATTAACGCCAACAGCAGCATTTTCGGTCATCTTCAGTTGGCACGTATCACTATGTACTGCAAAAACTGCCGGCTTGTGCATTACTAGTACTGGTGCCTTTGAATAATGTTAAAGGAAAGATACTCATATTGATGTGAGTCTTTTCAACAGATTAAATTTTCACCTTGTTCATTTTAATAAACTAAGAAATTGCAGGAACGCGTTTTCCAAAATATTATGTAGAGATGAATTATGACTTATGAGAAATGTTGGATTAAATAGACTGCATATTTTAGAGCCTTAATATCCACAGTTTTATGGTTCGTTCCGTAGATATTAAACCACATCACCAATCAATCAATCAATCAATCAATCAATCAATCAATCAATCAACCATTGACACACCCAGAAACCGATGAAATAGCAAATCATGGCGGTGAGTTCCGAGCCCCTCCCCGCTGCTGTTTGCGTGATCCTACCGCCCGGCTGACTGTTACCTACCGTACACGCCCTGCCAGCCGTGACGGTTCAGTCAACTCAAACCCTGTTTGTTTTCCCAGGTCAGCCCTGACCAGCGCTGCTATTGTGTGCTTCTGTGTGACCTTGCGAGAGAAAGACGTTATTTTTAAAGGCGTTGCAGTTCAAGTACAAAACTGCGAACCGTCCCCCCATTTCCCACCTCGTGGACAGAGCAGAGTTTTGTATACAGTCATCCTTGGTGAACAGTGAACAGTACGCCATTGCTGATGCACTCTAATATGCTGTATATATGGTAGCCTTGGGCAAGCTCCATCTAAGCGCCTTCCTGACGTTTCTAAATCTCTTACAGGTTTTTCGAGCACTCAGAACAAGCCGTTCGAGTGGAGGATATATGCGGAGGATACATTTGCGAGAAACGATGGCTTTCTGTCGAGTAGGAGCTTTCTGAGAATACATCTTAACGGCTCTAGACTGGTCTTTTTAAAAGGTTGTTGTCTTCATTTCACACCCAAGGTGGCTTTACACTCCCTCGCAAGCGTTTTCCGGATTACAATTCTCATCGCCCTCCGGTTGCGTTCCGCTGAGAGCGGGGCCAAGGACTTCTGAGACAAACATATATCATCGTTTTCCAGCCCTGAAAACGTCACTTTCTGTCATACTCCACACGTTTCGGCCTCTGGTGCCGCTGTCACACGATCTATCACACAGACACTACATACCCTCAGATTTGAGGCACAACATAGAGGTTATCAGAAGGCAAAAGTCTTGTTGTGTAGTCTGGTCACGTTTTATTTGCCTGTATGTGTAAGAATAACCCTCCAGCCGTCTGCCTGTCCCAGACACAATAGACAGGTGTGCTTCAGGTATGATGAACAATAGACAATAGAATACATTATTTCCTGAAGAGAGACAATGGAAAGGATGCATGGTCTCTACACAAATTATTTGAAATGACAAACAACATATTTTTTCCGTTGTGTGCATCAGTGTATAATTGCCTCTACTTGGAAGAGGGGAAACTTATGTTATCCATACGTGCAAGGCGTTGGAAGTTACACAATACATATTAATTGATACTAAACATATTGTACTGTTAAACCTGGAGTGAAGCAGATACAGGGAACAATGTTGACTAGTGGCTACGTGTTGCAGGGTATGCACCAGGCGTGCTTCACAATTGACCTTCACAAACTGCAGGTGTTTACCGATAGGTGATATCCTTGGGCACAGGTCAGCAGTACCGACACACACGCACACACATGACAATGGCAGCTGAGACAACAACATCATCAGTAACATATCAAAGGCTTTCCAAACGTTTGTTATGAGGGTTAGCAAGAAGGAGTAGAGCAAAGCAAGGCCATTCGCACATACATAACATATGGGTGTCTACTGACAATGTCTATCTTAGCCCGAAGCTATACAACTACATATTATTAACACCAGGGATTCTCCATATGTGTTCGCGGAGAGGGATTGCAGATATACATGTATATCAACACATTGAAATAAAGTTTGCAATGTCATGATTATGGGAGAGGAGGTTGGCTTGTTTTGGACTAACCCTTCAGGGGGTACAGGTATTTCAAAGGTAATCATGGAGCGCTACCAATTTGAGTGTTGGAAGGAGGCTCAAGTAAATCCTTGAAGGATTGGAATACGTCAAGTACGCAATGACGTATTGGGAACGAGAAGCATCATTTGTGATTCACTTATTTTAACTCATCATGGACCTTGGCGGCGACCTTGTACCAACACAAGAATAGCGTTTGCTTCACAATTACTGCTCATTTTCACACTCATCTTTGATACATGTATATATAGAGACACATGTATTTCGACCGACATCGACATTGATAATAACACCACCTTATGCCTTCTGATAAGCAGTTGTAATTGACAGACGGGACCGGCGCGGTAACAATCTAATCCACACATTCCCCGCGGGAGGTTTCCTCTAAATAGATCCTCGACGCCGCAGGCTCTTCTATCCAATTATAACCCACCGAGAGTCGTCTAGTAGTCATATCTACATGATCTGATAACTAATTTGATTTTTGGCGTCGACGTAGAATCAAAATACAGGCTCGCGGGATTATGTACCTCGGGGAGTATGAATTAATAAATGTCAAACCAAACAATATTAATTTACAATTTGTACAAGTCAACACGCTTCGTTAAGAGTCGAAGAAGGAGCCACTTAAAGTAGTTGTTCTGTTGAAAATGTGTTTGGTAGACAAGAGTTTGGGTAAGCGTTTTATTTTCATAGTTTTTTTTCGGTCAGTGCAAGGCCAATTATTTTTGGCCACTTCTAGGCATAGAGCTAGAGGTACGTATGTGAGTATAATGAGGTTGAGTCAGGAAATGGTGGTGGACCTTTGTTTTGAAGCTTTGTGGATTGTAGTCGGACGGGAAGCATGTGTTTGGAAGAGAGTTCCATAATTTTGCAGTCCGGGGAAAGAAGCTGTTGTTGTAGAATGACTGGAAACAGGTAAGTTATAGACGCAAGAACGTTCGAACACACAACCACGCAAAGAAACGACCCCTAGCGAGCGAAATGCATCTTGCTGTCATTTCAGTTGTAAAATTATCTATGATGCGTAGGTCTTAACATCTGCACAAATTTGCTATGAGTATAGATTTGAATACGCATAATCAGAGCTAGCTTGGATTGGTGGCGTCGTTTTCATTCACAAGCGCAATGTGCAATGCGGAGAGAATGAAGGTTGAACATCGGCTTGACATAAAGTACATTATTATCAGCTCATTCTACCCCCCCCCCTCTTTAAATACTTTGATCTGTCACACGACGGCACCACTTCAAAGTTGTCAGGCCTAACCCATAGTCTCTGTTGTAGAGCTCCCTTCACTTTTGCCTAGTCTTTTCGTTAAATAGCGATTCCTGTTGGTGCTTTTAAGCGGGAAACGCCTTATACCTATACATGACGCACCGTAGAAATATGCCAAGGGCCACTCAGTGAGTGGGACATCACATACCACTGTTGGTATCAGCCAACGCCTTAACTTTCTGTGATCAATACCCATTGTTTGATGAATGAATTCTTAAAATCACTAATCCATTCAAATTCATTGCAAGCCGTGTAAACAAAAGCTACTTTAACAGGTGCCTTGTAATCATTCTCCTTTTTCACAGAGTGACAAGTTCGTCATAGACCAGTGGATTACTTTGAATGTGTGTCAACTTTACACCCCGTTCAAACGAATGCGGGGAAGCCGGATTCGATGTGGATTGGCCGGCTTCTGGATTCATGTGGCTCCATCTGAACGCTCCGATGCGCATTGAATGCGCATCGATCCCAATCCACATCTGGAGGCGGATTCAAACCGCCTTGACTGGATCGCGAATTGCGTCTGAACGCGCCGATGCGCATTCATTAGGTTTACTTTGCATATCAACCCGGTCATTGACCTCGGGGTCCGCAAATAATAAGTGGCGGCGTCGGAAACGAATTCTTACAAGGGCCACCCGTAGCCTACGTCTCCTTCGTACTCCTCTGAGCCGGTTGCAAGCGATTATCCATTAAAAAAAACACGACAACTTCTACAGCATGATGCACTTTCACCCCTAACCTCTAACATTGGCAAGACGCCACCTTGTGTGTTTTCATCAAACTACAATGAATGTGGTTTGGGCGAATCGTTCTCGGGCACGGTTTAGAAGAAACGTGTGGCACGTGGACCAGATGTGAGGAATGTGGCTTACCCGAATCGAGCTCAATGCGCATTCGTTTGAACAGGGCCTATACGTTCTAAAGGGACCGCGCGATTCAATTCTAGACAAGAGTGACCCTCAGAAAATCCATGATGTAGAACTGCACGTATAAAGCATGGGTGGAGCTGCTGGTATGTTTTTTGAATTTACCTCCCGCATCCGGAACAGTGAAGGGCGTTTCCAAACCCAGGAGTCCTACGGGTGAGGAACAAAAACGTTCATAGACCTTATGATGTACCACCATCGCAGGTTTGTCTGGCTTGTATGAGCGGTGCTTGTCTATTGGCCTGTTGTTAATCTAATGTACACTTGATTAGCATATTCAAAGTTCGCTCATGATTAACAGGTGGCACATCACAGAAGAACTCTCTGGAAAAAATTCTGCCTAGGAAGACGCACCACGTCCGCTTTGAGTGGTAAGTTGTATTCAATATTGTCTTAGATATTCTCCGGACATCCCACAATCCTCGTTGAAGTGAAATGAAGCGAAAATACGGAATTTCTAAAATAACTTGCGGCAACTGTTCCCTGGGTCTAATGTTGCACTTAGTCAATTAACCGCTGGGAGCGCTGCTGTGTTGTCTTCGGCATTCCAATAACACAGGTCAGTGAATACTGATATTCGATGCATGTGGGGGTTGAGTTAATGATCTTCAAATAGAAATGCACTTTCATGCAGATTTGCAAAGAAGAAAAAAAGTAGCGCAATTTTCGAGTAAAGGCACAAACAAACGAGCAAACAAAAAACAAACGAGCTACCTGATTAGCGATGATTTTAGAATTATCGTTTTAACACGTGTACATAAGACACACTGAGTCCTGCATCACATTTTGCTATGATGGTAATAACTATTAATGTATTTAATCTTGGGTGGTTCCATCTGTATTTTACTCTTTGTACTGTGCAGTACAGATTCGATTTTCAAATATTGATGTTTTCTACTTCTACATTGGGTTACTTCAGAAAACACACAATACGATGGAAACATTTTCAGACAGTTTATTTCGTTATCACAAAATACATTACAAATTAGATAACTGCATATTCATTACTAAGGCAATATTTTTGAAAATAAATATTGATTTTTACGAGCACAACAAAACCTCTGTATCAATAAAACTATAATGCTAACATCTTCAGCATTATGACGCAAATATTTACAAAACAGTTCTGTCTGTATTAGTGCAATTATTCTGAAGGGACAAGATACAAAACTTTCAAGTAAAATTGTTGATTGAAAGTCATTTCTTTTATATGTGATAGTGATTGAAAGCAGTACATCTTTAGCTTAAAAGTCATCTTCCCGTTTCTATGCTGCATGTGTCACTTTCTCAGTAGTATGCATAGTAGACAAGTAGTCTATGCAGGGTTCTCAATGCTTAGTTCAATGGGTCAGACATCCAAGGAACACAAAACAGGTGGTCCCAATGGCCAAGTGGTCCCAATGCAAAGGTGGTCACAGTCTAAGACATGTTGGCATACACAGTCATGCATTTGAGAGCTACATACAATTTGAAAGATGGCTACTCGTTCTTGAGCATTTAAGCTCAGGTATTGTGAGAAAATCAGTAAATTGGAGCTGAAAGAAAAAATGTCACATGAATCTAAAAGTACAAAGTTATAACGATAAAAGGAAAATGTCTTTAAGGGGTTAACAGCCATAAACACAAGAAAGCACATTGTCAAATGAAACAAAAACCTTAGGCACCTTACCAAAGGTTTGTCCAGAAAAGCTTACAATTCTTATACAGTTTTTACATTCTTTGTAGCAATATCTGTGCAATATTATGTATATTTACTTGAGTAAGAGGAAACATATTTGTTCCACAATAATATACATTGTACATTGGAATGATATGTTATCTTGCAACACATGCTCTAATGGAAGAATTCTGTACACAACTTTTCACAACATGTTCTTTTCATCCCTGACATAAATCATATCTGGAACAACTTTTTACATTCTACATCATCATCACTACAGAGTTGTATTGCTAATTATATTTTGAGCACATTTGCACATACATGTATAACCATCTACATACAGGAGCATGCACATGCACATTTCATAGACTTTTCATTCAAACAAAGACAGTAAATAATTTTACAGGACATTCAACTTGGAGAACCTGCAGTCATCTGGATATTTGTCATTATTTGATTGGATCCAACTTTGGTGATCCCAGTCTTCCATTAACTGTTGCTCCCTGCAAGAAAAAACAAAAGCCTTTCAGTATAACATATTTGGTTTGCATACATATAAACCATCCATTTTGACAAATAAACCAAGCAATATTCATTGCTGTAAATTTCAGTCAGCAATCAATGATGAATCGAAGGGCAGATCAGCAAGAAAACCATGATTACACTTGTCAACACCTGCCTTGTTCTTCACCATTAGATTTGTCCTCATTTATAAGCATATAGCAGATGCAATGGGCTGAACAAAGTTGATAACATAATCACCTAGTAGAATTTAACAGGATTTCACACCTAGCATACATACATGTGTATGCATAAAATAGTTTCTCATGTTGATAACAAAAACATTACAAACTTTAATAATATAATATATGTATTGGTTTTGATACAGGATAAAAACAGGCTTCAGGGAGAGAATCTACAAGGCATGTATCTCACCATGGACATGGGAAAGTCGTGAAGGACCATCTGTGACGACCGTGCGAAACCATTCTCTCGCTCGTTCATCCGAATCAGGAGCTCCTGCTTCTCCCGCCCCCACATGCGTGCGTTTTCCGTCAGCTGGACAGTTGGAAAAAGCATAAACAGATGCAAATAGATACGTGCACAAGCAGGAACAATTATCAAAATCTGATAATACATGAAGTTACTTCTTACTTTTTCAAGAGTTATCAATTAACTTTGATTTGACTAATAGTATTCTAAATTAATATACATGTACCTGAAAACTGAAAACAACAGTGCTGATTCAGGACTTTTGAATTGGTTTGAGGCTAAAACATTTCATTTTGAATCCCATATCTTGCTGAAAGACATCAGCAGGAAGAACTTTGGTTCTCTAGTGTAATGATTCTCCCCTAGATAGATCCATTCTGTATAGGTTATTTACTTTATAATCTGTTTTATTCGTGCATTTCATTTACTTTCTGTATTCTATTTTTTATATGCATGTGCAAATAAAATAAACAAACAAACAAACAATTGATGTGTGCTCCAGTCCCCTTACCTGGTTCTCCAGTGAAATAATCCTCCCCTCTGCCTTCTCCAGTTTTGCCATCAGGTCCAGCCTCTCCTCATCATCCATCTTCACACCAGGAGGGTAGTGAGGCTGGGGCTGCTCCTGGGGGAACATGGGTCAAAGTACACTCATGACACTTATTCATGTATACATGTGTGACGACGCCAGTGGCTTACATCTATTAGAAAGAGACCAGCTGCCCATCTTACATTGTATGATTCACTCACTCACTCACTCACTCACTCACTCACTCACTCACTCACTCACTCACTCACTCACTCACTCACTCACTCACTCACTCACTCACTCACTCACTCACTCACTCACTCACTCACTCACTCACTCTCACCCACTCACTCACTCAACCAATCAATCTATTAAGTTATCATGAGTGTTTGTGTTGTACCTTAGCTCTGTTGAGTTCGTCCCTGAGTCGTGCGTTCTCTGCAGCCAGGGCAGAGTGTGCCTCCAGGCTCCTGTCTGCAGGAAGAGTTCCCTTCTCTAACTGTTTATTCAGCAGCTTTTCCATCTTCTCTATAACCTGTAAGGGGAGGTTATACAAACATGAAATGTGATGTAACAATATTCTAAAAGGCTGTCAGTTCACGAGTAGTACTTGCTAATTTGTATGTGCAGGGAATCCTCAAACACTATGGATTTCCCAATATCATGAATCACCAGTTTAAAGCCTCCAAACACTTGTGAGCACAGGAAATGGTGGAAAAAAATAACATCAGATAGACTAGTCTGTAACTGATATGTTAGATTCAATAACAAGGAAAACATAAGAAAATTCTCTTCATGTACTGTTCCATTTTAAGAATTAGCAACGAACACCAGAAAAAAATTAAAAGTTTTTGCTACCTCCTCCTGTCTTTTAATGGTATCTTCCATCTTCTTCTTCTTGGTATCGTTCTCCGGTACTTTTGGTGCAACTGGCTGCTGGGGTTTCTGTGCTTTCTGCTGCTTTAACAACTCTGCCTCACGGTCATTTTTCTGCACAAGAAAAAGTTACACAAAAGTTATCTAAGTGTCAGTATAACACAGTTTGTAAGGAAAATCAAAAAGGAGGGAGCATTTGAGTATAATGTGAGGAAAGCAAAACAAAGAAGAGATGAAGAATAGAGGAAAGAAGGATACAGGAAGTGAGTTAAAGAATATGACGGTAGGACAAATGCATGGCAGATATTTCAAGCATATTGTCCTTATAGTAATGTACTATAATTATAATAGTAACATGGCAAAAATGTGTTCAAAATTCAACAATATTAGAGGTAATAGTGAATGGAAACTAATATCAAATATAAAAGACACAACCATTTCGAAGGCAAAACAGAACTCCTGGCATGTACATGTACCTATCACATGCAATGAAAGTCATTCATAGAAATGGGTGTCCCACCTTGATGAGTTCATTCTGCAGCTGTTGTATCCGTTCCTTCTGCCCCTTCAGTGACGAGGCCTGCTGGCTCACCTTCTGCTGTAACAGTGCTGCAGAGGGAATCATGGAAAAACATGTACATGTATGTACATTTACTCACTAGACAAATCAAGTTAACAGTGGAAGTCAGGATGGTGAGAGTTAACTATATCTACATGTATATGCATTGCTTTTTTCAGACCAGTGCGACAAAATACTTATTTCTTACTAGTTCAACTTCTAAAGAAGTTGAATCTAGTCCATTCAAAAGTGCTGAAACATAAATTTACTCACAACATTGTACATTACACAATGATGACAACACAATGCATCTGTGTCCCCTTGAATTGCTGTGAAACTGAATCAGGGCTCAGGGCTGATGGAGACAGACTTGTTTCCATATTAAAACCCACACATCTAACCACTATTTTTTTTCCCATAGCATCCTCACCATATTTGTCCACAAGGTCCCCCCTGCTCAGTGTCTGTAGTCCGGCAGGCCCTACTAACGCGTCCGCTGCGTCCCTGTTCATGTGCAGGTTTCTCCGCAGCTGGCTGTTCTCCGCCTCCAGCCGAGCGATGTCCTCACGCAGCTTCAGGATGTCTGCACCCATGCGCTTCAGCGCCGCACGATAGTTATCCAGCTCCTGGCGAATGTCGGAAATGAGGCAAAATTGTTACATTTAAGATATAAAATCAGTGAGGAAGATCATTCTGCTCTAACACTCCAATACATGTACATCTGGCAACTGAAACTATCAGTTACTGTCAACTTAGAAAGTCACAAAAAAGTCTTGTTATGTACAGGAAGAAAGCAGTACACATGTACATGTAATCTTATTCCTCCATGAGTTTGCTATGACATACCATTATCCCATAACCTCAGACTTGTAAAACTTAATTTCAATCAGAACTGTCTTTAATGTATAAAAAGCCCATAATTTTATCTGAAGTCTGATGTTCCTTTTCAAACATATTTATATTGTACTTTGTTAGGAAATGTATTATTTGAAATGAAATATTTAGAAGATTTCTCCCCCCCCCCACCTTTGACTGATGCTCCAGAAGAGAGTGCGAGTAGGGGTCGTCAGGTTGGTAGGACTGGCGCAGACCGTCTTTGGGAGGCCTGCGCGGCGGAGGTTGTGCCGTCTCCGAGATATACTCAGGTAGAACGTCTTGTACCGCGTCCATCCCCGGCCACTCCCCATCCTTCAACGGCTGTGGAGGAGGGAAAAAAATGTTTAACCCTTCTGAAATTGGCACTTACTGTTTTTTTAGCCATTAAAAACAGTTTAATATTATATATACGTTAAGAAAAAAACACAACCAAGAAATAATGTCAGGATTTGTGTGATTGAAACTGTGTTCTGCAGCTCACATATTTCAGTCTCACAAAGCTGACTGGTTTTGAAATGTGATGTTAACAATAATCTAAATGGCTTTCAGGTCAAAAATTGAGTAGTACTTGTATGTGCAGGGAACATCCTCAACACCACGGATTTCCCAATATCGTGAATCACCAGTTTAAGGCCTCCACGAAAAATGGAGGAAATGGTGGGAAATGATAGCATCAAATAGACTAGCCTGCAACAGTTACTGATATTCCAGCGTGCGAAATACTCGGTTGCCCAGTTGCACCATGCAACCATATTTTGCTTGGTGCAACCTATTTCTACACCCAGGTAGCTCAGTGCACTTCCTAAATTTTGTGATAAGGATGCCCCTTTCTTCCATTGGGAACTGTTCATTGAGAAGTTCCCACGGAAGAGCTCATCACTTCAGGTAAGGGGAAAAAACTCGCCAGAAATGTATAAATGCACATATATATTGCATCATGTAGAAGAGTTTGGGGCAACCTGGAATTTTGATGGGCAACCTAGCTTTCATCCTAGGTTGCCACTGGGCAACCTGGCTCAAAAAAGTACTTCATACACTGTATTCAGAACTGATTCTACTCCGAATTTTGAGGCCCAAGAAATGCTAACTAAAGACATAATAATCAACATCTTTACAACTACATGTCGTTGAATGCTTTCCACCAAATCTTTCACAGCATACATCTGACCTTTGAAGTTGATGATTACAAGATTAATTATTCAAGCTGAACTTTTCCAACCAGCACAAATTAATCTCAGCTATTGTTGTATGGGCCTACAATGATCATTATCATTTAATGACATATTGGGTCAAAACCACTGGCAGGGATTAATACCATTAAAATATTCAAACATTTATCAAAAATCCCCCCTGCAAAAATTAACAAAAAAGTCTGTCTTACATTGGATATCATTGACATAATTACCTGGACCTGTAAGACTTCAGTTACGAATTTAGGAATAGGAAATTACAGTGATTACTCCTGGCACTTTTAAAAGCCATACTTACAGATGAAGTCCAGGGTCTGTAGTATTCTACAGCCATCGGGGCACAGTTTTAGCAAACGATCTTACCATGGCCAAACATTATACTCTCACGCTAATAACCCTTACAATAAGATACATGAAGGATTTAACTATTGCCACATTAGCCCTCCAATTACGCGCTTGAAATGAGAACAAAGTACAACACTTCCACACCAAAACGTCCCCCAGTAAGAAAATAGGATTACTCACGGAGGCAGTATATGGCCGGTAATAATCCGTTGCCATTGGGTACTGTGGCTACAAACTAACCTAATCAATATCAATTATCTGATTACAAGAGGAAAACATTGCTACTTGGGTCTCTTAACTCAGGTGTGTTATGTTCCGACACAGGTATTCATCTGTTCACGCCGCAGTCGTGGTCACCAGAGCTAGCGTGCAGTGCAAACACATTGCGCAGGGTTACCCAGCAACAAATGGTTATCAAAGCACAAACTCTGTATGGCTTGTTTGACAAGGATGGGTGGTGCTATTTTGGTCGGGGCTGCCTGTTTGACTGTGGCAGGAGAATAGAGACAATGCTTTTAAACTCATAACTTATTCATCACTTTTACAGAAAAATATCATCACTTTTATACATTTGTTTTCATTGAGAAAAAGGATGCTGGTTTTATTCCTGAGGGTTATATTTCCAGGTGTCTCGTCACACCTGTTTCTCCCGCAATGGCGACAGGTAAAGTCAACACATCTTTTGTAGTCTTGTTGTATCCCAGGCAACTGTCAGACGGTGAGAACGTTCCCAACTGAATTCTCAAGACCTTCGACCCCATGATTGAAAAAGCACTTGAGTCTACTTGGCTGTAACTTTCATCAGAATAAAAACCTTTCCTAAACCTCAAGGCTTTGCATGGAGCTTAAGGCATTTTCACTTGAACACAAAATTGGCATAACTTAAACAAAAGGTGATGGAAGAATGCATTGTTGTTTGGGTGGAACACAAACAACTCTTTATGGTAATCTGCAGTTCCTAACACAAGTCACACACTTTGTTCAATGTCAGACCACCTGAGGGTAGGAAGACAAGGTGTCTAGGACTGAAATTAGTCACTTATTTTGTAACACAACAACTTTTGCAGTTATTGGCTGTCAGTAAGATTTGTTATTGATTAAGGACTTACTTTAAAAAGCTCAAAATGTTTCAAATAAATGTATCTAATTAAATAAATGTATTTAATTATGTCTGTAACCTTGCACCAACAATCTCTTCAAATTTTTCCAGACTAAGTCTTCTGGTTTTCCTATACTGCTATGGGAATTAGTGGTAGATATTGCACAGACTGACAATTGCAATGAAAATAAAACAACTTGAAGGTACATTCTGTTTGTGTTTTAAATGTCTCACATAATGTCATCAGTTCTAAACTAAAGTGGAAGATGAGTATTACTACAGAATAAAAGATACCAGAACTACAATGTACACTGTGTGTTTCTAACTATCATTGAAACATTGATGAGTGTATGCCCATAGCCAGATCATGTGAAAGTGCCCTACCTTTCTGGGCTTGGTTCTGCGGCGCCAACTCGGCCCCGTCTCCACGTCGTCCAGCCCATCCAGCATGTCGTCTGCAGGCGTTGGCGGCACAAATTGAGGAGAGATGGGTCGGCGGAAACCGCCATCCACCAGGGAATCTAGCGACGGCAGGAGTTCTGGACTGGCTGCTGCGATGAGTCCGTCTGGACGCTGGAGTAACATGAGGTATTGGTGAGGCGTGAAGATTGCATGGTTCGCCATACCTCTGTGTTTTTAGCATGAAGGCACTCAAGGCAGCCAAGCAGTCATTACTACATGGTATAGCATTACCAGCCAGTAAGACATCCAGCCAATGTGTTGTTGGTGGGTCACAGAAGATTTGATGACTTCAACCACTTGTGATTCTCCATGATGTAAGCAAATACGGGCACCAGGCAGTAAAAAATAATACATACAATACCACACTAGACATGTACAAAATCTTTGGAATCCTGATCTTTGTCTCATAACTTTCACAAAGCAAAAAGAATTAGGCCTGCACATGTATGTGCAACATATACAAAATGTACAATGTAGTGATGGCTGGCAAACAAGACAATTTGAACAAAGAGACTTTGGTCAGCTTTATGTTTGAGAGGTACAGGTAACAGAGAAAATACCAATATTTGTTTGATCATTGCAGAACAATAAATTAACTGACTGAAAAGTGTGTCAGCTTAAGGAACAGAAATCAATTAAAACTGCATTACAACCATTTATCATTCACAGAATGACTGCAGAACTACATGATTGTGTAACTAAGCAGTTTGGAAGCTGATTTGAAGGTGGAATATTTGACAAAGACCTTCAAATGTCATGGTAAGTTCCATAGGATCAATCTTATTTATTTATAGGCCTAGCATATTCTTCTGCAATTTCTGTTACTGTAACCGTGATGTACAGTTGTTAAAGGAGGAAAGTAAGGAGGCGTGGACTCTATTCACCTTGACAATTACAACACAACAAAAGTAACATGTATCAAACCCATCCAGTTGGTCACAACTTCACATTCTAGTCATGTTAACTACTGATGAATTGAAGACAGATGTTGTGAACTTTACACCTAATCTTACGACTTCTAAATGATTTTGTTGCCAACATCACATGGCTAGAGTGCTATTACATTGAGTACATAGCTTTCTAGCATCTACATATTCCAGCTTTTTATCAGACAAAAAGTACCTCATACAGAAAGCTGGCCTTGCAAGCTGGGAAAGCAGCATAACTTATCAGCTTTCTTACCTTTCCAACTGTTACTTAAGTTAGTTTTCACATGTTGACTTTCCTTTCAAATTTGTTAGTTCCCTGGCAACAACCACAGCTCAACACTACATGTTGTATGTACCCAGAGACAACACAAGAATCTCAGCAGATTCTATTAAGTTCAAGGGACGAAGTAAATAATGCGTCTACAGGTAAAGAGAGGTAAAGTCATTCATACGTCTGGTCTCTAGGTTACTAATCTCTCTTACCTCTGTTGTTATTAGCCTCAGGATGGCACCTACAGTAGGCAAGCTCCCTGGTTGGGTCCTCAGATTCGTACCCTACACATACAGAAAAAAAGAAAAATAGAAAAAAATCTAGGCTACAGATTTTTTCAGATTTACAACTAGAGGTAATGGTTTAACTTTGAGCACAAAGCCATATGACATTATGATTCTCCACATACTTTTTCCTCACAAGTGAACTTTCCAGCAAACATTACTTGGCATACAAGTACTTGTGCAAGGAGAGACAGCAAAGTCTTAGTTACCTCTTAGGAACATCCAGAGATGAGAAGAGATAGAAGAGATCTACAGTAAGAGTGACAAGGAAGAAGCTGATCATGAGATATTGAAGAAAACTTTTGATCAGTCATAAATACACAGCACCATGATTGTGAATTATAGCTGCCTTTGCTGCAAAGGCATCTCCAGCACAGGGCAAGGTGAGGAAGAAGTGAAGTAAAATTGAACAGCTGAATGAAAAGAGTGATGGCAAATGACTCCTGATTGAAGCCATGTAAAAGGAGAAGACTGCTTACTCATTGTAATATCTGTAAACTTAAGTTCTTTAAGAAAGACTATCATCTTGTACATATGAGACTCAGTGCTATACATAGCTCAAAACTTTGTTCTGCCTTTAAAAGTAGCCTAAAATGTCAGTCTACAAATTTTTGAGGCTAGTGGCCCTGACAAAATATTTCCTTACACTGTTACAGGACGGGCCACATACCTTGATGTCTCCTTTCATAGAAGAAACACTCTGTACATTGTAACACAGTCTACATTCAAATCTTATTACCAACCATCTATACTGCTGTACTGTGCACTAAATAAAATGTCTAGACTTTTCCACATATTATTAAGTGAAACCTCCAGTATATATTACATCAAACTACATGTTTTTATTTTTGGAGCCATTCATGAAGTGATCATTCTACAAGTAACTGCAGCCTTATGTACAGACCTGTATGAGAAGACCGTCCACACGCACACCCAGCCTCCCTGGCTCCGACGTCAGCGCATGGTACACGTCCTGGTCCAGCAGCACTGAGGAGAAGCCTATGGGGCTGCGCATGTGCCAACTGGACTCACTCACAACTGCACAGAACAAGATACAGGAAAAATAGAAAGATTGATCAGCTCTCTGTAATGTTACCTAGCTACTGTGACACAAATGATGGAGAAAGTCTGAGAGAATGAAGTTATAAAGTACATTTTGCCTGTCCTTACCTGATGAGGCAGGGTAGTACTCGATAACCAGTGCAGAGGTAGGTGAGAAGATGGTTGCGTTGTCTCGGCTGTGGTGGAACAGGTAGGAGTGGTTCCAGACTGGCTGTTCGTCAGGACGGGCCGCTAGGCTCACCTGGGCACAAACAAAGGACAGGAGACTGACAATCAACAATTCTGGATGAGCAACAAGTAGTTAGGAAACAGGATAAGAATCCAATGTCATTGATACTTATTAGTATGAAGCTAAAGGACTGTACATATTGCTATGTTAGGAATGTACAGGGACCACACCTGTGGATATCCCCCCTTCTGGTGCTGAGGGACGATGAAGGAAGACGGGTGTGGGGAGGGGAAGGTCACCGTCATCAAGGTTACGTTTGCAGACCGAGGTGATGTCATCAGAACATCTTCTCTGTGGGAGCAAGTAGTATAAATTAAATGTATCATTAGCAATTTCATCGAAACAAAAACTACTTTTTTACCCTTACCAATCAATACTGGAAACCAGCACAATTTCAATGCATTATGGCATTAGGAATATCTACCTCTCCTAGGATATAAAAATGGCAGACTTGGATTACATAAAAAGGCCATGATTGAACCTTACAACAGAACCTGAAGAAGAAAAAGCTCTTACTTGTAGTTGTGATAGTCTGGAACGATGCGTGCGACGGCAACAAGAGGGCCGACTGGGTTTTCTACAGGTCGCTCCATGGCACGCAGGAACACCTGTCAGCAGGAAACATGCAGGGACTTTACAACAATCTTTAGCACAAAATGACAAAGGAAATGTATCAAATTTTAGTCAGCTATATGTTAGCCTTTATGTGCCAAAGGCTATAAACAATGACAATGACATTTATAAACAAGCTGAGAAGAAAGGTACTTCAGCACCAAGGCCAGTAGCCTTGCGTCATGACACTGTGATCATGACATGTTCTGTACACCAAAGTAGGAGTAACGTATCCTACATGACAAATTGACTTAGCCTAGATAGAAGACTTACCTCCAGTCCACAATACATGAAGGTTGGATGTCGGGGAAGCACACTGTGTTTCCGGATGACTGTGGCGTACAGCCGTGCTCCATCCTTGGAGGCCTTGCTATGCTGTAAGTGGTGAAAATTAAAGCATGACATATCATTTCATCATCATTTTCATCGCAACAGGACTATACATGATGCACCCATCAAAGTTGCAAACTACTATTTGTGTAAATAAAATGTGGCTTGGATTGGACATTAAGTTACTGTTTAAGACTTGATATATTGAATTTAAGGTTAGATACAGGCAGAAAGGTGAGACATATGAAAGGCACAGTTTGCTCTACATTCCTGATACTGACCTTGACCAGTTCTAGGTGGTACTGGTGGAAAGGCTTGAGGTGGTGAACAGGTAACTCATACTGAACCAACACCTGTTTGGTCGGGCTGTCTGCTACTGTCAACATCAGGGCTGTGTAAAAGAATGGTGATATTTCATACATAACCGTCAAATCTCTTAACTCCGCCAGGTACGCTAAGACTGCAGCGTTAAAAAAATGTAAATTTAAAGCGATCTACTAATGCAACATCAGTAATCAACCAAGGCATGCACACTTCAGATATCCAGGTGTTCAAGACATAATCTTGAGAAGGCCTCAATAACACCTCAATAACATATAGTAGTCTTAGGGTAACCAGCAGAATTATGAATTTCAAAGTGGATGTTAGATAATGTTATCAATTCTTCAAAAAAAGAAAAATCAGAATATCGGATGAGAGAGTAATAAGATACCGTCATCCTGAGCGCCTGTCTCTGGCATGACCACATTGACGCCCTCCTCCCACCAGGGGAGATGTGTGGCCTGCATCGGTGTCCGTGTCGTACCCTGCGCCGGGCGATTAGCCTTCTCATCGCTACGAGTTTTCCTGAAATAAAAACAACAACAGTCACTGTTAAATGAATGCATAATGAAGTTATATTCTTATACTAAGACCTTAACCCTCAAAGTGTCAGGGAATATTAGAACTAGGCTTAAAAGCCAGCCTGTGAGTGTGACACTTTGAGGGTTAATCTATCACTTTGATAATACTGTATTTCAAGATACCTACAGTGTGTATAGATTGATTAATGGTAATAATACTTTAAGATGTTGGCAAATATAAACTCTGGCATATCTGACATACATTTCTGTTGCATTATTAGGCAACCTGATGGATAAATGTTAATTTCTGTAAACCTACACAGCAACAAAAGGAAGGGGCTGGCGGCCATCTTCCAGGGCAGGCAGGTTTCTGGCGCCGTGCAGGATCACATAAAACTCAGTTTTTCCCGGGACTGCAACGTGCGTAAACCCAGAGTCGTACATCCCAGGCTGCTGCCAGTCACCCAGGGCAGAGTCTATGGTCTGTCAGGAAATAAGACGGAAACTGCTTAAAGAACAATACAAGGTGATCGATCTAAGGGATAACAAAAAGTCAAATGAGTTCTATTTGTGTTTGGTAAAATTATATGTCTTTCCATACTTTGGAAGAAAGACCAAAATTGTTCCATTTCTAAGTTTGTTTATGACATGACATACATAAAATCCTCGACAGCAAAGATCAAATGTTTAACAGGGCAAACAAATCTTCAATTGTGATGACCAAGTGTTTGTCAGAAATCGAACTGCAAGATTATTACAAAGAAGACACAGTACCCTCCTAGCTGGGCCGTCCGCTGTGGGTACTGGTGACTCCACGTGAAAATCTAGTCGAGAGGGAGGCTCTTCTCTCCGAGGGGGTGTTGGTTCACGAGGAGGGGGTGGGGGTTCTCGAGGTGGTGGGGGGGAGGGAGTCGGCGTTCTCACCCTCCGTGGTTGTGGGGGAGGGGTTGGTGTTCTTGGCTGTGGTTGGCGGACGGGTGGGGTTGGTTGTCGTGGAGGCTGCGGGGCTTTATCCCTGTTGTCATGGAAGGACACGTGGTACTTGATCCGTCCGCAGTGCATGGATATAGACTCCGTACTTAGTGTTCTCAACAGCGTCATGATTCCACTGTAGTTGTACAAGTCCTCGTGGTGCTTGGCCTTGAGGTTGATCCGAGGGGCGTTCGTACGGGGATAGATGGCAAATTTTGCCTCCCCGACCTTATGACCTGCTGCACTACTGTCGGCAGGAAGGCTGAACGCTTCCAGAAGTAGGAAGACGTCATGTTGTGCATCATTCTTACAGAAACCTGTCAGCAAAGAAAATGGAATCCTTAGAATGATATCATTTTGGGACAATGTATGTGCCAATATTACGTGTAAATAAGACCAAATAAACATGCATAGAACGTATCCTTAACGTTAGTGATTACTTTGTTATTATGTATCCGTATTATTTGAATGATAACTTTTCTTTTTCCTTCACTGATGAGGATCACTGGATGGTGATCAAAACATCTAAAAACCTTGTATCAAAAATCCAGATGTACAGATTTATCAAGATCTATATAAACATATACAAATGTATATGCCAATACGTGTGGATCTATCTAAATGAACAAACAATACCTGGTCTAAATTGTTTGTTTTTAAAGAAGCAGATGTAGTAGGAGTTTATGACACTCTACCCCACACACGTATCAGCTATCCATCTACGTACAGAAAACACCTGTTCAACAAGGATTAATGATTAACTGAAGAACAGTATATCCCTGTGATGAAGGTGTTGCTATGTTACACAGCTATGTGCTTTCCCTATATCCTAGCAGTGTGCATACTCAACAGGACATTTGAAGTGAGTTGCCAGGATACAAGACTCATTGTAATTGTGGGTCAGTCATGAAGAGACTTAATGTTACCACTACAAAATGGCACATTTTATTCCAAATATGATTATGAAGCAGTAGATACTGTTATATGTACATGTACACCTCAATGTAAAATGACATTAAATCTCACAAAGGCTATGTTGTAATACTTGTACCATTACATGTATATTTGTGTTGTGTATTTTACAAATAAAATACTAGTAGGGGCTAAAGCATCCAGTAATTTTTTGTTATTGATTGGCAATTGATTGACTGTTTCAACCCACATGATTAACTACAGTATGTCCAAACCACATGCAACAGAAGAATTCTTGAATTTGCCACTGTCATTATGAAACAATAACATATCTATTCTAAGTCTCCCACAAAATTAAAATAGTATTCTACTGTTGATACTATATCAGATTAACCCTCAAAGTGTCAGGGAATATTAGAACTAGGCTTTGAAACTGGCCCATGACACTGGGAGTCTTAAAGATAAGTGCCTTGAGGTTGTACAAGAGGTAGGATCAAATGACTTATAAGGATCATTAAGGGGGTGGTAGAAAATAACGATGGAAAAAAAAAACAATAAAACACTAGTCTCCCATAACAATCCTTCATAGTCAGTTCCTGAAGCCACACCAATTTATTTCCTTGGTTCTTGGCAGGATGGATTTTTGCCAACCCTAGATTTTATGAATCTCATTAAAATTCACTTGCTGATGCCAGTAGTACTACCGGTAGCTTTTTCCGTTTGTTTTTTCATGTTGATCTTTGAGTTCAGCTGCATTCAACAAATTATGTTGCTGTCCAATAGCTACATTTATGTATTGATAAGAATAATTACCTCTGGGAAGGAGGAAGGTGAACTTGTGGTTCTGGAAGGTGGACAGGGCATCAATATCAGTCTGTTCCACAATGTCTGGAATAGAATAGACTTTAATTTTGTTACCCGTTTTAATATAATGCATCAATGACTGTACTTTCCAAATGTATGGAAGATTAGATGCAGCACACAAAATGCCAACTTGATAGTGACATCCCTAAGATGACTGAAAGGTAAATTTGTATTTTCTGTATCAGTACAATGGATGCTACATGCTGCTGTATAGTTAGTGGTAAAGCATTAGTCTTTGATTTACAGAAATAACGTCACATGATTAACTGTTAATTGTCCTAATATGAGCACGTCGGCAGAACGTACTGCGCCTGCGCAAAACCTGGATTTTCGCTGGATTTTTGGTCAACGTTGCATCAGAATTTTGCCTGTTGCAGACCATATCTTTTTCTACACAACATTTGAAAACTACAGACGGGATGTCACCCTTATATACGCGAATTCGACCTTATATGAGACGTTCTGCCGAAGTGCTATGCATAATACATTATGGGTTTCGCGCAGGCGCAGTACGTTCTGCCGACGTGCTCCTAATATGCAGACTGAATGACCTACCTGTTTCTTCCTCTGCCTCGTCCTTTTCCTGCCCTGGTTCTGCATCGTTCAGTCGCACAGAGATGCCATTGACACCGAACATGGGGTTTTTCACCGACAGTTTCAGGAAGTAGCGCCCATTGTGGTTAAATTGGGCATTCAGAATGTCAAAATCAAAGTTCAGAGTTCTGTCCTGGATTGATGGAACACTGGAAGCCATTTTCTATCTGTGCACAGAAAATAGTAGTAAGAGTCCCCTCTTGATGCTGACTATGTACATGTAAATATATAATATTTAAGTTACAAAGGTTTTTCTTTAAATATGACTATTGTAGATATGCCTTGGCATGGTAAGTACATTTTTGTATTCTATTCTAATGTGGACACTTTTAGTTAACTTTGGTCTTCATAAAGATTTTTTCTCATTCATGAGTTTTAGAAGTTTGAAATAATTCGATGTGTTTTTTCTAGTTTTATATCCAGAATTCTAGGGTAACATGTGCAACAGCCTATAGCAATAAAACGTTGATGTCAAATTGGTAGCAAACGACAATATTGACAATATGTAACGTTATGCAATGCAAAATTTTATGTTCCTCAGCTGTCAAATTCAATTTAGTTCTGTTTGGTCATTTTAAACAAATTTGAATTAAGGTACAAAACTGAACTGGACTGAACTGAGTGATGGTATTATCACAGTTCAAGTGGGTTGCTTCCTGCATTGTAAACATTCGATTTCTTTACCAGTAAGCAGCTCCTTGGTAGTAGTAACTACAGATAGGGGAAGGCATATAATTTGATAATTTAACAGTCTCCATAACTTCAAAAAATACCGATAAGCAACTGTTGTGGGTTACCTCGAACACTGAAGACGGTATTTCTTCTTCACATCTTCCTGGGGAACAAAATCAGGTTCTGGGACTATCTAGATCCTGCCCAGATCTACTAAAACATGAAACTATGTCGTCCACAAAACTAGAACTCCGGGTGGCACCGTTACTGTCTTGCTAGAAAATTGTGTCGCTCAACTCAGTTCTTTCCCGCGACCGTTCTGGCTCCCAATCCAGGCTCTACTTGATCCAGAACCGCCCCACGCCTTTGTCTTGGGTCGGAACAATCTTTAGATCACGGTCTCCGCAAATCAAGACGCAAGAATCCTGGCGATCACGCACGCAAACATACCTGTACAACCATGGCACCGTGTACACAACCTTAACGTGACCTCTGACCTGTTCGGGGGGACACACCTCTTCACTAGCGGGTGATTGGCTGGTTACAGATTCGCACCAGGAAACATGCGAACAGTAGCGAATGATTGCATATGTACAGATTCGCACCAGCATACGGTGTATTTTTCTCGAGTATTTAATTCCCAACAGGATCGAATCCTTTCCTTCCTTGGCCATTTTTGAGAACCAATTCAAAAATCCTTTTTTTTTCAGGGTCTGGGGGTCTTGAAGACTGAGATAATTTGAGATTGTAAGACATCTCACCAGTGTTTTAATAGGCAAACTTAAAGCATGATCCTCCAAATATATGCTGTATTATTGATATAAAAACTCATCCACCCACAAAGCTGTAGTTTCTATCAGGGAATTGAGCGAATTTCTCATGAAAGATTTCCAAGATCAGCCTTCTTAGCCCATTATATTGAGGAGCTCTTCTGTGGATGTTAAATCTGACCTAACTGAAGAATGGGAACCTACATGTATTTGATTTGATTTGATTTGTAATGTTATGTCTAAATATGTTACAATCACACCTTCATGATGTGTAGCAGTATCACAGTGGTTGTAGGTGCTACAGGTAATTCCAATGTTTATGACAAAATGAAAGGACAAAGAGTCTTCCAACTTGCAGTTATGGTCTGGAGGCTTTATTGTTATTATGTGCTGATGTCATGAGTTTGTAAGTTACCATTGTATTGGTATGGCAAATAGATAATGCATCTGAATGCTGCTTTGTTAAGTTACACATGTCAAAGAATGAATTTGTGAGTAGCTTGTTCTTTCTAACAAAAATTAGAATAACTGTTAGGTAAATACAGATGTAAGTAGTGTCACTTGAAGCAGTGGTCATTGTCCTGGCTTGTTTCATGATAAGACATAGTTCACAATTGCTCTCTAATGATGCCATAGAAAAGTAATGAAATCAATTGATAAAAGAATAAAACTTCAGTCAGCATCTTTTGACATTGAAGCATATTCATTTGACCTATTACTTGACAGCTCTCTTAGTTTTACTCTCTTCATTTTGCGGGTCTGGCTTGATGCACTCAATTCTTTCTTTTTCAGACACTAATGTCTTTTTTTTTCAAATCGAATTTTCTTTGATGGTTTAACAAAGGTACACAAGGTCTTTTAATCTCAAGTGCCTAACATGCATTCTGTTATACTCGTACAGTATCAACACATAGAAGTACTAGTACATATTTTTGTTCCAGAACTTAATTCCCTTTGTGGCTCCATCTACCTTTAACAAAACATGATACTTCCCCAGAAATGTAGGCTATTAGCATATGCACAAACATAATGCGATCACAATTTTCTTAACAAATGATATTTCCTTAACTAAGTAGCATTGCAGTTAACTAGGACAACCATCTCTTCCAACCTATTCCAACAAATCCTGATATCATCTTGCATCACCTTGCCATGGACTTGGTCTTGAAAAAAATCCTCCATTTCTCGAGAAACACAACATGGACATGTCCCTTACAGCCCATTTTGACAGTATGTGGGACAAGCTGGGAGGATAGTGTGTTGGGGGCCCTGTGGACATCAGCCGTACTGTGCTGATGTGATATGCCAAAACATAGGCATGGGGCACTCCCAACAACCAAGCCAAGGCAAGGCGCTTAGCACATCACAAACAAAGGTGGGAACTGCAACTTGGGACACAAATATAAGAAGACTATGTCCCTGAGGACATACGGAAGAAAAACTCGCCATCCAAGGCAGCAAGGCAAAAGCCTGGCCATACCAGCGAGATAAAATAAACATGTCTCAGCCCAAGTCTACTCTCCCACCAAAATCTGTGACAGCATTTCTAGCCATAACTTTCCTAATGATGGCATATACCATAGTTAACAGCAGTGATCGTAGCAACATATACCCATATTGTACAGTAGTTGTAGCTTGGCAACTTTAAGAGCATTAATCCAACACATAAAATGATACAACAACATCAACAGAACATAAATGATTGCACTTAATGTAGTTAAAACTGCAACATTGCCTTTCTCGCTAAAATCCACAACTTACTTTTTGCATATGACATTGCACTGGAAGTAGGATGCATGGCAGAGGTGCCAGTGTGTAAATAAAACTGCAACACAGAAAAGGAAGCAACTGGCTGCACAGAACAAGATAGATGCAAAGGCTATGCAAAATTGAGTTGCAAATTGAAGACAATGTTTAAGAACTGATTTGCACAAAGTAAATTTTTTCACAACAGTGCCATTTTTTCTTGTAACATGTGGCAACAAGATGCACAAACCAAGTGCCACTAGAGACAGTTATGATGAATTCAAAACAAGGCATTGGTGCCAAAGATTTAGAAAATGTAATGCACCAGCTCTTTTTGATTTAATTTTTTTCTTATAGAAAATATAACAAACAATAGACTATAAACAGAGATACTGTTCTGACATTGCTTTAGCCGAGACATCCTATCAGAAACACAAAACAGGAAGGAAAACAATATCAAATCTCTCCACAAAACAACACAACAAAACACAACATAAACTAAAGCCCTGTGTAAGCTTGAGTTGAAAAGCAACCACTTTTTTTTGTTACTCAAATATTTTTCCATTTTAATGTGCCATATACCACCTTCATTTTCAATTGATTTGGGGTCGAAAACAAAATATCTTTCATTTCTGAAGAATTGAAGTGCATAAAATCAGGTGTAATTTGGAAGTAATGAACAAGCCAAAGATCCATACAAAGGAAAGTCAGAAAATGCTTAGTAAGTGTTGACTGAAAATGTCTTATGTGACTCACAAATATTTGTTCTGCATTGCTTTAGAACATTTGTGACAATATCTTACCTGAAACATGTCAGGGCACCATTCTATATCTAAAGCAGAAGCAATTGTATGATGCTTCAGTAAATTTGAAAGTAAATAACAACAACATAGTGCCAATATCAGCATTAAAGTAAACATACAAGCTACAAGACCATGACATGTACTCATGCTAAAGAAATATATAAAGAAACAGTTAGTAGATACCATGACTGAATAGTGTTAAGTAGTTTGCAACTATATAGCCCCCAGACTTTTTGTTTTTGTTGCACACATTGACAAGCACAGTTATCAGTCCTCATACCGGTCCATTCATCAACCATTCCAAAACCTTCTTGTCCTCAACATCCAGCTCTATTGCTGGATGTCTCTCTCCACCCATTCCTCCTACTATTGTGAGGTCTGCAGGGGTTCAGAGAAGGCTGCTGCCAGCTTCACACTCCTCCTCACAACACTTCCTCGCGTCAGTCCTCCATCTTTTCTTCCCTCACTCCTTTTCTCCTTTGTCTGTCTGTCCGTCTTCTTGACATCTCCAACTCCTCCCTCCACATCTTTTCTTTTCGACTCAGTACAGTCTGCAACAAGCTTTCCTACTTTAGTTACGTCTACATTGCCTGAAAGGTGAAGAAATAGGACTGATTGTAAGGCCAGTGAATAACACTTGATAATAAAGCATGATAATACTTCACGGGCGACAGCAGTATGCAACGTTACTAGCATCGACTTTTTAAAAGTTCGTCACAGCTTTAATTGACAACATTTCGTACAAGCTGTGCTTTAGATAATAACACCAGTCAGAGATTTGAAATCCAGGCTGGTATTGGTATAGCCTTTTCATTTTAGTTTCTTTGCTATCACAAAATGCAGAATGCATGATTTAACCCCTTTGCAGTCCAAACAATTCAATCAGCACAATTAAAGACATTTTTCATAGCAGAAGCTGAATTTTACCAGCAGTTGGTGGAGGTGAATCTGTGAACTTGATCAGGTCACTTGTGTCGGCAGCGGCCACCGGATCAGGCCAGAGCACAGGGGATGGCAGGGACGGTGGAATAGGTGCACTCAGTAGGTCCACTGGGGAGGGCGATCTGGACATCAAGTCTAGGAGGAAACGTTCCACGCAGTTAGAATGTATGCTACACTCAAAAACCAGTTTGGAAACATGGTTACTGTCTGTTGGGTCGTTACTTGCTTAACCTACCCAAGATAAACCAAGCCATATTCTGCAAGGCTAGTGTGTTATGCAACATAGGTGGTTATACTGGCTGACTGAAACAAATACAGGTATATGGAGAGATATATCAACAGGACTTAATGATTCTTACAATGTACTTAGAAACATATGCGGGTCACCCAGTAAGACACAGATATACAGCACAATGTGTGGACTAGCATGGAAACATCTAGGTGCTGAACACACACACATGTACCTCTGACTTCCTGACTATCCCCCACACCAGGACGGTCACTGCTGTCTGTGACACCGCCCTTAACTAGCAGGTCTGGCACACCTGTATCCTCATTGGGATGGCCTGGAGCAAAGTAAGTCAGGCACAGGGAAGGAAGGAAAATTTCAGCTGGAGTGGAAACCTTTACATAGCAGTGTGTATTTGTTTACATCCCATTTCTTCAAACTACAAGATCAATAAAAAAGGAAAACTAATGCTGGTTTGACTAAGAGCGACTTTAATGTACACTGAAGACTTCAATTGACTTAATTGCAAGGGCAATGAAATGACTAATGAGACTTCAAGCTACCCTTTTATTACAATGCTTATAAACTTTTCAAACTAGTTTTCTTCCTACCTTGCTCAGTCTCTTGTGCCCCAGCACTGGACACACCACTGGAAGAGCGGGTGTCATCAGCATTCGGGCACTCAGCTACCCCTACAGCGGGCATCTCTGCACCTTCTGGCAGGCACTCAGGAGAGTGTGTGCCGGGCAGCCCTTGTTCTATCCCACTCAAACAGGTGGGGGAGCCACGATTGGACGACTCCCTGCTGCTGCTGTCCACACTGGACGGTGAAGTGGTGCCTGAACTGCTGCCTCTTACTCCTGTACCATGATGGTAACTCTGAGCTCCAGCTTTGTAAACATGACAGAAAATAATACAAACTCATTTCTCACATAGTACAGCTCATCCTCTACCCTTCAATTATGATCCAGACCTCATTTTTCATTCCCTATGCTCCATACAAGCCTAGTCTTGTTCTGAAGCACCAGCAAATTCCATGGATATGGTAGGCATATAAGGGAAAGTCAAATTGAAACACATACTTTTTGTAATGCGTAGCCATTCAAATACCAACATAGACAATTAAGACATTCAAATATCCAAATGGACAATACACTCATACCAATACCAAAATGAACAATACACAAACAAAAGATACAATCTGACACTACCATGTCAACACCTACCTCTCATATCGTGCCTCAGCACTACCACCTTCCTGTTGCCACGACCTTTAACATTCACCACCTGCAAAAGGCCGAAAGCCATCTGCAAATTTATCTTTGTACTTTCATGTACATAATTGACAGGGTAAAATAAGACCTAGACAAAGTGTGCTACAAGATGTTTCTCTAGATTTCCAAACAAACGAATAAACATGTTCCGATCATCCGACATCTACAGGACAATCCAATTTCAATGACTTCTTTAAAGCTGCATTATGTAACATTAGGACGATATAAAAAGTAAATTTTCTGGTCATTTCTTTACAAAGTAAGTTGAATCAACCCTACTCCATTGCAAATAAGTGCCATTCGGGAAGTGGAGGTGCCAAAATATGACGCCTTACGAGTGTGTTTAAAAGTTTGAAACACAGACGTCAGCCATGTTTGTTTACATTCTGATAGTTTGTGGTGGTACCACAAGCTGGGTGTGCCTTGTGGGCTGTTTTAGTGCCAGCCATAAATGTCAGAAATGTGAGATAATTGCACAAATATGTTGAAAAGTGGAAGTACATTACCATTATACAAAGATTTTTTCAATGAAAATATTTCAATTTTTGGTGCAAAAAACGCTACATAATACTCCTTTAAAGCCCACCTGTGGGATGGCTGCCAGCAGGGCTGGGATGTTGTAGAAGCCAAACTGCTGTGGCCTACACGGCCGTTTGAAGTGTTCCTGGAAGGCGTTGCTGAAGGTTGCCAGAGGCACGCTGCAGTGGCGGGCTAGCAGCATGACCCTGATGTCACGTGCGAAGTGGTACAGTGGTGTCAGCACAACCACACACTCACAGTCTTCATTGCCTTCATTCTTCAGCTACAGAGGAAACAGGATCATGAGTTATCATTAATATGTGAATGAATAAATGAATGAATATGGTTTATTAAAAAAAGGTAGTACATAGCAACCATAAGCTGAATTGCATACTATTTACAACAAGAATTCAGAGACTTCATATCTCCATGAAATATGGTTTCCTTAACACAAATTACATATATTTGATGTGTAAAAGTCCAATCCTTTGGCAATGTTTCATTTCAATATGTCATCATTTATTATGCAAATGTGAATGATGAGTCAGCCTCTCCCACTTTTCCCAACTTCGACTCTTTCAACCTCCCCCACTTTCTGCCTCTCCCACTTTTCCCAACTTCGACTCTTCCTACCTCCCCCACTTTCTGCCTCTCCCTTGAATTGTGTGCAAATGAGTAGGTGCTATGGTGACGTTTTGTAGAAACAAAGAATATCAGTTGATAAAAAATACTTTAGTTGAGATGTTTTTCACAAACTCGTGTGATCTAAAAGTTCCTTTTAGTCTGTGCACTTTTCTCACAGAATGACTGAAGTGCCTCCAACCTGTGCAGTTTGGTGCATGGCCTTCAGTAGATCAGCCAGACACTGATACCCATACTCCCTCGGGTCACACGGGTACCGGTAGCGATGGACAAACGCCTAGACAAGGTTACAGTTATAAAAAGGATTAGTTTACATCATACCAGTACAGAACATGCTATACACTATAGACTGGAAGTTAAGACTACAGTGGCACAATTCGGTAACGATGTTGGTGTTGTAGAATTTTGTATCTCACTGTGTCCCACAGTTATCTTTCTCCTTGTCATCATGGCCTTTCAGTATCAAATTTAGTTTTCATCAAGTATTGTAAACTGCATTCTACTTTGTTGTATCTGTACAAAACATAAATTTATGTTGACGTGCAACATGAACAATTCTCATCTCATTCATTAGCTTATCATTCCTGCCTTTACTCCAATGATGAGAACCCCACCTGCGGGAAGTCCTTGAGTGGTACAGTCCCGTCAGCTGTGTCCATCAGCAGGGCTAGCACCAGCTGGGACATGTGCTTCAGGTGTCTGCGGTCGATCAGCACCACCTGCGCACCACGCACACCTGCTTCCACCTGAGCACGAAAATGTAGATATTCACACAACACATGTATTGCCATTGTAAAACATTTTGTATTTTGCTAGTATGCCGTGCATTATCATATCACACATCAAACAAAATGCCACACTATTTTCTACATGAAGACAAAATATAAGCAATATACATTCATACAATGCTTGAATTTCAAACATTATTTATCCATGTCTCACATCCAAATTATTAACTAGATGTATGCATTTCTAATGCACTGTGTTTTCCTAACATACAATGTAACTATATACAGAATACAGTTTAAACTTGAAGGAGAACGAGCTTGTATTATGTAATGTCAGTACATACTCTGACAACATGTGTGACTTTCTCCAGAAGTTGTCGGATGGAGCTGGCGTCGTAGTCCTGTAACCGTAGCGTGTAGCCGTACATGCGTGCGTACGTCGGGATGAGCATCCCCAGCTGCAGTCTCTGGTCCTTCTGGGCTCGCAGCAGTTTCACCAGCTGATAACTCAAGACTTTGATTCTCTCTCCTTCTGCGAGGACCAAGTTTCTCTCTTCCCCACCCTCTAGAACCTGCAACAATCCAATATGGACATTCAACCTTAATAAAGAGTTCACAATTTCTCATTTTAATTTCAAGGTAATTTTATGTAATTTCACAAGAAATGAGGAAAGACCACTTTTTAACCCGGTTTTCATCTGTTTATTTTTTTAAAAACTTATTATAACATGTTCACGTGTATTTGATAAGATAATGTACATGTAATGGAAGGAAAGGGATGGGCTCTGCCTTCTAATACCATGTACCAGACACAGTGGACAACAGCCCACTTCCCCTAGAGTCTCTTAAAGGCTACGGTACTACCTTTACCTTTCTTTTTAAGATTATCTTAAAACTAGCTGGCAGTATCCACACTAATGTAACTGTAAGCCCCAGACACTTTGGGTGATTACATACCTGTACCACCTGTGGCACTGCCTCAAACAGATCGATCAGTTTGTTGAAGCCGTAGTCAGACAGGCGACACTGTCGGCTGAAGTGGTGGTGGTAGGCCGGGATGAACTTGTTGAAGGGCATGCGGCAGTGAGGCTGGCGGCGTAGCAGCTCCACCACCTCCCTGGCAAACCGCTTGGTACGTTCCACTTCCTCTGGGGTTTGTTCTATCGGGAAGAGTTCATTGTTAGAAATGGGTGATGGCTGAGTGCTAACATATAAATCCCAATGGCAGCAAATGAATGTACAAAATAGGATTTGGCAGCTTCTAAATGTGAATCTACAACCTTATCAGGAGCAGTTACATTTTTTGTCTTCTTTATAATGCTAGTAAAAACAACTGGGAAGTGTTATGAGCAAATACATTTGTACATCTATTTCAGTCTCCACTATATGATACATGGCATTTTTAGTGAACGCATATTACTGGTATGTACATGTATAAAGCACTGACCTCTCCTGGGTAGTGATATGAGAGTGTTGTCCTCTGTGTTGTTAATCTGTTGAAAGACGATATATGAATGAGCCCACAATCCAACAAGACTGAATGTACTTCCATATAACTGTGACAACCAGAGTTATTGAAAAGCTTCACTGTAATATCACATCAAATACTATTCTTCCATGTCATCCTGAAAAGCTTTGATCCAGCTTACTTCTTTGTCACAGGCCAAGAAAGTAAACATCAAACAGGCTTAATAGACTCTACAATGACAGTGAACAGACGAGTGCCTACCTCAACAGTGTTTTCCGGCAGCTCACTGAGCAGATCCTGAACCTCACACACGCCGTAGTCCCTGACGTCCCAGGCCTTCTCGTGGCAGCTGTGGAACGCTGTGGGAAACTCCGCTTCTGTCACCTCCTTGTTGGGCAGAGACTTGAGCAGACGCAGGACGTCCTGGGTGAAGCGCTTGACCTGAGCACGGTGGGTCAGGGTCAGCACACGGGCTGAGCCGTAGCCAAGGATCTATGGACAGAGCAACATTATGTTATAAAGATATAAGAAAGCTATATAGTACAATATACATGTACTTTTAGTGCTAACAGTCTCAAAGAAGGAATTAATCTTGAAAATTTATTCAAAGGAACATATTCAATCATGTTATCACAAATGCAGTTTAGGTCCCGAAAACATGTGGAACAGTATTAAGAGCTTGCCTAGTTTTTCTTGCTTTCCATTTTCTTGAATACTGATAGAATATAGCTTGTGTAATGCTTTGCTAAAGGTACTAGTCATGCTTTAAATTACCTGGAGCACATGTGGGACAGCTTCAAACAGCTCCACCAGCTTGGTGAAGCCGTAGTCTGCCACCTTGCACTGCCGGCCGAAGTGGTGGTGATACGTGGGGATGAAACGGGAGAAGGGCAGCCTGCAGCACGACACGCCCTTCAGGAGGTCCACCACGTCTCTGCTAAACTGGATCAGCTGAGGGGAGGCGGCCGGGCTGGGGGGACGTATCTTTGGCCAGCAGGCATCTAGGACAGGGAATCATCATCGTAGTTGTTAAGGGAATAGATCTGTGTTGTGTTCGGCACCAATGACGTATTCCTCACAACCAGGACTTATCTGGAAGAACTACAATGTACAAGGCTTAAGGTACCATGAACTCCTGGACAGGTCTAATTTGTCAGACAAAAATGTTACAAGAGTACCAGAATATAGGGACAAACCCTTGTTAACTACTGATTAAAAGGAACATGTCTTATTACATTTTTTAAAAATATTTTTGAGTTATTTTGCTCTGATCTTGAAAGGAAAGGCGACAAGCACTTTCTGCAGCAGTTTTTTTATGCTCTAGCCTTTAAGATGCTGAATCCCAGGATCCTATCGACACAGAAACATAGTCCTAGAAACATACCTGCAAGAGGAAGAGGAGGCCTGTTCTGAGCCCACTTGACAGTCTTGTTGCCACTCTGGCTGTGGGAGATGTTCACTCCTGGCACACAGCTGATCAGGTGTTCCACCGGCACCCCCCTCCCACCCTCATCCACAGGCAGGGTGCCAATCTCGCTGTTGTAGCAGGTCTGGAAGCTCAGAAGTGGCAGCCTGCCGTCATGGGTCTGCAGCAGGGTGTGGACCTGGGCAGCAAATGCCTTCAGGGACAGGACTATGTCGGGCAACATGCAGTTTTCATGGTCCACCTCCCTGGTACTGGAGACACAGTGTATATGGGTGAGACTTTGTAACACAGTTGAAAATGTAACAAATATAACAGCACTAGTCTTTAATGCCTAAAACTACATGTATGGTAATGTCTAAAATTACAGCACATAGGAATAAAAAGTAGAACAAATCTTCAAGCCATGTAATTCCTTTTTTGAGCACCATGATAATCATGACAGCTCAAGGTAGTCATACCTTAGGAAGTCCTCCGTACAGTGTATCTTGCAGAAGGGTTCCTCTTCCACCTCATCCTCCACGACCACAGGGCTCCCGCTGGACAGAGTGGTGGCTGTGGTGGAGCTGCTGGCTGCTGGGGAGGGGGTGAGTCTGGGGTGTGTGCTGGGGTACAGGGGTAGGCAGTTCAGGCACACCACCCGCCCAGCCGAACCCTGGTCCTTCACTTGCACCACATCGGTCAGCTTGTGCAGATCTGACAGGTGGACCTGCCTGTTATACCTGCAATGTCAGATAGGGGGCATAGTGATCAGACTCAACTTGCCCAGTGCACTCAAGACATCAGATAAATAGCTTTCTGATAGAAACTACATTTAGGCATTACTGACATTCCTGCCAAAATAGCCTTCATTTGGAGCACAGTTTTATTAGTAATGTCACATGAGGTCACATAATGCCTTTTGCTCTGAATGCAAGACCAATATAGGAAATACTGCACAAGATAATATTGAAAACAAGATCACATTTATCAGGAATATCATTGCTTAAGCAGCAAGGTGGTTTAACAGCAGTACTTGATTGAAACAAAAATCTATCCCTCTCACCTCTTCTCATAGATCTCAGTGAACTTGAAGAGAGGCAGGCAGCCTCCGGGGGCCTCGTTCAAGATGGCTGTCACCTCTGACCTCAAGTACTGAAGGGCAGGTGACCTTCGACCTCCGAGCATGACGTGTATTCTCTTGCTACCAACTTTACGTCTATGTACCTGGGGAAAAAAAATCAATGATAATTTTCAGATGCCCTTCAATGTGATGCTGTGATGCCTGCTAGGAAGTTTTTATTCAAGTTTCCAGGTTGCATACATTTACTTATCTCCGAGCCTTGAAAGTGTTTTTACTTAAAACGTACCTGGGAGATGGCAAGTGTGGCATCAGTCATCTTGGGGACCTTGACCATAGCTTTCCATACACCTTCATGTGGAGCCAGTATATCAAGCTTAAGCACCTTCAACACAGGAAGGAATATTAGGGTTAGTCATGGTACAATTGTAGTGTATATTGCAAAAAAAATGCAGAAATGACATGTTCCAAACTACTCCACAACAAAAATTGTATTTACCTCATTGTGGTCAAAGTTTCGAATTGAAAACACAGAGTTAAGATATCCTTCTACGAATAACTAAAAAAATCTGTTCCCATGGTAACATACCTTACAATGTTCCCTGAAGATAGACAGTAATGTCTGCCTCATCTCCTGGTGACCTAGGGTGGGGTCAAGGTTCCTGACCTCTAGGTCAACCCCTTGTGGGTAGAACATCTCAGTGAAAGGGTGTGATTGGGGTTGTGGGGAAGCAGCTCTTGGCAGGGGTGCGCTGTACAGCATGGGGTAGACTGGAGAGGCACTACGGGGCCTTGGTGGAAGCGGCAGTGGCACGTCCTGAGTCCTATGATCAAATCTTGGACCCACAGACCTGGAAAGACGCAATACTGCCAATCATTTTGCTCCAATGTAATAATGTAACAACATAGTTCTACTGTGCAGCATTAGGTAAAGAATTTGTTTCAAATGCAAACATACACATAGATTTTGACAGAAACTTAATGCTTAGAGTGGAAAAGCTAGCGAGATTTTCTAAACCTCGAAAAACTCTGCTAACCTCCTAAACTTGGCATTCCTGTTGAAGTGTGGTGTCACATCCTGTCTGGGCCTGAAATACTCCAGGCCTCTGTCCTGCATCCATGATGGCTGGAGGTCTGAGTATGCCCCATTCCCCGCTGGCTCCCCACTTCCTCCTTCTCTCCTGCCTTCACTTCTATGTCCACCTTCAGAGTGGTTCAGTCTGTCCAGTCCTCCTGGCCGGCCATGGATCTGTCTTGTGTCAGGTGGTTGCGGATGTCTTGGCAGTTGTTTTAGGAAGCTAGGTGTCTGGCTGTACTTTTCAGGGTCGCTTGTTGTCGAATGCTCAGAATCGCTTCTGCTTTCCATCTGCATTTGTAGAAAAGTTGCATGTGTCAGAACACTATGTTCAATCTGTATTGTCTTATAAATCATACACAGAGTAAAAATGTTACTTTGTAGAAACAACCATGGTGACAGTAAGAATGAAATGCCTAGAAGTAGACCTACCTTTTCGATTTTGCCCATAGGTGGAGATGGTTCGTTCCCCCTACTGTTGCTTCTGTGGCGCGCTCTACGTGTGGGGGACTTGTTCTCTTCTTTCTGTTTGGGTGCGAGCGCTACTGTAATCTTACTTCCAAAGACATCCTCCTTCTCCATCCTCTTCTTAGCCCTTAAGACAAAAACAAAACATGACTTGTATGTAATTGTCAACTGAAGAAGGTTTCCTTTTCTTTGACAAACATCAAACATGTTTTGATAGATTTTTTCAAAACACTTTCAACAAAGTGTCATCCTCTTCTCTTCACAAAGACAAGTGCTGTGACCATATTCCGTACCTGTTGGCACTCTCGGTGTTAGGGAAGCGAATGAGAGCTGACGTTCCGGACACGTGAAGGACCCGCCCGCCACAGTTGTCCGACAGCTGCTTCAGCCGGTTGCGAATCTGGTTGCTGTCTCGACCAATGGGCAAGTGGCTGACTAGCAGGTCTGTTAGCTCCATAGCTGCCTGCAAAAGTCAATATAGAGTGTTTTAGAGTCCTGACAAACTTATTTTTCCTTCAAGAAAAAAGAGCAATTATGTCTTACAGCATGATTTTCTACTATTAGCCATTGGGTGTGACAGAAATTCAGAAAAGAACCACATCCAAATGATGTTACATTTTGTTGCGTATTTACCTTACTGGGTGACCTGAAAGGGAGATCCCGGACAAAATCGTCGTAGCAGACGGTATGGTGTGCATGGTGAAGCAGGGCCTCCTGTGCGTGCCGCGTGTGTAGCAGGATGATGCGGAACTTGTGACGGTGTCTGAGGTCTGACAACTCAGAGGCGAAGTTTACATCCCCTGTTCAAAATAAACATGCCTTACAAAACAAATTCATAATATTACTTCCTAAAAAACACACTGCGAGTATAGATGAAACAACACAAGAGAAATGTGTAAAAAAAAAAACGAACAAATTATTCATCAGTTCTGTGCTAAAATAACCAAAATGCAAGAGCCATTCTGACAGCACTTGGCTATAATTTTTGAATGTCCATTTTCTTTGCATTATCATGAGGTTATTACAGTACCTGTGCTAACTTACCTGAAACCAGTACAACAGTGGCAGGCTTGGTGTAGGTGTCTGCAAACCTGCGAATACTCTGTCTTAACTTGTCATCAGCTGCATTCTTGGCTGTGGCATTGATGTGTACTACTGTCACCTGAAGGAAGAAAGTACATGTATATATAACACTGTGCCACCACCTGGACTTAACAACTTTTTTTGCAAAATTTCATTATGGTAACAGTTTAATATCCAAGGTGAATATATAGCAAAGATTGCTGTCAACAGGTCAATTTCTGACTTGTTGTTAACAGGACTAAACACAATGACCTTGTCAATAAATGAACTTACACAAGCAGCGTGCGAAATACTAGGTTCCCCAGTAGCCCCGTGCAACCATATTTTGCTGGGTGCAACCTATTTCTACATCCAGGTAGCTCAGTGCACTACCTAAATTTTGTGGTAAGGATGCCCCTTTCTTCTATTGGAACTGTTTACTAAGAGTTTCCGTGGAAGAGCTCCTCACTTCAAGTAAGGGGAAACAACTCTGTGTCAGAAATGTATAAATTCACATTGCATTCTAACAAAGTTAATCATAATGTAGAAGAGTTTAAATTCGGGGCAACCTGGAATTTTAAGTGGGCAACCTAGCTTTCATCCTAGGTTGCCACTGGGCAACTTGGCTCAAAAAAGTATTTCGTACACTGACAAGCAACAAGTTCAAAGCAAAAGAGTTGTACTTCTGTTCTGACCTGTGCATTGTTTAACTCCTGTATGACCTCCCTGCTCTCCTTACTAATGTCACACACACACATGAACTCTGCCTCCTTGTGTCCAGCGAAGAAGTCTGTGCGGATCTTCTGCACAATGCCCATGGCTGTCTTCCCACTGGGCACCTGGCAGTTCTCGATGTCCCAGAAGACTCCGATAGGAGGCAGGGTGTCAGGCTGGGAGGGAGACGACGCAGAGTCGGGCAGCTGGGAAACTTCATCTACAAGGTGAAAAAAAGAGGGTTCTAAAAATAATACTGGTGTTCTTAAGTCTAACCTCTACCAATACTGTTATGTTTTTCAATAACCAGTCAAGGAATTAGGAGAATAATTTTGTACTACCTCAACCTTCAGAAAACAGCACACAATCATACATTTGTTTTGTAGTCACCACTTACAACTGAGTATATAAAAATGGCATGCATCCTTGACCATCATCCATGCCTAACAAACTTCCATGCTTAGTGATACAACAGTTTAACCAACACTACCTTTACTGATCATGACATACCTTTGACTGAAATATTGATGTTACTAGCTAAAGATGTACTATGACATCTATTGCCTTACCTGATGGTTGACTGTGGACAGTGGTAGTTGTAACAACAGTAGGGTTTTCTGAGCTACTTTCTACGCTAGGTGTCTGCTTTCCAAAATGAGGCATGGGAGGCTGGACAAAAGGGAGTGTTCCTCTCGCACCATCGGTACCTAGGTGTTTGAATGACAAAAAGTTGTTAAAACATTAAAAAAATAACTGAACAGCTTAAGTGGGGTCGTTTTCTTTTTAAATCATAGGTACAAAATGTCACAGTGCTTGATGTCACTTTTTTATGTCTGAACTTCACCTTCTAATTCCTGTGTATGGCACTGGTAGACTAGTAGACTACTACATAAAGCTTTGTAACATACATTGTAGCCAACAAACCTGTGCTGCCCCCTGATGTTGTGTGATTGTGGTGTAAACACCGAGAGGGACTCTGGTGCTGGTTTCTCGGCCTGCGTTGCGGTGATGTCTGGAGGTGTGAAGCGGTCGTGGATAGCTGCAGAACCTGTAGCAGCTGTTCCTGAACAGACGAGACTGACGCTGCCGGTGGTGGAGGTGCTGCGCAGTGAGCGCAAGGCGTGTTGCCCAGATTGTGAAGCCATGCCAAGCCCTCCTGCCCTGGTACATGGGGCAAGTAGCTATGACTGGGACTTCCTACATGGAAAGCTGGGTCTGTGTGGACTAGGCTGGGGTGTGGGTGATATGGAATGTTTGGAGGAGGGGTCGGCACTGGTAGACTTGGCTGGTAGTGGGACGTTGGAGGATAAGTCATGTGGGAGTGGGTGCACCTCTGCCCAAGTGCAGCATAGGGGTAATCCAAGCTAGGAGAGCACAAAGAGCAAGAAACGGCATTGCTGGGGAGACTGTTGCCTGGGTGTTGCTGGGTCATGTCGTGCCAGGAGGATGGGGGCAGGGGATAGCGGGAGCTACCAAAGTGGACAGGAGGGGGCAGGGTATTGCAACTGGTGCAGCAGCTTGTATTGCACTGTGGAAAGACAAGAAACTCAATGTCATGTATGCATTCATGAAATACCCACACTCAGTTTCACATTGCACAATATTTAGACAGGGTAACCATGTTGACTCACTCACTCCAAATATATACGGTATGTCCTTGAATGACTGTGTTCAATTGATACGTGAAAGACAGATCATTATTGATTTTCTTCATTCATTGCGTTTCTGGATCAAGTTGATGTTCAAGCAAATGTGTTCTTATGTTCCACCCTGAACTTCTAGCCATCGTCCTTTCCTGGCCTCCCTTCCTATTAGTGTTACAGAACTGCCCAAGATATTTGACGGCCATTTTCATCTCACAGGATAGGTTAAGTGACAGGTGAAGCGAGTTGAGCTACATCTCTTCATCCCTACCTGTGCACAGCCAGACAGATGCTGCAGTGAGATGTGGGTAAGGACTGCCTCCTTGTCCAGGAAGCAGGCATCACAGCTGGGGAAAATGCACTTGTACACCACAGGGGGGTCAGCGGTGGTGGCAGCACCAGGGGCAGAGGTGTGGGAGGGGCCCTCGCTACTCCGCAGGGGGGTCTGGCTCATCACTGGTGGAACACACTCATACTACCCACCCTTTGACATTCCTAGGGCACTGAGGGGAGGAAAAACAATCTCATGTGATTTATATCATAGGATAACTACAGACAATGTTACAGTTGATAGTGAAATACACTGTAACAGACTTACTGTACCGCAAAAATTGATTAGGTACAGGTCCAAAATACGGAATCACTTTAAGTACTAGTACCAATACCAAGTTACTCTAATCATATGCTTATTTATGACCTAAAATGTGTTAATATTGGCAGACTGTTACTACCCTGAAAGATCTGTTGCACATTAATTTAGGCCTAAGACTATTGACAGGACGATCCTGTCAATAGTGCAACATTTTGTTATTGACAGGATGATCCTGTCAATAGTGCAAAATTTTCTGTTATTGACAGGATCATCCTGTCAATAACAGAAGAGCATGTTAATTTGTCCCATTGTTTAGGACAGGTACATGTCCGGACCTGTACCTGAACCTGAACCTAAAATTTGTTTTGGTACACAGCTCTAGTAACATTCTGTACGCCAATTATTCAACAGCCCTTGATTTTCGCTCCTGCACAGTTGTGAACAAAATGGGTAACAAAATGTCCACACCAACTGACCAAGCAAACAATTTATATAAATACTTCATCTGAGAAACCTGAGGAAATCTGCGCTGCTTGTTTATATTTTCTAGAGCCAGACCAAGGAGGTTATACGGCCAGACGTATCACGTTGGAAGGACATGATTGTTTGTTATTGTTATCAAATCTCTATTTCTGACCACAGATGGAGTATCTTATGACAGCTCATCATTAATTTTGTCTAAGTGTTTACTGTCTTGACATTGAACATCAATGAGAGACAAGAAAGACCAGCTTTTCAGTGAAGCTTTAGTGAGGAAAACATTGGGCCGACATTGCATAAACAGCGGGAGCTTGTGTAACACATCCCACAGGGGAGTTCACGTTTGAAATCCCGGGGTGGTTGTGCAATACAGAATTTTCCATTCAAAGGCTGTAAGAGTCGTTTTCTTCAGATGTATAGAGGTTATGGGGTGTGCAAAGTATCTTTAAGACAAAGGGCGTTGAGTGGGAAGGTCTAAAAACAGGCTGCAAACGTTTATCTGGGGTGACCCGTTATCAAAGAACGCCGTGGCTATATACACACCGGGTGTGTATATAAAAGACAAATAGATTTTATATACACACCGAAATACTAGCCTCCTTGGTAGGCCCAAAACCTGGGTTTTTGTGAGTGTTTGGGGATTCAGGGGCACCAAATTTAAACCTCGGTCTTCAAGTTTATCTTAGTGGATGATGAAAATCAGAAAACAACACGGAAATCCAATTCGCCACGGCGGACAATAAAAATATCTATGTCGTACGACATTCGACGCGCGGCGTTTGTCACTCGCCTAGGACACTTTTGCTTTTACACGTATTGACTGTAACTCCCGCTGCGCGCCGCAGCTGCGGCGCACTGCAAAATGGTTGCGGCGGGCTGCGGCGCGCTGCGTCACATGTGGTGAACCCTGACCGCCGCGAGGAGTACCTAAAAGATCCCTGATCTTCTTCTGTACTTGTTTTGCGTTCCTGTTGTATCCTTCTTGCAGCATGGCTTCGGCAATCTGCCCGAATGCCTCCTTCTTTTTGTGAGTCTCCATTTTGCTGCGAATTCTGTCACAGTTCCACGCGCCGATCAAGCATCGGGTTTCCGCGCTGCTCCAGTTACTGCTGTTTACTTCCGCCATGCTTACGAAACAATCAGCAACAAAAATCCGACGAAACAACGAGAACGTGATATGATACTCAGAATTCTAGAAGTAAGAACAGAAACAAACAGACGAGCGTGGCGTGGGTTCGGGCTAGCGCGGGAAAAAGAGAAAGTTGCATATGACCCCTGAAACGGGCTGCGCGCGACGCAGGGCTGTTTACACGCTGCTGGGCCGCGACGCAGACTCCCCGCTGAGTGTCGCGACGCACTTGTGGCACCTCCTCGATGCGCCACAGAAAAAACGACGCGCGGCGCCGCGCGTCGGTGGCGCGCGGTTTTACACGCATGAAAATCAATGTCGTACGACATTCTGCGTCGCGCCGCGCGTCGCGCCGCGCGTCGAATGTCGTACGACATTGATTTTTTGCCCAGTGTAAATCCGGCCTAAGACCCAAGCAAGCTACCATGTTTTCGATCACGTCCGCACTATCGCTACTTCATGCCGCCCTGACAAGATGTCGGGTTCATTTGCACGTCTAACGCAGACAAGGCAAGCCGGTATGTCCGCCCCAGCATCGTCCCCCAAGAAGGCTAGCAAGCCCAAGGCGGCGCCCAAGGCCCCCGCGGCTCACCCGCCAACTACCGCCATGATTACGGCGGCTGTGGAAGCACTCAAGGACCGCACAGGTTCTTCCGTGCCGGCCATCAAGAAGTACATCGTCGCCAACTACAAGTTCGACGTGGAGAAGAAGGCGCACTTCATCAAGCGCGCCCTGAAAGCCTTGGTGGAGAAGGGTACCCTCCTTCAGGTCTAAAAGGTACTGGGGCGTCGGGATCCTTCAAAATCAACGTGGCAGCCAAGAAAGCCGCAGAGAAGGCCGCCAAGAAAGCCACCAAGAAGCCGGTCAAGAAACCCGCGGCTAAAAAGGCCACAAAACCCAAGGCCACCAAGCCGAAAAAGCTCAAGGCCAAGAAGGCTACCACCCCCAAGAAGACCAAGAAGCCGGCCACCAAGAAGACCAAGAAATCTCCGGCGAAGAAACCTGCTGCCAAGAAACCCGCCAAGAAGACCCCGGCAAAGAAGACCGCCAAGAAGGCAGCGCCCGCTAAGGCACCCAAGCCCATGAAGAAGTGAAGACTTGGCCGTCGAATTTCCTCCAAACCCCGGCCCTTTTCAGGGCCCCCCACATCCTTACGAAAGAACTATGTCCGACACCTCCAAGTTACCCATGCTCCACACGAATACGCACTATCCCCTGAAAGAAAAATGATACACGAACTAAGAAGAGAATGAATAAAAATGAATTAAAGAGGGAAGCCAAAGCGGGTGTGTATATAAAAGACAAATAGATTTTATATACACACCGGGTGTGTATATAAAAGACAAATAGATTTTATATACACACCGGGTGTGTATATAAAAGACAAATAGATTTTATATACACACCGGGTGTGTATATAAAAGACAAATAGATTTTATATACACACCGGGTGTGTATATAAAAGACAAATAGATTTTATATACACACCGGGTGTGTATATAGCCACGTTCATCAAAGAATGTCTGACGGGCAGCACGTTCTGTCTGTCTCCCGTTACAACCCGCCATAACTTTCTATAATTAAACCGTAAACAAAGACCACAAATTAACTTAAACCGCCCTTTTACGTTTTGGCACGTGTACAGACGATGTAGTAAAATTCCTGAAGGTGTTAATGTCTCTTACCTACAAAATAAATGGGAAAATGCTGCACCCTCCACTAGTCCATCGTGCGCTGCTGCAGGCGCGGGGACCGCAATGCCACTACCGCAAAACGGCACAACTATTTTGGCTGTTCTATTTACTGGCACCTTCTTCAAAAAACAATTTTTTATCCAAAACTTTGAAAAAGACTACCCGTAAGTAGTAATTTTGAATAAACACAAACAATCTTTTAAATTATTTCCACGTAAAATTTGAGAGTTATGCAACAATACACATCTAGAAAGGAAGTTTCATATTAAATGTGATCATAAAGTGTGGGAATAACCTCATTTTTCAATAGCAAATTATTCGATCTCTCAGGATATTCCGGTACCCAAGTTATTTAGCCGTCACTTGTGGTGTCTTCAGTATAATGTTTTCTTGTAAGATCATGAGATGACATTTGTTACAGCTGATGAAATTGTAAACTTGTTGATGGTGGTCAATTCATGTCGTAAAATAGAGGAGTATCTCACTCTTGCGGCAGGTCATCCTGGGTCGGGTGGGTGGCGTAATGATACATGTATTATGATAAACCGTCGGAGTTGTCCCGAAATAGTCCATTACACCGTTTCGAGTTATGTCGGCACTGATTCATGACATTGGTGTAAATTGATCATTGTTAATTTTCACAAGTTATTCTAAACTCTGAAAGTTTATACTTCTGCATAATATGAGACAATCTGTTGAAAGAATTTCATCACACACGTCACCAAGTTGCGAGTGGATACAGGAGTGAACAGGCGCGGAAACCAGGAAGGGGAACCGGAGGTTTGGCTGTGGCGAAGGGCGTTTGAATTTTCAGAGTTTTAAAATTTGGCCGGCCGGTGATTCTACAGGAAGTTCGTGACGCACTGTTTTTGCCGCCCAAGTGGAAGGGGAAGTATTGTTGCAGCTATTCTGAGGCAATCGCCTGACATTTGAGCGTCCTAAGACGTTTATTCCTTCTCGTGGAAATCATGGACGACGAGGAGGTACCGACTTTCTCTAGTCCGGAGGAAGAGATCAAGTACTGGAAAGACCTAGCGTTGGAATTAAGACAAAGGTAACTTGTAAATGCTTGTCTGTCTTTACAAATATCATCTGGGATACGTTTTTAAAGAATTATCTTCGTATTGGGAATCTAAATTTTGCTGTTTAGATGTCTGCTTGTCGAAGTTTTAGCGTTGTAGTGGTGGGTGGGGGGTGGGTCACTTTAAAAAAATCTCTCATCACGAGGCCTAACGACATGACATCACGATTAAAAGTCGCCTCAACTAACGCTGGAAAAACATTCCAAGCTTCCCGCCCAATGTGGTAGCTCAGATTTTAATTTCAGCCAGACAAAGATCGTCTGAGACACGATGAAAGAGAGCAAAGTGACCGATTTCGGGGATGACAAGCTTATTTTTTTGTCATGCAGACGACTTTTTTTTAGTGACGCAGGCAAACATAGTAACAACACCTGTAATGTAGGTATAAATACATTTAATTGCGCCTTCCTTGTTATAATGGTAATCAAGTAAGGCCACATTATCAGTTAGTCCCATAGTGTGGCAAGTGGTGTGAATAACTGCTTTCAACTGGTGTGAAACTGCTGCATGTCTATTCACATGCATGTAGGTGCAGTATGTCTGATCAGACGAGAATCATGGAAACAAAAGGGTGTCAGAATTGTCAGACAAAAGAGGAAGTCTTACTTACATCATGGAGTTATAACTCCATGCTTACATAGATATGATACCCTTCCTTAATTTCCTACTCCTTTGCATTATTGATTACATCATCATTGATTACAATCTAGATTCTAGACATTGTTCTTGTGCCCAACAATGCTTAGTCTCATGGACAGCATTGACTCGTGATTGAGAGATTAAATGTTTTTCACTGATAAAAAAAAAAACAAAACATCCACATCATGAGCAAAAGCTGCAATACATGACAGTAGAATGGAACAGAATTAAGGAACAACACTACAGATCTGACAAATGGTAACCATTGCCTTGTATTGTAGTAAGCCTTTTTCTCGTAGTACATGTAGGTCAGTATCAATTATGGTCCAAGTTAATGCCGGTCTTTATTAAAATTCATTATTGATAGTGCATGTAGAAGACGCTAATGCTGTCTACTGTGTATATAAACAGTTACTTTAGAAATGTTGTTGTTACCAAGATTATATAACAACTGTTGAACAGGTGTATCATTCACATCTGGCAGATTCAGATCAAACTATAAAATTAGATAGGCCTGACCAGTAGTTATGTATATAGCAACTTGTCAAGGACTTTCTCCACGTCAATCCTTCATGCTTGTGATATAATAAGCTATTAATGTAATATTTGCACAGTCAAGAGGCGGCATGCCAGTATACTTTATTAATAATTACTACTATTCAGTAGCTATCCACCTAATCTTGTTCAAATGTAGACGTACGTCACACCACATCCAGGCGTCCAGGTAGAGGCTGCCTAAGCAAATGTCCTACTCATACTATAGTCATACCAAACTGCAAAGCCACAAATCTGTCCAAAAAAAACTGCTAATGTGGATTTCCCAATGGATTCGCACCAGGTCACTTTGTACAGAAGGATTGGCAACCCAAAGATGGTGATGTAGTCAAAATACATAAATCTGGACTGCATTTTGATGTTGTGTAAAAATCAGCAGTGTAAACGATATCTAGTTATGTTTACTAGGTAGGACAAGTCACACAAAAAAATACGGGATAAACAAGTAGTGGCATGCACCCTGTACTGAATTTTGTAGTCTGATGTTGACATTCTTTCTACGCAGGCTCTGCCACATGTTAATGTTTGGAGTGCTGTCCAATTACCATACCATAATAACCAAGTACAGATGTGGAATGCCAAATGTTTGGGAAGGCACTTTAACAGTGAAGCCTGTCTTTTTCCTAATTCTCCCAATGTTTAAAAATTGAGTCTATTTCTCTGTACTGACAGTACTAGTAATGCCTTGTCGTAGAAGGCCAGACTTTCAAAAATTGATAAGATGTTATTGGGGAGTGAGGAAGCATCAGACGTTGGTAGCATAAAGGCACCCTAGGTGGCAGAGGTCAATAAGGGTAGAGGCGGTGAACTCATCATGATAGGATCAACTACCCTAGGGGGTCCCCACCTCAGAAGTAGGTGTCAAAGCTCACATCTCTATAATTATATTATTCACTTCAAGACAGTAGGCAGTCAACCTTGATGGCAGGCTTGCAGACAGGTAAACATATTAGGGAGGGTATGTTTCTAATTGTAGACTACGATAGACAAGCATAAACAGAACTCACTGTCACTAGCACACAAACATTGAAACATTGACCATTCAAATACCTGTTTTGCTGTATGCATGCATGTGTGGTTAATGTGACCAGGTGACTGATGTAGGGGGTGAAGTTCCCCAGGGCTGCATACCTTGAAATCACCATTATGTGATTGGTTACATGTCAGTGCAGCCTTGTTTCTTTGCACTGTAGTGTACACACAAATGCATGAAGCTCAACATATTGTGTATCCATGAAGCAAATGTTTCCAGTAGTACTTGCTCTAAGAATACTAGTGGATAGATACGTTACATAACTTAGTAAAATATCATAGACAGACGTACATGTATACACCCTTTTGTCAGTGTCTGGGAGTTAGTCTATCACAGTAATCATTTCAGCCACATTAACAGTGCGATCAAGAGTTGTCTGTGTTTTAAACATTGCTACTTGTACTTGTTAACATATATTATAGCAAAATCATTCTCTATAAGTATAACTGTAGGATATTATATGTGATCTGAATAGCTGCATCACTGCTACAGTTTGCTACACTCACACACTGATAGGAACCTAATGCAGTCAAAATGCACCATCAGAAGAAACATTTGCAAGTCATGAGGTGGGAAGCACTATTTCCACTGCCAAATTTGTCGTGAGCTGTCAGCTCCTTACTGCCAAATGGCTGCTTGATGACAAGAATGGGGGCCAGTCTGACATGAAACATTTAGATGGTCTGTAGGGAGTCCATTCTAGGTTTTTATTTGCAGGAGAGGTTAGATTTCTGTGAAATTTTCAGAGAATTCCAGCTAACTGGGATAAGCTGTTAGGGTACCTACATAGGTGATATACATCAATGCTGTAGTTCATAGTCTTTAAAGATACACACAGCAGTAGTACATAATGATCAACCTAAGTTGAATCGATCCCTCAGTAAGTACCCTTGTGAGGCCAGGGTTGTGAAGGGGAAGCAAGGGCCTGCTGTGTAAATGTTGCAGGTAACTGTAACAACAGGTTGCCTCCAGCCCTTTCTTTTATCAGGTGACCCATCATGTAGGCTGTACAATGTAGAATACCATCCACCTATAGAAAGGAGGTTTACCAAGCAATGAACCATGCACTGTAACTCTAAACTGATCTAGCCTGTTCTTGATACCCAAAGATGCCATGTAAATGAGATAACAATTTAATATATAAATATAAAGCATCTTAGTCATGATCTCACAGATATGTATGCTATTTGGTGACCTACATCACTCGTTGCCTGCATCAAATGCAAAATTGAAATCTTTTTCCAACCATCCACCACAACACCATTCAAAAACTGTAAGATACAAAAGAAGAAGTTTGGCTGAAATATAATACACAATGTACTTGTCTTTTTTTCCAATTCAGTGTGAAAGATGCCAGGGATGAACTTGATGAATTCCAGGAAGAAAGTAGAGAGCTGGAGGCTGAGCTGGAAGCACAACTGGAACAGGTAGAAGGGAAGAACAGAGACCTGCAGAACTCATGTCAACGACTTCAGATGGAAGTAGAGTCATTAAAGGTAATTTTTTGTGGTGTTTAATTCTTAGTAGTAATACCGGCCATACCAAAACTACTGTTTTGCTTTGTCAAAATCCTGTTAAAAACAGAAGTCAGTAGATATCTCTGGCTGTGTATGGTAATATTTCATGATACATGTACTTAGTATACAGCACAACATCATTATAGATTATGCCAACCATATTAGAATATTTGTCAGTGCCTAATTGCTTCTTTTTGTTGGTTGTCTTTTTAACATAAAAGGTAACTGTGTATTGTAACTGTGTATTCTCTTTCTGTGAAGCATAACATGCTCATATCCTATGACTGATTATGTAAAACACTCAGCCACATACTGTTTAACCCCAATAGCTTTCCATAAAAAGGTACCTGTCTCTATTTCAGGCACTTGAGGTACATGATGGACATGGTCTATTTACCACCATTGTGTTGATGAAATTTTATACAGTTGTCATTCACCAGCTGTGTGGACATCAGAAAACACTTTTTGTCTACGCTGTCCCCATTGAAACACTTTTACCATTGACAGAATGTTTTGAAACCAGAGGTTTGGTCATTGTAGAAAGTCTTTCTTTGGTAATTTGTTTCCAATGATATTTGTTGGTGGTAGCTAAAAGCAAATTGTGTGTCCAACAGACTACAAAAGTACAACTACAAGAAGAATAAAAACACAGAAAGAATCCATCATTTTAGAGACATGCATTCTGCACAAACTCGCCTGAAGTTGATGTACTATCCACTCAGCCATGGCTGTTACTTAAGTAACATTGTAGGCCATCGTGCTCAGCCTACCCCCCATCCTCCCGTTGTTTTCAATATTGAAACCATTAATACAGGAGCAGGTATACCATATACTAGTAATTGGAGTCACACCTAAAAGCCTACTCGTAGTTATAGGTCGATATCAGATAATCTCCAAGCAGATCTTACGGTGGCCGAAGACAGTATCCAATTGGCCAGACAGTTACCATTAGCCACCGAAGATCTGCCAGTACTCGCACAGGGAGGAGCACTTCTTTTCAAAAATGGTGTCGCTGCCCCTCCTTGTGCCCCTATTAACAGCAATCAAAAGATTTGCCGCGCTAAGTTTTTCACAAGCGGTTTATAGCTTGAATCTGGGACGAACGCGATGACCCGGCGCGTCACAGGAGGAGGTTTCGCGGAGTCCTGGCGCCAGCCGACGGCATCGCAACGCAACGACGCAAACGTATAGAAAATTAAATATTGAGATGCGTCCCGAAAACTAGTACTTTAGTACACAAAAAAAATTAAAGCAGGCTCAGACACCCTGTATTTCTTAGATGTTGGACACAACTACAAACAAAAAGCGTCCGTCAACAGATAATACGATCGTAATTTTCCCTGACGTTTTTATGTTTGGATTCGGTGAAGAAAAACAAACTAGCGGGCCATATTTGTAAAGGAAGTTTAATTCTTGTTTCACTCCGTTTTGTCTCGATTTCGTGAATTTTCCTTTTAGAAAATTGAGTCAGATACCCGGCCTCGGACGAATAGCATGTCGTAGAGCATACGCAGTGGATGGGATAGTTCCAGAGGCTCAACGTATCGGGGGAATTCACGAGAGACAGGAGCCAGGGAACATGTCTTAGCGACATTATACAGTATATTTTTCCACCATGTGATTTTACTCGAGTCATCGCTAGCTGCTCCGGCATTATGGCTCACTACGGCGATACCAGTACTACGATGACAAGCCGTTGCTCTAACACACAAAGCGAGATACCCTCAGTCTGGTAACAGTGACTTTTCTCGGCTGGCCGGTGGAAATGCCCAAAAACACGTCATTGCCTGCCAGGGCGGGGAAGGTTGCACGCGACTGGGGTTATCGTGGTTGAAAACGAAAGACACGGCGTTCAACCCTCTCCTCCATCGTTTGAACTGACCAAAATAACGGTTGGTGCAGTGACCCATAGAGAGACTTCCTGTAACGGTCACCCGGCTGGCCGGCATGGAGGGGCACGCGAGCCGTGCCCGCGGAGGGTAATTAGCACCTACTTCACAAGCACAGTTTGATAAGTCAACGATAGGGTGTTAATAGCCTTTGACATTTCGACTACCGGCAGATCTTCGGTGGCTAATGGTAACTGTCTGGCCAATTGGATACTGTCTTCGGCCACCGTAAGATCTGCTTGGAGATTAGATATCAGATCCCTTGACATAGAAATGTTGTAATTTTTAACGATAGCCATATTTGCTGGTGATAAACTTGTGTAAGCTAAAAGTCAATAAGATCACGCCCCCTTGGAAGTGACGTAATGTTTGCTTTCAGGACCGGGTGTTATATATACACTTTGACATGATGTAATGTGTATATATAAGTTTCACGCCCCCATGTCAGCTAGTCGATGCACATGTTTGCTCCATTTATTTCACATGGTAACCATGTTTTCACCATAGATTAATACGATGGATGTCTAGAGGGAAGTTGACAAGCAGAATTTAATTGTAACTTATGAATGCTTAGTAGACCTGAAAGTTTACAAGTTGTTTTCAAATTATGTGCTTGAAGTCACTTTATCAAGATCTTAAGATAAATTAAAGGTCCCTAAGGATGCTTTTCATCCTGAAAATAGCAAGAGGTTCTTGAACATTCCAACATTTCATGGTACCAAAACTAGCACAAGTTCTATATTTAAGCCAAGAGTTCTCTATTTCTTGTATGAACCACCCATTGTTAAAATAACGTGATACTAGTACATGTATAAATGTTGTTAAGCTCGTTGTCTTTGTTGCCTTTCTTTGTATAACACGTCACATTTTCTCCTCAGGAAAAGCTGGAAATCTGTCAGAGAGAAAGCCACCAGCAGATCACACAGTTACAGGACGACCTGGCACAGACTGTGGGCATGAAGGAGGAAATGGCAAAATACATTAGGGAGCTGGAACAGATCAATGACGATCTGGAGAGAGCTAAAAGAGCAACTGTTGTATCTCTAGAGGAATTTGATGGAAGATTAAATCAGGTGGGTAAAGTAATAATTGATAATCTGGATCTGGATAAATACTGGGCAACACCCCTTTAGCTGTGGTCATGTGCCCAGAAAGTGGTACTGCGCAGTTATGATGGTTAATATTAATGATTGATGATCTTGTGAAAAATAACATAAAAATCATGAGTTTACATAAAAATCATGTAATTGAATGTGTCATGTAGTGCAAACAACCTGTCAGGTCGGTAAAAATATGCAGTTTTAATAAATGTAGTCAACAGTATATATGTAGAATGTATACTTTGTATGCAACCTTTGAAAAGTGTTCCTGCAGCTTCAAATAAAGGTACTCTGCCAGAGCAAATAAGCATCAAGGAGCACCGCAGTGAAATATTACACCTGTCAGCTTCCTTTCAATTTGCTGCCAAGTTGTGCTTGCCAGCCTGGGCAAATTGATTCTGCCGTGCAAAGTTGCACAAAATCAATGCTAAGCTCATTTATTATGGATGAGGGGGATCAGACCTCCTACTGTGAGTTGTGTGGAAAGTAAACAATTTTGGATTTTGCCCTTGAACAGAATATACTTGTAGATAAAATGAGACAACTGTAATATTGCTGGCATGCATACAAATTTGGTTCAGTCTGTAATTTTCTGATGCCATTTTGTCTGTATGTGGCATTTGATTAACAGTGTTTCAAGGCATCATTAGATGAAATGCAACATAAGTGACAGTATTATGTGATGTATTGATTTTGGAAACTAATTTGGACATCTACTGATCTACATGAGAAGAGATCATTTGTCTTGTCTAAACAATATTGTCAGTAGCTGGAAAATGAATATTATTACATAGTTAGGACAAGATGACAATATGTGTATCTGGTAATGGTCAGAATAGTCCAGAGTGTTTTTGCTGTCTTATTTCAGGCAATTGAGAGAAATGCCTTTCTTGAAAGTGAACTTGAAGAGAAGGATCAGCTAATGGAGACAATACAAAGGCTAAAGGATGAAGCCAGAGGTTTGTATCTTTATTTTGGGGATTACCTGCAAACTGTGGTATGTTCATGTTTGGTAGCAACAGCTAATCTGTACATTTTGCTAATTATGATATGCGCAAACCTAAGTGAGGCCTGTTGCAAATTTGTTGAAGGAGTTAGCAACCTTTTGATGTTGATCATTAGTGTTTTCCTTGTCCAGCTGTTTTGCTTTCACAGATTGAAGAAAATTATTGTAAGACTAAGAGGGTTCCAAAGGTACAAAAATTGGGTTCCAAGATTGTTACAGTTACCAGTGATGAAAGTTTGTTTTCAGATAAGGTCCAGCTGTTGACAAGGCAAAGGGCAAAATTCCCTGACCCACAAAAGTTTGTTTATATTACTTGGGCCAGATTTACTTTACATGTATTTGTCCCATAGCTAGACTCAGTTTTCATCACAGTTCTGTGAGAAATGTAAACTAAAGGCTAAGCTGAACAGAAGTAAACTGTTAAATTACAATTATCTGTTTTTCTCTTCCAGACTTGAGGCTGGAGCTCAATGTACGGCCATCACCACTATCGACCAGTAAAGAGCAAGCGGGTGAAGATAAGGATGAGGAGAAACCAGACAATGATAAAGTAGAGAGGAGAAGCAGACCAGCTCCTATCAGCATGCCAGATAACAGAGCAGTATTGGAGAAGGGCATCAGTACAACGCCTCCTGTTGGCACGCCACCTCCACATAGAGGTAATGTTACCCAGACAATGTAGTTATTTCCATTGATCTCTCTGACATTGTAAGTAGACAGAATTGCAATTGCAGAGTTGAATATCATACTTTTGGCTCATTAAATCAGTTTGTTTTATTCTTCACCACAGGAAGCTTTTCCCAGATGAACGGTGCTGCTTCAGGTAGTACGCCACTCACGCCGTCCGCTCGCATTTCAGCACTTAACATCGTAGGAGACCTGCTCAGGAAAGTAGGGGTAAGTCACCATTCATGTACATGGGAAGTTCCGAACTATTGAGTACTTCCTTTCAAGCCATGACCCTTATTGTTAGGAGTTAACTCTGAGAACACAGGGTGACTGTTCTTCCAGACAGCTGGAATTTAAAGTCTCTTTAAAGAGTTCTGCAAATTGCTGAATGTTGATTTTTGTTTCTTTCAGGCACTGGAATCCAAGCTGGCCTCATGTAGAAATTTTGTGAAAGAACAACCAGGAAGGAGTAGTGGTAGCAAGGGGCCAAATTCACCCAGGTAAGTCTAGCATGTAGCTCACTGCTTCTTGCAACATGTACTAACACTGGCACAGTTCTAACACTCACAAGCCTGGATCACATGTCTTAAGGGTACAAGGTTCAGAGCAGAGATTCATTTGGTGCATTTTGGTGATGGGTTTCTGTCTGCATAAATGAACACTTACTGTAAACAAAAGCTGTGCATGAGGTTTCTGTTGGGGCTTTGTCATGTGGTAGCAAAGCATCCACTCCCAAAAAGTTATGAACCCCCTCAAAGGTGGAAACGTCCTTCTGAAATTTACTGGCAAACTTCCCCAGAGCAGGTGTCACAAGGTCACTAATTTTTGATAGCTCAAAATATACACAGAAAGTCTGAAAGTATTTAGAGATCAAAGATGTCAGGCATGCAATTTTTTGTTTGCAACATAGCCCAGACAGTCCAGCCACGCCACGAACAGCAAGGCAGTGGTCAGGACCAACCACCACCACACCAGTATCAGACCAGCCAAGACCCCAAAATTTGGTTCTTAACGATCAGTCAGTGGAATCTCCCAGTCAGTCCCCTGAAAAAAAGACCCCCTCGCCAAATCCCTGGTCGTCCCCAAGCCAGTATGTTCCACCACTCGAACATGTGATCCAGATTTTTGAGTGGTAGTTTCACGTGCCAAGTCAACCCATCTACATCAGCGTGCACGCTTGCATGCTCACGTGCCAAATCACAGTTTGCACTCAGGCAAGTTTTATATCATATGGTCACTGGTTGTGGTGGCTGGTATCTGGCTATACTCATGGTTTTGTGGTGGTGCTGCTTTCTCAAGGCTTCTCCTAATACTTGAGTCATGCCATATGTACCCCTGTGTGGCGTAGTGAAAAGTCTCAGGCAGCAATGTTTGAGACTGGACCAGTACACTTGTGAAGGGGGGTGGCCAAAGGAGCAGGATGCGGTGCACGTGGCAGGAGGCATGGTGTTGGCGGTGGCTGGTAGTGGTGGCATGCAAGGTGGCAGCAGCTTTTCGTGTTAGCTGACAATTTGTATAGCAAATTAGGCTGGTTTTAGACATTCATGTAGCAGCAACTCAACTAGTAAGATCACCTTTCTCTACAGTCAATCCAGACTTGTTTAGAAAGTACAAAATTCATGTCAACTCTGTATTGTCAGTAAAGTTAGTTCATGTTGTATAATGTTTCCGAAGCATATAGACTGAAGAAGTCGCAATGTATTTTTAGTGAAAACTGACTTTGATACTTTGATCATTTTCTTCCATTCATGCAATACGTATGATAAAACAAGGCTAAATTTTGATGACAAGGGAACTTTATTGTTGTATGCTATATGCAAAAAAAATGCTACGCAAAGAATCATTTACATGTAATACTGTCGTTTTGGAATTGGCTGGAGTGTGACTGTATAAAAAGGTGAGGCTTCTTCCTAGCCACAGCTTTGTTTGAGTAGTCATGAGGTTTGTCTGAACTGACACTAGTAGGTGCTAACATGCTGGGTCAAGGTGATACTTCTCAAATTTCATCATGCTCTCATTGCATGAACTTGAAGTTGCTGGTTATCTTTTCAATTTGTATCACTGTACCTGTACAATCATGTATTTGATTCTATTCCAAGAATATGCCATCCCTTTTCGTGATCATTATCCACACATGTAAATTTGTATGAGCTTGTGTAATTGAGCTTTTCTGGAGACATAAAAATTTCAGTGAGGCAAAGCCTTCCTCCAATTGAGCTGTGTTTATGTTCTTTACTTTCCAGGAGAAGAAACATAATGTTTTTATAGAGCCCAGCAGACACTACAGGTGATTGTCTAGCCTGTTTTCTGCCAATTGTAGTGGCTGGAATGTCAGCATAGTGCAGTGCACTGCTCTGGTGTCAGTTCAGACCTATGTACTTCGTGGTGGTGGAATATTGTGCTATTTGTGCATTAGAGAATGTGTACTAGTTCCCATTATTGCCATTGCAGATGATGCTATTAGCTATATGCCATGCAGTTATGCTTGTGAAATCATGTGTTCCCAAGACATCCACCACTTCATACTGCTTATAGTCAATGCAGTATCTGTTTTTCTTCTTTCTGTATTGTCAGAGTTTTCCACAGTCATTCAAAAGAAGGGAAGGGAGGGGGGCTATTGTCAGGAACAACAAGAGTTGTGTTTCCCTTTTAAAGTTTGCAACACTGTAGTTAAAACTGCCTTTGAAAAATCTGTCCATCCTCTGGTTTGGTTTAGCCTTTCACTAGGGCATGGCACATCAAACTGCACCATGTTGTCCACATAAATGCTAGATATCCACTGTCCCATGTTGCTCCACACCATCCCCACCTCCATGCTTTGGTTGAAAGACTGTGGGAAGCCCTGAGCTGGGTGTTGTCTGGCCCCCACAGTCAGCCGGCTGGCCCCTCCCGGCCATCAGACAACATCCTCCTGCCTCTGTGTTCTGTCCTTTCCTGCTGTGAGACCTCTCTCGTTCAGGCCATAAACTCCATCAAACATGACTCTCCTGACAGAAAGGTCCAGTCTCCACCTCCCTTACCTTCTGATGCATGGCACCTTCAGTTGCTGGATGCACTGGAATGATGTTATTGAGGCTCATCACCTATAACCTCATTTTTTCTTTCTTAGTTTTGCCAATTACTATTAGCTAGCAGCAGAAAGTATGACGGCTGTATTACAATGATGCATTAATGATAATTATAGATACAATAAATATAGGTACATGTACAACTGCTGTAAACAAAACTGGTGGTTTGCTGTTCAAATGTCAATTAAATTTATAAATGAAATTGTTAATCTTCTCAGTACAAGTTGGATTTCTTTTCTACCAGGTAAAATACTTTTGTACAAGGTAAAATCTGAACAAACTAAACATTTTTTTACCTCATTCTCATCAAAGTATCTTTGCTACGTATCAATGATCAAATTTATCATGATATTACGCAGTACAGTAGAGCTGATATGGATTTGTATGGTGCATTTACATTTATCTGAAGGCTGCACATGCTTTAGTACTGGTAGTTTTTTCTGAGCTTTGAACTAAGTGTCTGTTGCTGTCTACCTTTCACTCTAGTTCTCCATCAACCCATCAAACCCTGCATAAATCATAGCCCAAGTACTAACTACAAATGGGAAGAACTTACCCGACTGATATATATGAGTATATAATCCTACATGTTGATACAAAAGCTTTTCCAATAGCGAAGTGCTCCTAAACATTTGAAAAATTGTCTCTGTCTTGTATTACGCAGTATAAGGTAACTATGCCACTTCAAAAAATTTTCTGGTTGTGATGGCTGAAACTAAAACTTTGCCCCCTATTTTATAATCCAGTAGTTCTTAAAATATTGAAGTATGACTGTAGCATAGGTAAAGGCAAGATTTGGAACACTCTAATTGTTGCCATTCAAATCAAAGTCTGGAATGAAAAAAGTTTAATGCTAGAAATGACTATCTCTCTGAGCACTTTTCCAGTAGTTATAAACTCTTGTATAGATTTCAGACATATCTAGTAATATTTAAACTATATTCAAACTATATTGATACATTGGTATCCTTTTAGTACACTTTGTAAATAGGAAAAACCACTGAGAACCAAGAAACTAGATTGGTATCCTTTGATCAAGTACTATAGTGATATATGGGGGGGAAGCAGTGGTTACATAGCAGGAAAGGAGAGAAACCTTAGTGCAGGGGGAATGAAGTGAGGTGAGCTGTAAGGTCATAACATGTAAGTACACTGAAAAAAGTTGTATCATTTTGTATGCAGTTGTTGCCCTCATTGTTGGCTGCTTTACATGTGCTCCCCCATGTACAGTGCCAGTTGACTGTTCACTATTACCGTCTTTGTTCTTGTTCCAACAAATTCTGCTACCACAGATGTATTACATGATGTTCTATTGCTTGCATGAAACATCATACTGTACAGCATGTCAACATAATGCTGCAAAATGTTGAGTAAGCTGTCCCATTGTGTGTTGTACAGTTATTGTTGCCCCTTACAAAATGTCAAAAGTGTCTTTACATGTAATTTTGCAAGCATGTACTACACACTTCAGGCTATAATCTAGCCGGTAACGCATTGACATAGACCAGTACAAAATCTAAACAATCGTAAGAAATTACCATGTCTTGCAAGATATTACCAACCTAGAGTACATCTCTAACATCCCTTACAAGACCCTTATTCACAATCATGCCATCTCCTTTTTGCTCATCTCTGAAGGCGGCTGAGAGTGACTGATCTTTGACCACTCTGGGACTAACAATCATGGTAAAGTCCACTTGGCTTGGTTGCTTCGCACAACCAATTCACTAAAACCTACTAACATTCCTCATACTATAGTTCCCATTTTATAATCAACACCTCAGGTGGTAGGTCTGTCCTATTTCCTTCTACCCTATCATAACCTTAATTGACTTCTCTTCTACTTAAACTGCTAATTCTGCAATCAGTTCACTGTTTTTCTATAGAAGCTGTGCTGGCACTTGTACCTTCTGTCTGCTTGTCTAGCTGTAGCTACAATAGAACTAACTCCTGTACATGTCTCTTACTAACAAAACTACTTTAGCATATCTTTTCACTGCACATCAGACATTGAATGAGTTAAAATGATAAAATAATGGATTAGTAGTAGTAGCATAATTGTACTGTCAGAAAAGAGTGCTGTGGAAGTTGGTAGTAGATATCTCAACCAGAGCCTTATTAAGAATAGTAGCCTACATGTACCTGTAATTCATGGCAACTTGATAGTACCCCAGATCCACCTTTTTAAAGTTTTTCAGCCACTCTTTTTATCAAGCTTACATCTTAACCTTAGTGAAAACCCCTTACTTTTACCTGTTAAACCTGTGACTCCTAAATCTTCTGGCCTTTACGAGATCTCCTCACCCATTGACACATCATACATTTTTACAAAGTCAAAACATATAGTTTTCTTAATCTTAGGATCTCAATTAATCTGTTTCCCTCCCCATGTGTGTGTGTAACATCTTATGTGATTAACCCTTTTAGCAGTGCTACTCATTACCCCTCTCTCCCCCACAAGCGTACATGCATGGAAATCCTCCAGGCATTCGTCTCTGCATGTCAGGCTGGCACTTGCAGGTACATTTTATGTGTTTACCATTGGTTGGTCCTCATGTTCATCTTGCCAACAAGACTACATCAGGGCTATTCCATTGTAACCACCTGTTGTTAACCATCTTCTCATGAAGCCAAAGCAGAGAGAGGGTTGTAAGAGCACGCAAAAATTGATTTTGTCAGGGCTGACTTATTGACTCAATTTAAAACCCTCTACTTTCGACTTCCCTCCTTTTTAGTGTCCTTGTGCCTCATCTAAAATTCACTGCCAAATGTGCCCCTGTAAACTTACCAACTGGAATAGCCCTTACTGGAATGTAAGAGATACTGTATGTGTTTTTTTTCTTACGTGACGTTTTTTTTCTTACTGTTAATGCAGTCTTTGTCTTGTTCTGATCACATGGTTTTCCAGTTTGTAAACTGTTTGCTGCAGAAAAAAGTCTCAAATTAAATTTGCTAGAGCTATGGTCAGAAGTACATGTATATGTATATAGTTTGCATGAAAAGTTACTGACAGCAGTAGCATCTAGTACTGTATTGATAATTGCCATGTCATGTGCATGTATATTCTTTGCCATTCTATGTATATAATCTTTAGTGCATTGTACAAGTTGGCTTATAGTCTAATATTTTTAAGTATGCTATACAGTATACTGCAGCTGTTATGTTGTCACTTTGTTTCTTATTTTTATTGACTTTAAGTTACTGTTCGTTTGCAAGTCCTTGGTTTCTGTTGTGTATTCCCAATGTTTTATCGTAATGCATGCCAACACTTTCTGTTCCTATGTTATAATCTAAAGGTTAAAAGTGTTTATGTGTGCATGGCTTAGATATAAGGGAATACAGGTACTAGTAATATATTTTTGTTTCAATGTACACCATATGCACAGGAAGCATGTGTGCTCCTTTTACCTTTTAGTTCATGTACAAACAAAACAATTTTTCATTTTCTAATGATTCCACAATAATTGCTAATTCTATGAGATGTTTCTTCTTAAGAATATGAGTACAAAAACTAACAACTGCTTCTCTTACCCAACACATGCTTCTACTTTGTCATCAGTTTTTGTTTTGCATGTTATTATGATTGTTAATTTAAGATTATTAACAAAAAAATCAATCAATATGACATAAAAGTTTCAATTTGTGAACCCCTTTGTCGGTTTCATTTCATTCTAAAGAGTGCAGGCAATAATTCTTTTTTATTATCTCTGGCAAATTAGAAATTGCACATTGGCATTTCTATAAGATGGAAGACTTATCATCCACAAAAACGTAGATCGAAATATTGATTTCTAATTGCTGCCAAAAATACAGCTTTTCAGTCAGTAAGGCCACTCAGTGGGGAGCTGACAATGGGAGAATCTAAAGAATTCTGTATTCATTTTTATCTTTTCTCCTTCCAGGGCCAAGCGACTGAACCGGGGCTCAGTGTCGTCCCCGAACTCACAGGGCCTAGTGAAGATCACAGTGTGAGCCAAGACACAGTCACCGACACAAAGCGTTTCTACCAAATAGCTTTCTAGCCAGCTGTATTCTTACTTCATTAAACATAGGTTTACTTGCTTTTATTACTTGACTAGTGTCAGCTGATTCCACAAGATATATCCTCCAGCAGAATGCCTCCAGTGGTCATCTGAGCCTATTACTACACACGACCAAGCAGACAAAGTATTGCTTTCAAAATGCCTACCCCAGCTTTTCAATAAGTAGACAGATGGTCCTAACTTCCATCAGTTGCCAGGATAAAAGTCACTATTGAAATAGCAGAGCTCCCATGATAATGGTAAAAGGTATTGCCTAATCTGGGTGATGTAAATACAAGAAGCCCTGCCAAGGCAAGAGTGCCCTAAGCTTGTGAATGTGCCAATCAACAGGGAAGCTAAAAATTCTCCAATTTGTGAGGGTGGAATACACCTGTATGAACCCTGAAATTGGAGAGAATTTGCAGCATTGCTCCATAACACTAAGCTTGGTCTATATGAATAAGATCGTCTGGCATTTAGAAGTTCAAGACATTCAAATTTGCATGCTAATAGCTGTCTTCAAAGGTCTTCACTTTCTTTAGAACCATTACAATGAAAGTTTTCACTAAATATGTTACATGCTTCTGTTAATCACCAAGCATATATAGGTAGCATACGGTTCTTGCCAGAAAAAAATAGACATGACTAGTTCGACCCAAAACACCATCTGGCATATATCAACGCTGATGTGGTCATACCCCATATTGATCAGGGCAGCCAGATGGCTAACAAATTGTATATTGTAGACCGACCATTTATACTATGTGAAAACCCCAATAACAAGTCAAGTACTGGCATGTTTGGGGAGCTTTTCAGTTTGTAGTAGCTGGACCAGAAAGGAAAAAAGGCAGATGGGCCACGTGACCAAATTTGCCCCCAATTTTATTTAAATACAGAATTGCCAGAAGAAAGGAAATGTTGTGCAGAGTTCGTATAAGTTTGAAGTATTTATTTTGTTAATCGTAACATTATCCTGTTAAATGTAACAAAATGGAATATCATGGAACTCTATAAGGTCTCCATGTAGGCTGGAAGATATGCAGCTATAAGCGTAAAGTATGATAACTCATATTTATTTCTAATTCCATGTTCAAGTTACTATACTTGCGTGCGGTTGTGAATGTTATTTGAAAAAAATGGTGTATTTGGAATATATAGTTCTGTGTATAATAGATTGTAACTAATGTCTATTTCCCCTTCAGAAAGAAGTGGCAAAATGCAATTCCACATCTCCACTTTGCAATATGGTATTAGGCTGAGTGTTCGTTGATTTGTTTGTTGGTTTGTCTATATTCATATTCACCACCTCAGTGAACACATAATACATCTAAAAGACATGGTCTTATGATTTGTCACGAACACTGAAATAGACAAGTCATGATTTGTTTCACCAGCATGATTGGCATATTCCATTGTGAAGCATGAAAGAAAACATGGATGCCTGATCAGAATTGTTACGTTGAAACAGGGTGAATCAAGGTAAAAAAATTGATTCTGAAAAACCAGTGTGGTTGGATATTTTAGTTAGGTTTCCAATTTGAAAACTTATCACCAGTTCTAGCTAGAATGAGTGTGTCTACTTAGTACTTGTGTTCTCCTTGCACTTGCAGGTTGAAATATTTGGAGTGATGCACATTTGAGTTAGGAGACTGTATTGTGGATACGGGTAAGCATGGAAAAGGGCATTGTAGGCGACATCTACTTGAATGTATGGTTTAGCAGTTAAGTTGCTATAAAACTGACATTTGGTTGATACTGATAGGTTTATAAGGTTACTAGTGCAAGGAGGGTGAAGAGATACATGTACATACGAAGGAAAATGTTAGGTGAATGTTGTTGAAGAAGTGGCTTGTAAAAGAAGACAAGCATACCTATGATGGGCAAAGTGGATATCATTCATTTCAGTTAATAACTGGTGATACTTGAACTGTAATGCTGTAATTAGACCTTTATGGGTTCTCTGTAATGAGTGATTCTTTTGAGTATATAGATCATGCAAGTTCTATGTTTTATAAAGAAATGAGAGAAATGTCCATGTTTCCGCCCACCACATGTGGTTTTCTACCGTATACGAGATGTTTGTGAATAATACAGAGTATTTTGTCCTGAGTGATTGAATATTTTATACTGTACATAGTTAATTGTTAGGTATTGCTATGGACTAAAATACTTGTGCTGAACAATAATCTAGTACTCCTAATTGTATAGTTGTGACCAGTTTTAGGTATGAAGTTCTGTTATCTGAAAGTGCTGGTAAGGATCTAGCTGTGACTTGTTTAGTTAAGATCTTACAGGAAAAAGGGCCAAAGTCACTAAAGAATTGTCAAAAGTTTGCATAAAATGTGTGAGTTCAGTATGTATGTAAATGTATATTACTGTTGCCTTTCATGAAATACATTTTGTAACTACTTTGTGCCTCTCCTACCATGAACAGCAACCATTACACTTCAGGAAGAAGACTGGTGTACCAAGTGTTGAGGTCAGTCAAAAATACCCAGTGATAAACATGCCAGTGAGAAAATTTTTTTTTTTTTCAAATGAAGACAATCAGGGTTATCACCTAGAAACGTAAACTGTTAAAGCCATTCTGTTTGTTTAAAATTCATCAGACTCTAATTGTCCAGTTCAACAGACATGTCAATACTGGTCCAGTTCTGTAGTCTGATTATTGTTTCAGCTCTACACCCCACATTGCAGACCCTTCAAACAAGGTGACACTGAGCCTAACATATTAGACAACCATAAAGCTGTCTCCTACCTAGTACTGTAATTCATGATACCAGTAGTCTTTTGTAGCATTTAGTGTCTGTTACAGGTTTGGAGCTCAAGAAGTCCAGTATTTGTCAAAAATGATCTTTCTACCCAATCGTGGTCTTGTAAATGAAAGAAGTTGAGTACTGTTTATTCATGGCTGTACAAATGTGTGGATGTATTTGTAATTCATGTTAATGTTACTGTAAATAAAAACATTATTGCGACTTCTGTCTCGTATATTTTGTCATCTTAAAAACAACATTGATATAACAGGTTGGTACACAATCTTTCTCATAGGGTATTAATGCAAGTTGCTTGTATCTCATGCTGAACCCAATCTAATTGCCCCTACCATTAGATGAACAGGTGTGTCATACAAAACAAAACAAACTGGTTATTTGAGTCTACAGTGTCTTACCTAGCAAGTGTTTATTAGTTGGCATAATTTCAAAGTTTCCAGAGTGAGTACATATCAATTATTGGAAAAGAACACAGTCATGTAAAATATTCAAAAGATATAAAATCAGGAAGATTTATTCTCTTAGTTATCAGTGCAATACAACAAGCTTTCTCATGTACCCATGGTTTGTATCATAACTGTCATTTCTATCAACAGTTTTTACTTACATGTAACTGAAAATTTAGTTCAATATTTTGATCAAAATAGTCCTCTATTTTACAATCAGTCCAGGACTTCATAACAGCCCCTGGGATGTGATGTCATTTAAAGGTTCCCCTGCCCTGTTGAGTTGGATCTCCTGTGATATCAGTGACACCTCCTGGGTCATGATGCTCTCTGCTGCAGCCACCAGCTCCTCCATCCTACAATCACACACAAGACAACTTTTAAAGCAATTATTTGACACTATTGGCAAAAATAAATGGAGATTGCACAGCCATGGTGTTGTGCAATAGCTCAGAAGAACTGGATTCTGCCGTTTAGGCAGCTTTGACTATCAAGACCAAAACTGGCTAGTAAATTATGAGCTGTCTTCTATTACTTCACACTTTACACTCAAATCAAAATAGTCAACAGTTATATCTGTCTTCAAAATTAGTGGGCCATATTTTACATGAACTTCAAGTGGGCCATATTTTACATGAACTTCAGAGATGTGCTTTACTCCAAGCTCGTGGACAGTGTGACACTCATTATCATGTGAGGAGTGAGGCAGAAAAAATGGCAGGAGAATAGCTGTTACAGTTAGATCACCTTTTGAGAAGAACCCCCTCAGCTGCTGTTGTCCTCTGCAGTTCTTCCAGCTCCTTGGAGAATTTGGTGACCTTGGGCAGCTGTCTGCTGGTCATGATACTCAGCTGTCCTAACAACTGCTCTATCTCATTCACAGACTCGTACAGCTTTTCTGGAACAACACGGGAAATAGGCTTGTCATATCCATCCAGGACTGGATACAAGTACAAACATGTCTGCATGAAATACATCGAGAAATCTAATTGTACATCTATTTACCATCGGCTACCCAATAATGTCACCATCAAAACTTTGGCCTCTTGAAGTGAAAAATCATGGCACAGCTTTCATCAAATTGTAACCAACACCATGTAACACACCATGAATACTTAGAGTGAAGGTCTTTCCGATGTACAAAACAGTTATAATCAACTTACTGATGTAATCCTCGTTATCCACATCATCAGATATAGAGATGGTTGCTAGGTGGTGTCGCGTGGTATCCAAGGCATGGGCAAACTCACTGTAGTCCTGTTGCATCTTGGGAGCACTGTCTACAATTGGCTGTAATGCTGCCTCCTGCCAACAGGTGGAGACATACAAGCAGGTTTACACCATCTCAACTGCTCAAAAGGATGAATTTCAACTTTCATAATTCTTTCCATCCATTTCATTCACTTCTGCTTGCTATCATATGGAAAATATCCATCCTTTCTGACTGACTGCCACTTCTTCAAACAAAAATACTAGTTTTCCAAAATCAGTGCATGCACGATCCGTCACAACTCAACCTAAAATACCTACACTGTGGTAGATGTTTTTGTGTGTACAGTACCAAATCTGTCAATGTAGATCTTTACAAATGTACCTGCAACTTCAGCAACCTGTCCAGCAGGTTCTGGTACTTCAGACAGTGGATATGCTGCTTGCCTTCTGTCATCTTCTTCCTCAGATCTTCATTCTTCTCCCACAATGCATAGCAGTATTGCTAGAACATGTGAAGAGGAAATGACTTAGGAAATGGAACATGCTCTGATGTTTTACCCACAGTTGATTCATAAAATCCATTCTCAGAAACATCATTTCCATTAATTAGGTTAATACAGACAGCAAGCTAGTTTTACGAACAAGAACAAGAAAAGATACTCACTGATGATTGTTTCTCCTTCTCCTTGAGATCTTTTTCCATCTGAAAATCATATTTCAAAAGGTCAACAATTCTAACCCTGTAATGTAAAGAAGAGTCAATGGGAGGCATCATTTACAACTTTGCCGCAAAGGGAAGATACATGTATGTGGAGACGACATCTTCTCACCTTGGAGCTGATGTACAGCCACTGTAGGTACCTGATGTACCACATGTCCAGCTGGTGTTGGGTTACCTCAGTACTGGCCTGCTCATGGAGATAACAAACAAATCTGAACAAACCTAAACAATCAAAGAAAACTACTCCCTCTGTCACATCTATCTGTTAATCCTCAGCACCTGACCTTTGGCACCCTCTATACAATAGAGAAGATATCATCTAAACAATAGCAAGCAAACCTGCTTATATACATATAAGCCACTATATATCATCAATCAAAATAGGCAAGTTAAAAGAAGCCTACCTTTTTCTTCGGCTTCCCTTTTGATGCAGAAGTAGACGTTGAGGGTGCTGGGAAGAGAATGGAGCATGTCAAAATTACTTGAATAGCTCTAAGAATAAAGCTTATTAATAGTCAACCAGTATACTACCGGTACCCATGGTTAACTCGTATAACAGTTACCATAAAAATTGTAAACATTACTGGTGCCTCTTTTAGAGAATCTATAACTGGATGGATAAACCCTTGTATTTAAATTCTTTTTCTTTTTCATTCCTTCATTCCTATGTATTGTTATAAAAAGAAGTGACTGACCAACTAGTATGCTGTCTGCCGCGGGGATGGCTGAGATGTCCCCCAGTGTCATGGACGGGGTGTGGGGGTGGGTCCCACCCATGGGCGTGGACGCTGCTCTTTTACTCCCAGCAACAACAGGTGTCGATGTCGACCTCTTGTTTCCAGCAATTATAGGTGTGGAGCCATGTTCTGATGCCTTCTTCACAGATTTATCTCTACGTTATAGACAATACGTGTCTAATGAAGACAGTTTCATTGCTAAAAGCAGAGACCACTACTGTTGGTTCAAGTGCCTTCAAAAGGTCTTTTGAAATAACATACATGAACCTGGTGACAAATATTACTAAAAAGATCATCTTACTTTTGTGATTTGCCAATGTTCTTCTATTACAAGGACACAGTTAAGACAGACAAGTATAAAACAATTATTCCAAACAAAACAAGTTGGGAAATGCAGATTTAAACCACTACTTTTACTATTTTTTTAGTCATTTTTCAAAACCATAATATTTAATACAGTCATATTAAAGAACAAGTTCCCAAATTTCAGAATTACTTCCTTGCAAATGTTGGTAGGTTCCTACCTGTTAAAGGATGAACTCTGGGATACCTTCCTCTTAGGAGGAGCACTAGTTGTCCGGGAGGGGGCTGGTTTAGGGGTTTGAACAGCAGAGGACTGGGTACTCTGGAGTAAAACAATCAGATAAACATATCAAGCTACATTAGTGGGTATGCTAGTCTTCATATTAATGTACAAGCTTAAGCTACTCTTCAGACTTAATGTACATATCAATATATCAAACCATGAAACTGAATGTTCACTACAGATCTTCAGAAATTGTAACCTCTGTGCAAGGTTTCAATTCACTGCAAATTATTCATGAATCTTAATAGACTCTTAGTTTGATTCTGATAAAAATAGTCATGGAACTAGATTTAATATTGGGTTGAATTTATATTCATTGGTGCATAAGAGCATAAGGGCACTTATGGGCTGCATGATACATGTGCATTGTACATGTATGATACGTTCTTAAACACATGTATTCTGGTACCTTGCCCATCTTGGGTTTGTCAGGAAGTATGGCAGCTTTGGCTTTCTGCATGTACCGGGACTCAACAACAATACCTGAAGGGAAGACCAAAACATCTGTAATAGAGCTGTCATAGAGCTGTTAATATAAACATGATGCCTAAGTAACTTGGTTTTAGGAAAACCATGGGAAAACATATACCCTCTATAAAGACGTCAGGGTAGGTCTGATCAAAAGTTGTAAATATATACTCAATCTATACACATCATTCCAATAACCCTAAATCCCTAAAATCTACTGCACTTAAAAATCTAGGATATCAGCAACAATAAAGCAAATGTTTCAAACAAGAAATGTATCATGTATCTGATTCTCTACCTTTTGGTTTCTTTTTCTTCTTCGTTGGCTGTTCCCTGGATACAATGAAAGGTTGGATTAATGTCCTCTGCTAGTCAGTTCAAAGAAACTTGTGTCATCAACAAAACAGAATACCTCAGTGAGAACAGTCACTCAACTTCAACTTGCAATAAAATATATTCAGAAAGTACCTTTGTGAATCTGTAACACTAACAGCAGATAAACCTCCTTCATCTTTCACAGAATCTAAAATAAGAAAAAAAACAGTAGGATCACAAAAGGTATCAGACCATCACCTTTTCTCAAAACAGTTGACTTGGACATCTCTATGGTGTAAGTTTTATTTAACTGCTCAACAGTCTCTAAACAGTGTAGTCTCTATTGAATCCCCACATTACCATGTTGTGTCTGTTGTCTGATTTTGGGTCTGGTGGATAGAGTGTCTGAGTCCCTGACTGGTACCTCGTCCGTGTCTGCTTCAGGAACCTCCACAGGACGAGACGAGGAGAAGGGATCAACAGCGCCTCCTGTGGAGTTAGAACAAAACTGCTGGTAGAACATGCATGGCCATTCAAAAGTTATGGTTTGAAAATTTGTAAATGCAATTCTTTGAGAGAATAGACATGTCACCAAAATTCACATAACACACACAACAGAAACTACTTTAAAGTTGAACATTTGAAAACATGTCACAGTGGTAGATGCTACTTCAGTGGATAAAACTATCATTCACACCTGCAATGTCCTTTTCTCTAATGACAAGAGGGATCTTGTATCTGGGGACAGACTGCTGAAGTTCGGTCACACCCATGGTGTGATCAGTGTCTCCCTCTAGCAGCACTGATGGTACTGCATCTACTGTGACCTTTGCAGTCTGCCTGGGATCACCAGTATTTCTGAAAAAAAGAAAATAATGTTCATGCTGCTGCCAACAGTACAACTTGTTTACAAAGAAATAAAACAGTTTCTTGTTGTTTTCCTCCTAAGAATAAAAATCATACCTTCTTACTGGAATATGGGATCCCCATGAATAGGCTTACATAATTATTAAAACATATCTTGTAAATACATCTACTGAATTGCTTTGGGCTAATATACATTACTATAACGATCCCATATCCAATTAAAAGGTTTTCATTGTTTTTGTTCAAATGTTTGGAGCACTGTTCATGTCCTTTTCAGTTCCATTTTGTTTCAGACTGAGTATATTTTTTTTTATATCATACCCGGGCGGCGATACAGTGCTCCCGGCCATGTTGTATTCTCCTGTACGACCGGGTGTATAAACCGGGCTTCCATAGAACGATCCGAACGCGTTTCGCCCTAACCGCGCGCCCCGCTTTCGAAAATTCGAATACAGGATTCGAACGTTGGAATGGATGTTGTAGCAGTTTTTTTGTTTAGGGACACCAAATTTTCGCTCATTTTGCCTTGAAAGACGTGTTTTCTAAGGTGGGTATGATATAAATAGCATACAACACGGTGTATTCCGCATCACCCTCGGTTTCAGCCCTCCCGCGAGTCGGATTGCCCTCCGGATTTCGGCCGTCGGGCGATCTGACTCGCGGTCGAGCCGATACCTCGGGCAATACGGAATACACCATGTTGTATGCTCTATGTATATACAGCGTTCTTTTCATTTCAGTTCCTCATGTGTTAAGTATTGGGTTCTTAGTATGGACAGTCAAAATGCTAATAGGCCTAAACCAGCTGACAGAAAACCCACCTGAGGTCTGACTGGACAGCTGCAGGTGTGTGACAGACCACCTTGATGGGAGACTGGACAACAGACGTCACGATGTCCACCTCCGTGTTCTCTGGACTCTTGGGACCCCGACTGGCATCAACGTACAACACCGGGGCAGAGTCTTTACTCTGGGACAGAAAACATTACATAAGATCCTGGTAACTGGACAACAATCCTCTACTGCCAGTATTGGTATGTTGTAAGAATCACCATACAGACTGCTGTTTCTATGTTGTATTCACAAACCTGTGCAAGAACATTCAGTATAAAGTAGTAGCTATAGAGTGTATTCATTCCTCAAGCTAACCAACATTTATCACACTGCAGTTGTCCCTCTGTACGACATCTGGAGCCACATAGTTCCCATTTAGAACTTTTAGTCAGCCTGTCACATACAGAATCACCATAGACGATAGAGACTGCTGTTTTCTATTTTGTAAGGCTTAGCACAAACAGGTGCAAGAACATTCATAACCACATCTATTTTTAATCTTCTCCATGCTGCCCTACCCCATAACCGATACAAATTTGGTACAACCTCAGATGGGAGTAGGTTAATAACACCTGCCCAATGTAAGATGTTACACATGTACTAGGGAAACATCCATAGTTACCTGTGTTGAGCCATTTCCACCGCTGGAGGACTCCAGGTCTGACACCGCCAGTTCGTCTGTCATTGTTGGCTTGGGTCGGGCGGGTGACATACTGCCTCTGGGTGGATTTCTGGACAGGTGACAAGCGTGACAGGCTCATTTTGTTGAGAATGTTTCAGTGTGTTACTGTAGTCTAGTACTGTATTAGACAGTCACTGGTGGCATATCTTATGCCATTGGTGGGAATATTCAGCGTCAGATTACAGCAATAGAAAGTGGACTAGACACTATTTGGGATGGAAAGTTTGTTTGTTTGTTTGTTTGTTTCGCATAACCAGTAAACTGCCTTTAGGCGTAACACACTAGTTTTATACATGTAAGTATACTGGGAGTTGTGTGGTACATTGTAATTTCATTAAAATGTGAATGATTAACTTCAATAAAGTCAACTGAGTGTGAAAATGTGGCAGAGAGAATTCCTTCCTCACTCCTAGGCCTCTCTCTCAGAATAAACCATTTTATGATACGACATACTTTCTGGGTGTGCTGGAAATGTCTTCCCTGACGGTTTCATCTGTGACTGCTCCTGACTGTCTGTATGACAATGCTCCTCTTGTGAGGTCCACTGCATCTCTTGAGCCTGCAATTTGAGATGAAATTAAAAAAATATATATTTTCCTAAAAAAATATATAGCCTTTCTTGTTGTTGAGAATATCAAACAAATACTACACACTCAATTATTACTTTATTTTCTTGATTTTCCTTCACTTTGCAAACCAAAACATATCATTAGGGCATCTCTTTTCTACATGTACCTCCATGATTAGGGTCAGTATATCTAGACTAGAGCTACATGTACAAAAATATAATTTTGGCTAAGTTTTACCTTGCGCTATTTGCTCCTGTGGTACCTCTACATTCGGGGCAGCTGTAACAGGTTCAGATGTAGCCAGACGACCTTGTGCCAGGGGTCTACGAAACAAAGGTGGACATCAAATATATATAACTTACATACAAATGTATATGTAGTTTGAAAATAAGAAGTAACGATGATTTGCTATTCCTTTATGAAGGAGTCCTCCCAGGCTCCCACCTATCTAAAATCACAAGAAAACGGTATTAAAAACATCAGTTTTTGTTTATAGTCTCTACTATTGCTAGTATCCCTCTTGTGTATGTAGATGTCTCCTTACCTCCTGTGTTTTGTCCCAGGACCTCTCTCCTCCGGAGCGGGTTTGTACAAACTTCGTTTGGACGCCATCTTTGATTCTCCCGCCTAGACCTCTGTGCGAACTTTGACCTTTCGACACGCCCAAAAGCTAATCTTCAAGCAGATGTTCGGTTGGAAGATTGTAACTAAACGGGTTTCTCTGAGTCTGATAGCCGACACTCTCTGGCAAGTACCAAAAACTGCAACACTATTTACGTCAAAAGGCTAAGTTTATAAGGGGAGGGGTAAATGGATTTCTGTACAAAGACTGGAGATGCACATGGGCAGTCAAACTTTGAACAAGGCGGTTCAATCAGATTGCCCTTGATCTGGACTACAATACATGTCAACCTACATCTTACGGAAAGCCGGAAATAATACAACCATTGTAACTATAACGTTAGATTCATTCCCATACTCAACACTTAGAAATATAGAAATATCTTATATCCACCCTAGATAGTTGGCAGTGCGCTAAACGATACTAAGTAAATTCTACGTAATAAAAAAAGGCTACTTTAACGGCCGACAAACACCTTTCAATCAGCAATTATTTTATAAAAAGATGGTGGGGAAAAACAAGCACATATACATTTTTGCAACACTAGCCCCTGTGCCAAGTATTGAGACAGAGAGGACATCACTTTTTTTATCCGAACGTTGTGTGAATGGCTTCCTCACACCAGTAACAACCTGTTAGCGAAGTCTGTTTCCACATATGGCCCCACATGGATGCGCTCAAACAAAGGGCTTTTACAAAGGCTCTACCGGCCGCACTGCCATCAGCCTAGGGGCAATCAATGAGCTCAGACAAATTCTTGCCATGTTTGCCATTTCTCGATGAGTCATGGGTTTGTATCCAAAGTTACCATGCGGAACGTTAATATATTCCGAAACACACCTGACACTTCCTTACAGACACAACAAGCCCCAGGCCTGACAAGCCCTGCGCAAAGATGGCTGTACTTGGACGTTCACTTCGTCGCTTAACCACCTGCACCTTGATTATTTTTTTCTGTCTCTTCACAGGCAGGTAGGTCGTGGTAACACGCAGAAAGGCTTCTTTATAGCTTAACATCCACATTCAACAAGGATGGAAAGCTTCTTAATGTGAATTTCGGGCGGTAGAAAAGTAGTTTCACTTTCAATTTGTGAATTGCGCCACGACAAGGAAGTTGTGTTTTTCCCCTTCTGTAGACGCGTGAATAGATTTCAAGAAGATATATTTCAAACAGGCAGAATTATCACTTATTGGGCCTTTTCTTATACTTAATTAAGTACACCTTGGAGGCGCCGCAGGGGAGGATGCACCTGTTCTTGGAACAGTTGGGGATCGTGGAGCTCATGCTCCGAGCCTTGTGGAAATTACGGTAAATCATCGACTTTTATAATCTTTAGCTTTTTTTCAGTCTCACAGCCTGAGCGTTTTTGTCCACGGGAACTGCAAAGATAAGAACCCAGTGGCGAGACATTTTCAAATCTGAGCTTTAACTTTACGACCTATGAAACTAGGTTTGCAACTTCTGCTTGAATTAGTCAATGTTTACCAAGTTTCACAATTTTCATCCAAAAGGTGTATTCCAGATCGATGTTTATACGTACATTTATTTCAAATACAATATAACTATTTTAAGGCACGAGGACCCGGACCCGCTATGGCTCCTGCTGTGCTACTGGTACAGAAACGGTGACGTCACAGTGTAACCGCTTCTGCTACAACAGCGGCACTCCGTTCGGTAATGGCTGCCTCTGTACCTCCCAGTACGGGGGGCGATGCTGTGACGCCGACAAAGATGACGGAGGGTACAATTCACCAGCAGGCGGAGGTTAGTCTATGTATTGTTATATAGTTTTCTGTAACTTTCCCAAAAATATATTTTTTTTCAAATAACACGGTTACATAAAGCAACGTTGTAACCCGTATGAAACGTAACCATCGTTTGTTTGCCAGCCTGTGAACGAGATGAGAACTTGATTTGACTCGAGAAGACATGTGTTTTCAGGAACTATCTGATCAAGCTAAGATATTTGGATTCATTGACTACAATGGGTCTATACAATGGAGGAAATATCACCATTGCTGCCGTGACGTTTTTTGGAGGAGGGTCCCCTCTAAATTCTCCAGGGAAAGCAGGCAGTAAACATACAAAATTTTGTGAATTGCTGATAAAGTATTTCATTCTTTTACAGGAGGCTCTTCTGAGGTCCAACAGGGGGGCACTACAGTGTCGATCTGGGTGTATGTTGGTGGTGGAGGCGGTGGTTCCATATTCATCCTCATCCTCATCTGCTACTGCATCTGCAAATGCACTGGCTAGGCTGTAGAGAACGTCCGAATTTACAGTAATAATGTTCCCGGATAGTATATAATTCTACCGGATAAATCACAGTTAGGTTCATTGCACTAATTGTATGGAGTCATTTGTTACACAAACATAATAGAAATATAGTACATGTGCGTTTCGTTGGCATGTCAGCGCTTGTGAAATTTGTAAAAACGATCAGGCGGGACGCGTGGTACTTTAGTATTTAAGAGAAAGATGCTCGAGTGAGAGGCCATTTAATCAAGTGCAAAGTGAACCAAAGGTCATTAAATGATGAAGGTCCGTTTGAAGCGTGGCGTGCTTGGACATTGTGTGTGTGGTTTCTTTGTTAGGGGTCACGATATTGACTTTTCCGAAATTGATGACGATTTAAAAGTTTTGCCACCAAGTACCATTGAAATCATGCAATCTTTTACAATCCGAAAGTAGTGAACATTAAGAAACTGCCAAAGCGAGTATTGATATTTACCTAATTTACATTTATGATAAAAAACGTAACAAAGGTATACATTTAAAATTCTAACAAAATCTAAGCTTTTGCCTGTATAAGTATTAGTATACTGTACAAGTTCGACGATCAAACGTTCACATTACAAAGTCAGGTGATGAGCAGATACGTTTGCGTTTTGATGCTGTCTCTTAAGCAGGTGAGTTCAGAGTTCAATAGACGGAGCGACGTTCAGCAAGCAGTCTGGCAACCATAAACAGTCTGGCAACCATTTCCGCAAAACTCCAGCTCAAATTATACGCTTAAATAGGGAAGCACAACATGACTGTACTACTAGTTTAGTGTACGAAGCGAATATATATACAAATGTACTATGAAGAGACGAAGCTTGCATCAGATACAAACATCGGAATCCGACGAAGACTCGGAACCCGGAAGAGCTCAGAATTCGAAGGTGAGGAAAGCTACGGATAATTCAAACAGATAATACAAAACAGACCAATATAAAGATTTAGCCGAGCTCAGAGGTGCTGTCAATCGGTTTCAAACATTTCCTTCGTTTGAACAGTTACTACACTTATTGTTTCACCTAACGGCTATTATTCTATGAAGATGGTACTATTGATATGCAGATTTAAATACTGTACGTGGAAGGATCGAGCTAAACAGCTAAACAGTGTCCGTCAGGGGATATGATTTTGAATGAACTTGAAGCAGTAACATAGCCTGGTTACGAGACCTATTTTAGCTCCCGAGGCCGTATCCTACTTGCGGAGAGGATACAGCCTCGGGAGCTAAAATAGGTCTGGTAACCAGGCTAGCAGTAACATAAATGAGGGCCTGCATGGGGGGTAACGATTACGAATTACGCAAAATTTTCGCCGCTGATTACGAATTACGTTAAATTCTCAGAGCTGATTACGCCTTTACGCTTTGCGGCTAATGTACTGATTACGAATTACGTTAATATTTGGGGCGGCTGCCTACGGACTTCGGAGTCTAAAAAGGCCTGATTACACCTTACAAAAAAGGGCATGCAGGCCCCCATAAATGACCCAATTATTTCTTCACCTTTAGGAGTTGAAGATTACCCCGCGGAGCTCTGATCGTCTGAAGACCAGAGCAAATCGCCAGTTCCGGCTCCCCAGTAGAGATGAGGTGCTCAGCCGCATCATTCCCAAGGACAGTAAAGAGACACCAAGCAAGTCTCTGGCGGAGCTCAGACCAAGAAAGCTGGTCAACAACTTTCTAAAAGTGTGAGTGTCCATTATGTCTTAGATAAACAGGCTTCGTCAGCTTTTCTGCTATCTAAAAGTATGATACATTCTCTTTTGCTTAGTGGCCGTTAATTCGCAATCCAAATGGCAACGAATCACTCTAATCGTAACATAAAATCTCTCCTATGATTAGTAAGCCTGGATTAAGTTCCACAGGCTAGCCATATACAAAGCAATTAGGGAGCTTAAGGTACTTTCCCATCTTAGGTTGAAGTGTTGATTGTTACCTTCTTCTGTTTGCACCACATTCTATCAGAAAGTGGAGCGATCTTTCCCTTCCAACCTCTGCTTGAAGAGTAGGCTAGGGTACAAATAGATCATGAACTATCATGAGTAATGCCTATGCTGTTATTCTCTTGTAGGAACAACAGGTACAACTATGACCCCGACTTCACAGACTCGGACACTTCCCTGGGCGGTTTCTTAGATGATGAGGATTTGGAGGAGGAGGAAGAGAACTCAACAAGTGATGAGGGAGATGATGAAGAGGGTTCTAGTAGTCAGACAAGTCAGTCGTCATCTTCCAATGAGGAAGAAAGGCACAAACACAGGCAGAGGTCCAAGGGAAATCAGAAGTTATGTGACCATAGAAAGAGAACATTATTTGCTGGAGAAACAGACAGTGAGGCTGATAATGATGATGGAGATGTGTGCACAACAACAAAGAAGAGAAGAAGGCGACAGTCATTTGTTCTTGAAGACAGTAGTTCAAATGAGGACCAAACAGAAGAGGGGAGGAGAAAATCGCAAAGAGCAGAGTCACTGAAGAGAAAGAAAAGAGAGAAAAACTTCTTTGAAGAGTACAGGGCAAAGAGAGCTCTCCGAAAAACAAAAGTTTAATATTGAGATGAAATGTACATATATATATTCAAGTCTGTATCTATTTTGATTACTATAACGAAGTGCATTATTGCATTATCAGCTGTTGGATCAACATTCCAACAAGAAGTATATATTCAACATGTTCCCTGTTTGAGAGAGATATTTAGGATTCATTTAGTGCTGCACTCTTTGGAACAGAAACTGTAATCAAATGAACTTCATCTGTACGATTATCATGAAAAGTGATTTATTTGAGAAACTTGATGAAATCATTGGCAGAAGTGAACTGAATATGAAGATATCTTTCTTATGTGTTGCAAATAAAGCAGAATATCTCTTGTCCATGTCAATGTGCTCTGTTGTGGCTCTTTGTATTGTACATTGTAGTGTACATGTATTGTATGACTAGACTTCAGAATTAGAAAAGTGGGCTACATGTAGAAAGAAGGTATTTTGTGGACGTAAAAAAAGGTAATAAACTGAATCTACATATACACAGAGAGAGAGAGAGAGGAAGGCACATTTGACTCTGAATCAATAGGCCTAGTGGACGTCGACCCACTATACAAATAAAATATTCACCTATCGGACGTTGACCTGTGTTACTGAAAAAGACTTACCTGCGACCTTGCATAGGGGCCCAGGACCTGAGAGGGGCAGTGCGTAAACTCGGTGAGTCGTTTTCTTTTCCGTTTATAGACGCTCCCGTCCTGTAAAGAAGGACCCGATGTGTATATCTCTTATCATAATCAACTTAAGATAACGCTGAATACAGACAACTCCTAAACGTACTTAATGATACGTACATTTCAGACATATATTGAGAACAGTGAGAGAGATCAGACAGACGGAAGAATGCTGTCTGCAGCTGTCCAAGTGTTGGACCTGTTGGACATCCGTTTCACCGTGGTGCTCCTGTTACTTCTGCTGTTCACCTACTACCACTCCAGACGTCCCCAGAACCTCCCGCCTGGACCATGGAGTTGGCCTGTCGTTGGAAGCCTGCCAAGCCTCGCATGGGTACGCAGCACACGTAGCTCTAGCCGTGGCTCGGCTTCCTTGGTCTCCACGGCCAATGTAGCTCATACTCTCCAAACAAGAATGATTTTGAAACCGCTTACATCGATATCGATCTGAACAAGATCGGAAAACGTGGAAGCATGGTCATAGATCTAGAATTTGGTGTAGCGATGCCAAGAGCCCGTATTAACATAGCAAGGAGGTTTAAAATGCACATAGAAACCAAGGAGGTATAACCTCCTTGTAGAAACCTAGTCATTTCAACGTACCGTGCAAAGTACATGCTGTGAAACATTGGTGCTGGAAACGGTAAGTTACTAACTAAACCTTGCCACTGAAAACTGACCCCTGACGTTCCTGATTTTCGCCCTTCTGCAGAGCAAGAATCTCCACCTGGACTTCATGGAGTGGCAGAAGAAGTATGGGCCGGTCACATACTTCCGCATGGGAATGCTGGTTAGTAGGAAATCTTACCTACACTAGGGGTAGAAATTGCTTGGTAGAATCGTTGTTCACTTTTGTTGTAAAATTACATCATGGCAGATTTAATCATATAAAGTTTCCTCCAACAGGAAGATATCGGACCCGTTGATTTTACGATTTATACCAAGACTTGAGGTCTTTTCTAGAACGACTGACCCAGCTAATACTTGCCGGACGACTTAATTCTGATGACCCATGGCCATGTCGCGTGTCAGAGCCACTGTGGAGCATGCAGTTCCCTGTCGAGGGCCGTAGATTAAGCCAAAAATTCAGCGAATTTTTTTCTAACTCTGCAAGGGTGTTATTCTAGCTTACTGGGTCGATGGTTATGCGGTCTGTTTTATGATATCTAACACAGTGCTGTGGTTTACCCTGCTTGGCCCCAGGATGCTGTGGTGCTCGGGGGTTATGACACCATCCGACAAGCCCTGGTGAAGCAGTCCGATGTGTTCTCCAGCAGACCAGTCCACCTAGCGGTTTTGAACAAGATTTCCCAGAAGAAAGGTGCGACTTTTGATACTAAAACTCGGTAGGGTTTGCGATAGACTAATGTGGATGGATTCCCCATTTAATGACATGTGGTCAAGGAGTCAAGGGGCCTACAGTTCTAGTGCCCGTTGACTAGAAAGATTATACCTTCACTTTTAAACCATTCATCCATGGACAGCTTGTTGAGCTATCATGCATATTGTGGTTACAAAAAGCTAAATCTAGATATAGACTCAGATGTGGGATATGTTCCGGATAAGCCGTCTGAATAGTCGGTCAGGTTTTGTAACACCAAAGGCTCTCGTGGCCGAAATAAGACATGTACAGAACCATTGCATACGTTATTGGAAGTTTGTCAAATCACACAACGAGCTGTCCTGACTTTGCCCAGAGCCTGACTCGCAATATGTTTTCAATGACAGGTATCGTCCTGGCACCTTCCGGTCCACTCTGGAAGGAACAACGAAAGTTTGCCTTGACAACTCTGAGGAGTTTCGGCTTCGGGAAGCGAAGTCTGGAGGTCCAAATGTCGGAGGAGTCCGCAGCCTTGCGCGAGCAAATCCGCAACATGGGGGACCAACCGTTCGACGTCACCAGGCTGCTGCAGAAGGCAACCACCAACATCATCTGTTCTTTGGTCTTCGCACATCGCTTCGAGTACGACAACCCCAAGTTCTTACAGCTCATGCAGGACTTTGACGACATTGCCGAGACCAACTTTCTAACCATGCCTGAGAACATCTTCCCTTTCCTGACTTGCGTCCTGGACAGTGGGAACAAAGTAAGTCAAATTCACACGATGTACTAGTATTTTTTAGGTGTTTATCAAAATAATTATCAAGCCATCAAAAGTTCCGGATTAGGAATAGTGTTGGTATAATAGTGTTCATTATTTTGAACATAGAGACTATCGTAGATATGTATCACTGAATAAGCCATATTTGACCCTTAACCATGTATCATAAGTAAACAAAACGTTACTTCACGGTCCTTTTACATACATACATTAGCGGCCATCAGCCGGTCCTAACAAGCCAGCACATACATCTCGCCAGTTCTCTTTGTTTAACATTACTTTTCCTATATATTCTAACTCTATTCCAGTGTCTCGTGTTAAAGTATCGGTAAAAGTTAGGCTCCTGCAATGTACTCGCCATCTATAGGCTTCCAGAGGAGAACAGAAGAAATAATTTCCTGCTTAGCTTGGTAGCAATGTCCTGAAAATTTTACTCTGCGGTGGGTGAGTTTTTGAGACGGTGCTTTTACTCCCAGGTGATTGAAATATCACAGCGCCCAATCAACTTTGTCCGAGCTGAGATCAAAGAGCATCAGCGGACCTTTGACCCGAACGACATCCGTGACTTCATCGACTCCTATCTGTTAGAGATGAAGGCGCAGGACCAGAGTGAGACGACCTTCACCGAAGATCAGCTGCTTCAAACGGTGCTTGACTTATTCATAGCGGGCACCGAAACTACCACCACCACCCTGCGATGGGCAAGCTTGTTGATGATAGTGAACCCGGATATTCAGCGAAAGGTACTGAGAAACACTCTTAAACCTGTACAAGTGATCTCCTCGAGGCCTCGATATTATAAGATCTTATGTGACCAATGTGACCACTTTTTTGGTGGTCCCATAGATTATTTTCCCATTGAGACAAGCAATGAGTATCTCAGGCTGTCTATAGCGATCACCTGTCCACATAGACCACATTTCATCGGTTCCCTGGGTGGCCCTGGGTATTTTTGACAGCTAGTATGACTTTAAACAGCATATCCATAACCTGTCGTACATTTTGCATATTCTACTTGTATCGCAACGCTATGGTCAGACAGCACTTAAGCTTTCTTGTTATCACCTCTAAAGGTCGTTTACTACTGGTATTCATTGGCTTCTTCTTCATGATATGATCAGCATTATTATGTACAGGAAAATTTCTGTCACTCATTACATCGGCAATCCCAGAATGAATGTTTGTACAGCTATTAGTCCAATCCAAGAAAAGTTTCTTCCTGTTCATCTTGCCCCAACCACAGAACATTAAAGCTTGTACAGTTACATTCAGGCCCTGCCGTCCTGTTCCTAACTCACAGGTACAGGAGGAGATTGACAGCGTGCTCGGACAGGGACAAACCCCGTCCATGTCTCACCGTGACCAACTGCCCTACACACAGGCTGTCCTAGCGGAGGTCTCCAGATTTGCAACTATCGTTCCCCTGAATGTGCCTCACACCACCATCGAGGACACCACCCTGAACGGGTAGGATGTTACGATAAATTGATGAGCATGTACAGGTAGAGAATAGAATATGTCATCAAATTTAGGCTTAATTTCCCGACAGAAAAGATAAACCAATCGTAAGTTACAGGTAATTTTACTTTGCGATTATACTCTTTAATTAATTACCAGTTAAATAAATATCAGTTTTAAAAGATATTTATCAGTTTCTCAGTGATGAACAACAGTTGGCCAGGTTGCAGTAGACTTCTGGGTCTATCAAGGTAAAACAAATATGTCTAGTTTACGCTTACAAGATCCTGTTTTGTTGTTCCAGGTACCACATTCCCAAGCAGACTATCGTCATCCCCAGCATCTGGTCAGTTCACCACGACGAGAAGCTGTTTCCTCAACACGACAAGTTCGACCCCACCCGTTTCCTGGACGAGAAGGGACAGTACAAGAAGGACGACCACCTCATGCCTTTTTCCGCAGGTTTGTGCAATGATCGCTACATTATACATGTATATGAAGGCACGTTTATTGACAGTCCACCACCATCCCAACCCCATGCGAAACTGTTCGAATTTCAATGCCAAACTTGCACTGCGTTATAATTAGTACCTTCAATTGACGTGGACAATGCCTTGAATGGGCTTATTCATTACTATATTATGCTTGTATTTCCATCCAGGACCGCGTATCTGTTTGGGTGAACAGTTGGCAAGGATGGAGCTCTTCCTGTTCTTCACCTCGCTCATGCAGCACTTCACTTTCAAGATTCCAGAGGGCGCTGCTGCACCGTCTCTGGTGGGACGTATCGCAGCCACACACGTCCCCCAGCCTTTTGACATAGTCGCCGTGGTCCGCGACTAAAGCATTACTTAGCATCCACAAAGGAGGTTCTGTTTTAAAAGTGTCTTTTGGTCTGACAACTGATAAATGGGAATATGAATGACAAATTCTACAATATTTGGGAGTGTTGGTGAGGGCTTTGCCTAGGGAACAGGTGATTGGCTGTTTGTAGGAAGATGTGGACCCAGAATTTTTTAGGCTCCTTACCTGTTGCGGGGTCCTTTTGCAGCAGGTAAGAAGGTATTGTTTTGCTACGCTAGAGGAAGCTGATACTCTAATACTGGCGCTTTAGAAGAAGCTTCTCTTCGTGAGTATTGCGTGAAAACTAGAACGTTTGCAAAAATTTTTACCATATTAACCTGCAATATGAGTATTTTGTTTACGATTTGATGCCGTTATTTACTTTCCCTAATTTCAAGACCATAATGAATGGTTTACTAACAATATACAACTGCAAAGACTGACGTCTAACACTATTAAATGTATAGCGAAATTTAGGTTTACCACTTTTTGCGGCACAATCGTTATATTCACAAGTCATTAGATAAAAATCAGCTAATTAAACCACAAGTGACAAGACAAAAACAACGGCGGTTCATGCGCTAGTATTATTTATTTGCTTTATGCATCTAATCCAGAAAGCTATTCAAAAAGTGTCGAATCATGCAGCAGTGCAGACAATCTGCTGCCTTGCATGGCATCTTGCCGTGCCTATGGAAGTGGGTCACTCTTGGTCGGTGGAGGGAACGGCGCTGTACTGAGGGCGGCGCTGACGCTTGCCGATGGCCACACCCACCGCCATGAACAGCACGCAACACAAGAGCCCTCCCACAGCCAGTAAGCCTGACGTCACAGGGCCCAACCCCTTCTCAACTGTGAAGATGGAAAAACGGAATATATAAATAATGGAGGAACATTTCTCCCGCAGGACTCAAATAGAATGGTGTAAAGGTTTTAAAATGACCCTGGTTGATGCCAAATAGTAAATAGAAGTATTGGCTCTTTTCAAAGTAGTCTAGGAAAACAAGCAACATATGGAACACAAAGAGAATGTTGCCTTTATCTGTCACTGTATATCGGTAGGATAGCACAGCTAGAGGCAAGAAGCAAACGGAAGAGACCCCCAGAAGAGAAGGATACTGGCCAAAGGTTCTGTTGCAGATTCTGTAGAAGAGTCTGCTGGGCTAGTATCGGCTGTAACAGCCATGAGAGGCGCTGCGCAGCAAGAACCGCGGAGAGTGACTGACGGAAGCTAAAGACCGTCTCCCGAGACGAAAAGAGCCCAAGAGTCAAACATCTTAGGACAAATATTTGACAACCCACCGTTCCCGTGATACACCAGAGGTCCTTGGGAGATGAAGTGGCGACCGGTCATCGGAAGCGCCCTCTTGCTCCTGGCATCTTGGATGCAGCCCTGGGCGCACCGCGAGTTCGGGTCGGAAGCGTTGCAAACAACGACCTTGAGAAACAAACAAATTGTCCCATATATGACTGTGCGTGCATTGCCAGGTATGTCTTTGATTCTCTATGCCGTAGTGTTGCAAAGTACAATGTACTACCAAACTGGCTTGAAGGAGTGATGCACCTGTTCTCACAACAATTCTTCTCTCAGGAGTCTTTTAAAATGATTTACGCACCTCACAATGCACATATACCACGGGCTGCTCGTCAACGAAGCGGAAGACCTGGAAGCCGAAACGCTGGACAGCTGGGTTCGGGCTGGAGAAGCTTTGGAACGTTGAGTCCTTGGGGCATCTGAATGCGGAAGAATGAGAGAACGCCTTAAATTTCTTCTTTATACTTACAAGAAATTCGGCATGCTCCCAACATATGTCATCAGCCAAAGCATCTTTAAATTGGTCATGGAAATACACAGGGTTTGACGACTCACCCGTTTTCCACCAGAACATATTGATGCTGGTCATTCAGGTTCATGGAGGGAGTGGCCATACAAGTCTCGGCCAGGACAGACAGTTCACCATCCTAAACAGAATGTCATGTGTTGAACTGTTTTTCTCATAACACCAATAGATATACCTTCGATCAGTCTAGTGTTTCAACATTACAACCTTAAGAGCAAATAATTACCACAAACGGCAATGACAAGTAATTCACAAACAGGAGCAGAACATGAATTGTGTGTTCTATGTCGTAAAGACGAAATACTGCCCTTGCCTGCTGATGCCCCACAGCCTGTAGCTGTAGGAACATGTCAGACCGGAGAGCCATACTGAGTGGGAAGTCTGCCTCCCCGTACGGCTGCAGGAACTGCTGGGTCTGGAAGGCGTCCAGGCGGAGTGTCAGGGCCCCGACTCCCCGCTCCGTGAAGCTAAGCGTGCGCACGGCCGGCCGGAAACTGGTGTGGACGAGTTCCTTCCGGGGGTACACACACCTTAGGGGTATCATGAGGAAATAGAAGGATTCCAGCTATTTCAGAACTCTAATTTTGGCGTTGATATTTGGACAATATTGTTTCAGAAGCAACATAACTCACCTGACCGGGATGTCGACGTCACCACCTCTGGTGATGACGCCATCCAGCATGGCGGTGTAGTTGCCATGGGTAACGATACGGTTGGAAAAGATGACGTCATCCGGAGTAAACTCCACCTGTAGTGTAATACACGTGGTATTTCTTTCTTTTATTGCTATCGATACAGAGCAATCATAGTATCATACATGTTGTGTTCATCTTTATCTTTTTTTCTTGGCAACGTTGAAAATATTTGAAGAGTTTTGGTAGAGACAATGATGCTTTAAATCTTTTACTTCGTACAGTGTGCATGGTACGAGCGCACATGTAGCTCAACAACCATAGAAACTACAACGTCAACAACTATAGAAAATCTTAGAGACGTCTGTTTTCTGACCTGCGTGCCACACTCGTACAGCCCCGTGCGCAGCCGGATGTGGGTCCCGTTAGCCGTGGCCCCGCACCTCCGGTCGGGCTCCCAGTGCAGGTGTTTAGCGTCCAAGTTTCCCACCGTGTCACGTGGCAGTTCAACTTGCATGTAGTCGTTGGTACAGTCGATAACCGCACCATGGACTGTGTATGGTAGATGTGTTCTTAGTTAGTATCTAATGCAAAAGACTCTCAGGAATTTCTGCTGTTACGAAGTAGCACATGAGTGTTCTTAAAAGAAACCATAATGTTCTTAAATATAATTAAAAATTCATCCTTTTTTAAAATCTATATTGTGTCCAGCTGTCACAATCTATATAACGTCTTGCAGTCTATCAATCAGACAAGACCCAATGACTGAACAAGCTGATTTCAGTTCCATATATAGACCATTAGACAGTATGTAACCTGTGCAGTAGTGCCCGTCCGGTCCAAGGGCAAGTTCGTCATCCGGACATGCGCAGTGGTAGGATCCTGGTGTGTTGACGCACTGGTGAGAACAGCCGCCATTGTTGGTAGTGCATTCGTTGATGTCTGTTCAAGTGAAACGTCGAATATTCATGTCAATCAAAACTTAAGATGTGCAGTAAGCTAGCTGACGCAGACTATGAATGTGCTATGCCTAGTTAGTTCTTTCTGGAGATGCTAGGAAATACGAGCGATATTTTTCCTACCTTGGCAAGTTTTGTTATCACTAAGCATGAACCACCCTTTCTCAGGTTGACATGCGCAGTGATAGGATCCTGGGGTGTTGACGCACTCATTGGAACAGCCACCATTGTTGGTCATACACTCATCAATATCTGCAATAAAAAGGAAAATAAACATGATGACGGAAAGCTTTGAACACACACCAAATTAAATATTAATTTAGGCAAGTTCTATTTTGATTACTTATGATCCATGGGCATGTCAAGTTATGGCAAGTTTCTTTTCGAAATTTAAAAAAAAATTTCGAATGACCGTTAAAACCTGATGAAAATGTAGAACTTGCGCACTTACCAACACAAGACTGCCCATCCTGTCCCAGACGGAATCCATCGCGACACTCACAGTGGGAGGAGTACAGTCCAGTTAACACGCAGGTGTGCGCGCAGCCACCATTCCCACTGGCACAGGGATCAATGGACGGGTCCGTCTCTGTGATAAGATATATATATTCGAATTCTTGTTGAGTTGTCCCAGCTTAGCGATGGAATTTCTCTCATTCTCTCCCATTTCCTGGGCTAATGGGCGCCTCAATTCCGTATTAAGTCAATTGGCTATACTTCGAAACAAGTACAGAAGAAGATCAGGGATCTTAGGTACTCCTACCGAAGAAACAAGCACATGTGACGCAGCCCGACGCAGCGCGCGGCAGCCCGCCGCGACCATTTTGCAGTGCGCCGCAGCTGCGGCGCGCAGCGGGAGTTACAGTCAATACGTGTAAAAGCAAAAGTGTCCTAGGCGAGTGACAAACGCCGCGCGTCGAATGTCGTACGACATAGATTTTTTGCCCCGTGTAAATCCGGCCTTAGTCTACCGTACAAGAATTTGACCTCCATTTTTCTGTGGTTGTGTATTGAAGAATGGTATCCTGAACATTTATAACGGTCACGTTGGTTGTAGCTTTCAAGAACTTTCCTGACCCAACCTTAGGGGCTTACTCGATAGAGTTACAAATGTAACTCTTTTATGAAAACACGCGTTATGTTATATCATGAGAAAATACATCAAAATCCACATGGATAAAGGGTTTTGTCCATCTTCTCACCATGCATTTTGTGTGTATCAAAATGAAATAAACGTAAAAATAAAATGATAGATGTTTTTGTATATTTTGTACCTTTTGTATAATCTAACTGACGAGTTGACTAACATTTTGTTTGAACTGAAAATCGTTTAATTGACCGCTTTTGTAAAGTTCAAAGTCACTCGTCGGTGGTTTCTTGTAGCAGCATTAACATCGCACCCATGATCGGGATTGGCTGAGTGTAATAATTTCCTTAAAAACCCACAGAGGTTGAAATATAATCAGTGATCTCACGTATTTTGCTAAAAACTGGCCACATTCCAAGCAATTTGGCCAGTTTTTTTAGATTTGTGGTTGCGTCATGGTTCCTTGGGATCTAGTGAAATTTCATGTGTACGAGCTATGGTGCAATGGCAATGCAGTGATTAACAAAACAAAGACCCACCTCCACAGTATATAAGACTACAACCAGGAGGTCGTGGTAGTTGGTACACGTAGAATCCATCATTGCAGGCTTTTATCTGGATAGTTGTTGAGTAGCTACAAGGATCGTTTGAAAAGTAGCCACACGCCTGACGGCTTACCACACCGTCGGCCACAGACGGGTGCGCCCCATTCAACCACATTGGAGCATTAGCGCCACATCTGTTTATGGACGGGGGCCGCTGTGTGGGCATACGGTCTCCTGCTGCACCCACGAAGCGGTACCACTCCCCGTTCATATGTCTGTCACACTCAGCTGGACTGTTTACGCCGTGGTTGACATTCCTCCATGCCTCGCTCAACGTTTGGTAGTTACTAGTATAGCATGGATCTGCAAGAAATGATAATCATACAAATGTACCTTTCTGAAGGGAAATTTACACACAGACACACACACACACACACACACACACACACACACACAAATACACACGCACAAACACTTATTTTATTATAAATTGCACAAAGTCAATATGCGAAATAAGACAGGTGTTCCCATTACGCGGTATACGCGAGTATCCCTTTTATGTATACATTGCCGATTTCTGAGTACACGTACATGATGATATAGCCACACGATTAATAAACAGTACGTATCGCTATAATCATGATAATAACAGTATGCATACTCAGAAATCGACAATGTATTCATGACAAAATTAATGATTCTTTCGTAATATACTAGTAATGGACAACTGTCTTACATTGCCTCATTACATATAGCAAGGAGGTTATAGTATACTAGTAACCAGAATGACAGAACAGCACTCTGATAGCGTTTACCCTTCAATTGCGGAACAAACTGTGTGTACTTCACAGACACTCCCACTGAATTCGAAAACGTTGCTATCATGACGACCATCTATTTCCTACTTTGCATAGTTTGAGCGTCGAAATTTCTAGTATATATACTAAAACTGCCACGCGTCTTTCAGTCTGTGACTGCGACATCCGTACACAAACACTGTCTTACCGGCATTTCGTTCCTCCAGAGTTCCCCCTGCCAGGGCTAACATACCAACTGTTTGAAATAATACAAACGAGCTGGTGTGAATCAATCCTGCATTCACTAGAGAAAAAATTAGCCACCAAACTTTTTCCCTTGTAACTTTTTCTAGTTAGGTACCCCAGAGCAGCGTCATTGTGAAGGGATTTTTTAAATTTGCAATGTAACTTTTTCGTTTCACGAAAAATAATTTATGCCTATTCCTCTAGCCGATATACTAATAAGAAGTAAGGAACGAATGATCAACCGACACGAATTCCAAAGAACGACAGCGTTATAACTTGTTTCCACAATGCATTACTTCAAACCTAGTATTTGTAACATTACGGAGTATAATTATATCAATTCAACCACCGTGACATGTACCTATAACATGACAATAATCTTTACGATTCGAATTCCTTTTACCGTATGAACAGCAGGTAGTCTTGAGTAACGCTTTAAAGATTCCATATGGCGGCAAATGCTGATTATGAGCTACACGAATATGAACTTGCCAATTATGGGGACGACGGAGGGAGTCTTTAACATTTTAAAAAGTATTGTTCTACATACCTGCAAAGATGAGAATGACGAATTGAGTCATATTCTTGCATGGAACTTAGGTCCGTCTGAACAAATTGGATCACGACGTATGCGCAAGACTTGTGTACCGTCCTCTATATACTAACAGAACACCTGTTGGTTCTCATAATATCCTGTTGCGGAATGCCTTCAATCAATACTTGTAATTTTTCATGTTGTTCTAATGCCTCCCTGACTTCCTGTAGCTAAGCATATTTCAAAATCTAGAGGTGGCTTTTCAGCATCATTTTCTGTTGTTGCTTAGATACAAGCAATTAATTTCAGTGTTTGCTAACAGAGGGACGAAACCAAGATCAATATGCCCATGAATGTGATCCATGAGTTTGTGTAAATTTTAAAAGTACTGCATTTCCTCATTGGTTCACTATGTGTGATTCATGCACTGGAGAACGTCATTTTCTACTGACTATGTCACCTATCACTATGTTTGGTGAGAATTCTTGCCATATTTAAGCCATCCTGACAGAAAGTGACAAAGCACTGTTACAGCATGTGTGTAAAAATTGCCACGTTTCTAGGCTGTATCTGACAGTGGTTTATGATTTGTTGATACAAGACAAGTTTATAACTTTGAAATCTTATTAAACATGATGGGAAATGACCAGGCTGTGCATGCAGTAATGTTACTAGATTGCTGCTCAGGATGTATAGCAACCTGACAGCATGATTTAATCCCTAACAGAAAACTCCCAACGTATTGCATAACATACATACTTATACCTCTAGCTCACCACCATCTTCTTTACATAATTTAGTGACCATATGGGCAATTCACACTTTACAATGTATTATTCTCTTTAAAATCATTGTTACAGTAACAGTTGTCGATTGTATACTCAATGCATTGTCAATGTATGATAACTTATGTATATGATGAATGATCATGCAAGGATACGTCATATATTTACATTTTCTGTCTATTGTATATTACTTCTCAACAAAAAGACTTAATGTCTCCCTCAAATTTCCCCATGTCTTCATATACAAATAAAAAACAACAACAATGCATTGATTGTATTACTGTCAGTATCAGCTATAGTACAGTCAATTTGGATAGTAAGAACTATGCGATCCATTATCAGCTGTTGTTGTGGTGGTGTCTCTAGTCCAGGAAGAAGATGTTGTTGAAGTTTGTGGCACAAAGCTTCTTCACTTCCTCTGGAGAACAATACAACAAAAGGAAAATTGTTGGATAAGCACCCAAAACAAGTTCAAAGACAACTCACATTGCTTGTAATCTGATAATGGTTATACATGTACATAGTACAGACAAAACAGGCTCTATATTATGTTGCATCTATTATGATGTTTTCCTACCATTAATCTCAATCAGGTTGGCGTTTTTCTGGTTGAGGACCACGTAGAACTCTCGCTGGTCGGACTTCTTCCCCACCACCCAGCAGTCCGACATGGTCTTCATGATGGTCTCACCATCCTCCTCAGCCCTGCAGAATAACACACTACAGTCAGCAAAGTGTGGAATGGTTGATATCTGAATTTATCACCCTCATTGGTAGCATTGTATTTGGATGCTTATGACGATTGACTAAACTTTATCTTCCAACACAAAGTAAATTGGGACCCAAATTTTCGGCTATTTGAATGCTCTTGATATCAATGGGGCTTGAGGCGATACTAGTATATGAATTGCTAGAGTGTTGAAATATCTTAAGTACTAGCATTTAGTGCAGTATATATATTGTTTAGTGTACATCCACAAAACATTCCCAAGTCTAAAAGATGCAGCAAGGAATAAAATAATGTCCATATTGACAAGGCAGACTTCTCTAGCTCTCTGGTCATTTCTGCGAAGCAAATTAAACCTCACCAAAACAACCATACAATCTGCTATGATTAAGGCCTTATTCCTGTACCAGTGTGGCTTTAATTTTTCAACGCCGCATGCCTGTTCCACTGACCGTGATGCGCCGTGCCTGTAGAAGTCAGCGTTGATGTCTCCCAGGATACGCATGATGTCAGGTGGGATGTTGGTGAGGGAGGTGACGGCAGACTTCTTAGTGTGGACGGTAGACTTGGTGGCCAGGTTCATGTGGTTAAAGTAAATGTACTTAAACACTGGATCAGAACTGGTGGAAACACAAGAGGATGAACATCAAAACTACATGTATGGACTGTGTCAAATAGAAAGTCTCTCACATCATTTGCAACTTACCAAAGACATCAATGGTTCAATACGTAGATAACAATATTCATATCTGCATGGATGGAATGGAAGGGAATGTACATGGTATAAAAGGGAACATACCTGCTTGCTTTCTTGGCATACTGCTCGGAGATGTCAGAGCCCAGGCTACTGAGTTGTGGACCGATGAAGGAATCCAACTTCTGGTACAGGTCGAAGGAAGGGGCAACAGAGGCTGGGAAAAAGTAACATTATGGTACATTCAAAATATTGACAGCATTCCAACATTTACAGTGTAACAAGGCCCTACCTATGTCATTGATAATGAACGTACACATTTTACTTACATCTTGATAATGAACATACACATTTGAATATACTTACATCTCACTGGTGTATGTAATTCGAAACATTCTTAGAAACCAATGAAATGTAAATATGAATCAACACTTAAATCACATACATGTATCTCTCCGAGCGATATGAGCCAGTATTTGCTGAAGAAAGTTTCCCAAAAGTGTTTGGTAACCTGAAGATATCAATGACATAGTCTGAGGACTTACCATCTACCATCAGGCATATTGTTGCACTCAGAGCCTGGAACAGAACAGTCAATGAGATTTACAGAAGTATCAAGACTTAGTGCATCAAAATGTAGTACATTTTCAACTGTTTCAATTAATGAACATAATCTATAGTTTGATAATACATGTAGTGAGACCTATGCAGAGTGGTTACACAGGTGATCTTTTTATATTCCATGTCACAGTGTGTTGCAGATGTAAGGTGTAATGTTACTAGTATGTTGTTATTTCTAGAACTCACCCTGTACACAATGAGGTACAGCTCCTCATATGATGTCTCAGTGTTGACATAGATCCTGGGCACCTTGCCTAGGTTGGTAGGATCCTTCATGTCAGGAGGGCCAGTGATATATCTGGAACATGAGGAATGTCATCTACAACTTATCATGAACTGTACACTGCTCAAAACAGTGCTTTATAACACAATCAATTATGAGGTGGTAGCCTGGTGAAAACCTGGATTTTCGCTGGATGCTTGGTTAACGTTGCATCAGAATTTTGCCTGTTGCAGACCAAATCTTTTTCTTCACAACATTTCAAAACTACAGACGGGATGTCACCCTTATATACGCGAATTCGACCTTATATGAGATGTTCTGCCAAAGTGCTATGCACAATACATTACGGGTTTCGCGCAGGCGCAGTACGTTCTGCCGACGTGCTTAGCAGTGTTTACCTCAAAAAGCCTATTTCAAGGTAAAGGTTAGGCTTCTCTAGCCACAAAAATGTGGATTACTTAACCTTTAGCATGAGCTTTATGGACACAGGCTCTTTGACTTTGAAAAACTACACTGAGACAGAATCTGGACCTAAAGTTTTTTTTAATGCAGTTACAAAGCTACCAATCTCGCACCTGCCATAGTGAGCAGATCCAGTGACAGGTGCAGGAGCTGCACCCTTAGGGGACTCCTTGCCTCCCAGCTGGAAAATAATGGAATGTTGTTACAATTTACAATATACATGTATACATGACAAAAACTTATCATAAGTACAAAATTACATGTACTATAGATATAAAATGATTTTGATACATTGTAAACAATAATTAGACAATACTGTCCTCTATCACACTTAACAGATGACACTGCATTACCATGCTTACAGAACTGTTCCTGTGGACAGTTTAGAGCTAGGGATGTCATCTTTGTTTAGTACATGTACTTTCTTTTCATATACTGCTACATGGCAGAGGTCTAAACAACCTACCTCTGATTCCAGAGCTGAGGGAAAGAGGCTGGTGGTGAGATATTTGTACAGGATCCTCATGTCATCCTGTTCTAAACCAGACCTAAGGGCAGAATTTTAAAAAATATTGAAGTTTCATCTATATCTGTTCTGTTCTATTCTGATATTAGTAAATATGAATTAGTTATAACCTTCACATAATACAGATAGTTTGCTTGTCCAGTTATAAGTTTCTTCACTTAGAAAGGTAATAAAAATGAATATGAAGTGTCAAAGAATGTTTAAAAATCTGAACAAAAACTTAATGCATTGAAGCTGTATACTCACCAAACCAGCTGGTCATTGTACAGGAATGCTGTATACTTCACCTGGCTGGGAAATAGGAACAAATACAATCAATGTATTGTCTTTTGGGATCTATGCTATCTAAAATACAAGTAGATAAAGAGATGACACAACCAAGTTGATCAGAAAGAAGTTAGTAAAATGTTACCCGAATGTTGCCTCTGTAAGGTTGATAAAACACTGTATCCTCAGGTACATGTTCTTGTCAAGAGGAAGGAAGTGGATTCCTACAGCAGTCATAAAAGACAGTTTATAAACAAAAAAGTTTGATTACTTGCACCTTTAAATGGACTTATATGGCCTAGAGCAAAATCAATGCATTATATGAACTAAATATAAGATGTACTTGCCATTGAATACATCCAGAATGTCACTTGTTGCTAGTCTCAGAGTGCCAAGGTACTAAGAAAATAAAAAAATAGCATATTTGACATTTAACCATGTTGCAACGTTGAAACTGTAAGAAAATTCAGTCAGTCCAACAAATTCATAGCTATGAATAGCATAATTTGAAGGGCATTTGCAAAATTTTTGTAGCAATACTCACTCTGAGAAAGAAGTGTTCTAATCTCTGTTTCAAGACCTCCACATTGAATCTCTCCAGTATTCTAGTAAAGGTACCCATGAAGAGCTGCGAATACATGAAACACATAAAATCATATAAGTGTAAGTCTGATACTCCAGACAAAATAGATATCGATGCATTGAAATATAAACTTCTCCAGAATCTGAAACCTAGGAAGTGTCCTTACCCTGAACATTTTGTAAGACGTCTTAAGTACTGCATCAAATACAGAATCCTGTGCGAGAAGGAACAACATAGACCGTTATTTGTTTTAGATCTGTGTGCATCTATCAGTACTAACATTGTCAAGGAGATACGCATACAACAGTACATGTAAGAAGCCCTTGGACTACTATAGACAACTTTTATATTTTTTACATCTCTCTAGGTAACATCACAATTACACTAGATGTGTTTCAAAAACCAGTACAGTTTTCTCACCTGTATATCTTCATCATGATACTCTATGTATGTCTGACCATCTTTGCCTGTTTTCTCATTGCAGGGGATGGTCACAGTCTGTAAGACAAGCACAGAAACACTATCATCATACAGCATTAAAAAGCCTTCTGTGTTTTCATCATACACACATTGGGTGCCATTGCAACCTGCTCACCTTTGAAAACAGTATGGGGAAAGATCTTTTAAACAGTATAACTTTTACTATAAGGCAATAGACCTCACTAACAATACCATAGGATTGATGCTACACATGTATGATACTATTGATATATTGCTTCTCATTTTCCCATCATACCAAATGTTTACCAATGAAGTCACTCCAACAGACATCTTGCGCATGTACAAAACTGCACATTAAGTGTACAGACCATGATCATCCAGAAGTCCTTCTCTGGCTGATAGAACAGCTGTCGTGCCTTCTGGGTGTGTAACGCCTCACAGGGGTGGTCAGGAGAAAATGTGCTGGGGGGAGAATTATGTTATTGTTAAAAACAATTCACAGCATGCAGAGATCAAGTACAGTACTAGTATTAAAGATAAATGGTCTGAAGAAAATTTGCATTTCAATTGTGCCTTTTTGTTGCTGTAAGCTGAACTTATCAACAGCTGCAACAAAAGTGAGGCTCTAAATCACATATCATGATCCTGACTGTTCTGCCTACTTTATTGGTGTAACCTGCCATCATTGTCAGCATGTGGAAGTACTTGTAATGAGATAGATGAGACTGTGTGTTGTATGGTAAGATATCAAACATGGTTCATTGTTTTTTTACACTTACTGTGTAAAGGTGACTATGGCCTCACACAGACCCATCTGTTTGATCTTGTTGTCAAGGAGGACATCTGGAGGATGGTAGAACAGGATCTTCTTGTGTTCCTGGAAGACACAAAATCATGTAGCAAGATTACTTGACTAATTCACTAAGAACGTGGCTATATACACACCCGGTGTGTATATAAAATCTATTTGTCTTTTATATACACACCTGGTGTGTATATAAAATCTATTTGTCTTTTATATACACACCAGGTGTGTATATAAAATCTATTTGTCTTTTATATACACACCCGGTGTGTATATAAAATCTATTTGTCTTTTATATACACACCCGGTGTGTATATAAAATCTATTTGTCTTTTATATACACACCCGCTTTGGCTTCCCTCTTTAATTCATTTTTATTCATTCTCTTCTTAGTTCGTGTATCATTTTTCTTTCAGGGGATACCGGTAGTGCGTATTCGTGTGGAGCATGGGTAACTTGGAGGTGTCAGACATAGTTCTTTCGTAAGGATGTGGGTGGCCCTGAAAAGGGCCGGGGTTTGGAGGAAATTCGACGGCCAAGTCTTCACTTCTTCTTGGGCTTGGGTGCCTTCTTAGCGGGCGCTGCCTTCTTGGCGGTCTTCTTTGCCGGGGTCTTCTTGGCGGGTTTCTTGGCAGCAGGTTTCTTGGCCGGAGATTTCTTGGTCTTCTTGGTGGCCGGCTTCTTGGTCTTCTTGGGGGTGGTAGCCTTCTTGGCCTTGGGCTTTTTCGGCTTGGTGGCCTTGGGTTTTGTGGCCTTTTTAGCCGCGGGTTTCTTGACCGGCTTCTTGGTGGCTTTCTTGGCGGCCTTCTCTGCGGCTTTCTTGGCTGCCACGTTGATTTTGAAGGATCCCGACGCCCCAGTACCTTTTACCTGAAGGAGGGTACCCTTCTCCACCAAGGCTTTCAGGGCGCGCTTGATGAAGTGCGCCTTCTTCTCCACGTCGAACTTGTAGTTGGCGGCGATGTACTTCTTGATGGCCGGCACGGAAGAACCTGTGCGGTCCTTGAGTGCTTCCACAGCCGCCGTAATCATGGCGGTAGTTGGCGGGTGAGCCGCGGGGGCCTTGGGCGCCGCCTTGGGCCTTGCTAGCCTTCTTGGGGGACGATGCTGGGGCGGACCTACCGGCTTGCCTTGTCTGCGTTAGACGTGCAAATGAACCCGACATCGTCAGGGCGGCGTGAAGTAGCGATGGTGCGGACGTGATCGAAAACATGGTAGCTTGCTTGGGTCTTTTTGTCCGCCGCAGCGAATTGGATTTCCGTGTTGTTTTCTGATTTTCATCATCCACTAAACTTGAAGACCGAGGTTTAAACTTGGTGCCCCTGAATCCTCAAACACTCACAAAAACCCAGGTTTTGGGCCTACCAAGGAGGCTAGTATTTCGGTGTGTATATAAAATCTATTTGTTAGGCCCAAAACCTGGGTTTTTGTGAGTGTTTGAGGATTCAGGGGCACCAAGTTTAAACCTCGGTCTTCAAGTTTAGTGGATGATGAAAATCAGAAAACAACACGGAAATCCAATTCGCTGCGGCGGACAAAAAGACCCAAGCAAGCTACCATGTTTTCGATCACGTCCGCACCATCGCTACTTCACGCCGCCCTGACGATGTCGGGTTCATTTGCACGTCTAACGCAGACAAGGCAAGCCGGTAGGTCCGCCCCAGCATCGTCCCCCAAGAAGGCTAGCAAGGCCCAAGGCGGCGCCCAAGGCCCCCGCGGCTCACCCGCCAACTACCGCCATGATTACGGCGGCTGTGGAAGCACTCAAGGACCGCACAGGTTCTTCCGTGCCGGCCATCAAGAAGTACATCGCCGCCAACTACAAGTTCGACGTGGAGAAGAAGGCGCACTTCATCAAGCGCGCCCTGAAAGCCTTGGTGGAGAAGGGTACCCTCCTTCAGGTAAAAGGTACTGGGGCGTCGGGATCCTTCAAAATCAACGTGGCAGCCAAGAAAGCCGCAGAGAAGGCCGCCAAGAAAGCCACCAAGAAGCCGGTCAAGAAACCCGCGGCTAAAAAGGCCACAAAACCCAAGGCCACCAAGCCGAAAAAGCCCAAGGCCAAGAAGGCTACCACCCCCAAGAAGACCAAGAAGCCGGCCACCAAGAAGACCAAGAAATCTCCGGCCAAGAAACCTGCTGCCAAGAAACCCGCCAAGAAGACCCCGGCAAAGAAGACCGCCAAGAAGGCAGCGCCCGCTAAGAAGGCACCCAAGCCCAAGAAGAAGTGAAGACTTGGCCGTCGAATTTCCTCCAAACCCCGGCCCTTTTCAGGGCCACCCACATCCTTACGAAAGAACTATGTCTGACACCTCCAAGTTACCCATGCTCCACACGAATACGCACTACCGGTATCCCCTGAAAGAAAAATGATACACGAACTAAGAAGAGAATGAATAAAAATGAATTAAAGAGGGAAGCCAAAGCGGGTGTGTATATAAAAGACAAATAGATTTTATATACACACCGGGTGTGTATATAAAAGACAAATAGATTTTATATACACACCGGGTGTGTATATAAAAGACAAATAGATTTTATATACACACCTGGTGTGTATATAAAAGACAAATAGATTTTATATACACACCAGGTGTGTATATAAAAGACAAATAGATTTTATATACACACCGGGTGTGTATATAGCCACGTTCTATATACACATACACACCCGGTGTGTATATAAAATCTATTTGTCTTTTATATACACACCTGGTGTGTATATAAAATCTATTTGTCTTTTATATACACACCAGGTGTGTATATAAAATCTATTTGTCTTTTATATACACACCCGGTGTGTATAAACATGCCCAATCATGCATCTTATAATTTATACCAACAACAACAAAAATGTGTACACGAATTTTAGATCTTTGATATATTAAGACGTTTAGAATCTATCTGAACTGACAGGACGGTTTTGCAAAATACCAGGAATATGACACAGAAACCAGGATCGTAACATCCCATTTCTAAAGTCTAAAGGAAAGTGCCCCCCACCCACCATTCATAGAAAATGTCTCTCCTTTTAAATGTCAAAGCACTTACCTCGCCCTCCCTGGGCCCAAAATTGGAATTATATATAAAGAAATTTTCCAGCTTGGTGGAAGGCATTTTTGTACATTTGCACACTTGTTGCTTGGGATTTCCTTGGAAAAAACTCGCACAGTTACATCAAATGGCAGCCATTTTGGATGGACTGTTTTACTATTCAAAAGAGGTACATTGATGAATGTCAGTTACATTAGTTACATTAATAAGCACTTGTCATAAAACAGTCTACAATAAGTATTCAAGACATAATATGAGATGCAAAAACTTGACAAGTAGCAGAATTGTGCTTTTTGTGCGGCCGTTATAAAACATTTTGTGTCATAATATGACTCCTATTCAGTAAAATGTAATAGTCTACTGACCTGTGACCGCCAGACCATTTAGTCTTTGGAATCCGGGAGGCGGTTCCGGGTTGTTTTCGCGGGTTTTCCTGAACGATCCTCAGAAAGACATTCACGCCAGCACTCTAGGCTGACAAATTCATAGTTTTCGTGGTACTTTTGTATTAATTTGGCTTTAAATTGATTAGTAATTTTGGCGGGATGCCCGTCCACTATCACCTGCATCACCTGCTGGAGGCGTTCCCTTTGATTCTGTTGATCCTGCTCGTGTTGGGAGGTGTGTTGTACTTCGTCTACAGTCGGGAACCAGCAGGGGAAAACAACAACAAGCACGTCTAACTTCAAGGGTTGTAGATACGTGGTAAGTGTTTGTTTTGGGCCTTCTTGTGTTTCTTTTCTTTAATTAGTTTAAGTCATGGAACATAACTTTACTATTTCGGAAATTTGATGCCATTGTGCAACTGTCATATTATATATGCTAGCAATGTAATACACATTCTTTTGTTGGCACGCACAGAAAGCAACGGAAACATGTGCTTCCAAACAACTATCTTCCAGCCAATTGTTACTGAGGGTTGAGTGTGACATTCTGGTTTGATATTATTCTATCTTTGATGCCTAATTTCTTCAAAGAAAGTTTCATTTCTGCAATTTGTCCTTCCCCCACGCTGACACTGCATATTTGTCAATAGAAAACTTTCATTTCACACCCCAATGAAAACCAACACCCTGCAATTCTTTTGTTGGTTTTCATTTATTATGCATAAAACCCCAGGTAGAAGAAACCTCATAGATTTTAATGTCAGTTTAAAAGAAGGAAACACAAGTGCTTTGAATATGTATTTTTTTTCTCAGTTTTTAGACTGTTTAATAAGTTCTAGTCTTAATTCTCATTGCTCAAGATTAAGATATGTCATAGCTCCTATCTGTTATTGTTATCAGTTTTGTGAAAAATGACAATACTGGATATTGTCAACAGGGTCCCGTGCACCCAGGTGTGATATTCCAACACTTCACACCTACATTGAATACAGTGAAATTAGCATGTGAAAAAGGAGTACAGGACAGGACTAGAATAAACTCAGCACAACATAATAGCTACATGTATATGGTACTCTTGATCACGTGGACGAACAGAACCACCTTAGTTAGATATCCCTTTCAAGTAGCTATTAGTAGTTTCCTGTTCCTGCTTGAAATCATTAGCCCAACATTCATATGTGAGTACCAAGGAGCTCCTTGGTTAGTACATAAGTGATCACAAGAGTCGTTGAAGTGTTGATACAGGTCCCACATAACCAGGAGAAGGAAAGCCACTTACACATTTTAAACCACATCCTTGTATATTATCTTTTACTTACTTTTTTTACTGTAAAAGCTAACATTGAACCTGCTCTTCCCCGTCTTCCTCTGTCTTTTTAGGTGCTACCTAGGTCTTAACTGCTACTAGTAGTTAAACTCTATCAGTAGTGCAGTACTTGTACCCTCCCCCTTGACGCCTATCCCGGATTTCTACCTCTGCTTCAAGTATCACAACTCACAAGAGCCTTATAGAATGGAAGTCAAGCCCTCTCCTGGACTGGACCTGTGCCACGGATTTGTGCACAAAATCAGGAAACAGCTAGTCAAGAGGGACCAATCAGAGAAAGACTGTGAGGCAGAGAAGTTGCAGATAGCCAAGAGGCAGCTGGCTGGGATGAGGAAGCCGACCATCAAGAGGCCCACACAAAAGACTTACTGTCCTCCTGGTGCTGATCCTTTTCTACAACAGAGTTTGACTCAAATTCCACAGAAACCTTGTTTGGAGGGACTATCCAATGTCTGAATATTGAAAACACATTTGTTATTGATTAATATAGTTATAAAGTATGGTCATTAATCAATTCACCTATTAGGTACTAGTAGTTAGACATCAACTAGATTCTACAACTAAATTTCTCCTCAGTTGCTTCTTTAACTAGTATTGCTTATTTCATTATCTTTCCCATTCTTAAACTTCCCTTTCTTTCTTTCTTTTCAACTGTTACAAGACACACAGCAATGACTGTTGCACCATGGCCATGAATAATGTGCTGTAAATGGAATGGAGTCTACTACATGTAGCATACTGACCCAACAATCTTCAAACTACATAATTATGTTCCTGTGCCTGTTACATTACTGACATTATCAAATTCAAAGCCATCACACATACATGAATTTTTTATTATTTGTTTATTAGTTGTTTCTGTTATTTGTTGCTGCCCTGTTTGGTTTAACAATTATTGTTTGAACTGGAGGATTATGAATGTTTGTTTTGATTTGTGTTTTGAAGCCAGGAGAGAGAGAAGCGCCAGCACCAGTAGCTCAGTCAGTACCACGTCACATGACTCCTCCAGCAGTGGGGATTCTGATGTCCTCGCAACCAACAGAGAAAAACCAGCAACAAATGGTGTAATCTGTGATAAAATTGTTGGTAAGAAACTAGAAATACGTCTTTTTAAAAATTTTACTGGGTTGCTGTGCTGAAATTAAAGATGTCTGTATTTGCACCAGTCAGCTTAAGTTTTACACACAGAACAACTGTCCTGCATAGGTGTGTAAAAAAAAAAAGAACAGTCAAATCTTCTTGTGGAAAATCAAAACAGCCTGGTCATTTTTGACTAGTGACAATGTGTAATGTATATGTTTTGTTATTTTCAGTGCCCACAGCTGTGAAGAAGCCACCTACTCAAGAGATGACTACCCAGAGATTCTCCTCTACAAGTAACAAACAAGACAGAATGTCGAGCAGTGTTCCTCAGAGTTTGAGGGTGCCAGCAGCAGAATCAGTTGATACCAACAACTATGACCTTGATGGCTTTGGGGAGCAAGCTCAGTGGTACATAAGACAGGCACTTCAAGGTAACTGAGTTTGACAGGGCAGTTCACTTTGTATGTAGAATATTCTATTTTGTCATAGCAGGTGTGTTCAAAGTGTAGCTACTTCAATTAGGACTAGGAAAAGTTTCCATGTCAGCTTATTGGATGCATGGTGATGGTATAGTAAAATTGCAGTAATCTAGTTACAATCTTAACTGCCTCTCAAAACTGTTTCAGAAGCAAAAGATTAAGATATTGGCAAGCTTCTTATGCACCAAATGCTACTAACTGTTGTTGACCATAAATATGACTTGGATCCAACTTTTTGTCACAGTTCACAGTGTCATATAATTAAGAATAGGACTGATCTTACCAATGAGTTGTACTTATTTCAGACCCCACATCCCTGAGAAAACAGGACCTGTGCCAGGTGTTTAATGTGTTGATGTGGAGAGCCATGGAGGAGCCTGACTATGCCAGGGCAGGGGCGGAGCTGTGTCATGCCATCATTCAGGTCAGTTCAAGCAACGAGAGGAAAACAAGAGCTGGAAAGGTGTGGAGAAATACTGCAATATGTTTTATGTATGAAGTTTTGAGGGTAATTGCATGCAAAAGTGAGAGCAGAGTAGCTGTTTACAGGCTTTTTTTTTACCATAAAATCTGAAAGGCTTAGCCAAGAAAAACGTTGAATTTGGGACACCTGGAGACAACTGGAAGTACATGTAGTTAGTTTTGGCATAGAGTAATCTTCTGTTTTGAACTATGTGACTGCATAAAATCACTGTTTTTCCCAGTTTGAAGTGGAGAAGGAACAGTATATGACTGTGTGCCCACCCGAGTGTTCTGTGTTGATATGTGTCTGTTGACTGCAGGTTGAAGTAGAGAAGGAACAGTTTGACTGTGTGCCCACCAGAGTGTTCTGTTTGGATGAGCTATGTGTATGTTGACTGCAGGTTGAAGTAGAGAAGGAACAGTATGACTGTGTGCCCACCCGAGTGTTCCAGAGCCACCTGCGTCTGAAGCTGTTAGAACAGGAGATGGAAGCTGAGGCGCTCCATGAAGAGTCTGTGTCTGCGTGGGTGGGCTTTGTCAGATTCCTCTGTCTCTGCTATCATGTCATCAGGGTAAGGGTTGGTTTTATGGGCCATCTATGTTATAAAACCTTTGAAGTTCAAAATTTGCACTTTTTTTTAAAATAGGGAGAGCTGGTGATCCAAAATGTTTCCTCTCTCAGAATTTCAAACTTATTATTGTCTATTATTATCATTACTTACATGTCAGTCTCTTGCAGACACAAGTGAACACAGTTAAGTATAAACTGTGTGATAGAAGATGGTATTGAGAATTTGTGTGTTTACAAACCTGAAATATGTTATTTTAATCATTCTAATGCTACACAATTTTTTGTAATCATTCTAATGGCAGTAATGCTACACAAGTTTTTGTATTCATATTTGACTTGTACCCATGTCTGCATGTCTGTTTAGGTGAAGGGTTCTCCTCTGATGACCATGGTAGACTCTGTGTTTAACTGCCTGTCACTGTTAGCCTTACCTGGGCCACTCAAGAATGAGATGCAGGTAAGAGAAGGCTTACAGTTGTAGTATAGTTTTCTTTTCCTTGACACAGGTTGTAAAATGTCTGCTATTCAGTCTTGATATGTGCAGTGAGAACTCATTGTATCTTTATTACTAGTCTGGTATGAGAAGAAAGTTATCTGACAATGCATAATATTTTATTTATTCATCAATATTGAGAGCCAAATCAATTGTTGTAGTCCATCAGAATGCATTGTTAATGATACATTGACATACATGTAGCCTGGGTGCCATCTTATTTAGCTCTATCTATGGGGCAGCTCCCATACTTGTATTACCAGTATGGTAGCCCTGGTAAACTAAGGCCGGATTTACACGGGGCAAAAAATCAATGTCGTACGACATTCGACGCGCGGCGCGACGCGCGGCGCGACACAGAATGTCGTACGACATTGATTTTCATGCGTGTAAAACCGCGCGCCACCGACGCGCGGTGCCGCGCGTCGTTTTTTCTGTGGCGCATCGAGGAGGTGGCACAAGTGCGTCGCGACACTCAGCGGGGAGTCTGCGTCGCGGCCCAGCAGCGTGTAAACAGCCCTGCGTCGCGCGCAGCCCGTTTCTGCGTTGCAATAGGTCAGGGGTCATATGCAAATTTCTCTTTTTCCCGCGCTAGCCCGAACCCACGCCACGCTCGTCTGTTTGTTTCTGTTCTTACTTCTAGAATTCTGAGTATCATATCACGTTCTCCTTGTTGTTTCGTCGGATTTTTGTTGCTGATTGTTTCGTAAGCATGGCGGAAGTAAACAGCAGTAACTGGAGCAGCGCGGAAACCCGATGCTTGATCGGCGTGTGGAACTGTGACAGAATTCGCAGCAAAATGGAGACTCACAAAAAGAAGGAGGCATTCGGGTAGATTGCCGAAGCCATGCTGCAAGAAGGATACAACAGGAACGCAAAACAAGTACAGAAGAAGATCAGGGAGGTACTCCTCGCGGCGGTCAGGGTTCACCACATGTGACGCAGCGCGCCGCAGCGCGCCGCAGCGCGCCGCAACCATTTTGCAGTGCGCCGCAGCTGCGGCGCGCAGCGGGAGTTACAGTCAATACGTGTAAAAGCAAAAGTGTCCTAGGCGAGTGACAAACGCCGCGTGTCGAATGTCGTACGACATAGATATTTTGCCCCGTGTAAATCCGGCCTAATGCAGATGGTACCCAGGCTAACATTGATATGGAAACCATTTAATACAAATTAGTAAATGGCTTCTGTTGAGCATTGGATTTTTGTCAGCAGCCTATCTACTGTTATATGTGGATTTTTCATTTTTTTCCCCCTTTTTACATGTAGGTGGACTGTCTGTACAATCTGTTGGTTCAAATGGGACCCAGTCTTGATCAGGTCAGAGTTCTGTTCATTATCTAAAATCTTTATTGATAATCATCATCATATCGGGCTTGAGACTAAACTGAATGACAGTCTGTTGTAAAAGTAATTCCAAACTAAAATTGTGAAATTTTGTGTATTCAAACTTTAGAATACTGTGGTACACCATTGTGTGATTTGCCTAAATTGTCACTTTTCTTCAGTTTAATCAACATTGACTTGCATAAAGTAGACTGTGGGAACAACGTCCATCTTGTTGATGTTGTCTTTCTTGTTCCCCTTTGTATTATTGATATCTTTCAATGCCTTCTTTCCTATTCCTGATCATTTTTCCCAACAATGAACAATTCATTTAGCCTGAGTGTCATCCTATTTGTAAACTAAAAAATAGGGAGCGAGTATGGGAGTCCCAGTATACAAGTAGGATGGCACCCAGGTTACAGTTCATTTGGCAGAAAGGTACAATTATCACACGTTATCCAATACCAGTCAGTACCAGATAAGATGGAGGACCTGTTTGCCGTTCTGCGTGATCGGTTCCTGAGTTTCAAGACGCCGCCCCTAGCCCGGCACAGGCTTCTGCAGCTGATCGAGCTGCGCTCGGGTGGCTGGGAGATGGAGCCTGGGATACAGGACTACTACAGCCGGTCTGGCAAGGAGCTGAGAGGCTGATGGAAGGTAGGTGTTTTCCAGTCTAAAATTTACATATAAAATAAAGCAACCATAGAATCTATGCAAATTCCTCAAATCTTGTGACATCTTCCTGGTTAATCCTGTCTTCTGTAATATCCATCTTGGTTGTCCCAAGGTCTGTTGAACGTCCTTGGTTGTCCGCATCACTTCTCAACCAACATTCGTAAAAGAATCAATTACATGTATTCACTCCACATTTTATGTATTCACCTGGTTTATTATGTAAGAATGAAAGATTCTGAAAAAAACATATTCCAACAAGATCAGGCTCAAAATATAAACAGTAATTGGAGCACACTAAATCTTAAATGTACTCGAGGTCCAAATCTTAATCACCACATAAAGTTGCATACAATACCACATATTGACATGCCAAACAATCCAGAAACTGGGAAACACTGCAAATTCTTTTGAAAAACAAATCTAATAAAAGTCACTACTCTCTTATACAGAATGATTTGCAACTGCAATTGGTATAATTGTCATCAACAGTATGGTACATTCAACATCTGAATGCAGTAAGAACCATTGTACTGCAATCAGATGTTTAATGAATCATACTACGTATGTTACATTGATAAACATGAACTAACTGTTGTCAAATCATTTGATTCACTAACAATATATCATTGTAATAAGAATTGATATTCAATCATCAAAATATACAAATATCACTGCTTATATGTATTGAAAATTTATAATTACCAGCAAAAAAACAATATTATTTTGATTTTTAAGTATAGTATATATGACATTATTATGAAGCATGTTGGCTGGCATATGATAATCATGGAGATGTTTGAAAATATGCCAGACAAATATGCCAGTCACCTGCAAAAGCTTATAAGTAAATGTTCATTAAGGAAACTATATCTATTAATAAACAAAACAGCACTTCAACACCAGAAACCTTAACTACATGTAAGGGAGCACAGGATTTACAAGGATTTTACATGAAATGCTTACAATCCATGTCATTGATAATGAAGCTTCTAGAAATATAATATGGAAAGTGCTTTGTACAAATACCCAGTACCAGTACAAATTGTGAAAGTCAAAAGTGAGCTCAAACCACCTCAATGAAGAGCTATTCTTCAGCTTGTCATGACAGAGAAGACATGTTATGTACAGTATTTACAGGTTCATTGTTCTGGGAAACGTCCCTTTAAAGGCAGACTCAAGAGCAGACTACTTGGGGGTTACTAGAATATCAATGCCTTAAAATATAACTGCTGCCTAGTCCAAACTTAATGTCAAGTTGTGGCTGAAAACTGGTTCCTTTTTTAATGTAGACATCATATATCCAGGTGTTTGAGATATTTTTTAGAAAGCCTCGGTAACACTTTTTAAAAATGCGTCTATAGGATTCAGATTATAAACATGGTATTCTAAAAATAGGCAGCTACTTAACCCATGATATGCAATAATTTGGAGCATTCTCAAAGTCAAACTATAAGGCATACTGATGGATTGGAACTCACTTCCCATATGAATTAACACATGCATAATGTGAAAGGTTTGTTCTGGTCACTGTGTTGGCAATGACCCTTTCATGTACATATATTGTAACACAGGCATAGTACATGTATGTTGTATGTCTTCACATAACATCTGTTCAACAAAACTCTTCTAATGTGGAGAAAATTGATGAACATTTTGGACTTGCTCAAAACAAGGGTCTACAATTTGCAGGGCACAGTATTTTCCTAGCTTGACAACTGAATTTTGAATGACACCAACCATGTGATACCAATTTTCACTGGAAGCTTTGGAATCTTTTGCCTTTATAGCATCAAAATTTCTATACTACAGAGTCTGTAGTACAGAAATTTAGTACAGACAGATCTTGCACAGTAAGTCTGGATTTTGGTGGACAGTACTTAGCACCCATCTCAATCCTCATGGTCACTGAGGCCAAACGGAACTCAGTTAGAGCTTTTCTGATCTGAAGCCATTTTCTTTTGTCAGTGACATCTTCGGACAAGTCAGCATAGAACAGTCTCCAATTTAAGTTTGGAATTCCACTTTTCCCATTTTGACAAGTGCTGATATTTTCAATATAAAAGCACTTGGTACAAAGTCTTTATATATGCTTGACAAGTATGATGTATAGTTGTCAAATATGTTAATAACTCTCATGAATATTAATTTTGAAATTTTTCTTCCTGCAGGAATTCCTGCAGATTCTGCAGGAATTCCTGCAGGAAGAATTCTTCCTGCAGGAATTCCTGCAGGAATTCATTTTTCCTGCAGGAATTTCCTGCAGGAATTCCTGCAGGAAAATCTTTCCTGCAGGAATTCCTGCAGGAATTCCTGCAGGAAAAGTCATTCCTGCAGGAAATTCTGCAGGAATGACCTTATGACAGTGGATATGAGTTCTTTTGAGATTATTGTGTTAAACTTTGTTTTTTAACTGTTACACCATGCCTATTTACATATATGTGAAGGTTGAGGTTTAACCGTTTGTTCTTCCATTCCATACTTCCATACAGGCTGGAGCCAGAACATGTGTTGTTGTTTAGTAATACTTATTTGCCACTTTTAAGAAACAAATACAAAACAACAAGTAAATATAGAAATTTGAAAATTGAAACATCTGTTTACTTGGATTATGCAACACTTTCAAATATAAAGGCTACTCTTAATTATTTTCCCTTCAAAAATATAAATACAATCAACAGTACACACTATCTACAAATTACCCTTTATACACTTTTTAAAAACTAATGATCAATGATATAACTTGTGACAGGGTAGCTCCAGATGACAACATTGGGATTGTCACAGGCTCAAAGTCAAACCTTTCACATGGGCAATATTGCAACACTTCCATCCAAACTGCTACAAACAGGGGTCTCATGTTTCCCTTGAAGTATAGTATACAGTGTAGTATGCAAATGAAGGGGGGCAAAATGCACTCTTTGGGCAAGTTGGGCAATGAACATGTAATCATTGATTTCGAAGGGATTTTTACTAGGGCTAAATTGTGACAGGATTTTGGAATTTTCATGAGAGTAACCCAGTTTGTAATGCTAGAATACATTGTTATGTCAGGTATTGTTTTTTTCCTGGAGAAAGATCATTTGGAGAAAGACTTAATGTTGTAAAAGTAGCAATCTGAAAATTGATATGGGGACACTGGATTATTACATGAGGGTGCATGCCCTTATTCCCCTGTTCAGAAAAACTCCTGAGTTTAATAATCCAACCTCATTTCTAGACCAAACAAATTTGATTTGTTGTTACCCTCCCTCCAAATTGCCCGCTTCTATTAACACTGGCCATTTCAATTTTGGAAAGTCACTAGCCATTTGGAATCTCAAGAAAAAATTAATGTTCTACATTCAAGTTTGACATCAGTGCATAGCTCTTGGTGTAAGGAGTATAGTGGTATGAAAATTATTGTTCTGCAGTATTCATAACTTCAGATATCATTTATAGAAAATGCAAGCATACTGTCGGTTTTTTCAACATCCCGCCAGGAACAAAATGATCCCTTCAGGACCAAATCACAATACCGCCAGTGTGAAGTTCTTATACCGCCAGGATGACCTCAGATTTGTAATTGATGTGCAAAATCCCCATTATCAGGGCAAAGAATAAGCAAGGAGAGCACATTTCACACTCTTCTGTTAATAATCTTATTGTTAATATTAGCCCCTTTCACCAAGTAAAGGTCACAAAAAAAGAAAGAAGAGCTTACAAACACGTACGGTAACAGTTATACAAGTTAGTAGTTACATGACACTACCGGTAGTACAGTAATATGCTGAAGGCCTGAGTCAGCTGACAGAAGTGCCCTACTAAGTATGTGGCAGAGAACATCATTGTCAAATAGGAATGTTCAGAGGTAAAAAAGAAAAGCCAAAGCTGGAATGTCAGAGACTTAGACCCATGGACAGTTCGGCCCCCAGCCGATCAGGACATTTCAGCCTCAGAGAGAGTTAGACCGTGGATGTTTTGGCCCTAGGCCGAAGGCGCTTTGGCCCCACACCGAAGATGTTTCGGCCCAGGGTCCGTTAGTTACGGAATACATGACTTATTATTGTATGTCTGTTCAATAGGACTTGAATTACAATCCATCTTTCGATGAATCTAAACATGGATGAATCTAAACATAGTCAACATGTTGATTTCCCATACTTGATTCGGCCAGACAACAAACTTCAAACTACAAGTTGAAATTCTTTGACAAAGAAAAGTGGTCGCTACTGAGGATTGCTAATGCAATGGCAGTTGTGGATTCTCAAACGTACTACATCATCATGACAGATTTTTACCCCACCATGCACTATTTCATTTTTTTGAGGGATTTTAAGCTTGTTTCTGTTTCAGATGTAACTGTGGTAGCTCAGTCTGTTTCCTATGTCCATGGGCTGAAGTGTCCTGATACCCCAAAGCTGTTAGAATTTTACCAGAATTATCAATATTGACTAAAGGAGGCCAAATACTGATATAGAATTTCCTTCTGATTGTAACAATTGAGATGTAAGAACATACAGCTGGTCTTGCTATGACCATGCTATGACCAAGTTCCTCATATTACACTGTCCACAATAAGGACACAATTACCGTCCTTTCATTCAAAGATGTTCACCTCAGGTGTTAAGTGCCAATTACCGTCAATTTGCATAATGCGCACTGGCTTGGGTTGGCTTGAGACATTTGTGTTCAGCCGGAAAACTGGTGACTCAGGAAATGAACTCACTACTTATCCTGACCAATGAGGTTTACATACGACAGATATCCAGCTGTTATTAGAGTGTGCCTGGTCAGTTTCAATATGACTTGCCCAGAAAACGACAACTTTGAGTGGGTTGATTTTGATTTTAGCAAATTTTCAGGAAATTGAGAGCGAAGAAGCAGGATTTTTAGTGGCAAAGAAACAGATAGCAGTAGCAACGATCCTTAGGAGAAGGCAAATTAATCAAGCAGATCATTTGGTGGCTTGTGCAAAATGATCCCGAGAAAGCAATGATTATAATAGTTGGATCGAAATTAGCCTGTGAAACCCAAGCTCCGGGGGGCTCCCTACTAACTAGGGAGCCGGCGAAAAGCGAGGTTCAGTCAGGCTAGATCGAAATATAAAAAATAAAAATGTAATCTTTTAAAAAAGGATCCGGAACAACAAAATTTGTACTATTGCGTAAAAAGTCTGTTTTGTTGGCAAAAATGTCATTATAGAATGATACATCCAGCAGTGAGTATCTTTTTATATTTCTGAGACAAAAAAATAGATACACATTCACAAAACTGTCTGTAAATTCAGCAAAATTTGTTGCACAGCGCCAAAACAGATATCAAAATGTCTGCCATCTTCCCCTCTTGTAGATTAAACCATGATTAAACTGTGCATTAAGTCATGTTCGTTTCCCAAATAAGGAAATCTGCGGAAACTGCCGGCATATCGCTGGTAGCTCGTGCGGTACTCGGCCAGCATAAGGGTGTGTGACGTCACAATCGGGCTCATTTCCGAGGATTTTGGCATCAAAGCCTGACGCAAACATCGACTTGACCGGAGGGCGGAAACAATAGTTCTATGTATACTTTTTATTTATACTTTCAAGGCATTATCTAATAGATTCAATCAAAGCTTACTGAAAAAGTGGAAAAAAATAATCTTAGCTATTTAAGTGAGACTATATTTGCCCACTACATGCTCAACAATTGTGCTGGGTAGCTTGTGCCTGGTAACTGCAGCTATATGTACCATCTACCTCCATGCATTTACATACCAGGCTGCATCATTAACAAGTATCCATGGCATTAAATTTGTATGCAACTGGTTTCCAAAACCTGGCTCATGCCAATGTTTCAGCATTCAGTCATTAAAATCTTTACAAAATGGTTAGAACATTCCTTAGAATCTAAGCCAATATGGTTAAAAGGTTTGCCTATTAAAGCAACATTCACATGTGACATTATTAATGTCAAACAAATTCGAAATTGAAAAACCTGGGATTTGTACAAAGATAATACTTTAAGTTTGTTTTGGTCCATATATGGGCAATTCTTGTGCAGGCAGGCCATGTTTTTTTTACTGTGAAGTTAAAAATGTGATTGAAACATTTGGGGAAAATTTGTTCCAGATATTTCCAGTTTTGGCAACAAAATCCTAGTATACGAGCCTATACTAGATATAAGAAGCCTAGCTAATATTTACAACTTGAACCTGTTTTCAAAGCAGGGAATTATTCTTCTATTTCTGTTCAACACTGTACCCGTCCGGTAATTATTCTGCTCCAGGTTCATTGTTATGCGGGTTCAAACTAGGTCATCTATTGTTCCTGACATGCAAATGTCACTCAGCCCAATTATTCTGATTATCAAGTTGATACCAATTATCCTATAGGGAGTATTGTTGGGCTTCACGCCGAATTACTGGTACACATATCTGGGCAGCTTGTACCCCGGTCACCCATTGGAAGAAGAGCCCGGAAAAGATATAACATGTGAAAACTTTATGATTTTCTACTCAACAAAAGGTTTCAGATTATGTTAACTTAAAAAAACAAGTATGAGATTAGATTCAGATTATAAACTAATGTCATGACAGGCATTCACTGGAAGGGTTAAGAATGTAAATCCTACAGGATATATACTTGTTGTTAAAAGCAAGGAGGTTCAAACAGGAAGCTTGTTATTTTACCTCCATGTTAAAAGCTAGAAGTTCCAAAGTTCCAAAATGAGATATTATATAATGAGGTTTATTTTTAGGCCCATATGGTAGGAGTTGGCCCCTTGGGGCATCTAAGTTGGACAAAATTTTCCTTATTTTTGCATCTATTTCAACCGATTGACACTTATTAGACCTGAGACTAAGTGTTTATCTACTGTAACAGTCAATGCTAGTGAGTACTCCAGAGTCCAGACCAAAACAAAGTCAACTTGTAAACAAATCCTAGGTTTTCAACACTTCATGGAAACTGTGGAAACTTTAACTAAAGGTAGATGATTGTTTTGAAAATAAATTACCAAAACATTCAATTTGACTTTTCGGCCCTTCATCTGGTTAGAACCTCGTTGGTCAGATTTACTATTCAGCATTTGTAAATTCTAATCATGGAGGTAGAAAAGAGACCTTTTTGATGTAATGAAGGTCACATAACCTCCTTGCTATAATTCATCCTACAGAGTACAGTGAGTGAGCTAGGTTTTGGTGGACAAAGACTGTTTGGATCTACTGGATTGTATATGGCACTCCAGTGGAGCAGGTTAACTGGTCAATCACTGTTGTGTCCCAAACCGTGGACAAGTTCAAAGTATTGCGCACACATCTTTGATTCTTTTCCTGTGGTTTCTCAGCTCTAGCAACAATTTCATAAAACAGTCTCCAAAGATTTTCCTGCAGGAATTCCTGCAGGAAAAATGAAATTCCTGCAGGAAGAAAAATTTCAAAATTAATATTCATGAGAGTTATTAACATATTTGACAACTATACATCATACTTGTCAAGCATATATAAAGACTTTGTACCAAGTACTTTTATATTGAAAATATCAGCACTTGTCAAAATGAGAAAAGTAAAATTCCAAACTTAAATTGAAGACTGTTTTATGAAATTGTTGCTAGAGCTGAGAAACCACAGAACAGGAAAAGAATCAAAGATGTGTGCGCTTTACTTTGAACTTGTCCACAAAAAGTGGAGGATAAAAACATTGGCAAACAAAAATTGAACATTTTGCTGAATTGGAAAATTGTTAATGGCATGATGGGCAATGTAGTTAGTAAACATTTTCCTGAATGAGATGTGAATTTTTTTGTATGAGAAATTAAGAATAGAAGCGGGCAATTTGGAGGGAGGGTAACAACAAATCAAATTTGTTTGGTCTAGAAATGAGGTTGGATTATTAAACTCAGGAGTTTTTCTGAACAGGGGAATAAGGGCATGCACCCTCATGTAATAATCCAGTGTCCCCATATCAATTTTCAGATTGCTACTTTTACAACATTAAGTCTTTCTCCAAATGATCTTTTTCCAGGAAAAATATAAAAACAATACCTGACATAACAATGTATTCGCATTACAAACTGTGTTACTCTCATGAAAATTCCAAAATCCTGTCACAAACATGACAATTTAGCCCTAGTAAAAATCCCTTCGAAATCAATGGAGTATTAACATGTTCATTGCCCAACTTGCCCAAAGACTGAAAGAGTGCATTTTGCCCCCCTTCATTTGCATACTACACTGTATACTATACTTCAAGGGAAACATGAGACCCCTGTTTGTAGCAGTTTGGATGGAAGTGTTGCAATATTGCCCATGTGAAAGGTTTGACTTTGAGCCTGTGACAATCCCAATGTTGTCATCTGGAGCTACCCTGTCACAAGTTATATCATTGATCATTAGTTTTTAAAAAGTGTATAAAGGGTAATTTGTAGATAGTGTGTACTGTTGATTGTATTTATATTTTTGAAGGGAAAATAATTAAGAGTAGCCTTTATATTTGAAAGTGTTGCATAATCCAAGTAAACAGATGTTTCAATTTTCAAATTTCTATATTTACTTGTTGTTTTGTATTTGTTTGTTGAAAGTGCCAAATAAGTAAGCAACAACACATGTTCTGGCTCCAGCCTGTATGGAAGAATGGAATGGAAGAACAAACGGTTAAACCTCAACCTTCACATATATGTAAATAGGCATGGTGTAACAGTTAAAAAACAAAGTTTAACACAATAATCTCAAAAGAACTCATATCCACTGTCATAAGGTCATTCCTGCAGAATTTCCTGCAGGAATGACTTTTCCTGCAGGAATTCCTGCAGGAATTCCTGCAGGAAAGATTTTCCTGCAGGAATTCCTGCAGGAAATTCCTGCAGGAAAAATGAATTCCTGCAGGAATTCCTGCAGGAAGAATTCTTCCTGCAGGAATTCCTGCAGAATCTGCAGGAATTCCTGCAGGAAGAAAAATTTCAAAATTAATATTCATGAGAGTTATTAACATATTTGACAACTATACATCATACTTGTCAAGCATATATAAAGACTTTGTACCAAGTGCTTTTATATTGAAAATATCAGCACTTGTCAAAATGGGAAAAGTGGAATTCCAAACTTATATTGGAGACTGTTATAGGTTGAATTACTGATGTCACTGTATTTGGTGGGAAATACAAAATCTGTGACTTTGATTGAGATGAGGAAATCCTGTACGCTGTAGCCATTGCTAGCAGCATAGCCCCTTGCAGCATCCAAGTCCATCATGCAATAGCCACTGGCAAAGAATGACTTGGACAGAACTGCAACCACTTTCCTGCTTTGTGCTATACATGTGTTTGCATTGTCAAAGATGTCGTTACCGAGCTCAAAGTGCTCCTGGTGTTCACAGTACTTGATGTTGTTGCTGATGAAGAAGGGGATCAGCTTGTTGTACACAATGTCTTCATCCTCCCTGCTGTAGATGATGAAACAGTCATATGTTCTTGGCTTCAGAGGTGCTGAGGAAATGGAAAAGCATAATGTAGTTATTAATCATTAGTTAGTAAGCCGTAATATAGCTAACAAAAAAGATAATAAAGTGGACTAATTTACCATAACCATCGATTTTGTGATGGGTTATTTTTGCAGCACATGCATACTGGGTCTACATAATGTATATGTTGAATCATGGTAATAAATTAGCTTTCTCCCTGTAGCAGGTGAAAGGATCCAATAGCTCCAGGAGTTACATGTACCTTCTGAGCTGTAGCTACTGGCTTTGATCTTTTCCTCCAGTTCTTTCACGTGTCCATCAACAGTTCCAATAAATTCTGGCCCAGCATCAAAGGATGACTGTTAAAAAACATACATGTATGTAGTGACAATGTGAAGTTAGAAATATCAATACATCACATCCTTCCCTGTTTAGCCTGGCATTTTTCACACTATCAGTGTCAAGTTTGCCTAAAAGAATAATGTTATCCTGTGCATCACTCAAGTTTTCAAATTTTTTTAGACTTTTTGATGTACACATGAAGTAAAAAAATTGGTGCATGCAAGTTTGCTAAGCATATCATCAGTCTTTTCAATGTGATACAACTGAAACTCTCTTGTTTATAGAGATGATGTTGTTATCTACTACTGTAGCTGCTGGCTATCACTATCTTTATTAGTTACAGTTATAAACATTATTTTATTTATTATGACAACCTACTGAAACATCAATGCCATGTTAGATATTGTCCTTCCCAACAAAGTTTGTCATAAACAATGTTGTAACGTTATAGAACTACATCAGATATTCTATGAGTGGGTGAACTTACATCTACTTGTGAAATGATGTTGACTACACAAGAGTGGCCCACCTAGAAAGAAAAAAGAGAATGCCTTGCATTTAGCTGTAACGTTAACAGGCATGATTCATTTCAAACTATGATTTTTAAATTTGTCGAAATGATATTTATTTTCCATTACTTTGTTGTTACAAGACCCAAAAGCCACTTGAATGTTACAGGTTACATGCATAGCTGGAACAGCATCTCTCCCTCCAATAGTAAGTTTATGTCCTTGTTCAGAAATATCAGTGTTCAAGTGAAAGTTAGAACTAATTCACCCAATAGGAGAAGCCATGAAGGTCTTACAAAGGCTGCTCAGGAACATTCTCTATCTAATCCCATTCCCTGCCTAGAAAAATATGGCATTTAACTTTGCTACTTGACACATCTCAAGAAAACCCACCCTATTGGAGCATGCATCTTCAGAGACAATTTCCTCCTGCTTGACCCTCGAGCTCACATCTGGAGCAATTAGTGGACTGGAGGCAGTCTAAATGTAGAAAGAATTGATGAAATTGAAAGGTTTGGATTTAAATGAAGGAAAGGACCTGTTTGAAGAGGCCAACAAATTCCATCCAAATTTCTCCAAATTTACAGACAAAAAAGAATTAACTACCCAAACATTACAGAAAAAAGTGGGATCATTCGTCTTCCACTGTCTCAGAAAAAGAAGTCAAACCCACTAAGTCAGAATTTAGTGTCAAAATTTTGACTAGTCACGTGATATATTGTTTTCCATCGTCTATCCTTTTTGTTTTCCTGTTAAATGCACTAATTAATAAGTCTTGCAATTAGCCTCCAGGCAAGAACTTGCAATAAACCTTCAGTCATTGCCACATTGATGTAGCTCAACAATGGTGGTTGCCTTTTTTGTTTTTCAGGTCATAATCATATCTCCAGTTTTTTTGTTCAAACACTCATCCATATATGATTTGTATTCTTTATTATGATTATTCCAACATGAACAAATTATGCTATATCATGTAACAATGTACTAAATGCTCGTATACAGGTGAATGCCAGTATGGTTAAAACATTTTCCTACCTGTGGTGGTGGAGCTTCAATGACATAAATGACATCATCATCATTCTTTGGACAACCTGCATTTAGAAATCAAATTAAAGGCAGCAAGTTACAGGATTTGAAATGGAAGGTTTTGCAACCAGCTTCGAGTCACACACTTCATAGAAGAGGAAGAACTTCAAGGTACTTTGTGTGGAAGACATATTAAGTTTTGGTCTTCCTAAGAATACTTTTCAAGTTGTATCTATTGTACATTAATATCATCTTTACAAACGGGACAGTTCTGACAGTTATGAATAGACATTCAGTTTGTCAGTCATTATAAGCACATACATGTACGGACATAAAGTAAGATTATGGGCAACTTAGCATCTTTCATCAGCAGTAGGCTTCATAGAATTTTCTTGCACACTCACAGAGTTGACTTAAAATTTACATCTTCATACAACTGTGTCACTAGGTTAACTTACAGGCCCTGTATTTACGCCAAATGCAGCAGATACAGCCAATGAGGATTAGGCAGATCAGGAGTACTATTCCAGGAGATGCACACGCCACCGACAAGACATATCCTATGTCAGCTTTGGACCTGTCATGGTGGACTTCTGATGCTAAAAAAATTATGCAGAAAAACATTTATGATGAACACTTGCAACATAAGGAAAGGGCTAAGCAATTCCTGCTTTTTAGCAGTCCGAAAGATCAGTTAAATGATAAATCTGTGAGCTTTGAATGGATCCTGGGAAATCCAGCCAGAAGTACTGTATTATATATAATATCAAGCTCAAAGTTTTAATTTCAATTCCACTAACCAAGGACTAAGGCCATGTTGATTTGATTATATGGATGACATCCTCTGGGTACCCCAAAACTCATGCGAGCGTGCGAATAAAAAAAAAGTTTGGCAAAAAAAAAAAAGAAGTTGCCTTCATTATGAAATCTACGTGGTCATGGAGGTTGAACAAATGGCTAAACACACAGATTATGGTATGGCGAATAATAGACTCTTCATTTTCATTTCTTCACATTTTCTTCTTCCTTTGGAATTGATTTTAGTATTCTACGATATTAGTATAGTTTTCCAATATTTTTTTTTCTACTTACGGCATATATTTGCTCATTTTGCAGCTGCTTTGTACGATTTCCAGTATGGTCGAAAACTCTTTTTTTTTTTGGAAACGAACGAAAATTGATGCGCGCGCGGATGTCATCCATATAATCAAATCAACATGGCCTAACCAGGAAAGACAATGTTATTGCCTGGAAGACATTTTTCAGTGTGCAACAATCAATGAAATATACCATATAGAAAGTATAATTGAAAATCAACTTATCAACTTAGAACAAAGTTATCATCAGTAATAAAACTAAAGACCCAACCATCTAAAATGATCTCAAGTTAAGATGATGATAAACAAGGGCTCAGACAAACGACTTATTAAGTAGTCGAAGTCAAACAAGGAATCTACCCCTCAAACATACTTGTTCTTTCAGCTGTAATTTTGAATGTGATGTTTCCACGATGTATCTGATTCAGTTGTATGCACCTGCCCCAGTCCTCATGACGAAGACAGATGTATGTGTAATGGCCATCCTCAGGTATATCCAGTAGAAGGCTGGTATTTGGTGGTATTTGGATGCGTGGATCATTATCTGTATTATGTAAACATAAACTGAAATGTCAGGCAATGCCATTAATTTTCCCAAAAGAGCATTCAGTGCTCACTATAGATAGCATTGCAGGCATTTAGGTGGACAGAATCGCATTGTGTCTTTGAATAGCATGATATGATTATCTGGCTAATAAATAGTACATTAGGTGACCATATTTATTTTATTTTTCTTGCAAGACTCATTGGCAAATCAGCATTAAATAGATATTGTTACAGTTGATGCCACAGGACTGAAACTATTTGTACCTGGTTTCCATGTGAGTTGGAGCGTCATGCCTGTTATAGCACCTCCCATTAACAGTACTGAAATGAGCTGCAGGAACCAGCGGCAGAATTTGCACTTCTGTCCCGGAGTTGTCGTCTACAAAATGAGTCAAGCTTCAGTGCATGATGTTAGGTTACAATTTTATATACACATGTATAACAATGATTCTAGGTGTTTAAGTCAGTTGATATCTTAGCAATTTTCCTCCATGTTCTAGAGCCCCAGTACCCCTTGCTAAGAAAGATCCATATCTAATAGGGTGGAAGGTCTCGTAAAAACTTGCTGTTGTCACTACCTCTCCATTTTGACCTACTGGAAAGGAATGATCATCTGCTAACATGGCTGCGAAGATGGTATGTTACACCGAAGGGCAGTTATACCGGCTATACACTGACAGATACTAGCAAGATTATATGTAGTAGTTTCTGCTAAGGCTCAGCTTCTGTCTGAGAACCCATGTATAGTTTCACTGATCAGAATAGTTAAAGGTTTGATTACAAGCATTCAAAAGGCAATCATCTTAGCAGGATGCAATTATATGTAGCAAGGAAGCTCTCAACTAACCGAATGTTGTTTTGCTGTGACTGGCATCTTGGTGCTTGTAGTGGAGTAGCAGGTGTGCTCAATGTCAGCCTAAGACTCCCAGAAGTGCTTCAAATTTTCTGCTGGGTATGTCGAAACGGTTTCACTTCCCTCCCAGGCTCGGAAAGTCCCATGATGTCATTGTTTGTTTTGCTTTGTTAAGTCACATTCCATTTGTATCATATTTCACCAACTGAGTGTTTACCTTGTTCCCCCATGACAAGGTCAGGTGAGGGACTAGGTACATGTAGGTAGAAAGGAGAGTGTCATGCAAGCCAAAACTTGTGACTTTTTTTTCAAAATCCTTGTAATCATGACACTTCTGTGAACACAATTCTTGCTTAACTGTTGTTCTTTAAATTACAAATGAAAGTACATGTAAGTGCAGAAGTTGTTGTTGGCATCCTTCTGTCTCGGGGGACAATGGACTTCGCGCCATGGATCAGTTTGTGGTTGAGTAATATCCCATTGTTTACTCAAAGAATGTGTTTTTCTCTTCTTTCTTTTTCAGAGCCAGACAGGTCCCAGTGTATGGAGGTGCAAAGTACCACCGGCCACCTGATTTTGAACTTCAAATTCTGCACTTGATGGGGAACAAACCATACTTCATAATATGACCAGAGGAGACAGACTGATCTTCAAATCATGTTTCATTAAAGTTAAGCTCATGCTGCCCAAATGTGTTTTTCAAAGGAAGAGACAACCCAAGCCATCGCTAGTCTATGTAAGGCACAAGTTAGGTACATTCTGAAGTAATTTACTGGATTTAAAATGCCAAAGCCTTTCCGTTAAATATTGTCATCTTACATTGTGACATTCAGAGAAATGATGTTTGAAGATGAGAAAAGTTTTCTTCATCTTTTACGCAGATCTAGTGCAAAAGTGGTCTTGAAAGCAGTGTTATCATTTTGCAAATAATTTGGGCCAGCACAACTATATTGAAAGCTCTGTAGTCTGTTAATATTTGTGAAGACTATATTGCTGTTGGTGTCCATAACTTTCTTATTCATTCCTCTTCCTAGTTTCCTAGTTTACATTCCAGTTTATTTAAACATAAAGTACAAATGTAGAGAGGGTGGAGCATATACTATTTCAATTACTACATGTTACAATGTGGCCAAAGAGGATCAGACAGTGTCTATGACACTTAGACATCATTGTGTTGATGGCAGCAACAGCATTATTGGCTATAAGGTTGCCTACGTGTGTATTTGTTAAGCCTTGAGTTGCTTTTGTTAAATGTTCATCCTTTTGATAATTTCTTTAAGGTAATCATTGTTCTGCTTGTGTTGCTACTGACTCTATCTAGCCACATACATTATTGTCACATAACTACATGATTGTGATATCAATGTCTAGAGTGTGGAAAAAATGCAACCTGACACGTAACATCACCCTGTTTTATTATGTTGCACTTATTTTATGTATAAGAACTGTTCCTGAAGAGTAGCAAAGGTCGCTTTTGCATGTAAAAACACTTGATATGACCTGTATTTTTTGTTTATTTGTTTGTTTTTCCTATATGGCACAACTATGCACTTTGCACAATGTCAATCGTTTCAAGAGTAAATCAAGAGGCTGCTCTGACATAAGGAAGTTGAAAGAACCTCATTGTGAGAGGGTTGCCAAAAAGTCTGTAATGGAATGAAATATTTCAATGAACAGCAAATGTTTTATTTTGTTTTGCATTGTTTTTTGTTTTGCATTTTGCATTGGCATGGTAACCTTTGATCGGTATATTTGATGGATAGAAATATTACCATGGCTGAAAAAATACATGTAACAAGCAACTCCAATTAATCATATGCAGCTCTGTAAGCAATATTAGACAAAACCAAGTTGTTTTTGTTGTGTGACAAGTTTGTGCATTAGTTGTTGTTTACAGAGACATCTAGGGATGTAGACCGTCCCATGTTTATTGGATCTTGAAAGGTTGTAAATAAAGTTTGTTGTCCAGTTAGTTTTGTTCTGTGTCATCACCTGGAGTCAGCCAATCACAACAGGGCTAGGATCAAACTGTGGCAAGCTTGATTGTTTGAGTTATGTACAAGGTGAGGGTACTATGGCTTAACCATTCCGACTGATGAAATGATACATTTTTGTCATTGATTTTGAAAATAAGATCCTCATTTCATTTCCATCATGGATTGTATCAGTTGATCATATTCTCCACCCAATGACAGCCTTACCTTAAAAAAAGGCTATTCTAGCACTTTCTCATAAATTATGCAAATGAGGTCATGATTTGAATAAATTATGCTTATTGATGTTCACCTTCACTTAACTTCCAAATGCAGCAAGTATGAAATCCCCGGCAGTTACCACTATGAAACTATAGCAATATGCCAATTATTATGCAAATTAGGTCTTTATTTACATAATCTATATCTTCAGATGTTCCTCTTGTTCTCAATTACATGTCACAAGTGTTTCATAAGTCTTATTATGGAACACAGCAGATTTATAGAATTTCCTCATTAATTATGCAAATTAGCCCCTGATTTGCATACTTGTCATTTAATTATGTCACTTAAGCTGCCTCCGTACTAAAAATCATGACAATCCGTCAACCGGTCCTTGAGTTATCGTCCCTCAAAGATGTTTAACAAACAAACTGCCCTGTAGTTCCAGAACATGCTGCTAGGGGGCCCAAACTCATGACTTCTTCCCCAGCCCAAGAGCTATCTACCATCCAAAACCGGAAGTTCTGCTGCAGTGCCAACGAAAGCCACCAGGGGGCCCAAAATGTAATCATTTCTAGCTCTCATCAAGACCTACCTACCTACCAAGTTTCATAACAATGCATATAAAGCTTCTTGAGTTATGCTGTTCACAGACAAAACAGATAGACGGACAGACAGACGAACAAACGCTACTCAAAACATAACCTTCTTGGCGAAGGTAAAAATACTGGAGGCTCTGCATGCCTTTTTGCGTGAGGCGTAGCCTACCATTTTTATTCAACGATAAACGTTGTCGAGAAATTCTTCGTGAATTCTAATTGGTTGCTTTAATTGCACGTAGCACGTGATTCGTTATTCTGAATTCATCATTAAGCATTATTGAAAAACACTTCGTATGACGTAGTCGAACGCCAGATTGCCCCAAAATCACAACGGAATGCCCGGCGTCCACAGTCTAGTTTTGCCAGACACCCCATGAATGCGTAAGAACAATCCAATGAAGTGTTTCCCAATCCGTACACAAGAACAACTTGATTTACCGCTAAGCGTTGCCGGCCTTCCTGAATTTACCGTTAAGCGTTGCCGGCCTTCCTGAATTTACCATTAAGCGTTGCGAGACTTCCTGAATTTACCGTTAAGTTGCCGGTCTTCCTAGATTTAGCATAAAGTCGTTGCCTGGATTCCCCCTTGCAGGTCCAAGACCAGTGGGACTCTTCAGTGAGCTAAACTGGTTAGAGATCACTTTCACTTTCACCCTCATACTGAGATCGGCCCCTTACATCTGCTTTGAGATTACATAAGAGGGCTCCAAGCAGATGTTTACAAAATTCGCGGGAAATTCCTTATTTGGATTGGAAACGGCGTCGCTGAAAATTTCCCCCCCCCCCCCGGAAACTGACCAATCAGAGCCCGCTTATTCCACGTGCTCTCAGTCCAATGCAGTTCTTCGCATCAAGGGTCACAACGGTTTGGACTATCGTAGGAGACAGTGATACAGCCAGGCTGGCACACGAGTGGCGGAACCACGGGGACAAGTACCAGTAAACGTTCACATACGGACTGACCATATGTGCGGAACCACACCCTGAACTACATAATTTGCACATTGTCAACGAATTGTTAATGTCACAGCCAAGGAGCGGTCTGACATTTACAAGGTGACTCAGGTGAGGATTCTTGACCGGGTGGATTACGGAGTTGAAGACAACAGAATGGCGTCCCAGACTTTTGATGGACGGCGTGGAGTAGAGAAGACTTTTCAAGGTAAGTTAACAACTTGAAGGTATTTTCTTCAAATGTCTTTCCAACAAACTGATAACCTTACATTGTATGTTAGTTATATTCTATATCAATATTGATGTGGTTCTTAGAATGCTACATGCTAGTCTTTAGTTTGGCTGGTTTGTATTTGGCTATATTTCAACGCTGTTTTGTTGAATATGTGCCGCTTCGTGCCGTTTTAAACTTCTTGGTGGCATCTTGGAGAACACTATATATTTTATTTTTCGAGTGTCTAGTGGTTCAGAGAATAGCTAAGACTTTCTGTTGGCAGGAAAAACTGTTCAATATAGAAATGTTTTGTTCTAACGCCATGCGGTATCAAACCTGGCCCAGCGACCACCTGTTGAAATGTGCCGCACGTGGGCATAGTTATGGCCAGGTGATGTTCCCGCCAAAATGGCGCGTAAACAAGGCTTGCGCAAATTTCTAATTACTTTCTGTGAGACAAGATAATATACACAATATCATGGCTCAAGCACCTTGCAAGTTTCTTTTTATTAGGACTTACACTATATCGGTAGCACACAATCAGAAGGAACTCAAGATACACATTTCACAGGTACAAATGTACAAAAAATGTATTTATATATTTTGTGACTGTTGGTTTATATGCATAATGCCTAGGACCTACTGTGCACATCTCAACATTTCTAGGAAGAGGCAAAGTAATACATGATATGCTAAGTGTTACACTTTAAAACGTTAACTATGCTGCTTAAATCAATTTACTGCAAAAATCTAAAAATTTGTGTGGCCATAGCTGGACATTGTAAACATTAGTTCTTAGCCAGGCCAATTGCTGATTTCAATACATTGACTTTTGTTTCTCTGTGTTCAAGATGTGGATCCGGAGACCGGACTGTAGCGGGAGGAAGAACCAGACTTTCATCGGCAGGGCTGCATGTGTGAACGAAGATGGGGAGGTGTGAGTATGGTCTCTTTGTTAACACAAGACAACACAACACACTTTCCTGCATTTCTCTCTTGATTTAAATGCCAAGTTCACACTTGGACTCTGTACTCTTTTCTGTACATCGTTTCACAAATTTATCTGAATCACACTTTTTAAGTTGTTTTTGAGCCAATTTTCCCGCCAAAAAAAAACTAATTGGACCCTCACCTGAAAAGATAATTAGATTAGCTTAGTTCCCGCGGTTTTAGATAGTCTAGAAATCACTCTCCCCTACCGACCTTTGACCCCAACACCTGGCCACCCTACATTGAACCACTCACATAGTATGTTAGTGACACTGTTCCAACAATTTGGACTTTAACTTCTCTGCTACATCAGACCAAACACTTCGTAATGGGGGGAAAGTTTTCCGTCAAAAGACTCTGAAGAATTTCTCTCTCTTGTCGGTCAATGCACTCAGCATACTCCCTCGGGGACTGTCTTTGCTTGCGGAGACATTGATGCTTCAACACATCAGTATACCAGTGCAAATGACTGACCAGGAGAGTGAGAGAAAATTCTTCAGAGTCTTTTGACGGAAAACTTTCCCCCCATTACGAAGTGTTTGGTCTGATGTAGCAGAGAAGTTAAAGTCCAAATTGTTGGAACAGTGTCACTAACATACTATGTGAGTGGTTCAATGTAGGGTGGCCAGGTGTTGGGGTCAAAGGTCGGTAGGGGAGAGTGATTTCTAGACTATCTAAAACCGCGGGAACTAAGCTAATCTAATTATCTTTTCAGGTAAGGATCGAATTTGTTCTTTTTTTTTGGCGGGAAAATTGGCTAAAAAAATTAACAAGTTTAACAAGTGCAATTAATGAAAGCAGTAAAAAGGTATGATTGAGAGAAGTTTGTGAAATGTGATGGAGAAAGAGTACAATAGTCTAAGAGTGAACTGGGCATTTAAATCAAGAGAGGAAAGTGTGTGGTGTGTTGTCTTGTGTCAAAGAGACCATACTCACACCTCCCCATCTTCTTTCATTCATGCAGCCCTGCCGATGAAAGTCCGGTTCTTCCCCCTGCTACAGTCCGGTCTCCGGATCCACCTTCTCCTTTCACACAGCTATGCCGATAAAAGTCTCAGGTCCTTCCCACCATGGTCTGGTCTCCAACTTCAAATCCTGAAGACAGAAACAAAAGTCAGTGTATTGAAAGCAGCTATGAAAGCTACAATTACGCTTCATGAAGACTTTACCGACAAGGATTAACGGGGAATTACTAAAGGTTCTCTATGCCTCAAGGAAAGAGGCATGAAGGCCCTCAAAATACCTTCAACTGGAACAAGAAATATGCTGCTAAATACAGACTTACTTGTGAAAAGTCTTCATTTCCCTCTACATCTTCAAGTGAACTGGATTGCTGAGCCCCAACCAGGTCTGCTGCAGTTTAGACAGGAACGTCAGGACAGCCGAACTTCAGGGCACACCTAACAGTAAAAAAATTATTGGATGGTGTGAAAAATATCTCCAGTCAAAACTGAATGAAAATATTAAACCAGGATAAACTCATACAATTGAAACATCTCTTAGCATGAATAGATGGAGAAAGTGGTAGGCAACAGGTGTGTTTTTAAGTTCTTAGCTGGTATAGTGATATATTTTCAACAGAGAAAAAAGTACTTGCATGTATTTACGTCGGTGAAGGTTAAACATCCACTCACTATAAGATATGCAAAAAAACAGTTACAGTTACAGTTAATGAATAAATGTAACATGTGTTTGTCTTCTTTTTAAAGATGTTGCTGCTGTTATGTTATGCCTTACAGTTCTTAACACACCAGAGAAAAAAGGAACATGCACTGTCTCACCTGTACAAACTCTGCGCTCAACTGGTTTGCGGAGCCCTCATCTGGTTTGGTTTGGACAGAACTGATGCCCATCATCATAGGTTTCTCCAACTAGGACAGGAACATCAGGACACATCTAAGTATGAACAAGTAGAGTAAAAAATGTATGAAGAACAATCAGTACAAGGCTAGAATAGGCACCAAGTAACCAGGTGTGCTTTTTAGAAATGTTGAGAAGTGAGAGATAGAGTTGAGAAATAGAAGTAACTGTAACAGTTCTTTTACAACATATATAAGTAACAACTGTTGTTTCCGTGTTTATACAATGTCTTTCTCAAGAAAGTAACGATAAGAAGCAGTCAAACTTCCTTTGGAAAACCATTCAGCTCCCTCAGTGTCTCCAAGGAAAACTGCATTCTATATAATAATTTTAGTGTCATTTCCCTTCATGTCTTCAGCACTTCAGGTCTACTGGTCTGCTGAGCCCTGATCTGCAGTTACCGTCATCGAAGGAACACCAACACAGCTAACCCTCAGGACGTTTCTACATGTAACATTATGAATAGTCAGTATGATGAAAAAAATATCCAGGCAACAATGATCATTAAATATGATAATAAAACCATATGATTGAATTATATCCCTTTGCTCATCAATGATTATGAATAAATGTAGAAATGTGTTGTTTTTTAAATAAGTTTCTGGTATAAACTCAGGTTGTTTAACATATCTAAAAGTAAGATGTTGTAAAGCAATGTCTCACCTGTGAAGACTCTTCACTTTGCTGTGTCTTCAAGTTAACAGGTTTGCCGGCCGAGCCCTCATCTGGTCTGATTTGGAGAGAAGTCTCCAAGTCAAGACAGGTTTCTCCAAGTCAGGACAGGAATGTCAGGACACACCTACATGTAACAATGAAAGCATAATTATTGTGATACCAAAACATTTCTCTATTCAACACTGATCACGAATGGCCATTAAAAGAACTATCCAACCTTGAATGGATGTTTTAATGTGTCACTGGTGGTGTATTGCACCTCAGAAAAAAACTTATACTTTTATGGCAATGTTTGACACATGTCTGACGAAAATGGTTAACAAGATCCCATGTGCGGCACAAAGAGTAACATTCAATGGTTCATCCACAAATAAAGCTTCACTAGTCTCAACGTTAGACCTTTCATTAGAACAAAAAATATGCTACTACATACAGACTTACTGGTGAAAAGTCATCATTTCCCTTCTTCCAAGTCTTCAAGACAGCAGTGGCACATCTTCTTTATATAAATGAGTCATGACAAATTCTGTCAAACACTTGTTTGAGGCAAAGAGCATATCCGACGTACATGCATTTTACGTCCAAGTCAAATAGAAATAGTACTGTGATTCTGGAAGATGTTAGAAAAAAACAAGAAAAAATTATATAACGTGTTAGCATTTATCTGAAGTCAAAAACATCAGCATATCAGCTACATGAAGTCCGGCGCTCTTGTGTCCCCGCACCCAATTGCCGGCCCGGAAATCTCTACTTTTCCATGAAAACAACAAGAATTCCACCGAAGAAACAAGGACGACATGCTATTGTTGAAATTCAACTCTTGCATTGCAACATATATGTTCGTGTCATACCTGGAGGCACATAAATTCGCGCCCCGAACGGCCGTTTTACTATACAAGTGCATTATTCTGTGTTTCTGCTTCATTTTATTGTAATAAGTGCGGTCTAAGTAGTCACGAGAATATAGAGGACAATGTTAAATCAAGGAGGTTGAAGGCTCCACTTCAACCTCCTTGGTTAAATACAACTCACCACCTAAAACGGACGTAGCGTGTCTTCCAAGGCGAATTTTAATCGCCGAGTTATTTCCCTTCCAAACAGTCGCCGGCCATCTTGCTGCAGCGTGGTCCTACCACCTGTTGATGGCTCACCAAGATTTGCATTTTTGTTAATTAAGTGAAGTATTAGATCAAACACCGGCGTTTTCTTACCACCTGCAAATGAATCATCATAATTTCCATTTTTCTTAGTTAAGCCATAACGTAGTAGACCAACACCAGTAACATTATATCATAATTTGCCTTACAAATATTGTTCTTACACACAACCTCAAAAGACATTCCTTTAATCTTTTGTTTCAATATATGATGGCATTTAAGTAGGTCAAACCTTGACCACTTGGCAGATCTATGAAAACCGACCCCGATGGCCAAATAGAGCAATTTTGGAGTATGAATAAAGGCACAAACAAACAAACAAACGGCCTGTCTGATTGGCGACGATTTTACAATGGTTTTAACAGGAGTACACAAGACACAGTCCTGCATCACATTTTGCTATGGTAATAACTATTGATGTATTCAATTGATTGAAGCGAATCTATTCGGCTCGATTGGGACAATTTTTCCTAGTGGGAAAAGGGTCTTACGACATTGGTGTTCGTGTCACACCTGAAGGCATTCGCGCCATTCTGTGTTTCTACTTCATTTTATTGTAATAAGTGCGGTCTAAATAGTCACGAGAATATACAGGACAATGTTAAGTACAACTCACCACCTGAAACGGACGTAGCATGTCTTCCAAGGCGAATTTTTACCGCAGAGTTCCTTTTCCCTTCCAAACACACTCGCCATCTTGCTGCAGTGTGGCCCTACCACCTGTTGTTGATGGCTCACCAAGATTTGCATTTTTGGTAATTAAGTGAAGTATTACTATACTATTAGATTAAACACCGGCGTGATCTTACCACCTGTACGTAAATGAATCACCATAATTTGCATTTTTCTTAGTTAAGTCATAACGTAGTAGACCAACACCAGTATCATTATATCATAATTTGCCTTACAAATATTGTTCTTTCACTTGTCATACAACCTCAAAAGACATTCTTTATATTTATTTCAATACATGTTGTTTTTTCGTATATATGCCTGTTTGTGTATTTATTATTTGTTACTGGCGAGGCAGGCACCTTTTATTGCTAAGTTTACTCCCTCACACTTCAATTATTTGGGGTGCAACCAGAGGTACCATAATTAATGTCAATTCATTGCACGTGTCAGTGAGGGCCTCTAGCAGTACATGTTATTATTGCAGGTCCTGGAGCCAATTTTTCCTGCAATACTTTCAATGACTGCTAGACGACGCTTATGATCCTTGGCGCTGAAGGTCATAAAGTTGCATTGATATTATGTATCCTTGATGCTGATTGGTTCCCCTATTATGACGTACAAAGCGAGATTGAGCCGTTGATGCTGATTGGTTCAAGCCCGTTGATGCTGATTGGTTTAACTCTTATGTCGTCATTCTGCTCGTTGTTGATTGGTTAGAAACCGTGTGACGTATGGATTTATGTCCAAATATAGGGAACCAAGTCGAAACAACGTTAACGAAGCCGCTCTACTTTTCATGTACACAAGTTTAAAATGACTGAAGTTATAGAGGATTTTCCGACGAACGGGAATGTTTGAGACCACCAGATAAGCAACAGAGTTGTTCGAGCTGCCGTTACTGAGAAAAGGGTCTGATTTATGTGACATTGATGGTGCAGTCACATGAAGTTATGGGGTCCTGTCTAATGTAGTGTTTACACGTAAATCACTAACATTGCCAGTAATATCAGGCCCTATATTGGGGTAGTAGTCTGTAGTAATTGGGATGATGGAGGAGGATCCTGTGGGTTCAATGTAATTAAAGCACTTTGAATTCACTTCCATATGATATAGCTGTACACTTTGAAATAGTAACTGCGATTCAAAATTCCTGACATTTTACGGCAAAACAGTTACATTGTAAGCACCTATTTTTTCATTAACTGAATTAACAAACACTCCTGGTTCACAAAATATCAGAGAGAGAAAAAATGAGGATCACAAGAAAAGTCAAGTCCATTGGTCCAAAACTTTATTCCCTGTCACATGGTTCACTGAAGGATGTCCTGTTGGAAGCAAAACTGAAGGAAACCGTATCAATGATCTATTCTATCCGGTTTCCACAGTCAAACAACGGACTGATCTTTGCAAAACTATAGCTCACTCATGATGAAGCGTGGGCAATGGTTGCTTTCTATTCTGAGTACTTTTAGCTCTCAATTTGTGTTGCATGGTCATTCTTTTTTTATAATTCATATCAATCCCAGTTCAAAGATTCTGTCATGGGAACCTTCAATATACATTTCTGCAAATTAGTCAAATCTAATATGACAAAGTCAGTTGAAGTTGAACCATTCTGGAGGCATGATTATCATCACAAAGTTTATCTCTGAGGTTCGTTACCATAAATTTTCTTGGATCTTTTGCGACTAGAGTTGCACAATAAACATCTATAACTCTCCAATATAATGTTATATACATGAATGTACCCTACACACTATATACAACAGCTAGGACCTGACTCACACTTCCAATCCACAAATGGGCAAAAAGACAACTAGAGTATCAGACATGAGCACAGCTACTCTGTTTCACTGATTCTGATGCAGGAAAGGCTGTTGTGCACCGATGATCTTTGACTTTGGCAAAGTGCAACTGCAACCAGTGTACAGCATTGCAGTCAGACCATGGGTGCACCAATGTGTATTAATAACAACAATGTGCAACTGCAATGAGTGTACAATATTGCAGTGACCATGGTGCACAACAGAATTATGCATGTACAGTACATGTGTATAACCAACATTTTTTCTGCAGCATGACAACTAGCCTCTTGCACAACAGTAGTGCACTGTTTGGTGCATGAAATACAAAGATCACACACAGAGCCATTAGACATATTTATAGCCACTGCTACTTGCTACAATATTGTCTCCAGTTTTTTTATACCACTGCACACCATTTCCCCCAATTTATAACTTTTCTTAACTCCTGTGTTGAAAATCAAAGCAAGTCTGTTTCAAAACTCTTTATGTTTCTGAATCCAAGTTCTAACATGTGATTTTACCAGGAAAAATTGAACACAGAAATACATTTTTTTCTAGCTAAAATAAGGGGACAAAATCTTTTACAATCAAATTCTGAGGATTGTATTAACATGTGTGGGTCTTTGGTGCATTTTTTGCACACCAATTTTCTCTGTAGGGTTGCGTAGTCTTTCTGTCTTCTGCAATTAGACTATACTGATTTGCATATAGAATTAGTGATTCAGACATGGAAGTGTGTTACATACTAACAATGTACAGACTTCCACTTTAATCTTTTGATGTAAGTCTTCAACCAATTGCAATGAAGTGTTGATTTCATACGCATCCATTTTTCCTTCTTAAACTAAATGCTCCGTGTTGAAAAATAAACTATAAGTCAACCTATTCTGGCACACAACTATAATTATGCTACATGTAACTTTACTCCTAAATGCTAATACATGTTGACATATTTTCTTGAATATAGCTAGAATGTTCACATCTCATTCTCATGAACTCCACCACGGGGAAGACAAACAAATTAAGAAATACAAACAAAAGGAAGATTGCAACCAAACTAAACCAAAGCCTGGCCTGAATTCACCTGTTCACGTTTTTGTTAACCTACCATTTGTTATGTTAAACTTCCACAGATTTTAGGAAGGACTGTACTGTTTTGATCCCCTGTATGTAATGTTAATCATTTAAGTATTGTATTATATTTATTGAAATTGTTGTGGCTAATTATGGAATGTAGACTGTTATGTTCCCATCCATGTCATTGATACTAATTATATAACAGGTAATTATATTATTATATTATAATCATTAACTAGCTCTGGTGTCTATAAACCATTCCAACCTTACAAAGCTCAAAAAATGTATCTTCCTTTGTTTTTATTATGAAACCTAGAGAGCAGAATGTGCTAATATATGACATTGAAGGTTGAACCGTTATAATTCACAACTCCTGGGTAAGTAGAGTGGGCTGTTCCATGTCAGAGGTGAAAGGTGAAAGTTCAGGAGCAGCAGCCCTGGTTCTGCTTCTCTTGGTCCACGTACTCCGTCACGCTGAACTTGGGGTCGTTTGGTTTCCTGGTTTTCCGTGATTTCAGGTCCCTATGAGAAGAAAGAGGTTTGTTTGCTCACTGTGTGAACCAAAAATGATCATACCCACATCTAGTTTGAAAAATCAACTGAAACCATCCTTTGCAGCTTGTGGCAAATTAAGTTGGGCAATTTCAAGTGCAACATCATAGAGGAAAGCATTATGAATGATAAACACCTCATTTTGACATCTTAACGTCTCTCAGTACTTTTTAGTATACAAAAATCAAAATGGGTAAGTGGAAAATAGAGTGCTGCCATCAGACCATTAGGAACACACTTCAGTACAAAGGTACCAACATAATGAGGTTAAGTTCTGATAATTGATGCTAAGGCTTAAGCCAGGGTACTTAGCACTTGAATCGATAATGTTACAGTCATGAATGAACTCAGAACTTACTTTGCCACTGCCATGAAGGCCAGCTCTACATTGAGTCCTGTCTTGGCACTTGTTTCCATGAAGGCAATCCCAAAGTCCTGGAGAGAACAAGTCATATAACATCAAACATTTTACTTAAAGGTTAACATCATATCTCAGAAAAGCATCTTCTTGCCTGGATGTCATGAAAATTGTGAGAGGTTGGATAAAGAATGCCAGGGACTGTTTTGTTTAAACTGTTACAATTTCAACTCTTTATCACGGTGCATTTATGCAAAATAAAACATGTTTATTTTTTACAGAATCTGATGTAAATTGGCTGCAACAGGTGTCAATGTCGCTTTGTACCACAGAATGCTTCATACATCACTTACTAATAGGTAATACTATTCTTCTGAGTGGACATCAATTCTTAACCCATCAAAACTGAGCCCTGTGAATCCATGAAGTGAACCCACAATGTCACCAGACAATTACTACGGGATAAATCACATTTAAATCCTTTCAAAAGTGTCACCGCTCTGCTTGACTGCTGTAGCTGATCCCCTGGGATTTGGGCAATCAAACTGTAGATTGCCCGATCCCAATTTCTGTCAATGACCTGAATCCCCCCTTATAGATGGTCTTCATGTTGTCATGAGTCTAAATCCTAGAATATGAAATTGTGTTCACCAAGGGAGGTACATGTGTGTTTGAAAGGCAAGCTCACAGCTGTTAAAAGACTGGGGGTGATGGCAAAAGAAAAAAGCTGTATAAAAGTCTCCTCACATTTGTACAAATAAAAGCATATCTGCAAGTTATTGTGTAGAAGTGGGCTGCATGATGACACAGCTTTGTAAAAAGCATTCTGAGTTTGAGTTTAGTTTTTTTAATTGTAAAACTTTCCACATCAGTGCACATCTTTTATTTGTCAGTAATTGCAGTCGCTGTGATGATGTTATGGAAAAGACTATTAATAAGAACTACGGGGTGGGTTGGAAGCTTATCTTACCCTGGGAACAACCTGCTATTTTCAGAAGGCAGATAATGTGTACCCTATTAAATGCGGATTACATCCAACCAGCAAAACTCATACATATCAATAGCTATCATGCCTGCACCATACAAATGTCAACGCTGAAATCTAGAGGACATCTAGGACACTACATTGTGCAAAGTGTGTTCAGTTTTATTATGATGTAAAGGCCTCTCGGTATCTGCATGTTAGCTCTATATAGTATTACATATACGTAAGGGTATCACCAAATTTCTGACGGATGTGTGCCGACGTGACATTTACGATGCACAAAGGTAACCTAAAAAGCTCTTATCGCACAAGAGGCAGTGTATCATTTCACCACATTGATGAAAGGCTTTCCTAGGTCGTAGAAGGTACTTTATTCCCTACGCTTTTAGCGCTGGAAAAGTCCCCAGGCCTTTAATTTGGGGATTTCGACAGCATGTTGACAACATATACGATATCCTTTTTATAAATGTTGAATATTGACTTTGAACATGGAAAGCGTTTTTAGTTGAGATGGAACTTCAGAAAAAGGGTAAATCTTGTACTAGATGATACATGTAGGAAGATCATTTTCAGGACATGAAAAGAATGATATCACCCAAGTAGACAAGTGAATTCTACAAATCATATTCTGCTGGGATACATATGTGGAAATTTGGGGAATAAAATGTGATATGAAGTGGCCAAATTAAATAACTCATAACTTAAGGACTTCATGGTAACATTGGTGTAGTGAAGATGACCTTGGAGGTGACATTGTGGGCAGTTCTCCGATTAGATTAATTCCACAGCAATCTCATTACTGTAATGGCAGACCTGAGGATAATCTCATATGGGAGGAATGTCATCAACTATGCATGGAAAACCCCGAGATTCTACATGTATGTACGAGATCACTGGAGGCTTTCGGTGAACTTTTATATAATATATGGGCCTCACTTGATTGAAATATAAGCCGCCATTGTCAATATTTCAATAGAATTCCTCATGGCAAAAATCTCAAATGCCAAATTTTTTTGCGATCAGTAACAACTTATTTGTCAGTGACTCACTGTATAGTATTGTGTAGTAAAGTTTCAGAAATCTGTTGATTTTAATTCTGTGTTTTCAACATTCAATTTGATGAGACGTGTTTTCTTTGTGCTACAATTGGAACACAATGTCATGTAGAGCCTAGAGAATGTCATCCATTTTTGATGGGATAATTTATAACTCCCCAGACATGTAGAAGGATAATGCTCTAGTCACCCTTAACTGCCATCAGACCATGATCCATTAACCTAAATGTGATCTGAGTGTCCAATTCCTGCTAATACCATTACTGGGCACTTTAGTACAGGGGACTCCTATACTATATTGGGACCTTTTTGCTGCTATCACCTTGACATACATTTGCCCCTAAGTATGGTTGTTCAAGGACGGAAGAATGAAAAAAATGTCTACCTTACCATGTAACAGACACTAAAACAATTCTGGCATTTCATTAGAAAAGTAACATCTCAAGTCTAAAGAGGTTTAGGCTCTTCCATTTTTAAAATCTCATGTTTCAGAACTGTGTACTCACTCGAGCAAGCTTCTCGCCTTCTTCTCTCTTCACAACTCTCTCTGCCTGCATATCAGCCTGGGCAGAGGAAAAATACATAAGTTAAAAAGGTTCAAAAATGACCCTTTTTTAAAAATCATGAATGCAGCATTCTTATGAAAAATAGTCATGACATTATTTGAAACAAATTTCAGCTGATACCTACATGTATAGTATATGCTTTGTGCTTAGGAATTGGCAAATAGAAGATACATACATGTTGATTCTTTGTTTTTCTGAAAAATGCATTATTTCATGCAGCTGTCATCATTACAACTTCTCCCTTACCATATTCCATGATAGTCTTACCTTGTTCCCCAACAGCATGATAACCACATCTTGCTGTGCATATTCATGGATCTCACTAAGCCAGGCCTGTAAGAAGCAAACACATTATACAGTCATACAAATAAACTTTTTATTCATTGTTCAATGTACAGTCCAAAGTATGTTATATTCTCTTTTTTTACCAGGTAGAAATTCAATGCAAAGCTGTGAAGATATTAAACTTTGAGTTCTGTGTGTCATGTAGATTGTTTTGTAGCTACATTTTGTACTTTCAACAGTAAATAAAAGTATCATTATGATGCTCCAATAGAGGTAGAAACTTATTAATATGTTGCCTTGGTTCAAAGAAAACGATATCTCATCATCCTCAGATATGTTCACTCAACAACTTTTGAAAAGTTTTGAGAAGTTGAAACTTATGAATCCCCAACCCCCCTATAATTGCTATAACCTTTAACAACCCGACAGACCTGGAAGGTTCATTGTACTGGACATGTGAGGTAATATGAGGCTGATTCTGCAGCTGAATTTACTGGGCGACTAGGCATGACCACAGTAACCACTGTGCTTCTACATAATTGGCAGGCAACATGCATGCCTGCACTTTGCAATTTACAGGCAAATTGCTCAAAGTTTCTGTGCGCTAGAGAAGCATAGGATCTTTGAAAGTGAGAATTAGGCCACACAATGTTGATTTCACGGATTGCATCACTTGGAGACTCTAAATCTGATGAAAAGGGGAAAAATTCACTTCCTGTTTTACAACTTCATAACAATTTCCGTACATCCTCTTATAAAATGAATGTTAGCCATTACATTGTATTCTAAAAATAGTAACATTTTAAGAGAGACGAGACTTCTAAGGTTTTGTATTCTGGATGACTATACAAATTGAACAAAATCAACATTGCCTTCCAGCTAGTTTTGTGAATTCAACAAATGTACAGTGAGTTATGGGAGGCATCATGCCCTTATAAACACAGCAGATTACAATTAAATTGGTTCAGCTTACTGAATCTCTGGAGGCGGGCAAGGAATCTAAGAAATACGTTTGGAAACTTTCCATCACGAAGTTGCATGAAAATTTGTAATTCTACTTGAGTATAACCACAGAACGACATTTACTGGGAAGGTCCTTTGGAGGAAATGAGTTGGTGCCTGCTCCTCAAAATATTTGGCTAAGTCTGTGGGATCCAAACAGAAATTAAGAGTTGTACAAAAGCCCTTGTAGTAACAGCAGTATAGTAGTATTGTGACAAAGACAATATTTTGATTGGAGGCCAGGTATCAGATACTTTTGTGTAGAGCCACACTGAAAGATTACTGATGTGTTTTACCCAACTCACAAACACACTATTTCTGTTGATGTTGATGATTGTAAAAGGTAAAACTTTCAGTGACTCACCATCAGTTTTCAAGATTTCCAAATTGATGAATGGACCCCAAGCAATGTACATTAGTACAGCTTATCATTGGTCCAAAATGGGCCATTTCTCCCTATCATAGCATGATTAGCAATGTGCTGAAAAATGGCTATATCATACAGATTTCATTTCACAGAAATTGGTCTTTTAAGCAAGCACACTCTGTACAGGCAAAATTTTTCAATTAGGATTCACTGAAGGAGAACAACAGCAACGTTATCAGCACCAGGGACAGGCTAACATTTGAAAGAAAAAAAAAGGATGCTTAACAAAATCTTCAGTGAAACCAACAAATTAACTCTTTATCAACCTGAGGTACCTAGAGTAGAATTTCATTAAATACTTTGTTCCAAACTGGTACCAAACATTGAATTATGTATTTTGTATTCCAAGGTCACTATCCAAAGGATGCTCAGAAACTGTTGCGGTAAAATCGAATGGCTATTTGCAAGCTGATGGGAGTCTGCAGCTTGACTCTCTGGTAATAAGATGCACAGGCCACCTTGTTGGCCTTTGTATCGATTGCAGCCCACAAGAGAAATATCCTAGATACACAACTGCACCAGGCATAGCGAGGCTTACGTTGACACAAATATACTGCCTGAAGGTTGAGATGGATTTCGTGAACCATCCTAGATTGTTTAGTTAATAATAACTTGAGATGATACAGGCAGGTAGCCATATCCAAGGTACACGTAACCTTATGTATCTAATTTTTCTTATGACTTAATTTTCAAACGTGATACATACAAGCCATAATGTCGAAATACAGAAGAGATTCTATGCATTGGTAGATTTCTGTACATGGCCATTCTAAAGAATGTACAATCATATCAGGGGATGGTATTCATGTATGAGTTCTTTAGCCCATGTCCTTGTGCTGTGCATACATAAAGGGATTGATGTGGTTGACCAATGGACTTTGGAAAAATATGTTAAGATATTCTAAGGTTGGAACGGTCATTAGGAAGTCTGCTTGGATTCGAGTTGAACGACTTGCATACAAATGTTGTGGTAAAAAGTGCTTTACAATTAGCGGCAAGTGGCGTTAGAAATATCCTTTAATTTGGGCTGACATGTTGTCCTTGTTCGACCTCAAGGAAGAGCATGAATAACAAACATAAGTACCATATCTAGAGGGTAATATGTACTGTCCCATCACACTTACTCTGATGTTGTCAAAGGATGTCTTGTTGGTGACATCATATAGAAGCAGCAGGGCTAGGGAAATAGAGAAAAATATTTTTTACAATATTCAACAGAAAGTGTTTAATACATGATAGAAATACCAACATTTATCCTTTCCTGATATTAATCTTTATTTTATTAATTTCTTAATTATGTATATAATATTGGACTGCTTAATGCTTAATACAATTATCAATGGAAACCCAAAGGCATGTGGACATTTGTGTAGGGTAAGGTACATGTATATGGTATTAACAACATGCTAGCACAAACTTTCATCTACATTGAAGTGTGTAGATTAAAGCCTCACCGTGTGCATCTCTGTAGTAAGCATGTGTTACACTGCGGAACCTCTCCTGGCCAGCAGTGTCCCAAATCTACAGGTAAACAACAGCAACAACAACATTGTTATACATAGAAAGTAAACATCTTGCCTTACAACTTGTTTTTCCCCTTACACAGTGCATTTACTTGGTAAGACTTGGACAAGTTACAAACTAAGTACAGTCGATCTGTCAGAGAAGCATTTGATTGATATCATGTGAAAATGAACTTCATTTTGTCACCAGTATCTGTGGTTTGGAAGCTTCCTAGAGAAAGCTGAAGAAATATGTGAAGATATTTTCTCCTGTCAGTGATCTATGATTCGTGCTAGGGTTTGTAAAATGCATTCTGTACAATTCAGCAGATTGTATGACATGCATGTTCAAGCTAGCGATAGCGTTCGCGCACTTTTATCTTCCATCTTCTGCTGAAGCCCCAAATGTACAGAGCAGTCTTTGAGCAGGATAAAGCCCATTTATATAAACTTTTACCCAATATATACAATAACTTTTATTCCTGTCAGAAGCCCCTACTAAATGTCATCAAGGAAATACAAGACAGTATAAATTTTTTCTCAAAACATCATCCAGCTTAAAAAACAGTTAAGATGCTGCTATACAAAGTTTATAAGGTTCTCCTCTAGATCTGACATTCAGACTTGACGTTCATACATAATGCCTGGGACTTGACCTCCCAATCTCATCCCTGGGCAGCCAAATGCCATTTCCTGAGATTTATGGGCATCAATGATGGAAGTTATTGTCCATTTCCAAGACCGTCGTGAGTTAAGATCTTGATGTATAGGAGTTTGTGTTTCTGCCAATCCAAGGTTGCAAAGAGAATTGAAGCTGTCGGGGGGCTTATGAATTTGCCAATGGCAAATGAAACCAATTTGTGTGGATGATTGGATTCCAGAGAATATTCTGTTGAGTATTGAAACTGATACTTCTGCATACATATAGTGTTAAAAAAAACCTACAGTATACATTATATATATTTAGAGTAAAATGACTCAAATGTTATATAGAATAGTTTTCTGTACATTGTAGTTGCATTGTACTTTTGTGGTTGCACCTCATAATTCATGTATTTTCACCTGGTCATCTACATGTAACAGTGTATAATTAGTGACATGAAGGTGAAACATCACGTGTTACTTTGAACCTCTTTGGATATGATGGATATATTATCTAATTTGCCAAAATTATGAACTGAACATGATACATTACATAATTTTCCAAAGTTGCAACACCTCCAGTTTTGATTGATGTAAACAAAACTATCAAGAGAGACTGTATGTTTATTATTATGTTTATCAGAAGCCCAAATTTGACTGTAAGCAATATTGAAGTTCCCAGAATCGACCCTCCCATTTCTCCAGTGATCTGAGCTTATCTGCCCGTGGCCACAAAGGAGTAGAAGGCAATATAGCTTCCAGCCTTGTTCCACTTCCATGGCTCACGGAATGAATATCAATAAATGTCATTAGTCCCTGCGGGATACTTGTATGTATCTTCATAAAGACAAGCAACCTTTCCAATGTCTCTCCAGAAATTCTTTCATATAAAAGAATTAGGGAATGATGTTGTTTGTTCAGACTAACAATCAGGGACATCTGTGTGTTGAACGATAAAATCAGAAGAAGGATGGAAAAACTGAAAGTAATAGATTGTTATATTGAAAGTAATGGCTGTGGCTGTAATTTTCAAGCTATTCAATGTTTCTTGGAATGCAGTCAAAGTCACAGAATTCCATTTAGCACATTTGGAAATTAGTTTTAATTCGATAATGTGGAAGTATTTATTTAGCAAAGCCATAACAGTGAGACGCCATGATTTTGATATCCAATTATAAGTGATGGTTGAACATAAATGACATTTAGGGGATTCTGTCACAAGCCTTTTGATGATCATCATGGATTTAAAAAAAAAAAATTAAAAAATACATTATTGTCGGTAAATCTGTCTTGACAAGACGACTTGGGGCATAGATAATAAGAATTTGTATGCTTTAGAAAGTCAGCTTGACTTATGATTTGAAGAAATTGTGCTGTAGGTACAAATTTGGCTGGATAGTCATCTCTTTAAAGCTCAGAGCAAAACAGATCTCCATGAGAAAAAGTATGACATTGAGTGTCATGAAAAAAGTTTGTAAATCTCAAAGAATGGTACGTCCATTGATGTAATATGATAAAACATGTTACCCACTATGCTGCTCTTTATTGTTGTCACAAAGAAGTAGAAAACTGCAGCACTTTTGAGTTGTGACATTTAGTATTGATGACTTACAACTTTGCCATGAGAAAACCTGAAGTATATGAGGACAACATTTATTTATTGCTTCAGCTGAAGTAAGTCCCTTTTGTCAGGCAATAAAGAAGACTTGTAATATCCTCCTTTAGTAGTGCGGATCACAAGAGCTTAGGAATGCAATATAATGGGGAACTTTCCCCTGCAAATCTCTCTCTCTCTCAAACCGTGTAGAATCCCATTATCCTGTCTGCCAGGACATGTTGAGCCAAGGTGTTTGGTGGTGATAGAAGTGTTACACATGTACCTTCTGAAAATGAGCTGTAGTATGTCTTACCACGTTATGATAAGCCTAGAGTGTGCGGTGCCCAATGAAGTATAAGGACTGCCCTCAGGGCTCGTATCTCCTGGATTTCCAGTTACAGCAAATTGGGTCGTTTTATAGAGCTAATAAATATGGGTCCACAACAGGGACCACAGCATGGATACATGGATGGTAGAGGAAGAAAAGCACACTTACCTGTAGTTTGACCTTAGCACCATCGACATTGACAACTTTGTTCTGGAAGGAAAAGAAGGGACAAGTCAGGCTTTATCTTACTTCATAATTCATAAATTAGAAGATTTCCAATCTTTGATTCTAAGATGTAACTAATCATGTAAATTAAATATCAGATATCATTATAAATCAATCAGTTTGACAAAAATTGTATGTAAGTGTGGATATCTGTTCAAGAGCATGTTTGTTTTTTGTGTCCTGCAGTTGTACACATCAGCTCATTTTCTCTTCCAACATCCATTGTCCATTTTCCCATTCTTCCATCGATCATCCATCCATCCATCAGTCTGTTTCTCCATCCATCCATCATCATTTCCTCTAAACTCTGATAACCCTTTCCATCCATCTCACTTCACATCCATCAGCAGTTATACCCGGCAATACTCACAAATTGTTGAAGAATTCTCAATGGAGGAGATTGGCCCTTATTTTCCAACAACCCAGTAAAAACATTTAAAATTAAATGCTATAAAAGTATTATCAATCTTACTTAATTGACTTACTATGACACAGGAGTTTAAATGGATACAGTAAGATTGAGGACTTTACTGTACCACCAATTGGTTGGTCCTAATAAGACATGATGGATATGAACTATTGACTTAATGATAATTGAACTATTGACTTAATGACTCAATATTTCCATCACTACCAACCCAGTTTGAACTTGTGTTAAAACATAGATACTCAATGACTTGAAATTTGGAGTAAAATAAGTGTCATGTACTAGTTGTCACCCACTAGTTTAAGATTTATAGTCTGCACATATTTCTTATTATCCAATTTTTGCTCCAAAGTTGTAGTTCAAAAAAGATTGCTGCCAGAAAACTCAAAAGCTACAGCAGCCCAGTCTATCATGATGTCTGAAGAAGGACCGTTTGGACCGTTTCCAAAATCATATCCAGTTGCTTGTGATGAGTAGCTGTTTTTTGGCTTATCTTATTACCTGGATGTCTAACCTTCACCGGCGATCCTGACAATAGCAGATAATTCATTCCCATAGCCAGCTGATATACATGAACCCCAATTTTACATCAATGTACCACACAGTGTTCCATACTTCCTGATGACCTACATGCTCGGCTACAACAGGTTACTTGAGTTCAAAATGCATGCCCTTCCTACACATTATCATTAATGGCATGTTCTGTAGCAAGGTGACATTCATTAGACATAGAAGCCCATTCCCAGTATGTGCTTGCCAGCCTGTGACCTCCCATCAACCCTATGATCCCCAGAATTAAGACTGATCTACCAAGTAATGCAAGTTGGTGGCGTGTGAAGAAGCCTACCATTAAACCTTGTCGGCTTGTCTGCTGGGGTTGAATGAATGATTACAGCAGCAGACAGTCAGACTACTTTCAAAACAAATCAGCATAAGATTTCTTTTCAAAAGTATGTATGAATAGGGGCAACCATGATTATCATTTGTGTGCATTTGTAGCTGCATTGGATATGAACTGTCAGTTCAAAAATGTAGCTACAACTTATCATAAAACTGTTAAAATGACATTACCAACTAACATTGGAGTTTGGATTCCATGGGAGCCTTCCAATGAAATGTACTGGTCTCCTTTATCAAAATAACCACAGTCTCTTTCATGTACATCAGGATACATTGGAGACTGCAGTAACTTTTAAAATGTTTTTGCCAATCAGAATTGAGTTCAAGAAAGACAGCAGTACATTCCATTTAAAACTGGACGTATATTTGGGAACAAAATTGATAGATTCATAGTGTATACTGATGCCTTTAGTTTTCAGAAACATACATGTACACTATGAAACTGTGTAAACTCTTTGAAGCCTACAGAAAGTATATCACACAGCTGTTACAGTGTCTAACCTAACATGGAAGAGGTTGTGAAATGGCAGCTGTTCTTGTCTCACAGCTGTGGCTCATATACAATTGACAAGCTGTGTCATTTGAAGCTTTGCAAAGAGCTTTTTTTCACATATTTTCAGAACCCTGACATTGATGTGTCATGTAGCTCCTGTAAGCCATCTTGGTTGTGTAGAGTCTAGAAAATAGCACGCAATGTCAAACATTCAACTACCTGTTGTCAGTCAGATATTTACTACTAGCAGGTTGACTTTTACACAATTGCATTCTAATACCAATACAGCACTACATTTGGTATACTGAGACACCTGCAAGGCACTGGAGGTCAAACAGCAGTTCAAAAAGAAAAGATGTATGATCTGTGCTGATGAAGATGCCAACTACATATTAGGTGTTTTATTGGGTAATGGAAAATATATCCCTTAGCCGGTTGTAGAAAAGCCTGAGCATTAACAAAAGTCATTCCATTGGAGTCAGTGACCTATAACCCTTTTCCATGCCAAATGTTAGCTTCCTTCAAAATGATTGCGGTCTGGCCTTTTCATTTCTATGAAGACTTGGTACAGAACAGACCTGCATTTAATGTTTTTGACCCTGTTACTTACTAGATGAATGTTTCCAGAAATTTTGTACTTTACAACCTTTCCTGACCAGTGAACTGTAGTGAGCAGTCCACACTTCACATTTCAAGGGTATTAACTCCAAACCACCTTCAAAATCACCTCCTAACTGATGGATGGTCTGTTAGCTAAGTAAATAACAGGAGGAAACTGTACCATTATTGCCTGACAAGGCTGGTACGGCCCAAAATCGATGCAGGTGCATTAGGATGGAGCATGCGGATTTACAAAGCCGCACTCCACTCTGAAGAAGAAACAGGTCCAAACCCTTTCAACCCCTTCTCCACAGTCCTACCCAGCCTTCCTGACAGCCTTTCAAGCTTAGAATGTCTGCTGAAAGATAGCGCACCCGCACTTACAATTTGCAGCGGATAATTCCTGGCCTGAAGCCTTAGAGTACATTACTTGTGCCAAATTTGCGGCTGTCAGAAGCTGTAAAAACTCACAGAACTTGTCAGAAGTTTCTAGAGCCTGAGAGGACTGCACAAGGTCATGTCCATAAGAAGGGCACAAAGTTCATTTCTGAGAATAGGAGCACTGGTGCACCTAATCTAAGGATTTAGGCACACAGAAAAAAAGATTGGGTGGACAATAAAGGGGAATGTCAGCAAAACCAAAATACAAAGTTACTGACTCTCTTCAGAGCTTGAATCTGAAATTATATAGGTCACATATCTTAAAGAAATAAATTAAATGTATAACAAAGGTTTTATTATTTTCCTGACACTTAAATTTCAAGTAAGAACATTCTGTATACTAGTGTACAATACTAACTATATACTGTCTAACCCTATACAAGTATACTAGGTGCACCACTGCACCCACAGTCAAATATTGCACAGCTCCAATTCTGCGTTCACAAAACTGCATAATATTTTTTTGCACTCAGTATTTCAAGCCCTGTTTTGAAGCTATAACCTCAAAAGTGCAAGCAACTTTTCACTGCTGTAAGAAGGTACAAATATGAGATACACCACATTGACTGCACTGTCCAAGAATAGCATGTTCTGGAACCTATCCCAGACATTATGTCTCAAGCAGGGACAAGTGGAACAATATATTCTCCAGTTCCAGCTGTCATGGAAAATCTCCACAAGTGTTGCGTGTGGCTGGAACATTTTACGAATGACTGGATTAAATCTTATCCCGGCACAGCCCTTTAATACATATGGAAGTGTCACAGCTGGAATACTGGATAAATCAGATCCCATGAGGAGATCATTCCACTTCATCAACCTGTCCTACAGATGTGTGAAGAATTCTTTGGAGGCCTGGACTCAGACAGATGCTAACTATGGTATAAATTATTAAAAGTTTTACTTCCAAAGAGGATTTTTTTAACAACTTGCGTCAAGCAAAATCTTCATCTAGTCACAGCACAAAATATGTTCTATAATATCATAAGCACATTTAGTAGCAAATATATATGCAAGTTGTATACTCTGATCATACTGAAAATTCTGATCATATTCGACTATTGGATAATAAATAAGCACTACTTTAAGATGTGCATGTATTTTTCCACACAAGGAAACTAAAGTGCTATCCTGTATCAACTTTGTTTACTAGAATTTTGATGACTAAAGGATAGCTGCAGACCATGACTGCTCTTTTCATGAAACTTAGGGAGTCATTTCCTAGGACTGAGCTTAATAAGTGAATATTGATGATAAACCTCAAAAGCATTAGATTGGTCATTCATAACAAATTCTTAAGACTCAAATCTTGATCCTCTCAATATCCTTTAAAGAAGCTTATTTATTATCCTGGTAAGAAGTCCTGACGTGTGTGGGGGCATGTGAAGAGTGAAAACGGATTCGCAGATTTTATCTGTAATCACAGAGACAGCAGTGTAGGTGATATGGTTCTATGAATAGCACATTGACATTTTCTGTATTCATACCATACCAATCGCACAGAACATCTGGGAAAACCCGTGGCCTTTTTTTGAGTGGATGGCAGATCAGCACCACAGATGTTACCGCAATTTTTACTTCATGTATGATAAAATCCTTTTGACCTTACATCTTTATCAATTCATTTAATATGTTCCATATGTCTATGGCTTAACATTTGATAGGCTTATGTTTTTATTGATGCTTATGTTGTAAAGTAGTGATCTATTCTTTCAGAAATAACAATCTACGGATAGTCGCAAGGGAAAGATTTATAGCTGTTTGAAGGAGGGAGACAGCCGGATTATTTGCCCGTGTATCTCTGACATTCTCAAGGCTGAAGGTGCATCTATCACATCACCTTCTCCTGAAGGCATGGTAGATGGGTACTGCACCTGTGCCAGTCTGATCAACTCCAGCTTATAGTGAACTTTCAGTGGAAGTCCCGCATTTGTCACCCGTAGGCTTGATATATTGCATATTCACGCTGCACAAAGCTTCTTGACTTTCAAAGTTGGGTGACCACCAAAAGGATTTTTGAAAGTTGGTAACTGGTATGGAAAAGATATTTAAAAAACTGGGATGGAATATTGTCAATACAATGTATTGTGGAGAATATGATTAACTTTGAAGCAATGGAAGGCAAATCAGCACCATGGCTGATGAGCTGAAAGGAGGAAAACAGTAGATCTGGGTCGATCTCTAAGTCTGACTATGAATTTTTATATCAAGTTTTTATATTATGTCATATGCAGATATTTTCAAATGTATTTTTGTCTATCACAATGTGTATATTTGTCAATCACAATGTTTCCAAATTGTAATTTGTCATAGTTTTTTTTTTATAAGCTTCCTCCATTTCTTGAGCCCCCAATATATATCTCCCTTTAGTGTAATATGTTAGATAAGCTTTTCTTGCCCCTGTGCCAGTCAATCAGTATAGAAATTTTAACATAATTGAAACGAGCACATACCTCATTGAATCTTAATGATGTCTCATTAATTTTTACTCTGGCCTGGAGCATGAAGTAAGAAGACGGCTAGAGTTGTCCACTCACAAACAGCGTACCATATATTTGAGAAGTCTAGTTTTAAAATTCAGCACCACGTTTATTAATAATATGGAGTCCCTGGGTACACAGCAGCTTGATATGCATGGGATTAGTCAGTTTCTCAAATATTTGTCATCTATATTCCCATCACAGGGGTTAACTTAAACATTTGACCTGCTGAATGATTTATGAACCAATGTAAGTGTGGGAAGGGAAGTTTGCAAGAGGAAGGCTGAAGAAAGGCTTTTATAGGACATCAGGGAATAACCCTCTGTTCACTGCATTTGGTATTCGTAAGGAAATGGTTCTGTGAACATCACCGATCAGACTGCAACCTTAAGAACAATCCATATCATGTCCATTGCAAGATATGGACACATACAATAAGATTATGATTATGAGTGTTGTGCAACTTTCCCACTGAATATAAAGACAGTTTCTGGTGATTGGAGGCACAAAAAAAATCAGATGATGCATTTTACATGTGGGAGTACTCTGAAAGTCACCAAATATTACAACACTTGAAACTGCTGTTGGCAATCATATAAAATTAAGTGCAATAATGCAGTTTCCTACTTATTACGTTGGTAGAAATTAAATTTTAAACCACTTCCAGTATGACGCATTGTGTTATCCATTGAAAAGATATAAATTGCCAAGCCATCATTACCATCACCAAGCCCCAATTAAATACTGTCAGTTGATTAGGCCACACCAATTTTATTTGTTGCTTCTCGGATTTTTTCAGGAAAAATATGAAGCGACAGGGCGAAAAAAAAATAAAAATAAAAACAGGCCTGGGCATCTTATTATAGCCCCAAATGCTAGAATAGGTGCCATGAAGTCAACACAAAAGACTGGGTTAAAATTTAAACAATGAATTTTGAACTTTTAATCAAACCACTGCATTGGCAGATGTAACAACTGTAACAATTAGGAAGAAAATGACTTTCGTCAACTGTTGGAGGCAAAATATGAGCATTTTTTAGTTGATTCAGAACCAGAATTTTTTTTTTTTTTTTTTGCAAATCAGAAAAAAATGAAGCGGCGAATCCGAGAAGCAACAAATTAAATTGGTGTGGCCTTAGAATCCTCAGCAGGCAGCATGTGCTTCTTTTGGGAATAGAAGGTCAAACTGATTAATCAAGCGGCTTTTAGCAGCTCCAGGCAAATGGAATCTGACACCACACAAGAGAACGGAATTCTGACTGTCATTCCGCAGGGAACAAGGACATGCCCTTCGGAAGGGGTGTTGAGATTAATGAGATGCTTGGACGGTAACGAGCTGTGAGTAACGAAGAGTCATTAACACTGTCTCAATGACAGTACATTTTAGCTCCAAATTAGAATGCTGAGTTAATTGTAACTGTTGCTATCTTGACATTTATGTATCTTCTGTATAGTTGAGTCATTGTTATAGACTGAAGTCTTGGCAATAAAACAAATCTTGTGTGATAATGAACAGCGGACATAGAGGATGTTTGAAAGGTACCCTATAACACAAGTTTGCAGTGGACTATATCACTATAAAGCAAACACTGACTAAAAAGCCTGCAGTATCAGTACAAAAACAACACAATTATAGAACAGCTACAAGACATTTAGGCTACCCCTCATAAGTTAGCCAGGACAAGGATCTTCTTCAATTTCATCTATTGGTAAATCCTTATCCTGAATGGTTCATGTGATCATTTTATTCATTTGTCTTTCAAAATCAGCTAAAAATGAAGTGGCAAATCCAAGAGCCAAGAAGTTGAATTGGTCTTGCCAGTTATGTAGGCACACCTTCTTGTGTTAGCACTGAAGATTATTCCCCTAGTTAGCATGCTCCTGAGATACAGTAATTATCATCATCCAAACACAAGACTTCACGTCTCATCAGCATCTCCTCTGCTTTCCAGAGTTTCCCGTATAATTCAAACCCCAGTCACACAACCTAATCAGAGTCAACAGCCATTGAATGCATATGCTGAATAAGCTTCATATAAAACACTATCATTGCTGATTTAACTCAAATCCCTGTTAATAATGAATCCTTAGATTTGTTTGGGTACCAAAGCTCTATTTCATATCTCTTAATTTCCTTCCAAATACCAAAGGGACCAAAGGGGAAGAAGTTGCTCATAAGTAAAATGAGCATGGTTCAGTGAGGCACCCTGAAAAATTATATAATTAGTACAGATAGGCTCCTGTTTAAAGTAACACAGTATGATTTTGATTGGTCACTTTTTTTTTTAAACTTCAGAATGGCTACTTTATTTTACCTAAAAATCATCTAGCACAGCAATGTTAGAATAACAACATTTGTTATACACACATGTATCTCATCTGGACCTCCCCAATATACATACTTAGAAATTCTACACACACTTGGCCTTGGACTAAGGCAGTATCTCAAAAGAGCTAAGTGAACCCTGAGGGTGGACAAACACTAAGCTCTGCATGAACAGATTTGTGAAATGGGGGAAGAGTTAATCAAGACTATAATTTGCCATTTCTGATTACATCCTTCAAAGTCAGCTAAGTCACGACTGGCCCCTTGGTCAGATTTGGTCGTGATGCTCTGAAGAGTTGATCACATTGGTATTCAAGGCATGCACTTCAGGAACCATCTTTGTAATGATGTGTCTTCATTGATGATTTTAGGATATGAGTGACAGGATCATGAAAAATTAGTCAGATTTATATGTATGTATGTATCAGATTTATTTCTATTTGCTCTAGCAACAGTTGCTGAGTCTGAAACAAACCTTCCATTACAATACTGCAAAATTGGTAACGTTCCTGTCCTTGGTGCTGAATGTCATGTGCATCAGTTCAAAAGTTCTATTCGGTCAGGCAAAATCAAATCTGGCCTATCTGCTACTTTACTTGATTTAAATTATTTCTACCAGTATTTGACTCAACTTGTTGTTAAGTTATTCATCTAACTACCTAAAAAAATATCAAATGCAACTGTTTGAATAAATCAATATGTAGATTTTAAGACATTACATCATCCACAGAAATACATTAAAATGCCCATAGCTATCACAGTACCAAATTTAGCAGAATTGCTACTTTGTACATTACATATTTTAATAGGCTGAATAATGGCTGATATCTTGACAGTTTGTGTCCTAAATTCATTACCAGAACCCATACAACTGTGGATAGCCCAGATTACCTTATTACTGAAATGAACACTCTATCTTGTGTACAAACTTTCTACTATTAACATCCTAGCAGATTTTCTGCAAAAAGCAAGTTGCAAAGTTTTACTGGAAATGTTCTTTGAATTCTACTTAATACTATGTTATGAAAAAGTACATGGTACTGTGACATCAAATTGTATTCCATGGTACTGTAAGCTAAACCCCAGAAGAATCTAAAGATATAATTTCCCTTGCTGTATTTTGACCTCCATCTGACACTGAGCGTCTTCTGAACCGTTTCTTATTTCCTCTCTTGTGCATAATTCTACCTGACCCGTGGGAGACACCCTCTCTAGACATCTGCAGTGAGGTGAAACGTAAGACAGGATGGGAAATAGGAGAAGCAGTCATCCAGCTCAACTGCATGATCAGATCTCATCTGAACTACTGACCTGATTACAATTTGCATAGGGCTGCAGGAAAACACTGGAATAGCATTCAATACTACGGACGTAGCCACCACCAGAAATCAAGCAATTGAAACACAGTCAGTACCCTACATTTCCATACCTCCTTGGATGCATCTGCGAATGAGTCTCATAATCATCATCATTAGTCAGCCATATTGGTCAGGGTTACTGCCCCTTATGGGGTGACATTCCCTTTTGAGCCAAACACCTAACCAATATGCCGCACGATGCCGAACAATTCAAGCATACTAGACTGGAAAGCCTCACTTTGTAAATTTATGAGTTGAAAAAAGTGGAATGATAGCAATGTTTTTACCCTTTTCTTACAGTGGTCATTGGTCATTGAGTGAGAGCAACATGAGCTTGTAATGTCTCCAATTTGGCCTAGCACCCTGGGCCACACCTACTCTTCTCCATACAAGTGTACATTATACAAGTGTAGGTCACATTTTCAGCACGTCCTCAACCCCCATGCTCTCACAGATCAGTACCTGCCTACTTGTTATTGAGAGGTCCTGGACTCATTATGAACACTCACCCTGAAAGCTTTCATACCATTTTGGAAGTCAGCCAGTAGTTGCTACGGACCAGTTCACACACCAAATTTCCATTAGTTACAGCAGGGAGAAGGTTTAGCGCTGTCAATTCAACACAATCTAGATTGTAACTTTGAGACATCATAAACTTAATGATGCTTGTGATTTGTGTACATTAATTTCTTTTGACTTATAGGTGCCATAATGAAAGTAATTCTCCTTGAAATGTCAAATGAAAAGTAGAGGTTTTGCATGTTCATTACATATATATGCAAACCTGACCAAATCCTAAATAATGTCTTTTTCAGTCCTGAAATGAACTTCGAACTAATGAATTGACAAATACTGTGTAACCAGCCCGGTGGAAAAGATATGTTTGTCTGTTGAATATTTGAAGGATACTTTCTGGATTATTAGATACATACTTAGATATGGCTGACATTCTGGGGGGAGCTCATTTTTGAAGGGTAATGCAAATTAAAGTACTGTGTATGCAAAGGTCAGTCCTGGACAGGCCCGCATGCCATCACCCAGATAAAACATGGCTGTTCTTACATTCTTACATTTTTTTTACCTTCTTCCTGCTGCCTAACCCTGTAACCAACTGAGAATTAGTAGCCAAGCGACTTTTTCAGTATGCTAATTAGGTTAACTGGACCTTTTAGACTCCTGGGTGGCCAATGTACATGTACATGTAAATGGCAATACAATCTCTGCTTATGTAACAGGGCATTGTATGACTTGTATGCCTTGATTTGGCAGAAAAAAATTTTCCTGTGGCTTGTAGATCGATCAACTGCTGAATCAGATGCAAGCGATTATTTTGCGGCAGTTTTTACAAATCTTCTGCATTTTTTCCTATGTCACTAAAACAATCCCATATGATCTTTCCTAGTTACTCCATAATCTTTATAGTTCAGATGAATTCTTCTTTAGCCCTGGCAAAATTTAGAATATTATACTTTTATTTTTTGAAAAATGGCAAAGTGGTTCTGTATTATTCCTAAGTATACCAAACATGTCCTGACACAGCAGTACACAACCTAAGTGGACACTTCAAGTTATAAAATTACACAACAACAAGCTGTGCAGCATGGCAACACTCAAGTGTCAGTTAAACAGTCACACAAACAGATGTTTCCACATGCTTATTCCCAGAACAGTGTTTTTCTAGGTTTGACAAATGAATATAGTAATAAACTTTATCAAATTATCTGTTTTATGTCAAAATATTAATAATCCAAACCCTGTGGCTACAACAGAAAGTTGAGATAAACCAATGTCATATGTTTCTAACATACATTTTTCTCTGCTTGAGGTATTGGTTCTCTACAAATTCATATTGATTTTCATAAGCTTCATTAAAGCTTGTCTTTATTTTTCGAAGCATAGGCAATATTTTCTTCCTGTATCACCTAACACATCAGCTTATTTTGAATTCCCAAGTGCACTGTGTGCATAGGAATACCATCCTTGTCTGTGCACTGAACACAAAATAGCTGGCGGCTGATACGGTACAAGCACTGGCCAAAAGAAATGGTTTAATCGATAGCGAGTGTCGCCGTGGGTCACACATTTCATGTTGACCATTATTCCTCATTAGTTAGAACACTGCGACTCAAGTGTGCCATAACCAGTGCGACCTGACCTACTTGTAACAGATCTGCTGACTTTTGATCTCTGTAGACATCCATTTCACATTAAAAGTGAACAGCTGCCATTTAAACACTGAAGCAAGCAACCTATGATACTCCATGCATGGTGTATGAAAGTAATTATGCAACGATGTTCTCATAGTCATGCTGCACTGATTACAAACTGGTCACTATCACACTGATGCTATTACTTCTAACAAGAAGGGATATTTGTCATGTAGAATTGATCACATGGCTCTGTATATCATCTTGATTTATAGTCCTATACTGCATAGATGTAGGTAGCCATATAATGTACATTTAAGTAGCCAACCAAAATCCCGAAGAAAGAGTATGGCCATTTAAATTCTAATTCAGACTTCTCCATACTGTTAAGATGTCAAACTCTATACATGCACATTTATGCTTGATTTTTGTATTGACAATTAACTGCATACCCGTTATTTTACATTGATAAGTGCATATTGCACTATATAAGACAAATATGATGCAACATTTCCTACCAGACACGATTACACCTCAAACAATGGGATTAAAGCCATATGGATACTGAAGTAAATGGGTAAATAACATCAGATTCTTTTAATCATATTAAAGATCCTAGTAAACATCTCAAGGTGCATTCCCATGACACAAATTAGGGTGATCAGTAATGGTACAAATATAGCACCCCGACTCAAAGCTGCATTGGAAACTCAGACTTGCTTCCCAATGATAAGAGTGATAATCATTATTAATTAGCATTATCAGGCCTGTGTCAGCTGCCTTAATACCTAAGTATATATAAGTATGTAAGCACCACAAAATTGTAAACAATGGCATTATACTTATCTCTCCTTAGCTATAATGGAAGCTTGATATATATTTGAGGTAGTTCAAATATAACTTTGTTAAGATTTAAAGGTTTGGTGGCCCATAGGTATAAAGTTCTAAGGAAACCTCACGCAACATACGCAGGTTGCTAAGCATATGGAAACTTGCTTATCATAGGACATATTACGCTAAGTACTGAATAAACATGGCATTTATCAAGTAAACCTAATGGTCAAACATGAGACGGGGTAAATAACATTTATTTGGCAAACTTTCTGCATCAGAGGGTTTTTTATTACACTTTTGGCAAATCTACTTGCTAGAAATGCAAAATCATGATATTAGTTCCTTACAAGTTTAGGTAACATGTTCACCTTTGCATACAGTTTAAACCCTCAGGTACTATGTGAACTACCAACACACAATAATGATGATCTTCCATGCTATCCTAATATTTCATTGTCCAAAACATAGCTGTTTTCTGTTTTACTGACTACATCTTTCTATTTCATACTTAATTTATTGCTACAAATAGTATGGAACGAGAAATAAAATGTCCCCATCTCAAGAATCATAAGGCAATCAAAATTTGAATAGAATATAAGGATATCCAAGGCATCTTCATCTTTGCCATCAGCTACATGCCAAAGTGAAAAATGCCTTTTTCAGATACCTTAACACAAAAAGTCATGTACATTTAATGATTTTCAACCCTGTTTCCCCCTAAGGAATACAAGAAGGTCATTGTCATTTCTGTATCTGGCACTCTCCAAATAGAGGAAGCGTCTAAGGTTAATGAATAATTCAAAACTAGTATTCATGGGAAGGCCAAAAATTAGGGAGACCTGAATGCATGAAAATAATGCATGAAAGCCTCCGTGCAGTTTGTTGAGTCAAAATGTAGAAACGATGACAGCAGCAACAGCTGTTGTTGGCAGATAGAGACTGACAACACATGCTGTTGTGCATTTTGCTCGAAGGATTGACCTAATACTGTTCTGGACACACAGAAATGTACAGTCATGTCTTTCTCTTTTACAAAGTAAGCAGTGAAAGGGCAGAAAAAAAGATATCTGGTCAAAAAAGCTGGCAAATGATGGTCGTGACAACTAGAGTGCAAAAATGGTACCCAACCAAAGATGTTTTCACTTGAAACACCTTTAGCTCAAGACAGGTATTAAATCTTAAAAAATCAAGAGTAACAACTTCTCTTAGATAGTTTGTGATAGTGGTTTGAAGCATTTTTTCTATACAGGCCAGAATAAAAACTTTGTTTCCAGAACTCCCCCCTACAATTTCTGTGTGTGCCTTTCCTGACAACAGTGCTACATCCCTTCAATCTGATGTGACTACATAAATGTACATTCTGTCTATATGAATAATTTAGCTGGGCTCAAAAAGCTCTGTCCTTGGTGCTTAATCCGGTGTCTATAATTTCAGACACACTTCGGCAGAGTTTAAAGACATCAATCTATTTCAAGTTATGTCACATCCTTTACAAGGAAAGATGACACAGAGGTCAAATGTTTGATGGATATCAGATTCTCTTCGTCTGAGCCAGCATGCACTAAATATAAGTCAATGGTACATTTACAGTCTAAGTCTAGAATGATTAATGCCCTCAGTTATTTCTCAGATATATTCATGGCAGCAAAGATGCAGGATAGGTCTTGTGATAGAGAGTTCAAGGTCAATAAAAATTTGAACATAGTGCAAGAGGGCTTGGCATAGGTTGCCAAGCCATCATGAGGGCTTGAGGGTTTGTAACAATCAATGACATATGAGACAGTAGCTATTTTGACATCAACACCCATGTAAAGATAACCAATGACTCTGTGGTAATGACCTGACGATTACACTCTTTTAACAGAAAGCATTTCCAGAAAGTAATCTATTTAAAAAGAAAACTGCTGGATGGACATGTACTTTATTGATGACATTGCTCAGAATGAAACATAATTATAGGAAAGTTCATGGTTTTGTATCTATAATCTCCACCAGACTAACAACATGGGCTGAAAAAGAATAGTAAATTGCGAGGGGAGTTTGTCCACCATAGAGTTAATTTTTCAGTGCAGATGGTTACCCTTACTGTAGCTCACTCCCTTGGCCATCTATTGACCCTATTTCTGCTGAATTCTACTGCCCATAACCCCTTAGGAAGGCCTGGTGCAGGCTATGTTTATTCATGCCTGAAGTTTTGTCTAGGGACGAACCAAGATTGTGTGGGATCAATGGATTAGATGTGAGCATCAGGTATTACACCTGGTACACCTTGACATTCCTATACCATGCATAATTTATTCAATCGGATTTGCAAACATGACGTCATAATGATATCTAACACCAAGTGTGGAATGCAGCCTGTACCCTTGAGTAAAAGGAAGTGTACTATTACTCTCAACAGACAACAAAGCACTTTTTCGTGGAAATTTCATTTTGCCCAGACACCAAAGGCCTGTATGACAGACATACAGTTCTCTAAAGACATAGCTTAATGGCATGACATATGATCATAGTAACCATTGCTATGTGTATATCAAGCAGGCGTGTTACATGTATGTCAAAAGGCAAAAACACAGGATTCAAAATGCAATATGCTATTTTTCCTACTATTCTGATTCTACTTTTATTAAAACACCCCAATTTGCATTTGCGCTGTAGAAATCTCGTAGAATATGAAAGATTTAAGAAACAGACAACCAAAATTTAAACAAATGTTGATAAAATGAAAATCTACCAGTTAGGTAATTATCAATCAGATTTATGATTTTACATCAATTTAAATGTAAAGAAGGTATCTGTGAAGTTTGAAACATACAATCCATACATCCCACTTTATTGTTGCCTATAGCTCCTGATTTTCTAGTTTATAAAACCCGTGGTTTTGCCTCCCATTTTCTGCTATTTAGGCCATAAACCTAATCTGGGTTTAAGCTCATTTCATGCTTCGGGGCTTTTGCGTTAACTTGTGCAGGCCCCAGGTGGCCACCGCATGTTTTTCATTTGCTTTCAGGGGATGGAACAACCACCTGCCCTCTTTCATACAAGTATGTCATTTCAATAGAAATATAGCAATGCATTTTAAAGTCTACAGAGCCCATACCTCTTTACTCAGATGTTTATACATGTTGACATTCTATCAGAGATCATCCATTCAAAGCTGAAAGGGGTCCAGAAATTCTTTGTAACCCTCTTGCCTGAGCCTCGAGCTCGTACATCACTTACATATACTCCATTATCTTTCCTATTACAGAATTCCCTCATATCCCCTTGATAAAAATCTCATGGTCACCCCCATACGTTTATTGAAGTGGAATCAAGAAATAATCAGGTGTGTAATCTTTAGAGTTGGTGACTAATGGCATTGGGCTGTACCACTTTTAGCTCTCTGGAGGGGGGATAAAAGATATATATCATCAATCTATCCAAGGTATGTTATTACACTACACGTTTGTATATGAAGAACTAGTCATCTGTACCAGAACACTTAAAAGTGATACATGTATAACCATTAATTCAACATGGTTGATAAAAAGCATTTCACTTTATATGGAAATTTGTCTCATTCTCTCAGGCATTTTCCTAAGTCACATGTATGGTTTAAGTACTGCAGGGAAATCCATTTTATCATCTTAGTAACTGTTTCTACCCTTTGATAAATGACCGTCTTAAATTCCGATGATTTTCAATAACTGATCATGCACCAACCTTGAACCCTGGGCTGCTATCCTGGTACGGTAAAGGTGAAAACATAACCTGATCATGGACCATTCAGGCTATGTGTGTAGCAAGTGAAGATAGATCTTATGCAGCTTGCTTCTTGCACCCCAAAGCATGGCATTTCTGACAGTTATTCTAGATGCAGATTTGGCACTATGCACTTCAATATATCTTGGTACACCATACGTAAAATCACCATCTCTTGGCTCACCCGAAAGTCGATCCCGACCGTAGAAATAAAGGATCCGGAGAGGAAAGCTCCATCCTTGAAGCGAACCAGCACGCAAGTCTTCCCCACTCCAGAGTCACCAATCAGCATCACCTACACGAGTCGTCAAGACAGTTTTCAGGCATAACCAGTAAAGCTGTCCCAAACGCACACATTACCAACACCAAATTAATCATATCAAGCAAGATTGCATAGAGCTTTTTTTTATCATTTCAGCAACAATTACGTATTTACACCCTAAAATTATCTAATTCTTAAAGTTTAAAGTTTTAAAGAGTTGATCTGCCTTGATGATAATTACTTTTGAAAGCTGTTTAATAGATGAAAAGATGACTAATGGTGGTAGTTGAGAAATACATTTTTCATTCATATGTCAATATTTTCCCCACCATGTTATCATAACATTCCACATGTTGTCTCAATAACTGTCTTCTCAATAAAATTTGATTCCACTTAAATGGTAAAAATATTGATTGGGATTGTATTACTAGTAACAGTTATGGATGAAAATTTTACCATCATGGGATTTTTCCAGTCTGATATATTAGCATAACAATAGCTGGCTATGATTGTCATTGTGGGGTAAATAATAATGATTATCAGGAACAAGCTGCTGCACTACACACTACTGCAGGGCCGGAACTGGCAGAATGGATGAGTCAATGAAAGAAAAAACAGAATTTTATCTGTAGTCACAATGTCTTGAACAACAAGGAGCAGCATCAGAAAGGTTGGACTTTTTTCATCAAGGTTTATTTGTAAAGGCAGCATAGTATGTTTGATTTTACTTTTGCAATGTCCAAATGTCTGCTTTATATAAATATTGAAAAACCATGGCTCTAGAGAAGTTAAAAATACAAAATTCGAGAATAATAAAAGCAGCTCAATTAAGGATAGATTTATTTGATGAAAGTTCGTTTTTTGTGATGATGTGTTCTTAGATTTTTAGACTGTTGGATTATAGAATCTTTTGATAATTTTCTACACGGAACGTGTAAGGTCTGATTTAAGAGAACAACATGAAGAGGAAGAGTCGGGCGGATCAAACGAAATGGTCTGGTCACCATGGCCACTTATCCGGGCCCGAGTCACGCGGCCCGGCACCGTGCGATTACTGCCTGTAGAGTGGTCTGATTGGCACAGCGTCAACATGACCGGATTGTTTTTCTTTTAAGGCTTGACGGATGGAGGGCAAACGTCGTTAGCGAAGGTCCGTGTCACGACATACTACAACAACTTCAAGTCTTTGATCGGAAGGTCTTCTGTCAACATCCGCTTAACGCAAAATTAAGTTTTGAACAAACCTTTGTTGTTTTTCACATTGATGCACTTAATAGCACTAAAAGTTGTGTTTTCGCACAAATGTAGATGACTAAAATTTTACACTGGGTAAAGTTAATATGCTACCGAGGCACCTCCCTGAGGTAAATTGTCGTCTGAAACAGGTTGACGGCGGTTCGACATGAATGCAAACCTACATCCGCCAACAGAGGCTAGAGATAGGATCCACACACACTGACTTTACATGTCATAAGGTAGGCGGAACCTTCCAAAGCCAAGTGTCGTTAAGAACACATTAACACAAGTGAAAATACGGTCAAGTGCGAGCCAGACACTCAATAAAGCAGCTGTAATACAATTATATCGATCGACAAAGAGAAGAATCTTGGCGGTGTAGTCATTCAACACAGACCTTACAGGCGAAGTCGTAGAACTCGCTGGCGCCCTGTAGGCTGCCCTGTCGTGGCAGAATCGGAATTCCGTTTGCCGTGGGTCGCTTTGCTGCTTTAGAAGACTTTTTACTCCCCGCCTTGGACATCCTAGTCCCCCCGAACGCATGGAGATTGCTGCCCGGGCCTTTAAGCGCCGCCACCCATTCCGGTCGCCAAGTCTGGTCGGCCCGCTGTAGCTAGCTAGCTCAGCCTCTCCTGTCCCGCTGCACACGGATACAACTAGCAGCCCGCAGGAAGGGTACGTATGGGGGTCCTGGGCAGATCTGACTTCGATTTTTTCCTTCAGTTTTTGAATGGTTTTTGAAGTGTGCAAATGCAAAGCTTTTGTTGTATGTCACCACCTCTTCTGGGACTTTTAAAAAAGGACAATGTTTTTACGCGTTCTAAATTTTTACTTTTATAATTTCGCGATGTTTACAATAGACTAAAAATAAGTTGAAGAAAATACAATCGCGATTGTTTTCTTCCATATACATGGCACACAGGGTTAGGTTTCGTCATAATAATCGTCTTCTTACACTGCCTTGATATATTTCATCGTGTGATATGTTGGATTCTTGTAGATCGAGGCGAGTATGAACTACGATATCAGTATAACGTTAAACCACTTCAGAGCCATCATCCCCGCTACGTCAGGGTGCACAAGATGGCCGACCTTTCATTGACATTTTTGACGTCACTAAACACACCTGCGAATGCTTGTCGCGCCAGAAAGCAGCTTGTAGCCCGTACCGGAACTGTTTACATTTTTATGGCCCATGTGTTCGGGTCACTTTGAACAATGGTGTCCTGCCTACGTGGAACATTTTTGTTCTCTTTGAAGGTTGCGCGGTAAAAGCGAGGCAAGTTTGAAACACATTGTTCAAAAATTTACATCGATAAGCATTTTATATAGCAGTACTAAGACGTAGAAAAGAAAATAAATTCGACATGTTCGTTTGCCACTTACTAACCTGACAGGTTATCGTAAAAGTACATATTCGTAGTAGATGGGACTGTTGATAATCTCCGCAGTGCATTTCGGTAATCGTGATTCAATTTTCAAGATTTCTCCTAATTATTAAGGACAACCAAAACAGGATTATGATGATGAGAATAGAGAGAATGTTTCTGCCATGAAAAGATCTCATCCGGAAAGAAACGCTTTTCGCTGAGACTGAAACACATACCGCGATGTTACATAGCATAGGCTACCATAGCAATACTTCTGGAATCTCCTGTTCCCAGGTACTGGGGACACGCTCTTAACTGGGTATTAGAGCGGTGAGGGACGATGTTGTTTTTAGACGCATGCAAGAGTTGTGGGCGCAAACCGTGTCAATGCTGAATGGTGGGCGGTTTAAACTAAAGCTAGGGGGTCTGCGCAGTGGTGGTGTGGTGGGGTGCAAAACATTTCGGGACGGACCAAGAATCATGACAGGGGGACTGGCAAAAACGGGCAAATGCAACAGAATAGCACTAAAAATAATAATTTGCGCAACAAAAAGTAGAACGCCAAAGAGAACTGCACACACGATTTCTGTTCAGGGTTTGCCCCTTACTACATGTAGCTGTGCAGGATCGGCAACCATATGGATATGCATGTAGACATGGACAAGTCAACGGACGCACATGTACATTATTCATAAGCATCAAACAAACGTCCAGAAACACGTTTACGGCTAATCACCTGAGTCAACAACCCCGGAGAGGAATCAATAGGATTTTTTCATGGTGTTTCAAACACAGCGTCTACAACATGGAACACGGAGGGGTCAAAACTATCTGCCCATATTTTGTTGTCGGACGGAACAAGTGGTTTGCCTGAGTGTACTCACCCTCCTTTTACGCATTGCATGCCATGCTAGCAGATCGATGTTAAAACTTAGCGGGTCGACCTCTCCATAAGGACCGTGTGTACATTACTGTGTGTCTTACGTCATTAGCTATTCCCAATCTCATGCTTACTCAAACACAGACATGGGAAACAGCAAATGTCCCAAGTATGCCTTTTTATCGCGTGGGCGGGGCTACGTATGTTTCAGTCCGATCTATTTAAAGACAAGTTGCTCCTTAAAAATGCAGTGAAATACAGTGTCTTGTGCAGTCTATAAATCCCAACGCGCAAAATTTGACATCTTACCGAAGATCCCATCTTCTGAAGATCTTTTTGTATAAGTTAGAAATGTATTTTACAAACATGTATATGTATGTTGCATGGGGAGCGATGTCGTATTCTAGAGTACAATGTTACTACTATGTGTCTCACAATATCAACGAGGTGGTGTCGTCTTTAGCCGGCAAAATGTTTAAGCTTGAACCTGATAGTCTACAGACAAGCTATTAATTGCACATCTATTCTGTCACTGTATGACACTTCACCCCACTGCACCAGACATCATGCCATTATTTCTCTGACGTAGACAGCCTTTCTAGTATTACATTTCGCCTACCATAATGATTCAGGGTGCCGCTTATACCCAGAGAACATAATTAAGCTGCTGTGTCCGTATTCTTGACGTTATCACAGAGGCAGCATTTCTTAAGGCTGCAAAAATGACAACGCTTGATGGCGCAGATGCCTTCTCATTGTCCGACTGACACAGGTGTCAATCGTGAAATAAAGGCGAGCGGGCCTAGTCAGATGGTCGGACCAAATATGACGCGTGCAACACAATTGCTGTGTAATATATATAGATACAAGAGCACGTGTAGCTAGCTGCTGGAAATATGCAAATCGGGTGAACTTTTTTATCTCACATACAGTTGGTGACCCAGCAGTCATACGAATTTTATGAAATTCGAATAATTTTTCTTAACATGTACGGATTGGTATATAGGAAGTCATTAGAAGTCATACGATTTTTTAAAGATTCGTACTTGTACGAACTCCAATTTATACAAAACATTCGTACTGGTATGAGAAAAGCGACAAACCATTCTGTTAGAATAACCCCTTTATTTTAAATGCACCATATAGGTGCGGGAAGGAACTTTGACTTTGACTTTGACTTTATTTTAAATCCAAACTTTGGATACGTCTATAAGATTCGTATGGATACTTCTGCACCCCTGTACACAGTCAATCCAAATCATCTCCGAGAGCGAATGGGAACATAAGGGATGAAATGAGGCAGATGGTCTAGCTATAGTCGCCTTCATTTTTCCTCGCCAAGCGCCTTAAGCAACTCTTATTCTTCATATAAGATTACAGACCCGTCTCCAATTTCTGGAGTATCGTCAGCATAATTGGACGGATCCATCATTTATGCGGGGTGCAATAAGTTGACTATGAATCCACTAAGGCACTTGTCTTACTGACGTCTGACTTACGGAAATAGTAGGCATATGACTTGGGGTTGTTTTGTTCGTCCTTTTCCTCTTTTTTTACCTTTTTGAAGGGAAAGGGCATTCCAGCTTGTTTTTATACATCTTTCCATTTGTATTATACGCTTTTGAACTGTAAGCTTTTCAGATTTTTGTACGTACTTAAGGCAAAGCGCCGAGTAAAAAAAAGCACATACCTTGAAAAGCAGACAAAAAATGAGCGAAAGACAACAAGACATATATCTCCTCGAAGTTTAGATTTGTTAAGTATATGTAAAAAATTGCGTTTGAAATTCAGCAGGGTCTAATCGATAAACTGCTGTTGAAAAGGGCCAAGACGCTGTTCCAGAAATTAGTGGTATGTTGAAAGCTCGCCAATGTGACGCCTACAAGATTCATCCCCAATTATTTTTTTTTTTTTATTCAGAAACAACAAGAACAGTACAGGACGCAGAGGGGCCGACTCAAGTTAATAACTTATATTAGAGCCACCTCTGGACAAAATACAGTATTAACATGTCAACTAAGAATAACAAATACAAAAGTGAAATAAATATACAAATAAATATACATACAGGCCTTCTTTGTAGTGGAAATAAAGTCTAAATAAACGTATTAAATTATAAACGGCAAATAAAACAATATGACAATGTTCAAACAAGCGCAGGTCTACTTCCCTCACCCCATAGCGAACCAGACATGGAGATACTGACACCGAAAGGAAAAAGGAGGATCAAGAATTGAAACGATTAGAATCAGTAATGAAATTTTGGGTGATAGCCAGGATTTTAGAGTTGACCGAGAAGGAAAACAGAGAGCTACCTCTGAGTAGTAGGGAGATTTTGTCTTTTTCAGAAAGTGCTTGGAAATTTACTGTGTTACCTGTGAGCTGATGTAGATTGCCGAGGAGTATTTGTCGTTCGTGTGTGTAAACAGGACAATGGAGTAAATAATGTGGAACTGATTCGCGTTGGCCCCCGCAAGCACAGGCAGGACTGTTACGTAGACCTCGGCAGAATAAGCTCTGGTTCAGGTTGCAGGTGCCAATGCGTAATCTGGCTAGGAGAAGACATGAATACCGAGGGCCATGACTAAGGTATCTGCATTTGCTGGGTCGGGTTTGTTTTTGAAGAAACGTTTTAAATTGACTGTAACTTAAGGAGCGAAATGAAAGATCGAGGTTATTCCAGTGTGAGATAGAGTAGGGGATAAAAGACTTTTGAAATCGGTTGGTTGAAATAGTCATAGTCATTACGTTACGTTTGTTTCGTAGGTTGTATGCACATGATGACGAAATGGTAGGAGGCACAAGTTCCAACAGGTAATCACGAGTTATACCGTTCATGATCTTGTAAAACAAACAGAGTCGGTGGACATGTCTTCTATCAGACAGAGTTTCCCAACCCAGCTCTTGCCGACATAACGAGTATGATGAGCCTTTTATTGCGCCGGACACGACAATGGAACAGTAATATTGGATGCGTTCAATAAGTTGGGACTCTTCATTTGTCGTGCCGTGCCAAATGGCATCGGCATACTCGAGACAAGGCCGAATGTATGATTTATATAGTGTTTCAAGGACTTGACGCGGTAGTTTGAATTTGAGGCCGTTGAAAAGATCAACGGATTTTGAAACCTTGGACACAATATAGTTAGTATGTGCATTCCAGGACATGTTGGAGCTGAGAATGACTCCGATATGTTTATGAGTATTAACGGATTGGACCACACAATTATTAAGGTAAAGTGGGGGGTGAACTATGTGGTCTCTCTTAACAGAAATACACATTTCTTCAGATTTCTTAGGGTTTAACTCCATGAGCCACTGACATGCCCATGAGTGAATTTTGGAGAGGTCACTGTTTAAGCAGGCAGCGGAGTCGTAGGGGTTATGTACAATCTGGAGAAGGGAGCTATCATCAGCGAACAGGTAGGGTAACGAATCAAGATCTTTTACAATGTCGTTTATATATACAAGAAAGAACAGAGGGCCTAGGGTCGAGCCTTGAGGAACGCCAGCGTTGGTATTTAGCCATGTGGAGGTCTGACCATCTAAAACAACACGCTGAGATCTGTTGCTGAGGTAGCTCGCTATCCAGTTAAGTAGAGGTCCTTCGACACCGTAGCACTGTAATTTGTAGATGAGACCTTGATGCCACACCCTGTCAAAGGCGCGAGAAAAGTCCAAGAAAACTGCCCGAACATCATTTCCAGACTCTAAAGCTTTGAAAATGGTGTGAGTAAAGTGGACCAACTGGCAGACAGTGGAGTCACCCTTAATAAAGCCTGATTGTAAACGATAAAGAAGGTTGTTGCTTGTCAAGTGATTGTATAGATGTTTGTAAGCAATCTTTTCAAGCACCTTTGACAGGGTGGGAAGGAGCGATATAGGTCGGTAGTTACTTTTGTCCTGCGGATCATCTTTTTTGAAGATTGGTATAACATTAGAAAATTTCCATATTTCAGGGAATAGGCCATGGGTGAGTGATAAGTTAAAAACATAAGAAATTTTGTCCGCAATTAATGGAGTTATCATTTTAAGAAATAAGTTGTCTATGTTATCATAACCATGGGCCTTACCGACGTCGAGATTATCAACAAACAGTAGAAGTTCTTCGGGAGTAGTATGAATGTGAAAAAGCCGGCTGGATGTAAGATTGACAGGAGTTGGGAGAGAGGCATGGGAATCATCAATAGTGGATTGAGATGCAAAAAAATTATTAAAGATTGTTGCCTTCTCCAATGCGTCAAAGATGATAGTGCTTCCTTCCTTAAGGGGGGGTATAGTAGTAGTGACTTTTGGTCGGTAAAAGTATTTAACAACATGCCACCATTTTTTGTTACCAGTAGAGGGGTCGTTAAGAGAATTGATGAGGCGTTGTTGGTAAGTGGATTTGCTCTGGGTGATTAGATTTGAGAGTTTGTTGCGAACCTTGCGGTAAGCAGCCCAATTAGCATCAGAATTGAAACGTCTGGCTTTTTGATGTAGTTTGTCGCGTAAACGCATGAGCTTTCGAATTTCATAGGTGATCCAGGGTTTATGTTTAGGTTGAATCAAAATTCTCTTGTTGGGCACACACAGATGTTTAGCCTCCACAATTAGATCAACTAGTTTACATGCAGCTGTATCGACCGATGGAAGAAGATAGATGTCATTCCATTCAGATGAAGAACAGAAGGACATAAGCTTATCATAATTAGTGTGTGAATAATCCCATACAATGCGGTGGTAAGGTTTTGGGCGATTTACAGTCAGAGACATGGAGCAAATGGTGGGACTGTGGTGGCATGCTGACAGGGGGGCTAAGACTGATGTGGAATCGACATAATTTGTAGCATCAGTGAAGATCAGGTCAAGGAGCGAGGGACTTTGAGAGAGATCGCAAGTTGGTTGATTGACAATTTGAGCCAGATTTAAAAATTGAGAGGTCTGATACAGTTTGGCGCCGACAGGTGATGTGGTGTCGCCGCGCCACCACTGATCATGTTTAGCATTAAAATCGCCCAGAATGACAATTGCGTCGGGAGTTGACGCCCTTGCCATCTGGACAGAATCAGAGAATGAACTGAGAAACTCATCAACAGTGGAGGCATCTTGGCCAGGTGGTCTGTAATAAACTGATAGCAGTATTTGGAATGATTTAAGTTTCAGTTCAACCCATATAGTTTCAGTAGAATCAGGTTCCAGATCAGTACGCCTTCTGTAAGCGATGTTGGATGAGATATATAAAAGAACGCCGCCACCATGTCTGTTGCGATCTCGTCTGGTGGGAGGTTGAAAACCCTGAATAGTGATATGTTCAGTTGTAATAGCACTACTTAGCCAGGTTTCACTGATGGCAATAATGTCGAGTTTATAGTTAAGGGACAGGAAGGAGAGCTCATCCAGTTTTGTTCCAGCAGTTAGACTGTTAACATTAGCGTGCAGTATATTGAGAGACTTAGATGATCTCGAACAGCTGGTAGGCCCAGGGTTATGTGGTAAGCTACTAGTAGTCATCATTAGATTGAGTTGGGTTTCCCCGGCAAAGAAGACAAGAGCTCACAGCAAGGGTTAAGGTATGTGGACATGCGCTTTATAGAATCGTCAACAGTGGGACGTGAAATATCAGGACACACATTGTGAAGACTAAACTTAGCACTCATCCCCAATTAGCCGCCGTCCCTGATACTGTTCTGAAATGACATCCATCCCTTTCCATAGTTAATTGGGCGCTGGAGTGGAATGAAGCGCTTCGTTTGTGATGTTGGCAGATGTCTGGCCGTCGTGGCGGTGATTTGGCAATGTGTTTTTATAAAGATACATGCGACTCGCACACATCGCTCTTGGTTTGCCATGTTCCACACTATTGGGTCTCTTGGCAAGTCGATCACAGACGGAAACTTGCATTTCCCAGTCCTCGCACGGCCTGGCACGTCATTTTGAGAGGTGTTCCCCGAGGCACCACACGACCTGAACCTTTTCCATGTCCAATGTCATGTAGGCATAATGCTGATGCTCATTTCCTCTGCATACAGACGAACATTTTGTGAAAGTTTGACGCTTCTTTGACAGATGTTACCGCGGTGATGAACACATTGTTGATTGTTAATCTTCTCCCAAGGTGCTATCTGATGCCCCTGGCTACTTGGAGCTGCAGTGATGACACTTTGCGTGTCACCCGTATGACCTTGGAGTGTTTCTATTCCATGTTAGACGTGATGTTTCCATCTAGGAGCGACGTAGTGTTGGAATCGATATCATCAGGTATTGTACTACGACTGACAGTTCTATTCCAATGGAAGCATGCTCCGTTTTTTTTCACCTCTCAATTTTTCTGAGGGGGGGCGGTGAAGCTGTCGCAGACGTACTGATTTTATTTTTCAAAACCTACAGGTCTTATGCAAATGCCCCCCTTCCATACATACACAGGAAAAAATAATCTGGTAAATCTGGATACACTGGTAAACACGTGCTAAAACAAACACAGATTCACTAGTCATCACGTCATATTCGGGTCCCGATTTTCGTTATTGTGTCAACAGTGATATCATCTAGTTGCCACGCCAGGTCGCCACTACCATATGTAACGCTGAGAGACAAACAAGACGACCCATATGTGAAAGAACAGAAAGACGAATATAAGGCGTGGTTACTACTAATGACGGCAAGGGAGAAGACTTACCCTTGTGACTCGCATATCCCGTGTGTTCAGCCGAAACCGCGCGTGTCACGAAAACATGTTATTAGGCTAGGGGCTGTGTCGCCACGGGATGATCAGTATGTGCAGCGTGCGTGCGGGGAGAGGAGATGGAGAGCCTCACACAGCGTACTTGCTAATGGAAACATTTATTCCCCTCGACTGTTGCTTGAGAATGCACATCACTGACATTTTCCATGGACGTGGGGAATCCACTCCTTAAGAGCAAGTCTGTCGGTGACGTGGTCCTCAAGAAATGGGCGCAGAGAAGTAAGGTCACCAAACTTGAAAGGATGCCAAGCCCCTAGAAAGCAGGTAGTGGAAAGTTTTCCCGACTGAGATTGTCTGTTTGTCAACTCAGCACTCTTTTCAGAAATCATTCTATTCCCAGAAATATTCTGTAGCCTGAAAGGTCTTGTCATTTAGACAAAGAAAATAAATGTCTAGGTTAAATGTCACAAGTTTCGAGCAAATAACGATTCAAATAAATTGTACTACGTAGATGAGCGGGTCTGTAGAGTTTGATGAGATGTTTGTTTGCTGCTAGAAAAAAATCTAGCCACTGAAATATTCATCACCTCCTTTCAGGTAAACGTAAGGAACTTAAGCCACAAAGTATGATCTCTTAGGAGCCATCACGTCGGTTGCCATAGTAACAGTACGTGGCTGTCTGTCCTCACGCGCGTTCTGACGCGGTCGTCCTTTCCCCACACCTACCTTGATAGGGGTGAAGTAATCCTGAAACTTGATGAAAGGGTCATGAAAAATGTATATAAATTCATTCCCGACATGATTGCAATATCTTATATCCAAGCCTTCTCAGTAGCAAGTGTGTTATCAACGATCTCTTGAAAGGAAAGAAAAACGTCATGCCCCGCTCTTCATTACACCCCAAGTAATCTACACAGCATTACGGGAGTGTTTATTCCAGGTCTTGTGACGAAAGACGGCGATCTACAGGGATTTAAGATACATCGGCAAGCTAGTTAGCTGCGCAGTGGAATGGGACTACTAATCCCCCTGTGCGAGAACACAGGCTGACATAACTTTCTACAAGTCAAGAATAGATAAGCTTAACCGTTACGTCACTGAGTGTGCCTTATCAGTATGTGGATGGTGGCCAGGACTGCAGACAGGGGTGGTGTTATTACGCATACATTTCAGTACTAAGGACAGGGATAGCATTACATACTTGGTTGTTGTCGGATTTACGTTGCGCAAAAATAGAACAAGTCTTGCTTCTCCTTTTTCGCGGGATTCTATACCCAGGTTAACGTTCAGATCCGTCTATCTACTTGTGTTATTAATGTGTTATTATATTGTCTTACTTGTACATTTTGTAAAACCAACGAAATTCAAAAGGTTACCGACATGTTACTTGAGTAAATAAAATTGAAAGTTGAAAGAAATGCATCCTTCTTTACCCCCGAAGTGCTCGCTCACATATTTAAACAACAACGATCTTTTCTTCAGCCTCAGTAGAATCTTGACAGTGACATCAACCAGTGACGTCAGGGCGAAGTTGGGACTGAAGGATTCAAAGCTGACGGAGAGTGTCACAAATCCCTGGTCTTAACAACAAGACCAGATCGTAATCAGCAAAGATGTGAATTATTTACGCCATTAGTATTATCTTCCCAACGGTCCAGTGACTTAGAGTATATGGTGACTAATGGGGGGTGGGGTGGTGTCGGAGTGACTTCTTTGCAACGACTTGTTAACGTAGCTGTATCAGGCTTGTAACGTTGGATACAAATTTTATCTTGTAATCCTGGCCCCGTAACACGTTTAAGGAATTCAAAACTTTATATATATCTAATCCTAACCCATATGCAAATATGAATATAAGGAACATTACCAGGGCAAACCCTGACAGCCTTGAACGGTGTGAACAAAGACATACATTCACCGGCAAAAGTCCCATTTTCTACGAGCTCTTTGGTTGGGAAATACCCTGTAAAAAGCCCGTTCGTTCTGCGAGATCAGCGCAAATCGACGGCAAATTCTTGCACCAAGAAAATTGCGCATTTTCTAACAACCATGGGCAGTACAGAATGGCTGCTGCTGACGTGATTGAAGGGCATATCAGACGACAGGTAATGGCTTCAGGGTCTCGTTCAGAAGGAAATCACACCGTTGGATGGACCCATGGCGCTGGGAGCGCCTTGTAGGAGGCATCTGACTTATCAGATATACAAGACACCTTGGGGCTGTACATTACTGCTGCCGTCTGCTTATTGCTTCGCGCACGGGGACAGTACATTATCTGCGTAAAGGTTGAGACAAAATCCGATATGTCTATGAGGATTGCGACAGGTGCCCCCCCTCCCCCCAGACAGGCCCATTTTGTGATTAACAAGTCTTTAGCAGACCTATTGGAGGAATGAAAAAAATGCCAAAATTGGCCAAAATAGGAGAATCTTTTATCTGAGGACTTGGTCGGTCATTGGAGTACAGATTTGTCAGTTGGCTGCAAAGGGTAAGGCAGGCCAATTCCTCTGGCAAATTTTCCAACCTATTTAACCCATTCCTACTATTTTTCCAACAAGCCACAGGTTCTGGCTACGATTTACATGCAGCTGAAGACCATATTCTTGATAAGCGCACACACCCTATCTCAAAACTACATGGACTCGAGCAAGTTTCTAGATATAGAACTACCAACAGAAAGTCATTCCACTTACCTACATGTATGGTGAGGCATCTTCATGTATGCCCTGTATCATCTTTCCTGTGTTCAAACGCACACCCCCATCTCAAAACTAGATGGACTCGGGCAAGTTTATAGATAGGGAACTACAGTACCAACAGAAAGTCATTTCACGTACCTATGGTGAGGCATCTTCATATATGCCCTGTATCATCTTTCCTGAGTCCAACTCCAAACGCACACCCCCCATCTCAAAACTAGATGGACTCGGGCAAGTTTACAGATAGGGAACTACAGTACCAACAGAAAGTCATTTCACGTACCTATGGAGAGGCTTCCTCATATAAGCCTTAGGATGTATCATCTTTCCTGCGCCCATTTAACATGCTAGCGTCGTGTGCAAATGCTTCTAATGTGCGCAGCAATAACATATCAAGGAGCCTAATGACGATTTTACAAGACATAGACGAGTGTCAATTTTTACGTCTTATCTGAATGAAGATATGATTTATAATAAATCTGGCAATAATGCACAACTTGACGTATCCTATTTAAAGACAATTTGTTTACGTAAGAAGGCGGATATCGATGGTCTATTAGAAGGCTTATGCGGGTTAGCTTAAACCATATCTTACGTCTAGCGTCTCCCAAACCTGCATTTGCAACGTGCAGACCACAGGTTCAAAATACGTCCCGTTCATGTAATTCTTATCAATGACTTTCCATAGCTGTTGTATGGAGAAGGGAGACATGGACACCAAACACTTTGAAAATTGAACATGATTAGCAATCAGCGCACGTGGTTGTTGAACACAAGCCAACAGCCCCCTGCTGTACTGCTTACACATTTGTATATGAGCACTGCCTTATACCCCAAAATGTGTGGGAAACATTTTAACATTATGGACTTCAAAGGACGGCCATGTTGCATGCATTGGCCACAACGACGAACGACATTCCTCACGCCATCATCACAAATTACAATGTAAAATACGACATTCACGAAGGAGTTTCGTGTGAATCAGACAAAGGCAGCTAGGTGGAGCTGTTCCACAACTGACCGGGGCGATTTGCTAGCACACTAAAACACCGTCAACCATCTAGTATCAGTAGAAGAATCGGTCAATAGATGAATTTAACGTAGATAGCACGTACGTATGGAATGACTAGGTGCACACAGTGGTTTTGTTAGCTGGATTATGGATATGAACCCAGACGTAAGCATATCTGCACCAGCTACGTATTGCCTGCCTGTCTCCCAGTGTATGAATGGTACAAAACTGGGACTCTTACTATGGCTATAAACTATAGTTCAAGCGTACTGCAGTTCGCCCAATGGCCAGCAGAAGACGCACTTGACTACTACATGTACGCATAACACACAACCAGAAGCGCCGTCCACTGGTAACAAAACTCACTGCACATTGATAGAACCATTTCCAACTTTGCTATGCGAAGACGGTGGCTCTGCCCGACCAAAGCAATGGAGGACTGTAAACAAAGGTATAAGAATATTGCTGAATTATTCTTGACACAAGACTAGAGACATCTGTGTATCACTAGTACTGAAACAGTACTCGTCTGTTTACCACTGGGTAAGTTACTAACACTGGATATTGATAGTTCATGTTGTACCATCCTCTCTCAACAGCCTTGCGGGATTCTTACCCAGTCCAGGGATCATGCTTGGCATAAGAGGGCATCTTGTACGAGCTTTCCTGGCACTTGGGGCAAACATATCATTAGCCTTACCTCCCTGCTCTTCCCAGAACTTCCCGGGTGAACATTAAGGTCGCCATGTCCAAGTGAAGTCACTATCCCCGCCGCTTTCTGCTTATTTTTGATGGATTATTCTCCAATAATCGATTTTTCAGATGATCAGTGTACCATGTCAATCAACAAATCGCACTAGACCAGTCTTTGCACGTCCTGACAACTCTCACAACACCGTACAAGACATGCACAAACGACCTTCCAAGATCCAACCACTGGCTCATTTACACATCACGTTAACATCCCGTCATGTAAGCAGCCCCTGGTTCACACTCCCACACAGAACGTTATCAGCCGGTTTAGAAACGGTCACGTCCGAGTCACGAGCGCACCGAAAATCACCGACAAAAGCCGCCAATTTCAGCGATAAACAGTTTTGACCTGACCAGATTTAGTTTGATCTTGAAAGGAATGCCGTTATTGATTTTTGGTGCTCAGTTTCCACACATAAAAGTACCTCACGCCATTACTCTATCGTTATCGTGAGAGCAAATATCGATTGAAGAACTGTCGCCGGTGTCGGTGATTTCAGAGGACATCGCAACGGAGAGAGGCGTCTATGTTGCGTGTATGAGATGTGTGTCTGATGTGATTTATACTAGTGTATTGTGCATATACTAAACATATCATTTTTATGTGCGTGTATAAGGTGTCTGTTAAGTGTGCATGTATGCGTGTGTGTGTGTGTGTGTTTGTTTGTGTGTGCGTGCGTGCGTGTGTGCTTGCGTGCGTGCGTGTGTATGTGTGTATGTGTGTGTGTGTGTGTGTGTGTGTGCGTGCGTGCGTGTGTGTGTGCTTGCGTGCGTGCGTGTGTGTGTATGTATGTGTGTGTGTGTGTGTGTGTGTGTGTATGTGTGTGTGTGTGCGTGCACTTACTGTGAAACCGATCCCGACTGTCGCTGAGAAGGAGCCGCTCAGGAACTTGCCCTGGTCGAACTGCACCAGGAGGGACGTCTTCCCCACACCACTGTCTCCCACAAGGATTGTCTGGGGATAAAACAAGAAATTGGAGAAACGTTAGCTTTATGAACGTACATGTAACTGCCCGTAGAATACGACCACCGTTACACAGATTGGGCTCGAGTCACTTCACTCCTTCTTTCTCATCTATCTTATGCAGTTCTCATTTAGGTCTAAATAACCCTTAACCTCGGGTGGGTATTGAGCCTTGTTTTGTGGTGACCTATAGTAAGTTAAAACTTACAAAATGAAATAACCGGCTGGATCGTTACAATTCCCCTGGGGACAATGTACTGGATCTCCGATTGGCCACGACTTACTTAGACGTCACGTGACGTCACAAGTGACGTCACACGTGTCATCATGATCAAACGAGGTCAAAGGCCATGGCCCCACATCAACTACAATCTTTCGATTTGCGTCGAATTCGTCAGGAGATTCATCGTGGATACGAAATGAGGCCACAGCAAGTAAATTTTATGGATGACATCCTCGCGCGCATTGATTTTCGCCTGATTTCAGAAAAAAAAACAAGAAATTTTGTTGCCCTGCGACGGTGGTCAACATGCCAAAAAAGGGCAAATATGTCATGAACGGCCATCTGCAAGACAAGCCTCTGATTTATTCTTTTATTTTTACTTTGATACAATGTTGTATTTCATTCATTTTATATGTGATGTTGCCACTGAATCAAAACCATTTGTACAATAATTAAAAATTTTATTTAGTCACTTCTTTTTTCAAAGTTGTTTCAGAGACAAATCGGTGTTGTAACAGTTGGCACAATATACTAGTAGGTAGAGTATGGCTTCCAGACAGTTCGGTTTATGAGTCACTCTGTTAGTGATTCACCCTGTGTTCTGCCTGGTAGCCAGTCTCTAAACTCAGAGACCACCAGGGATCCAGCAAACTTGAGGTGCAATTCCTCGTGTTTGATGGCAAGTGTTGACAGTCCAGGGTGTTCCATTACAAATGAATACCCAGTGTAGTATCTACTAGTACCTTGAAGATGGTACAGCAAGTTTTTTTTTTGGTTCTATTTAATAAAGACACATCTGCAAGGACAGGTAGTACTGTTGAATACAGCGACAGAAGACCTGTTGGGTATGATTTCATGTTTTACCGCCTAAATTCTTGTTCAACGAGGTTTACGATCTCAAAATCTGAAAATGTAGAAATCTTGTTTTTTTTTTGGCCTGCCTTGTTTTTTTTCGCCCTCTCGCATTAATTTTGGAGTCTCTGGAGGATGTCATCCATAAAATTTACTTGCTATGGCCTGATGACAAACTCCCTGATATTCATCTAAAGCAAGAGTCAAACCCATCTAAGATCATCTTGGAAGAATTTTATCAACTGAATGTCCCTCTCTGTATCGTTTCTCTATTTTGTTGATTGCGCTTCTGTTATCAGAAGATACTTCTGTTATCCTGCTACACAGTGAACATTCAGTATATCTATTTTACGACGTCATATTCGAGAGTTGTGTAATAGACTGTATTAATGCTCATTTAGGATTACATGAGTTTTCTTTAACCTCCATTCAACTGTGCTGGTACGGAACCTTAAGAGATATGGTCGATCAATAGAAACGGCGCCTTGCATCCAAGTCAATGAGACGAGTTACAGTTGCTTTCTTACCCCGTTATTGACATCTCCATCACTTATAGTCATTTTATTGTATTTCATTATACGTATATAAAGCCAAACTTGTAGGCATATTCTAGGTGCGAACAGAAACAGTAGAAATCTTCATGTACATGCATGTGTCTGTCTCCCGATACTACGATTATTCTGGGTGTTTAGAGGATACTAATCGAGCTCTGGACTTTTCTATTGGATGACCTTTAATCTTAGCTACTCACCTTCAACATTATAACATTCCAAGCTATCATAACGTTGGAAATATAATTCAATGAACGGCAGGTGTATGAAGTAAACTATATATCAAAGATATTTTTACACTCTTCTAGATAAAAGTAATCTAATTCGTTATTCCAATCGATTTCAAGATGTCAATATCGTGTATATTTTGAAGACGAAGGTGTGCTCATTTCTTAATGCCGTTTTCGAATGCTAACGTCTTGATTGGTCTCTCCCTACAATTATGTTTTTAGGCAATGAAATTACATTTTCAAACTTAATCACTGGTACAAATCTCGAGACTAAAGGCCGATGTAAGATCTATGATATGACTAATGGTCTGTGACCTGGCTATTCGTTCTGTTGGTTTTACTGTTGCTTCTAGCTAGGCTTGTTCCATTTACTGCTTTATCTGATACGTTAATATCCCCATTTGTCTGTCTATTTGGATGGATAGATCATGATAAAGCATTTCTCATTCTCAAATTGACAACTTTCACCTCGGGTCAGCAACGTGGGCGTTACTTGGTACATGTACTTGCAAGGAGGTCCTTGGTACTGGTATGTATTTCATTCAAACTATTGGGGGAATGGAACAGTTCTATTATATTCTAGTACTATGCGAGTTAGACATCAAAACTAGATTTAGGTCGTACGAGACAATAAAGCCAATAGATTTTGCAAAAAGTAGGCCTACGTTCTGAGCTACTGGATAAATTACGGAGATTATTTTCGGATGTCTCGACTGGCATCCATCACTCTTCTTCAGCATCACTAATGAACTAACAGAACTAGTCAACACTTAAATGTAGATATGAGCAGCTGGAAAAACCGTTTGATCGTGACAAAGACTCGTGTACTTAAGCTTGATATGTAATCGAGTTAAAATAGTTCCTATGGTAAGACAATACCATATGAACTGCTACTGTCCCTTGGGTGGTGTCCCTGAAGCTTGTTACTTTATCTGTGGTTATCAACCTCATACCATAGGATTTCAACTGGAGACTGTACTCGCACGCACACGAATGACTCCATAATAATTGGTCTCTAGCGGAAAGAATAACGACAATTAGACGAAGCAGCTCTCCCACATATCCAATAAAGTTCCACTGGCACCATGAATCTAGAGACCCTAATGCCTACGTACGCTCGAACGTGAATTCTTCAATTATCACATAAAATGCTTTGCACTTGTGCTAACGACCCAGGACGTCTCAAACGTTAGTCGAATGGGCGTAACTTGTATTCATGGGTACAGTTTGGGGGAGCTCACTTGAATTCTGTTCGCTAAATGAAGCATGTTTGATCATTACATGTATGTTGCGGACATACAGCAAATACGAAGTTATATACCTCGAATATGCATTGTCTTTCAAGATGGAAAAAACGTAGGTAATGTAGGGTTTTGTCTTTAATCAATGTAGATATGAAAACGGTTGCAATATTTCCTGTATCTGTATGGTTTTCATCATCATCATCATTATTCCCTCCGTGTACGTGTCTGTGTGTGTCTGTTCGCTTGTGTGCTCTTTCAGTTGAGTGACATCATTTGGAATTCCCTAACTACAGACCACAAAAATTCAGACACAGGAAGTTAGGGTCCCAGAAGCTGCCTCATTTGCCACTTCTGTTGACAGATTGTTCAGCTAGGACTTATGAGTCTCGTCGTAGTGCAGTCGCTTTTCACTCAGTTATTTTCCCTCAGAAGTAGTCATCGGCCTCCCACACATACATCAACCAGTGTCCGGGGAGCGCAATCTCAGGCTTCACATGCTTTAAACACACCGGTGACTACTTGATAAATCCCCCGCACATCGTCATTTTTACGAACTTCAATGGAGACTCCTGAGAGATAAAACACAGTGGACTCCATTGGTGCATTCTGTACTTACAGTTACCCTCTTCAGCGTCATAAAAGATGTTAGCAAATCAATCAATGGAATGAACGCATGCATTTCTAAGAATGCAGGAGAATATTCAAGGGGACGTGCATATGGATGGAAGGGACGGGTAGCGAGAAATACAATCAAGCTGGAGAAAGAGGCAACTTTTGTGCAAAAAGTGTTTCGGCACACCGTGCCCAGACATCATTTCATCACGTTCATGACAACTTGAAGGTTATAAAACATGGCAGGCTGTCGTATTTCTAAATCATTCTACTACATAACATATGCAACACAGCTCTCCTCGTCGCAAGAGCTGCTTAACTCGGGTGGCCATTGATTGAACATGTTCTTAAAATGCCGCAGTATACGCCTGACTTTAGACTTTGCAGTACTATGAGTATGCCCCAGAGATACCAGGATGAAAAGGGGCGGCACTGTACAAACTTGTTCAGCATGCTGAACAGTCTTCAGTAAAGATAGATCTTAAGCGCAGAGGACTAGATTTCCTTAAAGCAGCAGGAAACTCCGAGACCTGGTTGAACGATGCAAAGTGTATTGCAAAAAAAAACTGAAGAAAGACTGAATACTGCTGTAGGATGTTATGACGACTGCAGATGCAGCACATAGTGAATGGTGATGATGTACGTTGCATTGATTGATAAGGCAGTTATGGGACGTGTTATAGTCATAATCAGGTCGCTGTGACATCAGGTACAACAGATCCACGAGATAATCCCATGATCTACATGTGTGCGCGTAGACTTCAATCGATGGTCCCTTTTTCAGTGACCCTTCGGCGGACTCGGCCAATCAACTCTCTTTGTGACGACTACAGCAGTTTGTTGAGGACTACAAGAATTTTATGCGCAGAACGCGCTACTCTGAAAGACCTATGGTCCTAAGTCTTACACTGAGCCGTAAGAACACGGTGCTACAAGATGAGAATGCTCCATGCCATATTAGGAGATGCTGCTGGTTGCTAAGATCCTCACAAGGTCAAGGAAGACGTCTGGGGCTTCTTTGCATTCCGGACCATCTTGTGTCTTGGGTGTGCGGCGCATAACCTATGTTTACATTCCACACTGCTTTAAATCGATCCTAAAACACTGTAGAAAACCTGATCTTAGTCTTAGAGACATAAACTGCATCACTGCATGTGGAGCAATCATGTAGGAGTTCAGGAAAACAATTCCCTCCAGCTTTGAGTCGGCTACACATGTCAGATACATGCCCGTCTCACTTTATAAAATTCATGAATATGTAGGAGACTTAGGGCCGGACTTGACGACCTACATAATCTCAAGATCTCGAAAAACCCACAAAGCCTTTTCCATGCATTTTGATTAAGAAAGAAATAGAACGGAATGTACGGCTGGCCTTCTGTACGCGGTCTAGAGACCGATAAGTCACCGGAGTCTGACGCCGGTCTTGGTTGGCAGGTAACTAACCAACCACAAGGGAAAACCCCACTATACAAATGTAAGAATGCCATATCCAAACTAATTACAGCTCCTAACATGGAGAGGGCAACTCTGCAACTCATTTATTTCTCTTATTCTCTAGACGCTGACAAGAATATGCAATGATTTTTTTCATGACCACGTTAGCCGTGTCTAGTTGGTTTGCATGAGACGCCGACACGACAGGACTAAGTAGCTACAGTGAATTCTAAGTTGTCTGGAATCTGCGATACAGTAAGTGCAGTTCTGAGTCGAGTGTAAGCGCGATTCCCGAGACATGTGAAAATATTTGTCTTTTAAGCAATGGTGAATTTGTGAATAAGAATAGCAATTTTGAATTTGAGAAGAGAACGCGTCAAACACACAACATTATCAAAGTATCAGCGCAAGAGGCGAGCAAAATACAATCCCATCAGCCCACCATACCCTCTATACTCTGAATTCTGGTCGCGTCTCTGCATTACGATGCTGATATTCCTACTCTAACCACCATCGCCATGATACTGGTGTACCTTGAAGCGCACTTTATAGTCCTCTGTGCCAGTCAGTGACAGTTCGGCGTTATGGGCTTTTAGCCGCCGCTTTGCTGGCTATAGGCACGCCGAGGGCCTTGCGTGGTGGACGTCCTGGCATTACCGCTAATTAGTTTACAAGACGTACGTGGCTGGGAGGATCTAGGAAGGAATGGCCGTCAAACCGTGGTCCATTTGTTACAGTATTCTTGATCACATGCCGCCGGAAGAGACGATTTCGACTTCTACTAGTGTGGAACCACTACAAAACATAGTGATAGCTATTGCTGAAATTATCATTTGTACAAATATCCTGATGTCATGATTCAGAAAAGTCAATTAAAAGAGCTAATGGCTATACCAGAGGCTATCAATGAAGAAATTCCTCCACACTTTGTTCCATATTTGATTATGAAACAGCCACATCAAACGCAAGGTTCCATCAGGCTCTAGATCAAATTCCCATTCCTATTTTAGTCGAATTGCTGTAATCTGGAACATGTTACCATTTTCCATACGTCAACACATGTATTCAAATCTAAGCTTGCCGTCTGTTAAAAAACTGTTAATTTCGTTCTACAGATCTCGCCTAAATGACACATTTTCAACCGACAACTTATGCACCTAGACCTCTACCTGTCGATGTCATAATTGTTTAGTGATTTGATTTGATTACTCTTTTTAATTGTTGTTGTTTGTTTGTTTGTTTTGTGTCTATGTTTCTAGAGGAGTCGGCCTAGTAGAGGAACTCTATGTTCCTGTTGCCGGCTCCTCTCAGAATTTTATTTCTGTGAAGTTGAATAAATAAATTATGTCAACAATTTCATCAACCAACTTAAAGAATCATAAATGTAGACTTTCCTGCTTACATAGATTTGCTAATGTCTAATGCTGCTATAATGGCCACATTACAGTAAATTGATATATTGGATTGTGCTATGTACGCAGAGGAAAACAATGCAAAGAACTTGCACTGAGATTCAGTTCAGAACCATCATGAGTGTAAACGTACTTTTTGATCATCAAGCTCATCTTTCACTGCAAACGACCGATGAATTATGTTCACATCCTCTTTTCAAATTCCTTGCGACATTAAGTGTGCTGTAAAGACGAGTTATCCCCCTCCTTTTCACCAAACACGCAGTCTCCAAGGAAAAAACATTACAGGCGTTTTTTATGTTCGAATCGTGAACAGAGTCGTGGAGCGATGCAGCCCCTGACGACCTTCACAACCACTTTGATAACACAGACCGTAAAATATCCATAAAGACGAGGCGATTCTAGCGGCGGAGTAGAGCAAAGCCAGCTGGGGCTACATTTGGTCAGATGGAAAACATGTCCAGAATTGTTAACGTCGTCATTTTTCACATGCTCTCCACGGCCGTGCTCACATTAGATTTATCTTCGTTGAAGATACACGAGCTTTCAACGAGTGCAAGACCTGTCCAATGGCTCTAACTATGGTAAACCCACTTAACTCTATCTGTGTTGGTTCTAGCCACACTCGTAGATCATTTAGGCTGAAACAAAGTGCATATCTCCTGAGTAGAGAGGGAGAGAAGTAGAGATGTAACGTTAGATGTTTCCAACAAAGTTTCGACAGTTGAATAAATATAGCACAGTGTGTGTATCCACTCTACTGACATTTTCATCCTTAGCTTAGTACACATGTAGCTGCAAGATGTTTTTATGAGATAACGTGATTCCTAGAGTGCTCTATCTTCCCTCTCTCGACAAGGGTGATAGCATGATTGCCGTCGACATAAACTAGCCTGGAGAGCTTTTACGTTGACTGATGATGAACTGCAGTAAGCCCATTAGAAATATCAGTCATGTATTCATTTAGTCAGTACCATGTAGATAAGAGAAGAAAGTACACTGAAAAAATGCGCCAAAATTGTAACCGCATGGTCGTCGTCTTTATGCGTTGTGCTATGTTGCGCTGTGTTGTGTTGCGCTGTGCTGTGTTGTGTTGTACTGGGTTGTGCTATGTTGCATTGTGCTATGTCGTGTTGTACTGGGTTGTGCTATGTTGCATTGTGCTACATGTATGTCGTGTTGTACTGGGTTGTGCTACGTTGCATTGTGCTATGTCGCGTTGTCTGTGCTTGGCTGTGTTGTGTTGTGCTATGCTGTGCTGTGCTGTGTTGCGTTGCGTTGTGCCGTGTTGTGTTGTGCTATGCTGTGCTGTGTTGTGTTGTGTTGTGTTGTGTTGTGTTGTGTTGTGTTGTGTTGTGTTGTGTTGTGTTGCGTTGTGCTGTGTTGCGCTGCGTTGGGTTGTGTTGTGTTGCGTTGTACTCTGGTGCACTGTGTTATGATGTGCTTTGTACTTTGAAATAATGAAATTTCTCGTAGCAGCATGCGCATGTATTTTGGAAACTGTAGTTTAGCCGCAGTAGCCCTGACCTCACACATTTTTAACACGTTAACACGACGTGATTACCTAACAAACCTGACACATACTGACGCAGTTCTTGGACATGCTACTGCAATGGGTTCAGTCCCATTCTGCACGCATAGATAGTAGTAATTCAGATGTGCAAAATGAGAGATGACCAAGATGACCACTTTCCGACCCCGGTTATAAGTATGCTCCCGGATGGCATCTCTTGTAAAACCCCTGTGGTGCTGACATCCCAGCAAACGCGTGATGGTTTGTACAAGTATATGTAGGAACGTCGCGATATTATCGCCTGAAGCCAGATCACGTATTCCGTGCACAATCTGTCAGCAAGGGCTTTCAAATATGTGCGTGCAACCCCAGTTCACTCTGACAACGTTAAGTCTCTGAAATGGCGCCAAGGGCCGTTTGGAACGGTAGATAGAGTGCGAAAATTTACACGGAAGAAGTAAGGCCATCAAGTTTTTCGTCATTATGCTTTTTTATTCCAGTATGTTTGTGTAATTTGTCATTTGTGTGATTCTCCCGGTGCAACACGTGGAATGGAGGTGTACAAGGGGTGTTCTTGATTTAAAAAAATTCATAATGCTGAGGATACATGCAACTGTTCTCCATATCCACACTCCACACACGACTTTTCCTTGATTTACGAATGTAAGAACCGAGTAGTAGGAAATACCATTTGGCCAACAGCCCATGTATGTCCGTCTGATTACCTATTTCTCTGCTTTGCATCACTCTGAATTGATATAAGTTCACGGGACTGAATTTCGCGGTAGAGGGGGGGAGGCAGAGGCGGTTTTACGTTCACGGTCGAAACAACCGTAGGAATGCAATGCAAATCACACCAAAACATGCGAGTCCCGCGAACGTAAAACCACCAAAATTTATTTCACGGTCTACATATCATAGAGTACACAGTACACGTTACACTCGTAGTGAGGCTTTCATGATCAATGCAGCAATACATATAAAGTAGAAAGAAGCTATTTCAGTACTCTATACACTTTAAAAGGTCAGACTTGAAGTATCGGTCAGAAAATGAGTTACTTTCAGGCATGAAATCATTCAGGTGCAGATTGCTATGCATGTGGTTCAGCCCGGGATCAGGGATTGAATAGTCCGTAAAAGAGCTGAGTCACCGTGAATCATCCCCATCAAGCCGACAACCTGTCACAAAACGCCCCATCTTATTGTACTCAATTCTGATGAATGTCACTTGCACTTAATTTTCGTCTGAGCGTCGGTTAATTCGCCACCTGTATCCATGACTGCGTGCCTGATAGGAATTTTGTACAACTGCATATCACTAGGAAAAAGTTAACTTTGAGTTGTTACTTTTTCAGGGTTAGAAAGCGTTTCTGTCTCAATAGGAGATGATTTCGTGATGAAAATAAGACGAGCATTTATTCTATCTCTTTTCGTTTTGTTTTTCTTCTTTTTTACGGTGTGCGGAAAGTGATTTGGTTTGTGTACTAAATACTAATCTCCAAGCAGATCTTTCGGTGGCTGAAAAGACAGTATCCATTTGCCAGACAGTTACCATTTGCCACCGGCGGCAAATGGTAACTGTCTGGCAAATGGATACTCTCTTTGCAGCCACCGAAAGATCTGCTTGGAGATTACTAAATACTACAACAGCAAATGTGAATAGAGAGAAATACACGGAAAGACCAAGACAACAATAGATTATCTTATAACGTCTTGCAGCCAAAAGCCAAAAGTTATTCATCGGTGATATTTTCTTGATTATAACACAAGGCTTTCAAATTAAGATACCATTAAAAAGACAAAGGACGGCGTTTTCTTCAAAGAAGAATGGGTTCTATTGTCGGTTTTCTGGCGTCTCTCCAAGGACAGGAAATTAGATTTTTCTAATCTGGTTTCGCGGACGTGGAGAGGCGGCAAATTGAAGCTGAAGCGACATGTAAGGGTGGATTAATAACTGGTTTCCCGAAAGACCATTGGGACGAATGGGTGCGACATGCCAGAAACGAGACATGTGCAGCTTAGTACCATTAGGGTTCCCCGTGCTACTGGGACCGACACACATCAAACCCTGGTAGTTTAGAGTGATGAAGATATCTGCATGTGTCAATGTACATCCCGAGGGGGCATGAATAGGTCAATGTCATCGTTTTCGGTGTTGTGAGTGAATGTGACGATTGCCTCCGTTATCTGTTGCTTATAAACAACACCGTGTTCTTAACTATCTCTATTTATTCATACTTTTTGATTACCTGTGTCAAACTGTCAGAGAAATATGCTTGAACAACTGTAAACATTGCTTTATATAAGAACTTCAATAGGCAAACAGACAATGTATTCCTAAATGTTATACAGCTAACGTCTATTCCATTCTAAATACGCTACAACTGTGTCACTAAAATACCATTATTGTTCTGAAGTACAAAGGTGTGTTCACAACTTCACATAAAACAACAGTTCCCGATTGTATGCATCGACGAAATGTCCGAAAAGTATACGGTTTTCATTACACATTATTGTATGGATTTCCGCAAGATCTTCTACCTGTTACTCGCTGATAAGGCGTCTTCGATTTCCTAGCCATTCTACCTTCGATTTTAGATGGACATAACAAAAGGTAGGGGCAATTATGGGAATCAGGGTTATATTTTTGTAATAGATCTAACAGAATAATGTACTTTGAGACAAAGGTTCATACATGCTGGCGTTACCATTGGAAATGGGAAAGTAATAAAAATTTGTTCAACTGGACCAACAAACCCTGTAGACACATAGACACTAACTGATCTACATGTAAACACACCAACGTGGTGATAAAGCTGAGAACATGATGATATTGTTGGTAAAATCTGAGGATCACAACATCTGAATATATATATAAGATACAATGTTAACATTCTAAATTTTAGAGCAGAAAATTCTACTACATCGATCGATGTTACACGTAGATTGCAGTAGACGTGTGTAACGTTTTACGATTATTGTATCTCTCAGTCCCTCAGCCTCACACAAACTTCAGATGGTCTGATTACCTGTTTCATCCACATTGTAAATATTGTGAGCACAAGAAACTAAAGTATAATTGGCCCGAATTGGCCAAAGTGCTTTACAGATAAAATAGACGCCACATTAGAATGCAGGGGCGTAATGCGTTGTTGATTCAAAGTAAGCGTTGTCAGCATAACCTGTTGAAACATGTAGATTGGGTTTCCCTTCTGTATATAAATGAATCACACATCGGTACGCTCCAAAAGGCAAATTCTGGTTACCTAATGTTGTATTTTTGCGTTTGTGAAATTCTTTTTGTAAAAAATAACACTTCAACACTACGATATAACTGCATTTTGTAATCCGTCATAATTCCACAATCGTTCAATCAAAGGAAGATGAAGAAGAATGGTGAGGAAAATAATCTATCGATCAGCTGGGACCTGCCAACGACCGTGCTATATCCACGGAGACGGCTCCAACGCACGAATGACGCCGGCTGATTAGGGTACTTCACCGAGCAAAATGTCGCCGACGGTTAACTTTGACGTTCGGTTTGATCTTTGATAGCGAATCCTACTCTCCAAGCAGAGGTTTGGGTTTTGGCTTATTTTTGGCGTGTTTTTAGGCTTTTTTTATCGGGCTTTCTTTTTTGCACTGGTATCTTTTGGGTTGGCGTAAAAAAAGATATCAGTGCAAAAAAGAACGCCCGATAAAAAAGCCTAAAAACACGCCAAAAATCAGCCAAAACCCAAACCTCTGCTTGGAGAGTAAGCGAATCCGGCTGGCACCTGTCATGACCCATGATTCCACCATTTCAAACTGTATTATTCAACGACATGGTGTTCGCCCTTGCAAGTTGCACGAGCTGGAGAAAATGAACTCTGCAATAATGAATGAATGAATGAAGACCTTTATTGTACGCAAATACCCACTGGGTTCAGTACAGGTCACAGGAAAGACGTCACAGTTTGCAATGAATAATATATACAATGTACAGGCGCTAATTCTATGTACTATGGACATATAGTCTAATAATTACGATGGTTCGGCTTCTTCTCGCTTCTTAGTAACGATGTAGATGTAAGTACAGATGTGTTTTATAATTGAAGCTTTGTCTAAAGCCATTAAAACTATGAACTTATCTGTGTTGCTAAGATGTATGAAATGGGGAAACATACATTGTAATAGTTTATAAAGCTCAGCTCTCTCTTCGTTGTATAAACTACATTCTAATACAAAGTGTTCCTCATCCTCTATCTTATTTAGATTACAATGCCTACATATTCGTTGTTCCAGAGGGGTGCGGTTATGGCGTCCGGTTTCAATGTGAAGTTTGTGGCAGCTTATCCTGAGTTTTGTAGTGGCGGTCCTATGCCGTATATTGTCAAGATTTAGATACTCTTCTCTATTATACGTAGTTTTGAACAGTCTGTAGGATCTCAATTTGTTTCTAGCAGCTCCGCCTTTGTTATCATAATAAAACTCGCAGGGCACGTCTATATGGGGACAAAGTGAACCGCTCCGGGCACGGATTTAGGCCGTGCATTACCCTGATTGCTTCCGTTGACCCCAGGGACGTTTTGATTAGAAAGAGCACATCAACCAAAGAGGCAACTCGGACACTCGCAGTATGATTTGCAACACTGGGGCAAACACTGACCCAACCATACTGTCGTGTCTGTAAGCATATAGGCACTTATAAGCACACTTGGACCGCGGATTTTTCTGGAAAATATCAACAAGAGTTAGAAAAGCTTGATGCATTTTGAAGGGTTTAATGTTTATTGAACTCAACGAATAGAGAAAACATTTTATTTACTTATTGGTTCAGCAAATAGCCTGGGCTGCTCAACAAGCTGAGAGAGCTATTGTAAAGAGCTAGCCCGGGAAAAGTATATACAAATGGTTAAACAAACAGTGTACAATCATTAAAAACTGTGTACATATAGGGTCAAACATTGTGTACATACGAGAAAACATTGAACCGTCTGGCAATTTGTACCGCTAGACCGCAAACCTCTCATATGGAAAATAATAGAATGGTAAAAGGCTCGGATAATGCATGCCACTTCCTTGACGTGCCATGATATCGGTAACATGTTGATCAGAGATCTGCAGATGTTTCACTAATTATAATGCACGACAGACTATGCTTGTTTCTAGTCAGACAAGACCACCTGATTGAGAATAGCGATAAGTTCTTTCAACGACATAAGAATGCTGCAGGTGATAACCACTAATAGAGCGCAGATTTTCGTCCGACCCGTTTGTCAGATGTAGGTCGAGTGTGCTACGGGGAAAATACATTGATTTTACGGCCTGAATGCGTTTGATTACTTCCATCCTAAACCAGTTTTCCTATAATACGATGAGAATACAGAGCAATGATCTAGTTGACTTTCTATGCTATATTTGGACAGCGATTGAAGAAAAGGGGGGCAACGTTACGAAATGCCATAAAGAAATAAATGGTACTTCTTTTATTCATAATTTGTCCTAAAACCCTGGCCTGGAGTCACCTCTTTGATAAATGGAGATGCCATATTTACTCCCATGGTATGAACTATGAAGTGTATTATGTAGGCAGCAGCAACAGCTATAATTAGGATTGGTGCGATGTGGCCCTATGAACAAACGCAAAGCGTCCTAACGGATAGATGTCTGTACATATTTCATAACAACCAAAAAAACACGAAATTTACAATGCACGATATTCCATTCAAGTCACCTCATCCCAATCAGTTATTAGAGAGTTGAAAACATGTTCAAATTCATCTCAAATAAAAAAAATGACGAAGGTTACATTGCGGGGCACCTACGTGCCAAGTCACGCCTACAAAATACCCACACATCATTATGATATATCACTGTTGCCTTAGGTCGTAATAGTCGCTGAAGTTTCTCCGTAGTCGATGGTTCACTGAAAGCTACTGTGCGCACCTACATTTCTAGCGGTATGAAAAATATTGTGGATCAGGGGAAATTTTGAACTGTGTCACGAACGGGCGTTATGCTGATCTCTGGTTGCTGTAACACGGGTATGTGCTAAAACTGTCTGACGTTAAGAGACCGCGTCTCTGACGTGTAACGTTTCGATCTACCCGGCTTGTTGACAAAACTAAAAGGGCGGCAGGATTTCATTAAAAGCGGCAGATTGACGAACAATCACGACATTTCTGGGCGCGTTTCTTGAAAGGTTAAAAGGTCGCTAGCACAGCTCGATAGAGCGGGTAGGACTAGCTGTATTTGTTCGATGCTCAGTGGAGCAAAACTTGGAGCAATTGCACATGATTTGCAGAATCATAAATATTTAGGATCTATACGTTTCTGAATCAATTTGTTTTTCAAGATGACCTGCCAATTTCACTGGATGATATTCATGATGCCGATATCTTGAGAAAACGTTCCCGTGACATCCACGGATACAGTCTCAGTGCAAAACAAACACTTTGTCGTAAAAACCTGACATCTGTCAAGTCCCACAAATGAAAAGAACTGTGCAACTCCTGGACAGGGGAGGGGGGTAGCGCTCAAGAGACATACAAGTACCTACATGTATGTACGGAATGTAGGTCACATCCTCCTAGGCTTATTCAAACTGCAATCTCTTGTGAGACGATTGTTTTGTTTATTTGTTTTGTTTATCAAATTGCACTGACAGATTTTTGGTCGACCGGTCGCTCAATGACCGCTCAACGATTGCTTAAATGTCGCCGCCTTAGTGGAGACCTAGGAGGTTTAAGACCCCCCCCCCTCAAAAAAAAAACAACAACTTACAAATGTACCTTACATGGTCATGACACAAATCTCGCGCCATACTGTATAACCACGCTTATCTGCCACTATTCGTATTACCTGTGTGGTCACTTCTGCACTTGCAATTAATAATGTATGGCAGTGTTATCAAATTTTTATGTTGACCTGTCAGTTCAGATATAACAAGTCCTGCATATTGTGCGTTATAATATATACACCAACGCTATACAGCAACAGCTGGGATTTTCTATTTTGGTCAATGATTTACTACGTGTATAGAGTTACATTGTAATATAATAAACGTCATTAGTAAAAAAAATAGAGATTTGAAGTTCGCGAATCTTTTTCGTGAAATTGTGGCGTCGATATTTCGCATATTACACATGTTGTCATAGAGTTGTCTCTTTGGTTATTGATTCAAGTAGCGATTTGACACAAATTTTAAAGAATTTCTTCTTATACGTGAAGTTAAACACAAGAAATATCTTGACATTACAAAAATTTATTTCAACATTTAAGTCAGTTGATACTGAAAATTCTTCTAACAAAAGCCCCGGCTATACTATTTTGAAGAAACAAATTGGTTTCGTAATTAGCACTGTCCTTGGTGCTGAACATAATAACACTATAGGGAATTGCGCTATAACCTTGTTCAAATCATGTATTTTCTGTTACTTAACTACATTAGCATTCCTGGCCTCGTTTTTATTTGTATTCAGTCTTACCTTTGCAGTACCAGATCCCTTGTGTTCCACGTGTGTTGAACACAAATTCATGTGTGTTATGCTAGAAGTTACAACACAAGTAAGAGATAGAGGTATTGCCACATCTCTTTCAGCGTATGATTATTGATCTCTAGCCACGTGACCAACGAGGTCACGACCTTTGACTACGCACAGAGTGCACATATTCCTGAATCTAATTTCCCTCCACCATAGGTGTAATTGGGCATTTTGCGGGAGTGTAACGACAACCGTATCTTCCTCCGCTCTTGTGTGATTACCCCCCCCCCCCCGGAATTTCTCTCAGATATGAGTGCAGTCATGTGCTGCATTTTCACTTGGAATTGGGCTACGCTTGCTGTCTGAGGAGCATGTCTCATATTTTAGAACGGCTCAGCCAATCATCGCGACCTTTACATAACAAGGACAGGTGAACAAAGCATTCTGGGATCAATGATTCAGCAAATCGGTACTAATCCACTTATCAGTACCTTTCTTATTGTAAATGAAAGTCCGCCAAGGTCACCCCTTACAAAATATTACATTTACGGTTGTCAGAATTTTCTCAGCACACATTTCCCATTTGCCCCCCCCCCCAATATCTTGCACAATCCTACGTTAGTCTAACCGGTGTGTCCATCACACATGTATATAATGATACCCATGACCTCTTTGACCTGACAGCTCAATCGAAGAGAATCGCATCGTTATGAAATCACAAAGAAGTACGCACCAATGTTATAAAGGAGTCCTGAAAATAAACCCATCAAGTTTCTACCTCCCTTTATACCATGTTGGCTCTACTTTTAATCTTACTTACTGATCACTTTACGACATCTAATATCTCCACCCCTGTTATTTTTCTTGAGACTTTTTCATCCTCTAGCATCTACCTATCACGAAGTCTGAAACGTGCGCCCCCCCCACCCCCCACCCCACCCTAAAAAAGCGCCTCAACAACATTCAGGCACTATCAGCAATAGAATAAGATAGAGAAACAGCACCACCCATTTAAGCCTGACAAAATAACGGTGTTTCCAGGAATTTATTACCATCGAATTCAGCCATTCTCTACACAAAGAGCTAAATTATGGGTATGTGACAGGCTTTGAATGGACGTTCTCAACCATAACGCCGCGCCAAAAAGACCAGGTATTTTCACAGTTCTGTCTGTCTATGAATAGTCAGTGAACCTGACAACTGTAGTCTGTATTACTTTTAAATGTAATAAACTCTGCGTGATATCAGCTGCATGAGACGTGCTCTCCCCGAAAAGTAAACGCTACCCAAAAACATGATTCTGTGGATATATCATTCTTTATTATTCTAGTATCCACTTAGATTGAATTGTTATCATATTCATGACGTCACAATACCTAGAAAGGGGTCTGGGTTTAATCTGTGAGGGTGGAACTGCATGCGTCAATTTTTACCATGGCGTAAAATGGCATTAAACCTGCACATACTGCGAATGTTCAACTGGACCCTGCCTCCGGGCTATGTGAGAAGGTTTTAGCAGCTACCTCCGGACTCCTTCATGTATTAATTAATGAATGCCCATGTGGATAGCAGCATTGCAGTAGTAAAACAATATGATTGCAATAGCGACCCCCCCCCCCTGGACATTTTGATGGAAATCCTAATAACATTACCTTGATTGAAACACGACAAAGATCCATTGGTGTTAAGACCGAATTGCGTGCTAACTCTTCACACCTCATTTGATTATCAATATTTCTAAGTTTAACCAGCACACTATTTGTAAAGACTCCTCAACCCGAATGTCTCACCTTGTAAAATAGTACATCACATTATGTCAAAAATTCACGACAATAACACTAAAAATCCGGGATTCCATCAACAACATTACAGTGTAAGCGGTCTTTTCATCTAAAATTACATTACACACTTTACCGTTTCCCTGCAATTCTATCTCAGCATGTTAATGTCGTCTCATATTTGACTTTGACGTTCAAGGTCAAACAGAATTGAATTCGTTAACCCTGGAATACATTCCTGTCTGTGTGAGTTCGCATTATTGTTTTCATCCGTGTCTTATTTTTCTCATCATATTTTGGTGGTTCATTTCGTGTTTTTGGCGTCCTTGCTTGTCCTGGTGGTACAGGAATGCCATTAATCAGCTGTCATAATCATAATTATCTGAACGCTCATGTCATAAAATTGATTGATGCGTGCGACTGTGATAGAGGTCCGATAGTATCACGTATTGGCACATGTTCACAGCCAGTTCAAACAGGACAATTATTTCAACCGGTTGAAATAATTCCAAAAACGAATTCTTGGACGATAGAAATCACTCTTAGACTTCGTTAATATCTATGCGCCTTTGGTTTCATTACCACCGAGTTTCTGATAGCTTTAACGTTACAGTTGACCTAGCTCGACCCAAATGCGCAAAATGGCAACCGGCGCATGTTTTGCTGGTAAAATGAGATAAGGCAGTTTTTTGTGATAAAATGTTTGACTTACGGCGGGAACTTTTCCATCCCAAAAATTGATGTACCCGTTCTTATTGCCCAACCGACCACTCGGACCATCAAGCCATTAGTCGTAAACCCCAAATTGCGGACATGTCTTCCATTCAGGCTAATAGAGTACGGGGCCTGTATATGAACGTTCACTGTTTGCCTTTGGGACAGTGTTGCGCTCGGGTAAAAAATACGGGCAGAACTAACCTATTTAATATCTCCGCTTGTTGTAGCCGAGAGAAAGGAGTGCTATCTCTGACGCTACATTCTTTATTCAGGCTGACAGCGGAGCCTGCGTTTGTCGCTGGGCGCGTGACTATTCTCACCTGGCGCAGGATTCTGGGATGGGAGGAGAACAAGGGGAAAAGAGACGAGGATTCTCACCTTGTGTATGATGCTCTCGTCGTAGTCCAGGTGTACGGACTCTTGCCGCTGTGTCTCGGGGGGCGCTGGGCGCGGGGCGGCTCCGTTCACCGCCGGTTTGGGCTGCTGGGCCGCCGGAGAAGCCGTCTGCTGCTGCTGCCGGTCCGCCATATTCTTGGTGATCTCATCCGTTAGGGGGAATTAGAGGCTGCAGATGGGGGTTGCAGTTTCGTTCCGTGTATTCTTTTTTCACCACTCAGAATGATCTTGTACCTAAGTTATGGGTGTGACCAAGATTCATTATAATAGATAATGTGATAATTTCGTAGTACGTTGGTGTTCTATCCTCATATCCTTATTCTGTACAGTTTACTGAAAAGAAGACTATTGATGCTTTCACAAACGTCGATCAATGAAATCATCCACGACTTTTCTGCATGTTTCAAACGTGCGTTTTACGTGTTTCTAAGTTTTAAAAAACATAGCATACTTTGAAACAATGGGTTTACAAAGGTATCTTTATAAACATAGATATACCTGTTTTCCCCATACGAGCCCTCGTCAGAAGGGCGGGAGTAACCCACCAGTGGCACGTGACGCGGTGTCCTGTGGGGACGGTCCGTAATAACAATCCCTAAGACACTGGAATTCGCCGGAAATGACGACTCATTGAAATCATCGATCACTAAACCAGCTGCATTCTGGGAACGACCCCAACCATCAATCAGGGTTTGAATAATTGATGACGTAGATGTGGAGGACTCGCGTATCCGGAAATAATGGTGTCAGATTACACCTGGCTGCGCTTGGACAGCCTTAGCGTTTGCGTGACAAGCTTCCAATACTAAGCTGCATTTAGTACAATATTCAATTCCCAATGTCCCTGCTCTTCAGAAGAAAGGTTATTACATGCATGTATGTTGAGGTATCCATATATGCGTGCTTGATGTAACAAACCTTTTGGAGAGCCAACGATTAGGATGTTTCTATATCCTAGACCCTAGTAATTACGCTCCGAAAATTGACATTCGAATGAATCGAGCCAACAACATTACTTACCGCACAAAAAAGATCATGATAAAATCCTAAAGCCCTCACTTTCATCTTAGGCTTAGCATTACGGACTTTCAAGTTGTACAAACTAAACATTATTCTCGAAAAACAGTTCTTTTAATGATAAAGGCCGATAGTGAAATAGAGAAAACTTAAATGGTGGAAACAAATATGGCGCCACAAATATAAATATATAAGTAGAACTTGAAGACATTTTAAACTCCTTGGTAACTGGGAATTTGAAGGGAAAGATATCGTTTGTGACCGATCGGAGAAATCGCCATCGCGCGACGCTCTGACAAAATGCAGTCCTTGTCCGTCGGTAATGATCGCATTCTACCAGATAACAGTGTTCATTAAATTAATACAGAGGATACATTTTGATCTGCTCTTCCGTAAAATGTACAAATTATCGTTTTTGTTTATACAAAACCTGTATGTAAATGCGCTAAGCACATGTTTCCTTCCGAGAGCCAGATGCGCTGAATAAATAGGTTAAATTACAGTATACTCCTCACGCTCTCTAAGCTGTTTCATTGCTCTCCACAGACGTGACTCGAAACCTGACAAATCACTTCGCGTGGGACGACCCAGGACTATTGAGTCCACCGTGCAGTCTATAGGCCAAACGAGCTAGTGCGTCACACGGGGCGTTTAATCACTGCGGAGATGCATTGCTCTTTCCGCGGTCCCCTGACCTCAATTAAACCTTCCCGTACGTGTGAGCGCCTGTTGCACAGGAAACGGTTATGGAATCACGTATACCTGTTCGCCTCATCTGCGGGGGAATTTTCATTATTACCTTCGCCGAGAAGGTAATGGTTTCCATAGCGTTTGTATGTACGTGTGTGTGTGTGTGTGTGTGTGTGTGTGTGTGTGTGTGTGTGTGTGTGTGTGTGTGTGTGTGTGTGTTTGTATGTGTGTGTGTGTGTGTGTGTGTGTGTGTGTGTGTGTGTGTGTGTGTGTGTGTGTGTGTGTGTGTGTGTGTGTGTGTGTGTGTGTGTGTGTGTGTGTGTGTGTGTGTGTGTGTGCGTGCGTGCGCGCGTGCGTGCGTGTGTGTGTGTGTGTGTTTGTATGTGGTTTAGCACGATAACTCTGGTGTGTTACGCCGAAGGGCGGTTATACCGGCTATATAAATAGAGATACAGATACAGAACTCAAGAAGCTATGAATGGATTGTCATGAAACTTGGTAGGTGGGTAGGTCTTGATGAGACCGAGAAATGATTAGATTTTGGGCCCCCTGGCGGCTTGTTATGGTACTGCAGTGGAACTTCCGGTTTTGATATCTCGCGATCTGGACATGCTAGGGTCATTTTGGATGGTCCGTAGCTCTTGTGCTAGGGAAGAAGTCACGTGAGTTTGGGAGAAACCCTAATTGGGGTTTGGGGGAAAACCCTAATTGGGGTTTGGGGAAAACCCTACTTGGGGTTTCGGGAAATCCAGAAAGAAAGGACGGAATAAAAAAACATCTTTTATTCAATCCCATAGTTGCGATCAACTTCAGTTGTCAACATCACGATATCTCTTGCTAAATATGCACAAAACATCTACATTTCCTATAAAATGCAAATGTGCCGAGCTGTTTTCTTTAGAAAGAAATAGGATTTCTATACAACCGGTCACTTTAGACAACACAGCACTGCTTACATAAAATCATAGGAGAACAGACTTTCTATCATACGTACCACAAATATCTATCACTCTAAACATGTCTTCTAACATTAAATTACAATGCAAACAATATACTCCTCGACAGGACACATCGTTTTCCTGGACAACTTCAGACAGCGTGGATGAGGAACCCAGTAAACGTGAGGTACCTGTCGGCGTTACTGAACAAACTGTTGTCGAATCCTTTCAGCTCCACCCACACCTCGTCCCCAGGCTGCAGCTGCAAGATGGCGCTGTTACTGCTGGACTGGTGCCCGCGGTTGTTCCCGTTATGCTCGTGCAGGTTGACCATCTTCTCTCCGTTTTTCTTCAGACTGATGAAGTAGTCTTTCTTAGAACCCCAGACTGTCATACCGGTGAAGGTGAAGAAGTAGACTCCTCCGACTGTAGCCACGAACTTCCCCGTCTCCTGGTTGTGCGCCCCGCCCACGTTGCTAAGGACGACGTCATATGTCAGTATAGTGTCCACCCCAGGGTCCACGAGGCTGGTCGTTCGCGCCACGGAAAACGCCACGACAGTTGGGGAGGGTCTGTCGCCAGGTGCTCCCCTCTCACCTGCCGGTCCCTGTTCACCTTTATCTCCCTTCTCGCCTCTCGGTCCGACCGGACCTGTCTCACCTGGCGCTCCCCTCTGGCCGTTCTCACCTGGCTCACCTTTCTCACCTGTAGGACATGAAGACTGTACAACTCAATACAAAACCCATTGTTTCATACATCACTAATCATACGAAAAATTGATCTGCGGAACTCTAGATCTTACTCTACGAAGCATGATCCGATTACTGGACTGCAATTCTTATTATCTCAGCTAGCAGTGTACACATCCGGGCCGGGATTGGAACCCCGGAACTTTGGGCTTTTACCTTGCAGGAGAGGAGCGGAATTGCTTGCCGCCGGCGCGACGCCACGCTATCTAACGTACCAAACAGGAACGTTAACGCTGCAGCCATCGGGTCACTTCTACTCTGTAGCAGCATTACTAAACTGCGTACCTCTGGGTCCCACGTCCCCCTTCGGTCCGACAGGCCCGGGCGGCGCCACCACCGTGATGTTCTGGTTGTTGTAGAACTGTTTCGGACAGGAATCATCCTCTACTCGCACCTCCTCCTCTTCGGCTACGGTCAGGATGACCATGGGTCCAATCAAAACAAGCACAGCTACACAGAGGAGCGCTCTAGAACTCCCGGCCATTTTGATGCGCTTCGTTCGCAGTGAAGACTGGAGGCAACTGCTTACGTGCAGGGGACACTTGTAAGGGGTTATATTTGCCTATCATAAGCCGCCTTCTCCCGCCAGGAAACAGCCCCATTGTTTTCCATCACAACACACCTTGTCCCCGGTTACTCAGCAACACAAGAATAAACAGTCAGCAGCATCGTGTTCACATGGCATGACCTTGGATGACATTAGGATCAATGTTACCATTCCTACCTAGCTCACAACTTAACTCTAAACATGTCTGTCTTCTTCCCACCAGAGTAGTTATCTTATCAGTATCCTCTTTTCTCGGCTTAAACAGAAATGATTAAGTAGGTAATCTTATTGTTCTGCTTATCATGGTTCCCCAACAGTGTCCATTGATTGTGCGCGAAGGCTGCGATAGGCGTGGTTGGAAACTGGAGAACACGATGAAACCATGGAGCAGGCGAGCAAACAGCCGTTGTTGAACATCATGATTTTCCACATCATGGGAAAAACGAGTAATTACAAGTATACGCAAAGAAACTTCAGTCCATAGTCTCTTTTTAATCCCTTTGATACAGAACACATTGGTTCATGTTGACAAAAAGGCGGACGAGTTCTTTCGTAAGGCTGAAATCGTATAAATCCTTAGAATCGTGACGCAAGTTTAACAGCTTGTGTTGCTCGTTTCAGGGTACAACACTCTAACAGTTGGTAATGTACAACGAAAGGTTATCTGTCTCAGACTTGCAAAGTTTTCTAGTTACCATACGTGTTTGCTAAAACAGTTCAAAAGGCAATTCTAAGTAATCACGCAAGATTTATTTACCGCTACGGTTACAAAATTATCCAAAATTAAGCCTACGCTTGTAAAAATTCGAGTTGCATATAATCTGCTAACTATAAAGTATTCGACGAAATCAAGAAACTTAAATAGTATGTCGCATTATACAACGTATGGAAAAATCTTATAGTGAAATTCTAGAAGTATAATCAAATCAGAGTTAAGAATATAGCTAATTTTACCCTAAAAGGTGATACATATACTTTCCTATGATATTCTAATGTTATTCATGGTTCAAGTCTACTTCATAAAGACACGCTTTTCGGAGATATGCAAATATCCCGACAGGTTTCATTCTTTTCGAAAAAAAAGGGTCAACAGTCTAGACAAGTGTGCAAGATAGCAATATAACATTTGACAATTGTTACACAGGCGGTTTACACAGTTGTTACACAGTTTTTTTGGCGAATTGCAATATAGTCTGGGCAAGTACGTACACTACTTCAATCCGACCGCTGCATCAGCTCCAGAAGCGCTTCGTTAGAATTGCATCTAATGTCCCATTTTTTGCTAACTCTGCGGTTCTATTTTACGACTTAAAAATTTTAACAGTGTATGACATAAATAAACTTCAAACAGCAATTTTTGTCCACAAAGTTTTACACAAAAGTTCACAATTACCAGTTCAACTCAAGGACATATTTCAATACAACTCAGATATCCACAGTTACAGTACCAGAAAGCAAAATGATTTAAGGCCAATCCTGACAAAATCAAATATGAAACAGTTCACGATAATGTTTAGAGGCCCCTCAATTTGGAACAGTTTAAGTCATTCACAGCAGAATTGTCAATCCCTTCCAACTTTCAAAAGATATCTAAAAATTGACCTGATAGAAAAGCCATCTACCACTTCCTGATTTGATTTTGTTTTCCTTGTTTTCTTATGCTATGATATTTTCTTTGTGTTAATATTGGTTTCTTATGTTTAATAACTTATGATTTGACTAATGGTAACTTATCTTTTTGTCCAATATGATATGTTTTTGATTGTCTTACTTTATTGTTTAGATATTTAGTTCGCCATGTTAACTTTATATTATTTGTACCTATTTTGAGTTAATTTTTTTCTTTGTTTGCTTGTCCCTAAAAACATTGTAAGTTAAATGAAAATGTAATAAATGTATGTAAAAAGAGAACGTAAAATTAATAGGATTTGGGAGAGCCCACTAGACAAACCTTTAGGTTTCTTGGGCTCTCCAGCATATATTTCTTTGTATATAATTTCATTTTATACTGTTACTTTTTTATGTGCGAAATGACAATAAACAAATAAACAAAAAACAAATTGTTACACAGTGTTGAAGCATTCTACATCTCGGAAACGGGTCGACTGGATTACGGATTAAATGAGGAGATTTGAGAATGAATTCTTCAAAGGTGCGTGATGATGAAGGAGGTAGATTGATTTGTCATGTCCTAATTTCTGTTAATCGGCGTGGACGAGGAAGCCTGAGAACGTGATGTACCTGTTCCCGTCGCTGTACAGTACGTACCCGCTCCACAGCTGCACCCAAACCTCGTCCCCCAGCTGCAGCCGCAAGAGGGCGCTGTTGCTGCTGGACTGGTGCATCTCGTACGCGGGGTTGCGGACGTGGAGGCTGGCGATCCGCTCGTCGTTCTTCATCAGGGACACGAGGATGCTGGCGCTGGCGGCGAACTCGGTCATGCCCGTGAACGTGAAGGAGTAGATGCCGGACGCGCCCGGCGTGAACTTCCCCGTGCGAGGGTTGAAGGCGTCGCCTTCGTTGACGTGAACGACGTCGTACGTCACGGCGGTTCCCGTGAAGACTTTAGAAGTGCGCGCGGCGGAAAACGCCACCACGGCTGAGGAAGAGCGAGAGGAGTCGCCGGGCGGACCCGCCGGACCCGACTCTCCCTTGCTTCCTCTCTCACCTGCGGGTCCACGCTCACCTGGTGGCCCAAACGGACCCAGTCTACCCGGGATGCCCCTCTGTCCCTTCTCGCCAGGTACACCGGGCAGGCCTAGGGCAACAAAACTCCTGTTAGAAAACAGGTGCCACCTGTCCCTTTCTATACACACACAACGCTACCAGATTGTTTCCTCCAAGATAGCAACAATGCATTCAAACTTACTACATGTATTTCGGACGAAGGTGATTGATTGATCAGATAGCTATCCCCTACTACATTCTAGTAAAGCGTATTTGAGCCTCTTTCTTGGCGTGACTAAAATATGCCAACTGTACTTGTTCAACAATGAAGAGTCGATAGAGAAAAGTGATGCTGTTCTCGTTTTTGCCGAATACCAACATATACATGGTAAAGCGTGTGATATATACTAGTAATCCATACGTTATATTGTGAACAAAGAATTGCTATTATTGTAAATGTATATTTTTCAAGGCGGCATCGTTCGAACTGGTTCGAATCAGCAGTGGGAAAGGCCCCTGAATCTTCGACAGCGAAGTCCAGCCAAGAGAAGAGAAAGAGAAAGATGGTTCGAACTGACAAACGAACCTCTGACTACTCACCCCTGGGTCCCACGTCTCCCTTCTGCCCGTCCTGTCCGGGGGAGGCGACGACAGTGATGTTGTGGTTGTTAGTGTACTGTTTACTGCACGTTCCTCCTTCCTCCCCGGACATCGTCACGGCGGCAAGGGACGGCGGCACAGCGCAAACCAGCCCCGCAAACACGATAAACATACCGACAAACGGAGAAACCATGTCGGCGCTTTACTCGAGGAGGAGGCTTGGATCCTTCGCCGGATGAGTTGAAAATGAAGTAACGCGGACTGCGTTCCAGATTTTTACCCTACACTAATTCATCATTTCACGCTAGCATGTAGTAGGTCACAGCTGTCGTCAGCGATATGTTTTCCATCAAACTTATATGTATCACCAAATGTGTCATACATGTACTTCAAATGCAATGCAATGCATTAAATCAAGGAACAGTTTTTAACCACTTTGGCGAACTGTTTAAGGGGATATTAGTTTACCTGAAAACTTTATTTGTGTGCTCTCCAATGTTAATATCACATTTATAACATGCTGTGTCATGCAAATACTTTATACATGTATTACTTCAGGAACAGGCTGTATGAATTGCACCTCATGTAACAGATACTACAACACGGAGCTCCTCATTGCACCTGCTGACTTCAACAAATGCCTTCATGCAGTTTCAAGGAACATCGCATGGCTTCCCCACATGAAACCCTCAATTCCACAGACATGAGTCATAGTCATAGGATACGAAACTGGGCGTTTGTGTATGGGGCTACATGTACACACCTGATTGGTCGAATCCCAAATAGTTCTCCCAGCATGCAGTCTGAGCGAAATTCTGTAAAATATCGTTGTAACCAGAAATCCCCCTCTTTGCGCGCCGACCTCCCAGGGGAACAAGTGAAAGTACCACTGGTAAGTTTGGATCGACTACTGCTTGCCGACTACGTCTGTATACATGTATATATATTTCCACGCACAAAGCTCGAAACAGCTGTGACTGCTAAATGTTACTCTCCGAGCAGAGGTTTAGGCTTGGGCTTATTATCTCCATGAAAAATGGAGATATTGTTTTGGGTCTGTCTGTCTGTGTGTGTGTGTGTCTGTGTGTGTGTCTGTGTGTGTGTGTTTCCGCAAATTACTGGTGACCATAACTTAAGAACGCCTTTATGGATGGTGATGATATTTGGTATGTAGGTAGGTCTTAGGAAGACAAAGGTCAAGGTCAAATCTGGGCCTCCTGGTGGCTGACCTTGGTACTGCAGCAGAACTTCCAGTTTTTGTATCTTTTGTCCTGAACATGCTATGGTCTTGATTTTTTGGTGGCAGATGGCTTTTCCTGTCAGGAATGAGTGGTGTGAATTTTGTCCACCTAGCAGCTTGTGCTGGAACTGCAGGGGGGGTTTTGGAGAAATCTTTTAGAGCAGATAAGTCCAGAAAGGAGCAACGTATTATCATGATTTTTGGTATGTAGGTAGCTTACACAGAAATGTACATAATTAGATGCAAATCATGCAAATTAGGACTTAATTTGCATAATTAATGAGGAAATTCTGTAATTCCAGTGTTTTACATTATAGGACTTTCATACATGTAATGTGTATAATCTATCGCAGGTGGAATATCAACAGATACCAATTATGCAAATAAGGACCTACTTTGCATAATTGATGTAAAAATTCTATGATTCCTTAGTGGTAAATGATGGGAAATTCATACTTGTGACATGTGTAAGTTAGTTAAAAGTTTACAACACCATGCATATATTATGTTAATGTACAGGTCATTTGCATAATTTATGATAACATGTTGAAAAGAAACATTGCCAAAGGATTAGACTTTCACATCAAATATATGTTATTTGTGTCGAGGAAACCATATTTCATGGAGATATGAGGTCTCCGAATTCTTATTTTTTATGCGTTTTTAAGAGGCGTTTTCATCGGGCTTTCTTTTTTTGTACTGGTGCCTTTGTTGCGTTTTGCTAGCGAATAAAATATACCAGTACAAAAAGGAAAGCCAGATAAAAACGTCTAATACACGTCAAAAATAACCCCTGCCCTAAACTGCTTGAAGTTGGAGAGTCCAGAAATAGGGTGCATCTTGCGCATGTCCATTGACCAGTCTCTCGCCACATGAGTCATACTCACATGGTACGAAACTGAAAATCGGTCGTTTCTGTGTGGGAGGAGCTATACAGGTATCCACACACCTGATTGGTCGTGACAAATAGTTATCCCAGCAGTCTGAGCGACAATTCTGTAAAATATCGTTGTAACCAGATATCCCCCCTCTTTGCGCACCGACCTCCCAGTGGAACAAGTAAAAGCACAAGTGTGTACCGACTATTGCTTACCGACTACGTCTGTATATTTCCACGCTTAAATGTTGATGTCATGTTGAGTAAAGGTGTAAATTCTGAAGCAGGCCTTAAGTAATGTTACACAGGTAATAGAACCGTAAAAGCTGGGATCCATTTTACGCAATTGCAGGGGAATAATGAGAAACACAAGGGAAAACAACGTTTTTCATTAATGTTATTATGGTATGAAGTGACAAATTGACTGCGCTGATTTATGAATGAACTAAACGCGAAAGCGCTAAGCGGAACCGTTTCATTCAAAGCAGAAGAAAAGGCACACTGTCTACAGAGCGGCAAACTGTGTCTTTAGCTGACTAGTAACTCCACTGGCATGTTATCTGTCTATTTGGACAGTTTCCACTATTTCCAGCCGCCTCTTAAGCCTAGTAGAGGCTACAAAATAGCAGAATCAATATTAGACTGAATAAAAAGAAAAATGAGCATAAACGTCCTATAATTCTAAGCTATTCCATGTACTATACTTATTACACTGATTAAGGCTTGTCACATACTTGTCACATACTCTTAACCAACATCAGTACGAAGAGAGATGGACAGTGGGTAAAGAAACCTATAGATAAATAAAGATCACAAACTTTATGTAGATAACGCGTCATCGTACCTAACACTTTCGTCATTTGTTTTCAGAAACAATGCATGTGTACGAAAAATGCCCTGTCTACATTGGTTTTTGTGTTTTACAGATCTATCAGAGGAGTTCAGTTATAAACAACACAGCAAACGTGAGACATGGTAAGTACATTATCTTGTGCTTACTATAAGTACCTCTTTTTGCTACGTTTCTCTTGTTTGTTTGTTTCTTTCTTTCTTTCTTTCTGAAAGAAAAGCATAAAAAAACTAGAGGTCGGAGATCTCATGCCTTCGTCAGAGGGACATTGCTCTAGAGAAATGAACTTTTTTTAATAATCAATTTAGTCTAGAGTACAAAAGAATCTTTGTACTCCTTTTTTATTCTACGTACGGAACACTGTGAAATGGTTCGCCACAGATTTACAGACTCGCTGTCATCTGTGTTATCTATTTGATTGTGGACTGTTACTGCAAAAAAATTACTGTTACAAGAAATTCTGCTTACTGTATTATGATCAACGTGTCACAACAGTGTCGCAAAGTGTAATAAGAGAAGGTGTGATGAAAGGAAAGAATCAGAACAGGGCGACTACTGCTGTTCTGTTGAATTATTTTTATGCTTGTTTGTTGTTACCCAGACTGGGCCAGTGGCCAGTAGGGCGTTGACATAAAAGACATTCACCAGCACAACCAAATAAAAACGAAAAAAGGCCCATTCCTCTTTCCTACAGAGCATTAAAGTCCAAACTTACACCACTTTATCTACATCTCAAAACCTATACACCATACAAAAATCTAGACAATTGCCCAAACAGAACTTGAACTACAAACAAACAGACGAACAAACATAAAAGGTCCACTACGGGGACGTATAGACCCCCACGAATCTCATGTTTGAAAGTAACTTTGGTGTTTACAACAGTAACTTGCCTACCAAAATTCATGAACATCCATCCACATATACACGAGTTATCCTGCTAACAACGACAAACACAAAATGTCCCCTGCAGTGACGAAGGGACCCCCCACAAGGCCCGTTAACGAACTTAACCTTGCTCTTGACAATGGTAACCTTCCTACCAAAAATCATGACCATCTACTTAAATATACTCGACTTATTTTGTTAACAAGCAACAAACACAAAAGGTTCACTAACGTGACGTACGGACCCCCCACGAAGCCCAAACTTGCACTTGACTTCGGCCTTAATAACGGTAATCTGCCTGCCAAATATCATGGACTTCGAATCATGCCTTCCAGAGTTATATCCCTAAATCCGCTGTCACCCACAATGCGGCCGGCTATTTCCATAGTCTTTCTGACGAAGACAATTAAAAGCAAATGCGTTTGTAACTCTCCACTCAATGTTCTGATAATACACATACACCAGCATGACTTTTGTCTGTGAATGAATGAATGAATGAATGAATGAATGAATGAATTTTATTAACGTGTCTTGCGACTTTTGTCGCCCAGCCCATATGGGCTTATAAGACACCAAAACATAAACATAAACATAAGCATAAATATAGGTACAGAAATCATATAAACATAAATACAAGTCCGAGTCAGAAGGTCAGATTGGTAACATGAAATGAAATAAGAAACTTAATACAAAATTGAACGTAACATCATAAGAGTCAAAAGTGTCAACTCAAATGTCTGTGAATGATAAATGCATGGAAACATTTCGTAATAGAAGCAATAAAGGCCTGTTTGCTGTATTCTCTTACTTTCCAGATTCCTACCCAGAACTCATGCTCATTTCCTGTTATTTGTACGGTAGTTAATTTAAAAAAACATGTTTATTTTGAATGTAGGCCAGGTGTCCGAACCCAGCTCCCGGCAACTGCTGCCTTGGTTTTACCGACTTCCGCAGGTACAAGAATCGCCGGCCTGACAGGAGCTCAGAGGATTGGAACGAACAAGGTATCTATGCCATCATGGAGCCCGGCAAGGCGGAGCCAATCCTGTATGTCGGCCGAGGTAACATCGGCGACCGCCTGGAAAGGCACTTCAGGGGAACTGACGGCCAGGATATTGGAGCCTACCTGAAGAAGAAGAAAGGCGTCGACGAAGGTCGCTTCCAGCTTGAAGGAATCAAAGTCTACTGGAAACCAATGTGCGAGGACTGCAACAGGAAGAGAGAGGAGAGTTTTATCCAATGTGTTGAAGGCTCCCTGAAGTACCGTCCTACCTACAATCGAATCGCTGGAAATGCTAGGTAGTTAACATGGAGTTTTTTTAACTCCGTGGTAGTTAAGAATGAAGAAAGCAGGACCTGGAAGAAAGTGCATCTCTTTCTATGCATGTCCTGAAAGGGCTTTGTTTCCGCTTCCAATAAGGAAGGCTTATATAACGGTGGCGGGCTACAGGCTGTAAGCTGTAAAACTGAGATTTGTCGTGACTAATTACTCTTAGAAGTGATTTAGTTAGCACAGCGGTAAGGTAATTACCGAAAATTGTAGCGATTTTATCCTCCTGATAACGATAGAGATGCGTTTTACTGCGCCATGTCAGACAGAGGCCCAATTTACACGAGGCACTTTGCGTGTCGTAGGACAAATGTCGTAGGACAAAAGCGTAGGACAGTTAGAATTGCAATTACATCAAATCATGGCACCTTATGCCATGACATTGAGTAGGCATTATAATGAAAGAAAACTCCCGACCAGATACACCATAATGTCATATTTCAAGCAGACTGTTAAGTGTTTTGTCGCTGTGAGTTATTCAATAAAACCTATAGCTAAGACTCATTTCTTCAATGGCTTGATTAATTATTTCATTATACACCAGTAGTCACTTTCGGATAGTCTATCGAAATTCTAAAATCTTTCAGTTCTAAACTCAAATATCTATAACTGCATGCATCGTGACATAAATTAAGATATAAGAAACCAAGGAACTTGACGAAATCGTGTTCTTTTGAAAGAAACGTTAAGTCAAGATTTACATACAAGAACAGGTTGAAATATTTTTGAAATGTTGAGATGACCAGTAGTATGCGCTTCTTCCTTCTTTCGTGTTTCATGTGTAGAATACACGTGAAACTACAGATATGACACATCGATAACGTGCTGCTATAACTACTTCAACGATATATGATAAGGTAGGCCAGTTTTCCGTGTCTATTAACGCCATTCCAGCAGATTTAGCAGGCCCAAAGGCCACCGCAGCACATGTGAGTCTTTAGGTTGTGTTATTGCAAAGTCACCGAGTGGGTTTATTCAGGTTCAATGTCCCGTGAAAGATTTAGAGCTGGAGTCGTGTTGCAGGGCAGGCCTCTCCCTGGCGGCGGTGTTGTGGAACGGCGGACTAGACGGGGCGGACGTGACGGAATGTCGGCTGGTGGAAACTCCCCACAAATCTCCGGGCCGACCCGATACCTCCCTACACTTTCTGCCAAAGCTTCGGTATCAAAGGGTTAAAGAAATGTTGCTTGTAGACCCCCACATGTACAATAGAAGAGTTTTCGTTTGGTTAGACACTTACACGAAAAAGGAGATACAAACGGCTTTCGTATACATATACTATAGACAAACTATGATACAAGAACTTATCTTGAAAGTTCATCTTTGTTGGTAGAAGTCATTATGAGGCGAGTTTAAACTGTAATTTCTAACACAAGAATTTTTCGACTCCTTAACAAAGACTGGAATTGTACAGTCGGAAATTTGGGTAAGTCCAATTTCTTGTATTGGAATTTGCAGTTTAAACTGGCTTCAATATGATACAAGATATTTACGTTTCTGTATTTTCTAGGACCTTTCCTGAAAGACGAGAACTTTGCGACAGGTCTTGAGTTTCTTATCAAAGACAAATAACCACACGCCTCTTGTACGGAATTCGGAGAATGGTGAAAACTGTTTCATGGCACCGACACGAGATAATCCGAAAATTCCGACATGTTGAATGATCGCTAGAAAATCCGCGTATCTGCGTTCTTGAGTGTTTGGAGTAATTTGAACACCAAATTACTTTATACTAATTGTAAAGAGTTATAGAAAGGCTTTTTCAGCAAGTCCTTGTAATGGAATAGCGCTCGTTCAATGATTTTTGCAAGGGACTCCTGACAACAAGCAATCTACATGTAGCACAGACGCCATGATTAGGGAGTAGTTAGTGTACCACTAGAACAATGCTATGTTCCAAGAATGTGTCGACGTTTCCGTAAAATTTGTTTGATTTGAGTGTTGAAAATAAAGAAAGGAAGACCCCCTCTACATCGTCTCAATACTAGTATTCGACAGGGAGAATTCTAGAGGTTGTGTAATATATGTACATATGACATTTTGCTGAAAAGCTCTATAAAAGTAAACCTATTCCCATAGTCGACAACAATTGCATAATGCCCACATAAAACATTCTCGATTGAGAAATAGACGGTGAGTAAATACCATCTTTAGAAGCAGTGTGGATCAATGAAATATAATGAACTAAGTGCTACATCTAAAACAAAGTGATGAAAATTCGGACGTTGTACGTTACATTATAGTTATATTGTACGCTGCTACGTGGTTATTTATCATATCAAGCTTCACAGATTAGGCATCTATATGGAGAGCGAGCTACAAGAACATAGCCAAGTACTCTAGATCTGTGTGGCCGGCCCCTCAAAACTAAAGCGAGAAACGAGTACACGATACAAATAAAACAACGCATCAGTGGTAAACAAAATACAACAAATGCAATAATATACAGAGGATCATAACAATGATAACTGAAATAGCGAAAGTTGGAGATTTAATGATAGTGGTAAAATTGATTAACTACATGGTAACAGAAAGCAAACAAAACCACCAGTTTCCCCACGTTCTGTACCGGTTTGATTCGGCTGTATTTTTGTCGCTCAATAGGCTTATCGTATATACGATCGTAGCCTTAGGAAGGAAGCTACTAGTATTGATGTAATCAATCTTAATTATGTCGTTTAGTAGAGCATAGCGGGGCAACGTCAACCCTTAGCTATATGCCATGTATATTGTTCATCAGAGAAGTGTTGGTAAAGTTTTTAGATTACTTGAGATCATTTCGATGCTACATGTATTTGATCCAGCTACCGTTCAGACGGCAAGTGGCAACGTTACCATGGATAATACTGAATACTAAAAAAAGCACGCCTTTTATGAAAGATTGTAAGACGTAACCGTTTTGTTGCTATTGTTTCTCGTGTGAGGCTATCGTTGAATCCGCCGCCAGCTTTAGCAATCAATTAAAATCGTGATGAAAGAAACGCTTAGGCGAGACAAGTATATTTTGGATCGAAATAGATACTTAAGTCAAGTCATAGGAGCTTCACTATGTCCCAACCTGGCTGTGATGTTTACTTGATCATTTGTAAATTAGGGAAAATATATCACAGTATCACAAAAGCTAAGACATTAATGAAATATCCACAGACGAGCAAAACCCTGTTAGCAGTAAAACAAAATTTTCTTGGATAGGTCGTTTCAGTATATATATATATCCACGTATTATCAGAGCTGTGACCGAACTCATGGTGCTAATGTCTTTTCCGAGATAGCATTGCCCGGTAACTACAGCGACTGGCGAGGCAAGAGCCTCTGTTTATTTTCCAAAGTACAGCTAGCTCGATTTATCAAGCTATAGCTCGATTTAATCCGTTCTACATATTGGACTTGGACATCGTCCAACGTCTGTACCACGGCGCTACTATGGCAGAAGCAGCCATGTATAAATATTCCTGTGTTATTCACTGGGTTTTATACCAATCAATTAGAAAATGCAATTAACATCAAACGGTTTCGAACTTGGCTGCTGTGTTGAAAGCTACCCATACGTAGTTCGATGGAAGGCTTTGAGGGCATGTAGGAGTGGCAACAGTCGGCGTATCTTCTCTATAAGCAACTTTATCTGTATATGACGTTAGAAGATACTGGTGCTGAGAAGGACAGTAGAGAACTTTAGAGCTCAACTGAATTTTTTTAAAGATTGGAAACAGCTGTACACCATCCATGTATGCATATGACAAGAAAACCCTTGAGATGGAATTTTCACCAAATCAGAGAAAACACTCGAAAGGATAAAGTTATCTCAAAAGGTTTTCCACCATTCAAAGTTTTTGTGACGGCTAATATTGGCAATCAGTAGTCAATGACGAGACCTGGAAAAAATAAGCGCACACCTAGCATGGCAATCACTATACCCTATACCTCTGCAGTCACAATGTCAGTTTAACAAGAAATGTTAAAAGACGTTACTGTTAAAACAGCTGCAAGCTACAAAGAAGAGCTTTAAATTGTTCACTGACATGTACGAAGTCTTCTGGCTCCACACAATCAACCTTCAAAATGGCCAGCTAGCATTTCAACCTCCTATTCTTTCATCTAGACGTCTAGGCCCACTTTGTCTCCAACATTGGTACGACACAATGATCACTTGCCAGTTTCAGTGAGTCCAACGTAAAAATCAATGGCAGCGAGCGCTCGTAACCGTACCTAAACCTCCTCCCTACCGCCAGCTCAGAACGCGCCATTGTCTGATGCGGGCTGAAAAATCTACTGCGTCATAACTTCATCCCCCCTCCCCCTTCTGGCCCGTCGAAAAGGTGGGGAGGGAATCTGGAGGATCATTTAGTGAAGCCGGGTGTGTACTGTGAAGGGGTATATGGACAGAAGGTGATAATGATATTAACACCGAATCGTGTGAAATCCTAAGCGACGCCACGCCCCCTGTTGACATGGAAAATAGGGGTCATTACGTCACCCTGCGAGTGGCCGATTCGGGAACGTTCGTTGTTCAGCACAAGGGGTGGTGGATCCAGCCAGTATAAATTGTGTTCATATACGCTAACTCGCAGACATTGGTGTAATAATGATACTAGCATTTTTTTTTAAAGAAACTGTATTCATCGTTTGTCAGAACTTGTTATTCGTTGAAATTTCCATACGTTTTTATGAGCAGAACAAAGCGTACGTTTTGCTAAGCGCCAGTTGGTTCTGTTTGTCAAACAAACACATGCATAATTAATACTGACAAACGCGAAACAAAACGGTGCACAGAGAGGCAACCAACACATCTCCGTGAGTCTTCAGAAAGGCGAAATGGCCGTAATACTATTTTTCCTGTCATTAATAAGCAACACGCCGCCTTGTAGTGTAGTGACCCACTTTTGAGTAATAATTCTTCGTTAACAGTGTTTTTAAACTGCTGGATACCGCGCGGTCGTCTATAAAACAAACACTCAGGCCCACAGTTACTCAGGCCATTGCTGCTGTGTGGATTGGTGTACACACGGACATTTTCCCTGCCTTGTGCACCTACTCCTACTTTACCAAGATCTTACCAAGTCTCTACCAGACTAACAACGCGGGTTCAAAAACAGTAAACTTTATTAATTAGCCAAATAGGGAGAATAATTAACCAGGGGAGTTTGGCCACGGACGGGGAAATTTTACTTTCGGGCGGACTGACTGTCCTGGACAATTATTCCTTTTTTGCCGAATTCTACGATTCGTACCCCCGTAGGAAGGCCTGGTGGAGGCTAATTAAACTTTACCCGCTGCAGCCCCAGAAGCCACACGGCAGGTTCTTTGTGTTGGTTCTGGACAGTCGGCCTCCCATGGGAAATGTTTGCCGCCTTGATTTATGCAGTAATCTGTGGAACAGATTAACCCGGGTCACGCCGATTATTCATGTCGTTTGGAACGGACCGGACATGGAGCGGACAGGACCACAAATAAAAGAGACCTGCCTCCAAAAATATGCACACGTACGCTACACCGCGTGTTTCGTCTACTCCTGTCGATACACAATCCCTTTTCTGATGACACAGGTTTCACATTCGACTGCGTAGCTGGTCTATGATTTGTAACAATGGGGCAAACAACAACAAAAATTACAACATGACCACTTTCTGCCAGATAGACCATGTACCAAAGTAAAGTAAGAAGTCCCACCTTTTTTCTGGGCCAAGTCACTGATATTCACGGTGATCAAACTTGTTACTAGTACACCTCAAATCGCATAAGAAAGAAACATTACACAGTTCAAACGAGACGACTAGACTGTCAAATTTAACAGCATTACGACTTTAGCACAAATTGGTACGTCTATGTTTGTCTACATTATAAAACTATTATAGCTAGTATACTGAACTCTCTAAATGAAATATATTTTCAATTACGTTAAATTGCTGTTCATCCGTGCGATTGTCCTACTGAAAAACAATGAATTTGGTGATTTATGAACACGGAACTAATGATAAAATAGATTTAGAATATTTCTAATGTATCTACTGAGCCTGTTTCCAAATAGAAACATTATTTGCGTTTCAAGTAAACAGTAAAAATCACAAAATATTGAATTTCTGAATTGGATGGAAATGAAATGTACAGCTCATTTCATTAGAACATGTAAAAATATAACAAGTTTTATGGTATCTAGTATTTTGTTTTTGGCTATCTTTAGACAAACAACGGTTCGCCCCTCGACGATAACAGCTTGCGCGATGACGTTTCCAGCGTCACGTGAGAGTATTATGGGATGCGCACCACAGGGAATTCCAACATTGGAGGTCGGCAGCACGCAGCAGCTTTATCTGCCGAAACATGGAGCTGTCGGCTGTAGGGGAACGAGTTTTCGCCGCCGAATGCCTGGTGAGAAAAAGGATCCGAAAGGTGATGGCCCTTCCCTACATGTCCTCCGGTTTGTGTAGTTTGTGCCCGTGCACACGACATGTCTGTCTCACTATTGGTGTGTTTTCTATTTCCAGGGCAAAGCCGAGTACCTGGTGAAATGGAAGGGGTGGTCGCCCAAGTAAGTACGTTCTAGGGATGGTTTGAGTAGCGCCCAGATTTGTCCATTTTCGCTGCCTTTTTCACCTCCCCTTGTCTCACCACCGACATGTTGTGTTCAGGTACAACACCTGGGAGCCGGAGGAGAATATTCTGGACCCCAGACTTCTCGCAGCCTTCGAAAATAGGTGGGTTTTGTGGGGGTTTTCTGGCCGCCTCTGCGTGCCCCATTTTCTAAACATGGCGGATTTGGGAGTTGAGAAGCTCATTGCATTTAAGTTCGGGAAATGGCCAGTCGGTGATTTTGTGTCTTTGTGACCATTTCAGCTTACGTGAAAGGGAGACGGGTGGCCACAAGAGAGGTCCCAAGCCGAAAAAGCTTCGTTTACAGGTAAAAATAATTTTCTGATTTTCAATGACTTCCATTGAGAGACATATTCACTACTGCTTAGGCAAGCTTTTCACATTTTATTCAATTATACTATAAATCTGTTATATAGTTGTTTTAGCAGAGCCAAATGGTTGTGATGTTTATGTGTTTCTTCATGTTTTCCTTCCACAGATGAGACATGGGGACGCTTCTGTGGCGCTCCCCGAACCTAACTCGGAAGGGTACGCGGAGCAGGAGGACCATGGCGGCCATGTTAGAACTGAGGAGGAAGAAACACCAGGCAGCAGTCCTGACCAAGAGTCGTCCCCATCGAACGGGCTGGCGTCGTCCCGTCCTGCCGCTTCTCCGCCGAGTGAAGACGACCCAGCCCCGAGCCCAGCCGGGATGTCTTCTGGGGAAGACCAGCCGAGCCCGGGCGGGCAGCAGATCGCAGGCAGTCCGGGGAGAAGCCCGACTCCCGCCCGGCCTCCCTGGGAAAGGGAAACCCAACACAAAGGTCACTTCGGAGGGGCAACTAAATCGGCTGGTGACGAGATCTCGCTGCCAAGTCGGAGTCCCGCCGCACCACTAAATCACACCAAGGCCTCGGAGCGACCGGTCCCGCTTCTTAAGGTGAAGTCGAAGACGCACAAAGCCAAGAAACGGTCCAAAGACAAGCCCAAGGATCTCTCCGTCCGTCGGCGTGTGGGCCGACCAAAGGGGAAAAGCAAGAAACACAGCCATGCCGTCCCCGCCCCCACCCCTCCCACTCTGTCCCCCATCTCCCCACCCCACAAGCCTTCTTCACCGCCAAACAAACCGCAAAAAGACTCGTCCAAACGTAAACAGCCCGTCTTCGAAATATGGAATCCATTTGAGGACACGGGAAGTCGAAAACAACAGACCGTGGACCCGCCCGCCAAGGCACGGAACCCCCCACTTGCTCCCCGGCCACCGAACTCCCGTCCCGCCGTGTACCCCGCCCAAGCCGCGGGCTGGCAGCCTCCTAACGCCCTGATGAACCAGGTTCTCATCACGGACGTCACGACTGGGATGGTCACGGTCACCGTCAGGGAGTGCTTCACCGATAAAGGCTTCTTCAAGAACAGGGGAACGTGAAGTTCCTGTCGTTTGGACCTGTCGTCCATTCTGAACTCAGTCATGTCCGCATGTCTCTAAGGAACGGTAGCAGGAGACAGAAATGGCCAAACGTCGTACAGTTGTAACTGTCACCGTTCATACTATACTCTATAGTTGTCGTCTTGAGATACACGTATATCTAATCAACATGAACGTGTTAGTCAGAGTCAGACCAGGCTCGCCCATGTGCTACGAAGTGAGGACCTACATAGTTACAACTGACTTTAGCACAGTATAAAGTGCAGTCTGATACTCAAGATATTGTTAGAACATGCCCTAGATAGTTGTGACGGAACAGTATACTTCACAGTTATAGTACTGACAAAAATCATCAGAAATGTTTGTGGTTGTCGATTTCCAAGAACATTCTGCGCTTGGCTTGAAGGAATATCTATATCCATTGTATGCTTCAAAAAGCAATTAATTAATTTGAAAGGAGAGTGTCTTTTGGAAATGATGTTACAGGAAGTTGATCTAATAAGTGAGGGTGATAGCAAGGGACGACAAGCGCACTTGAATTTCATATGAATCATTGTTTTGATTATTCAAATGTGTATCATATTAATTTTTATTCTTTTGTATAATAATAATAATCCTATTGCCATAAGTATGATATGTATTTTTGCTACTGCCACGGAGCTATGCTGTATAATGTAATTGGCAACCGTTCAAGTCTTACACACGCATGAATGTAATTAAAACGTAGATGTCAGGCAATGTCTTGTATATTAATATATTGGAGATTAACTTTAGAAAAATGTGTAGTTAATAGTTTGTTTATTTATATATGAATAAATATTAAATTATAACTATATACAATGGATTTTGATGGCTGTCGTCTTTTACTGGTTTTATATAATACAATGTCGTTATTTTTGTAAAGGCTGTGGGTATAGAATATAATCCATAACTTTTAATAAGAGACTGAATGAACATTGTCGAATGGGGATATCTGTATTGTTTTAATTTTTATATGAAGCCGGTTTTAAATCTTAAAAGCCAACGCCGCGGAAGCAGACTATCTCTGAAATCGGTGGATATATCTTCAACAGTTACTATAACAGTTTCTTTTGTGAATATATTTCTGAACGAGGCCTTAAACGGAATAATTCTACCAGTACATTTCCTCAGACGCTCCGTTATCTACTGTATCGTGAGCACCATTTCAAAGTCATTTGAACAAGTTGGAGATACGCGTGCTCTGGACAACGTCAGGGTTCCGCCGTGAGATCGGGAGTGACGTTGCCAAGTGGACATTTTACTTCGTCTTTTTACCCGACTTGACACCCCGGATTCAACACATGTGTCCGGCATATGATAGTAGAGCTCTTCTGTACGGTGACAGCATGTATATGTGCTCAAAAGCAGTTATCGTACATGCTATAATAGAGTACATTTTTCTCTGCGTGTGTGCGGACAGGGTGGTTATGCATGTCCCTGTTTAGGTACGAGGTCTATTTTGGAACGCCGAAAGACATCGATATTATAAGCACTTATCCTCTGCTGCACTCGTCTCCGCAAACGATCTTACATAAATCATCAGATAACTTCAAAAATTTTTTACTCATTTTTTGGTGCATTTGGTATAAGACTTAGAGGCCTTTTTGCCACCCAAGAAGTATATTTTTGTACTATTACCAATAGTTGGAAGGAACAGAGGTTCTGTATACGACACAGGTGTCATGTGGAATTATTCTATGGCACAGCAGCACAGTCCGTAAACTTTTAAAGCAAAGCATACGATCACGTGTGAAAGTTATCTCTCCCCGTTTGTCACCCCGTTTTTCTCAGCCTACAGAGTCCATGCGGGTCGTGGTTAAGATTTCACGCTGCACTATTGTGTCCCCGTTCGGCATTGTTCGCTGTCAGCGATGGCACCAAACAAGCCCTCCCCAATACCGGCGGGGTCAGAGGTGAGTACGGGGGGATAGCTTACCACAAAGCCCCGCTTCTCTGGGCGATTAAATAGCGTGCTTTGACTGCTCTGAGCAGAAAATTAACCCAGAAACTGCCTCTATCTACTTGTATGGGTACCTAACAATGCACGGCTTTTAACTCATTCTGTCTGGAGACTGAGTTATGAGGCTAACACATCGCCGCAAATGGTCTTAGAATTCGATCGTGACAGAACAAACTTTAACCGCTGCTACAGCTACGAAGTTACGAGACTTATTTTCCCAGGCAAGAGAATTTTAAGCAAACAGTTAACGTTTGTAAGAAGATTCACGTTTTTTAAAGAATTTGATGTCTCAATACGCCTTACTAAAGACCGCAGTCGTGTCTCTGCAGCGTCGTCTGCTTACAAACAACTCACGTTGTGTGAACTAGTATAAATGGGGCGCTGGTGCTGAAAATAGAGAACGTTATCTTCGTAAGTGAACCTGTGTCAAAACCAATAGTTGGACCTTGTGGCTACGGCTTTCTCTAATGACCAAGCAATTGGCTCACTTTATCTTCACTTCTGTATCACAAGTTGTGCATCTGCTGTCGCTCTGTGGATGTTGTAAATCTAATAAGTGGTGATGTAAAAGCTATATCATATATATCTTGATATCCATACCTATACGGGCTATAACTACTTTTGGTATTGAATGACTTACTGAGAACCAGTACTTTATACCTCTCAGAATACCACTAGAGCTCACTCTTACCAAAGAACCTTTCAGATGAAGTTGAGGAGACTTTAAAAAAAAAATCCATTGTACTGTATCACAGTGTCATTCAATCCTACAACAGGAGTTACAGGACAATAACATCTTTATGATATCTACCTTCCCTTCCGCAGCTGGTTCTCACTTCTGAAATTTGTATCCATCTGAGCACTCATACTTGAAAATTCACAAAGAAATGATGTACATAAGAAGCCACATCGTTAAACCGCTTCGCAACGTCCGTACGTGCAATGTTATTACTCCGCCTGTTTACAGTTTAGCGTTCATGATTTGAGGTTTTAATGATGACTTCACACTACACTACGGCGGCTATTAAAGTACCCTGTCCTGATCATTTATTTTGGGGCCGATATTTCAGAGCTTTGATGGGATGTTATTCCAGTGGCAGGATAACATGTTCTATCCACATCTTCAACTGCGAGAATAAGGAATGTTCACACGACAGAAGCACCGCAAAACCTCACAGGATATATATGTTTATTAATTAAGGTGCAGCGATGGCAGGCTCTGTGGCCATTCCGACCTAGCGCGCGCTACAGTACACAGTACGTCGTCCGTAGTCAAAAGGCTCGCTGATTGTTGATAACGTTACAACGTTCCTGTACAGATGCAGCATTCTTGCCGTTTGTGTGGTGTTCATCGTTTGGCTAATTAGTGCCTAGGTTTTGTACAAGGCTGGCTGGTTGTTTGGACTGTTCACTCAATGAGTCCGACGGCGAGCCCCCAGCCAAACGACGAGGTACATCATCAGTACACGCCGAGCGGCCGGGAGGCGCGGAAAAGGGTTTCACCGCACCTCACATCATGGTACTGAAGGTGCACCGTGGCTAACCAATCAGGGAACAGAACGTCACCACCAACCAGTGAGGCAATACTGCAGTACAGGATGTCCACCGTGGAATTGTTTTGTGTTATAAACAACAATCTAAAGGACTAGCAAAGTTCCTTCTGCACAACCATTTATTTTTCACGAGCCGACGTTTCGATGACCGTCTGTCATCTTCATCAGGGCAATTCTGACTGGTTTACTGTGCACTGACGCTAAATATTTAACTTGGTGCATAGTGCACTAAAATATTATATAGTTCACAGTGCACTGTTACTTGGTTCACAGTGCACTTAGGCTAGTTTTTTTACTGTTAACAATGGATTGCCGAACGTAGTGCAATTGTGACATACATACTAGGCATTGTTACATCATAGGGACATATGCGGTTCCAAATATAAAATGTTTCTATATATAATATAAACTTTGTTCACTAGCAATGCTGAGCTATCGCAGTCCCAAATAGAAAATATTAAAAGTCTTGTCACATACGTATTGTTACAAATCATAATAGTTACATACAATAAGAAAACAATTGTCAGTTATTAAGAATGTGATCCCAAACATGACTAAGTTTATACCCCCCCTCATCACGGTTCATGACTTGATTGGATTTTCTAATCAAGATGACAGACGGTCATCGAAACGTCGGCTCGTGAAAAATAAATGGTTGTGATGAAAGAACTTTGCTTTCATTTGGATAACAATCTAAAGGTTTTAACTTTTGGGATAACCTTTCTCTAACATTGTATATTTCACACAAGCAGCCTTTTAGTTATAAAGAGAACTTACTTCTTTTCGTTTACAAATTCTATTTCTTAATGTAAAGATTAAAGTATGCAGTATCATATTCGTTGGATTTTACTTTCGTTGATCAGGGGTGTTCACAGATGTTTCCAGAAATTGAAATAACATGCAAGATTGCAATGCAGTTTATTTGGGAAGTTGGAAATGTGGTTAACACAATTTAAAGACCCTCTCACATGCATGACTTGTTACATATTATATTTTAGCGCCGATATTATAACTCTATCGATGCACAGTAAGATTTTAGTGTGGTGACATATTAATCGATCAGTCGATAGATCAACTGACTGCTTGTCTACGGGGACCTGTCGTGGCAGCCCTGCCATGCCTCAAGCTCCATGTAACTATCTACCAAATTCAATCAATTTACCTTTGTGATCGATTGAAATTCGATCGAAAACTAGCTGAAAGAAGAAGAAATGACTGCATGACCAAATTGAGTTTGTATGCTTCTTTCCTATTGCAGTTAATTGGACTCAAGTAAGGGATGAACTCTTAAGGGATGGACTCTTAAGGTAATGCAAGATTGTTTCTAAAAGAAAGAAGTCTTTGATTAAAACTATTTTACACAATAAACCACGCGCACCAGCTCCATCACAACAAGTCTCCTTGAAAATACAATACAAAAATAAAGAGAAACAAACCTATACTCAAGTGTATGTGTTGTTTTTTCCTGAGTTCTTGTGTTTCTAAGATGTTATTGTATCACATAACATTTAGCTACGATGGGGAATTTATTTGTTTAGACCCATAGCCACAAAAAAGAGCTGCTTGTGACGAGAGATTGAGAGATTCATTCATAGATAGGTAAAGTCGAAATGGAAAAGGAGTGATACATATATGCACAGAAAAAAAGAGCTGGATACAAATTTAAGATGCAGAAAGAATAACGTTACGTTACACTGCTATAACGTTAACTGCCTCACGGTGCATTGCATACGACCTTCGCATCTCAGCAACGTTTCAAGAGAAATACTAGTATGCAAAAATCGTTCGAAAAACATCAGCTGTGCCTGACAACCATTCATTCTCATAAGCTGGAAAGCGATTAACGAAACATTTCTGTCTCTGCAGTGGGATTATAGAAAGGTTAATCGCCCAGAGGACGCCCTGGGGCACACTTGTCACAAGCACTGTGGATATTTCTTGTCAGAAGTATTTGCGCGGGCGGAATATTTATACTGGATATGTACTGGAGTAAGTGATCAAGGTTTCCAAGAAATACAGCTCACATACCCCCCCCCCATACACAAACTCGCATATGGGACATTAACCAAGCCGAAAAAGTAAAATACACTTGTATTTCGTAACGTGGAAATGGAAGACAAATTATAAATGACACACACAAGACAACAGCTGAAGCAAAACTGACAGAGAAATTCTAGTTAAGACTATCAGTTGAATAAAATAGAAGGAATCAAATGTTATCCATTGCCAGCCATGTTCTTAGCTATTAAATTGCGCTTTTTATTTTTCGCCAGTGGCTACTACTGCGGATTTTTCAGTTGAAGGAAACAGTAAACTTCTGAGGTTAATAACACACGGGGGCGTGTTTTTGCTGACTGTTTGTCTTGGTTGTTTAACTTGTCACAGCCTGGCTGTTGACACAAGTTGTTGTTCTCTGGCGGGGACGGATGTCGTGTGTTGAAGGTCGTTTATTCCGAACGCGGAGAAAAACAAGCGACGGATGTTGGGGGTGAGTCGGTGATGTAGATAGGGATCCAGGGGGCAGTTTAGCCTCTACCAGGCTTCGGGAGGCGGCTGGAAAGAGTAGAAATTGGCCAAATAGACAGATAACACGCAAGGGGAGTTGGTCACGAGAGAGTACAACATGTACATTTTGCCGCTCCCTCGGACTAACTCCCCTTGCGTGTTATCTGTCTATTTGGCCAATTTCTACTCTTTCCACCGCCTTCCGAAGCCTGGTAGAGGCTAGGAACAGTTAACAAAAATTAGCTTCAAATGGTAGAAGTAAAAATTTATATATTACAGTTATTTCCTTTTTTTGGCTTTCAAACCTGGTTAGTAGATCGGTACTTCACAATACTTGGTCAGTTCGAACAATATCTGAACAATTATAAAGCGAATGTTAAACATTTTTCGTCCTGTCGTTTATATTTCCAAGGCAAAAATACCCTTGATCATTTTCAATGGAGGGGCCGCTTCAGAAAGCAGGTGTTTTCTTGTCATTCTCATTGCGAAATATGTGGCTTTGAAACTGGATTTGTCCTGTCAAAATCACGATCGGCTTGTCCTAATGAGTCTACAAGTCGTAAGTTATCCATTCACTGAGCAGTCCCACAATCATGGCCCCATAGGTTCAAATTGGCTTTACTTCTTCAGCGTGATGTACGTCGTTCAGACTGCAGTAAGTGCCCAAGCCGCTCAGAGCGCTTCCTCCTAGGTGATCCGACGCCTTACAACTGTATTTCTCAAAATCTACGCCCCGTGCAGCGAAGTACCTGTGTGTGAACTGCCAGATCTTATTACGACAAAAGAATCTTCACATATAAGTCAAACCACGGACCATTTCACGTTGCTGAGATGCGAAGGTCGTGTAAGGCTGTCTTGATTCGACGGCATTTGGCGGCAGTCCTCAGTAAAATGTGCATTTCTTGTGTTGTTTTCTTGCGTAGCGTGGGTGGCATAACATTAGCTTGCTATTTCCTCCTATAACCTTATCCTTACTAAGAAAAGAAGAAAGGAGTCGGGGACAGGCCATGAAGAGAAGGGCTAGTTGAAGACATGAAAGAAACTTTAGAAAGAAAGAATTGAAATTGTCATCAACCCATGGGAATGGTGTGGCAATCAGCCAATAAACTCTAATTTTGGGCAAGGTACCCTTTGATCGCAAGCCACAAACGACACAAAAGCAACCTCCGGTCTAGGCAAGTTCGCACGAATTTTCAGTAATCAGTCACAAGGAATGACTCACAGCTTTTCATGAAGTCTACAGGATGGCTTTTTGTCTGACAGATGGTTCGACAAGAAATCATTGGTGGGCTGGGGAGCCCCCTGCTGCGCACGCGCCGTCCTGGGGCTCGGTTTCCCAGAAATGCACTTGTTATGGTGGCGGAGATGATTTGATTAAAACGCTATCACCTTCCATACCAGCTACACATCCGTGAAGATTAGGAGGGGAAATGGCATGCCGGTGGTATTCCTCGATGATCTAGAGCTTGATAAGTATGTTGTCAGGATATGGTTCCGCGAAACAAGGAAGGGCGCTTAGGTCTAGAAAAGAAGCTCACCGACCAGAACGCTAATCTCCAAGCAGATCTTTTGGTGGCTGTAAGACAGTATCAAATTGGCAAGACAGTATCATTGGCAGGGTGGTATCCAATACGCCACCCGTTTGGCTGGCGTAAGAAAAAGATACCAGTACAAAAACAGAATACCCGATAAAAACGGCTAAAACACGTTAAAAATAAGCCGAAGCCCAAACGTCTGCTTGGAGAGTATAGTACCCATCCATGCAGGCCTCCAGGACAAGACAGCCCTGTCTACTGCATATGTTTGTGGCAAGCTACATTAGTAAACGGTTAGTCCTGCCAGACGACTTGGCGGACTGACAAGAATAGTAGAAATTGGCCAAAATATGTACAACGGTGTCTGTTCTCAGTATCTATCATCAGACGTCAGATATAAGAAGCCCAAGCAACTCTAGCAAAAATTTCTTTCCTGGTAGCGGGTGATATTTCATATGCGGGGTATGATTAAACCAAGGAGGTCGTAGTGGAGACCTCATTGATTAAACTGATCATGGCACGACTTCCGCTGAGGGCAAAGATTTCTCAGAAACAAGAGCCGCGAGGTGCAATTTCCGCGTAGATCATGGGCACGTGGGGCTAATGAAAGACTTTTATTGTACAGTTATGCCCTTACGGGCTAAATGCAGGTCATGGTGATCAAGTTCTATGCACAAACAGTGATACAAATCTGATATCATACATCTATGATAGTGTACTATTATGTACAGGACGCCGCCGACCTGCCACAACTTAACTCCTTTTTTTATTATCCTTGCTAAATCCGCCTTAAACCTACTTGCTAAAACCAAGCGCTGTTTTAAACCATCACTCGAAGAGGTCTGTCTCTAACGCAAGTACATATATTATATAAAAAATTATCACCTATGCATATGATTGTTTTGGTATATTTTTGAATGCATTGTGATAAAACAACCGTTGACAAAGGTCATGAATTAATAGTCCTAAAAACTGCAATAAATTTCAAAATCAAGTTCTTTTCGTGAGAACATTCTTCCATAGCGCCTACAGATCATAAACTCCGGTTGTTGTTGTCGTCCCAGGCACGCAAGTTGTTTCTCTGAAGGCTTGAGGCGACAGGCACACTGTGCATGCAAAAGGACAACAAAGGGAGGTGTGCTCGCCACAGTGGGTCAGCGGAGCCGTACACACACAGGGGGCAACAAGGGACGGCCGTGCCGGGCAGTAACGTGATCATTTGTTTTTCTGCTGTCGCTTCGGGTCTTTCCGCTTGATGTGACTCCACAGTAGTCTCCACCGGACTCCTTGGGTTGCCGTAGCCTCCTTTGCAGGCGTTCCGAGAGCCGTAGGCCGCCTTCTCTGGCCTTCTCTTGTACGCCGTCCCTGTTCCAGGCGAGCAGGCGGCAGAGTTCTAAGCGTGTGCGATCTACGTGTGTTCAGAAAGGCTTGCCCCCCCCCCCCCCCCCAAAAAGGCCGACCGCACCGGGCAAAAATCAGCCGTCGTCGCCCACTCCCGGAACGCCTGCAAAGGAGGCTTGGTTGCCGGAAAAATAGTACTAGTAAATGAAAAGTTGGCCAAATAGGCTGAATACTTTTGCCGCAGGCAGTTGAAGACATTCCGGTTTGCAAATGCGTAAACCGATGGCCGGATAATTCTCTTACAAATTTTTCAGCCTGTTTGGCAAATTTCTACCCTTAATATCCCAATAGCCCAGGGAGTCTTTATAGAGACTATCACCAGTCACCCAGAGCCTATGGGTGCAATCAGAAGACAATCAAAAGAAGCTGAGTCATAACGGTCGTTACTGGAGGCTAGTACTCAATGGTACCTTTCTTGTGGGCATCAGTTCACCCATAAGTCATGATAAGAGCGGGAAATGACAACTTCCCGACTTCAACACTCTTTTCAAAGTCTCTTGTCTAACTTAAAAGTACACACTGGGACGACGCTTTTTATTTGTATCGGTACGTGTATTTTTTTTTGGTGCCCTTGAAAATCTCGCACTGTGTGGCACCGGCGCTATTAAAATACTTCGTGTTCACACACATGGTTCGTCCTTGGCATCGCGGAATCTGAAAGATTATCAGACGATAAAACTGAGTGACTGTGAACAGTGTTGACTTGACATTTCACGTTCACCCTCGGTATCCTTAACTTCGAAGGTCCACGAGAATAACAAAGTCACAGTAACAAGGAAGAAATACAGTTGCCAAAATGGGGAGCGATGTGGGAAACCCCGGGAAGAAAGGTTGGACAGGAATGCTGTCGAAAATATTTACTGCGGAGCTCACGTTTTTCCTGTTTTGTTTCCTTGTTTTCTGAACCGGAATGGTCACGACAGAACGGAACTATTTGCAACAGTTGCTTGAGCCAAGTTGTTGTGGAACTACTGATCCAAATAAAATGTTCAAGTTTTCTGATGTTTCACTTCTGTTCTTTGGTGCCACAGTATCATGACATTATGAGCGATGCCTCCTCCAACATGCATGCGCAGTTTTTTTTTGAAAGGTAATGGCTGTGTTTACAGTGACACAACAGAGCGATTCTATGAAAGCTCTATCTAAGAAAACAGGTGATCTGGGCAGTTGGAAAACAAAGCCCGTTAATCCCCGCCCCCGCCTCCCACACTATTGTGCAATGCTCTTGAAAATGGTCTGTAGCTGGTCTCAACCAGTCTCTGCCATTGCAGTACAGGTTTGTCCATTGGCTGCACATCATTAACTGACTCTGGTTGGCTGACTCCTCTGGCAAATCATTCAAACTGTTTGGGCAATTTCTACTATTTTTTCCAGCAACCCACGGAGTTTGATAGAGACTAGTTAGTATATCAAGGTTACGCAAGAACCCAGACGCAGTTTCTAACACACCATGAGATCAAAGACTCCGAGACACGTACACAAGCTCCAGACTGAGAAGTTGTGGGAAAGGGACAGTGATCTTCCATTCCTAGTTTTTAGGATACCCTTTCCTCATGTCAATGTGGAACAAAAAATCTCCAGCTACTTCTGTTAGGGTTAGAAAATTTTCCCTGGACCGCTGGCCGCTCTAGATTGGCCTGGGTGCCATTCTATTCGAAAACCGGGCTTCCTATGAAATATTTTTAAGGAGCAAGTATTTTTACACAGGCTAGCTCTAGATGTGATAGGTATACGTAGGTAGTCAGTCAGTTATCTAAGTTCTAACATCGACGCATCATTAGGAAGCTGCTATGTAAGATAATTTTTTGAGTTTACGTTTTACGTAGTAAAAGCATGGACATCGATATAACCTCCTTGGTAAATAGTAAGTGTAACAACCATCACGCTTCACGCAAAATACAGAGATTACTAGTTTGGCAAAAATAGAACTGATGTGAACGTCAAAAGAGCATGACTGATCATGGTGAATATCTCAAAGTTTCAAGGAAAATAATTGTACAACAACAGGAAGAACGTGCAGACAGACGGACCCGTAAAAACACCTTTTTACTCCGTTCCCCCACCACAAACATAAACTATGCCATCATAAATAATACGAAATATCTGCTGCCTGACATGATTATATGGAAGGAATTACTATCCTACTTACAAGCCAATGATAAAATAGATAGAGGGCCGATTGCTTATTTTGTAGACAGATCGATACGTTGAAATGGTATCTATCAATTGGTAAGAGGAGTTAGTCAGCCATAGAGTTACTGTAAGCAGATTTTCTAGGGGGCAAGGGGACACTATTGTATTGGCCAACTAATCTCTCAGCAGATCCTACGGTGGCAAAAAAACAGTATCCAATTGGCCAGAGGAGATCTATACCCAGAGTAGTGTCATACAGCTTCGGTGGCTGAATGACACTACTCTGGGTATAGATCTCCTCTGGCCAATTGGATACTGTTTTTTTGCCACCGTAGGATCTGCTGGGAGATTATGGCCAACCTGTAACCAGTTGGCCCCTGTAAACGGGTTACCGGCTGGCCAACTATAGTGTCTAATGCCCCCGAAGAAACCTGCTTGGAGATTAGGAAAATCTGCAACACTGGCCAAGCCCTCTGATAATGGTATTCCCCCTATTTTGACCAATTTCTACATTTTTTCCAGTCCGCTTTTAGCGCTAAGAGGTCTGGTAGATAAAAGATGACACGATATCCGTCAGACTGGTCCTGGCCGATTAAAGGGAATCTATATGTTCTAATACTACTTCTCTTGAATGAGAAAATATATGCAATTCAATTCCTATAAACATACATGACACAAAATTGGTCTGGAGAAAATATGTTTATTGAAAGAAACACCACGTCCTTACATAAAGGCCTCTTCGAATTCTCTAGCACTACTTCTGTTTTTCTCTGTATCTTTTCTTGATTCATATGAGCAAAGCCTTGAATCTTTAACACCACAAACAACGACACATGTGACACTGCTACATGATTGCTAAACAATCTTGATCACTAATTTCAAACAGCACTTCCTGGTTAAAATATATTCTCCGGCCGCCCAATATATCCAGGTACGGCCCAGTACTATTTACATATCTGTATATGCATAGCCGATTTTTAAGTAGGGTTTGTAACAAAAGATCCGCGGAAACAATCTCCTAAAATACGAGATCTTTCCTCTCATATAACAGTTTTCTGTCAAGTCAGTAAGGTTATCCACAAGGTGAAACTGTTCACCAACACATCTCTCTGAAAATATTGATCAATATCAATCAAAATACATCTCCTTTTTTCAGAAACTATACACTAAATTGTATATATTTCCAGTGTATATATAAAGTACTTGTTTTGTTGGTAAATCTAGTCCTGGACATTCTGTTCAACTGATACATTTTGTAAAAGAAACATTTTGGATGGATACAGGAGGTAGTATCTGTTGCTAGGACAAATTTGCGAATTTACGAACTAATAGCACATAACCGAAAGTACTATTACGTTGATAAACGTGATTGACAAATGCATTCCGTATATGTTTGTTTACAATTGTTTGTCTGTTATCGTGTAGCTTCTTTTTTTGACTGTATTAGCATGGCACAGGGCTTTCATTAGACGGTATATCTGGAGACATATCATTACGATACAATTTCTTATCATTCTCTTTTTCAATGAGTCACTTTGACCACAAGGTGTCCATTACCCCCATTAAATATGGCGGGAACACCGTAAGCAAGCTTTTTCAGACACCCTAGAGGCAATATTGCATCTCGTAAATATCTACATACATACATATACATGCCATAGGCCCACACATGTCAAAGTCAACTTATTCCGGTGGGGATGTAATGTACAGTAGTTGGATTATGTACAACAAAACCCACTGTTGCCTATTTCTTCTAGTATTTGATAGCCAATCAGAATTAAAATACAACAGGCTGTTCCTGTCCAGTACCGAAGAATTTCACCTAACAGGTCAATTGTGAAACCCTTGCTGTGTCGACCAACTCCTGGCACTGGTCGAAGCCAACACCATCCTATATGCCCATGTTTAGACCTGTGGTTTCATCAATAATCGTCCAAAGTCCGCGCTAAGAATGCTTACTGTTCGAAAACATGTTTGTACACGCCCTCTGTTTCCAATGTCAGTTCTTGCTAACGCCCAGATACATACATACTGAAAAGAATAGCTTCACGCTTTTCAGTAGTGTCCCTTGAAGAAGATAAATCGATGAAAGTGGTATTACAAGCTGTTGTTGTCAGTTTCTTGAGGGAAAGACGAGAATGGAGGTAGCGCGTACCAAACACCACTAGTCACACGCCAGGTTTAGTAGTATTTCTGGCACACCGCCAACATGAGGGGTTTGCTGGGGTCACCTCACAGGGCGTCTTCGTCTAAAGAAACCTTGAGAAGGCGTGTGTCTAGTGATATTGAGTCATTCCCGGTCACTACACGCCTCGGGGTGCTATGTGCTACAGACAAGGAGAAACAGGACTGTCCAGCTTGGCGAAACCTTGAGATAACTCACAACCGACAGCCAAGTCAGAAGTAGTGCCAGCCTACAAATCAACCCTGAAGGGGCCCACCAAAGAACAGAACAATAAGCTAGCCGCACGAAAACAGCTTCCGTAACACCAACGTTTTATCCGTCCATTCAACATCTACACTTTTCTATAAGTCTAATTTTGCAGAGCCATAGGCGTAACATCCGGAGCTATATACATTGTTTTATATCTAATAGAACATCTTAGTAAAGCAGGCGACTTCATGAAGGTCCCCTTAAGGTGCGTAAACATCAGCTACACATGCATTGGACAGGTATGACTCAGATTGGCCATTGTTCTTTGCCCACAGACCGCGGACCTGTCTTCGTGACCAAACTATCGTCTTTTAGTCACCACAAATGCAAACAATACTCCCGCGGCCCTGCACCGCGAGTTTACAATTATGTGACTAAAAATACCTCAGGTGAATCACTTTGAAGTGTTTGATCTACCAGTCAAAGTCTTGCGGTCGTGACAAATTATGTTCAGACTTGAAGCTAGGGATTCCTTCCTTGAGCTATAAGGTAATCCTGTTAGGTTGCAAGCCTGTATTCAGATAAACTCTTGCACATTATAGGAGATAAGACTTTAAGGGTGGTAAAATTAGGTAGCGTTGTAGCTTCTACTATAGAACGTTCAGACTACTAGTACTACTACTATAAACAGTCAACTATCAAAGTTCCAGGTTGTTTGTACATGTTAAATGGTAAGATGACTCTTAAGTTCAGTCTCTGAGTTCAGTCCGTTCTGGGCTTGAAGAAGCCTTGAGGTGTGCTGCACTCTCGCACGGTGACAGTAAGGAAGTTGGCTGTAACATCGGTAATGAAAACCTGTCCTCCGATCACGGTGGGCCGCCAGCGCTTTTTGGGCGGCCAGGCGAGTGTCTGTGGGCGGGCGGCCAACGTGCCTGGACTGGGCGGTGTTGTCGCCACAGAGTTCGCGGTGGCGGATTCGTTCTCCTGGTCGGAGGAAGCCGATTCCTTGCGGCCAAACGGCGGGGATATTCCAGCTTTGTTCTGGGAAACCGCAGAGCTACTTACAGGCTTTTGTTGGTTGGCGATGTTTTTCAGCATGGTGGTCTGGTTATGAGGGGGCGGAGTCGTGGGTGACGCGACTGCTTTTCCCCTTTCCCCGGCCATCTGTTCCCCCGGCGAGCACGAGGTGTTCCCGCGAACAAAACCCCAAGCCTCACTCCGCTTCCCCGAACCGCTGCCTACACCTGAAGGTGAAATAGTCTGGCTGGCATGCCCCGCACCGCGACCCCACATCCTGTGAGAGGGGCCCGCACTGCCAGGGGTTGCGCCGTGGGCTTCCCCGGGCCCCCTGCCCGCTACTAGGCCAGAACCTTCCCCAGGTATACCCGCTTGGCCGGCTGCTTTTCTCTTCAGCACTTCTCCACTGCCCTCTGTGGACCCCTCTCCGCTCTCTGGGGAGTGGTACGGCACGTAATCGTCGTCGTCTTCAGAAAATGACACGTTTGTCGTGTGTGAGGTCGAGTCGGATCCAACATGGCTGCTCCCCGGGTCCGAGACGGGAGACCCGGTCGTCTCCAGTTCGGCATTCCCTTCTCCAGCCGCTCTAAGTGGTTCCTGTGGATGGAAAACAAAGATCAATCTCTATCCTACATGAACATATAAACGTCTACACAGGACATGCAAATTCTTTCGAGGAAACTGGAAATAATACAGCGAAGTCGGGTATGTTCTAGAACCCGTCTGAAAAGTTTACACAACTGAAGAAGTTTCCCGAATATTCTGTACCTCAATACGCAGCCGTTTCGGCTTGGGTCCGCGTTTGAGACCTCCCCCATCCTTCTGTCTGCGCCTGCAAAGTACAAAACACCGAGTGTAAACAACAGGAAGCACGATCTGAAGGAAACACGGAACTAGTTGTGGACCGAGGGAAAGCGTGCGCCATATTGTTTCAGACGACAAAATCGCCACACTTACCTATTCTCGAACGCCAGCAGTAGCCGCGGGTCAAGGATATTGTCCACCGGTTCCCACGTACTGTATCTGTTAAAAAAACAGGGCAATCATTACAAAGGGTACAACACTGCTAAATCTTGTGAACAGATCGTCAAGGAAATTTCCAATGCCGTGAGAAAATACGGAAGAAGTTACTCACTTTTGCGACCACCCCTTCCACTTGACGAGGTACTCCGCCTTCCCCTGTGGGAATAGAGTAAACAGTGCTTGAACGGCAGCCGTTGCATAACGTACTGAAACTCACACCAACCGAAAATTCAAAAGAAACTTTCTTTGCGACCTAACCTTATGAAAACCATAAATACATGACACCATTTTCACTTTTCGGGGAACACATGTGCAAGACAGTTACAAGTAATTCAAATATGGTGGCACGAGCATGCAGCTTCAATCACACTAGGCATGTATCGCGATATACAAAATGCACACACAATCTTCACATGCTAATACACACTTGCACGATATGGCAAGTTCCTACAGCAAGCTGTTGCGTTAACTTTCTTTACGTGACATGACACATTTCAGTACTCACCCTACGCCAGCGCTTCTTCTGCAGGCACTCGGCGGCGAAGACCCGCTCGCCGAACGCGGAGAGTTCCATCATCTTGTCCGCCAGCGTTGTGTACAGTCAAACGACTCTTGTTTCCAACGGCCAAAACAACACTGCGTCCGCCTGCCAGGGACTCCCGTCGCCAAATGGGCCAACGGCAGCCCATAATAGTCGGCTGACGTCACACGACCTGATTATCATGCGTGGTTGCCATGGGGAGGTCGGTGGGTCATGTGGGGGACAAGTCATTACGTTCGAGAGGGAAGCCTCAACTCGCTGCGGGGGTGGCTGTGTGGGGGTGAAGCTTTAAAGCTAGTGATGGAATTTGCGATTCATATTATCTCTCTTACGTAAAAAGTACTGACATACGTTTGAAAGGGACAACTTTTCTCCCTTCACACCCCCGCACGTTGTGCGTCGGTACCGTCCCCCCTTAAGTTAAAACGTTTCACGGCTCATAAATTATTTGCAGCTCTTAGCTTGGGTCCCAAATTTGCGCAACCCCGAGAGACGGTTGTAAACAGCGGCTACCTAGTGATCTTATTTGTTACACGTTGGCCACGCGACGCCTAACGTGCCGAAACATGGTTACGTCTTCCAACAGAATCGCACACAAAAGTAGTAATAAAAGCCGAGCAAAAGCCGTGTTTACGTGATGTTTACTGGGCGCACCAAGGTAAAAGATTCCCACAACCTGCGTGCGGCATTTGAACACTTGGGCACGCCATTTAAACGTTTCTATGCATAGTGATAGTTGGACGACGCCCTGCTCACATTAAGTTATTAACAGACACCGCTGAGTTTTCAAAGCCTTGGTAACCAATGTCAGAACTAGTTTCCAGGGAAGAGCGATAACCCTCAAGCCTTGAGTCAAGGTTCCAGAACCAGGCCGCAAGTGGATACTATGTTGGCTAGAAATGCATTGTAACGATGTCACATAGGGTGTGGTCCCACTGTCTTTTGCTAGTTTACGGGCATAATCATGATAATGATAGAAAATTCCAACCGCAAATTTTATCTAGCTATAAAGCGCATTTTGATTATGATATAATATAACACGAACAGTCAATCAACTCGGGCTGCGAGTGATTCCTTTGACATAAACTAGTTTTCATAAAGAGGTTTTTAAAAAGCAGTTGTCGGTAACGCTGTGAAAGGTCGAGTACATCGATCGCGGTCGGCAGAAGCTCCAGCCCAAAGGTGTTTTTATCAGGAACAGCCATGCTTCAATAACGAGGTAACGTCAAGCCTCAAGGCCGGTAAATTGTCACGTTAGGACAGCCACGCATGGCATAGTGACGTCCCACGTCTTGTGATGATCACCATGCACATATATGCAACAACGTCATTATTGCATACACTCTTCGCATGGGGCCACTGAAAAAATTACAAGTATTAAATCAGGCTTTAATAGAACCATCTGTTGAAGGGTTAGCCTGGATGCCAGATCCATAGCACACTAGCCGCTCGTTTGCTATCATATGTAGCACGACAAACTGACCGCTCGGATGACTCATACTCAGTTTCAGTGTTTTCGTCAACCTGGTGTCGTTACGGAGAAAGCTTGTATCTTTCCATGGATCTACCACAATCTGTGATCCGCCCTTTCCTTCCTCTTCCCAACCAGGGCCTGTACCCAACATGAATCTGAACAACCTATATATTGAGTGAAGATCATGTATTTAGCTTCCCAACAAGATCTATAGCTAATCGGTTTTCATGACGACTCACTGAGCTGACGACTCATCTGATCTACCTTCTGGTTTTAACCTGCATTTTCAATCCCCCAGTTTAAATTTCTTGTCTGCCAGTGCACTTGCCAAGGAAATTATAATTTGCATTGACTGAAAAACTTTCACCGTATTTCTTCCGTCTAGTTTTCTCAGACCCTTGCCCTCCTTTTTCTGCATTGCAAATAGATATGTAACGTTATGTTTATTAAGTATGATGGTTAAAATAACCAACTAACACCTACGTTCATAGATTATAATAAAATGGCTTGCGCCCTCAGCAGACAACCTGCATTTAAAGATTGGAAAAATGAAACTGCAACCCTGTAAAATATCTGTTAACACTACATTTACATTTTTCGCCTTATTCGCACTGTCTCGCCAAACGGTTTGCGGAAACTTACAAAGGACACGTCTTCAGCTGACCGGTCTTGTAAACCAGACCAAACTTGCACGAACAAGCGTGAACACGTTTCAGCACACGTAGGTACTTGGCACGCCAGTCACGTACCGTGTTTAGCGTGGTTACGCCACGCCGGGTGAGTCACCGCGTACACGCGGTCGATAAATACCCTCCTCTGAGCACGCCGGGTCATTGACCCCACCAACGAGCGAGATTCCACAGCACACCATTTAGCCGTGCGATCTAGGTCAGGTCTCGCCATGTTTACATGTACATCAAGGGCTCGGGAAATATCCATAGGCGTGCACATGAACTACCGTCTTCCGGCATGCACAACCCACGCAGATCTACATGTAGATTTGATACATTAAACCACGATCTAACGGAAAATAACGTACGTTTCTTGAAACCGTGATGTAGATCGGTGTTGGTTAACTTAAGAAAATGTCACATTCCCAGATTGACATGTGATTAGGCCAAAGGAGTACATCTATACCATGACACCAATATATGAGCGTATATAAAATATATCACATATCTTATGTATGTCTGTTTATAATGCGATATGCCAGTATACGTAATGAACAGGAATCTGCCCTTTCAAACATACAGACGCTTACGTACATGTGCCTTTTACTGTCCCAGTAATTGTTTTTACCGTGTCAGTAGTAATAGATCCACGATGTTGCCACGGACCGGTCGATAATGTGAGTAAAACGATCCATCTGGAGGATTTGTTCACAAACGTCGTGCTACAGGCAGTAACGAAATACTATCAAAACATGTTTGCACTGTTATCAACCATATGCTGGGTAGAGAAGCGGACCAGAGTTGTACAAGACTGGATACCCGAGATATCATGTCGGTCTGACTCTTTTAGACGCTTGCAGCTCAAGCTACCATGCTATGGGTGCAATTTTCCAAAAAGTGCGTTTTAATATCATTATCCAGAGACGAGAGCGCGAGCGATATAAATACAAACACAAGAGATATACCCCTTTGAGACCCACCCACACTTCTTAAAGATCATTTCATTACGCACTTCCGCTGTTGACGCTAGTCGCCCTCAAGATTTCAAGAGCTGGAAGGCTTGCATGTGACGTGAACGCGCTGTGAAGAACCCCACAGAGTATAGATATTATAACAACAGCGGCACGGCTATATGTGTGTGTGATTGACTGGCTGATTTTCTTTGTTGATTTAATTTGGTACGATTTAGATCCAATCATTCTCATAATTTTTCTGTGTCCCGGAGAGAGGCAACTAACCCGTGATTATTACGTCAATACGTGGGTATCACATGGGAATGTACGCACAGCTGGTAACACGTACAAAATGGGAAAGCGTTCATTTCCACAGTGGATTTGATGACGGTTCGTGGGTTTTATACGCCTACTCAGACTATCTGTTCATCTGTGCGAAACGCACCAAGTCGTTTCCAACACCTACTCTCGGATAACGGCTGCTAACCGTCGTGGGAAATGAAATAATAAAAAAAATGCATTGTATCTGTATCTGTATAGCCGGTATAACCGCCCTTCGGCGTAACACACCAGCTTTGTTTGAGGAAACAGAAACCAGAAGGGAAACAACTCACACTTGTGTCCTGACAAGGTTGTTGTCAGACTTTTTAGTTAGTTTAGTTTTCTTCTGAGCGGAACTCTACACTTCCGCTTTTTAATTTTTAGTACACTGACTTATGAATGAACCATGCAGAAGAAAAAGCGGAACCATTTTATTTTAAAGCAAAAAGAAAGGTACACTGTCCACGGAGTATTGACATCAGACCATTCTGCAATGCTACTGTTTACTGCTTGTAGTATTCATGTTGTTTTGGCATAAACAAGGAGGCCACATGGTCAAACGTAAAACCACGCAAAACATTCCCGATTATGGCCGACCAATGCTTTTATCTTCTGCTTTCTTATATCATATATATATATATATATATATATATATATACTTTGCGGGGTTATCAAATAAACTCGCCTGTCTGACAATCACGCCAAAGCATATATACACGATAGCAAAGATTTTGTTCAACAAGGTTTTAAATAGAATGATTTAGAGTAGCAGAAATAATCTATTATCGTTCTTTATCCCGTTTAATCCTTTTTATGTGTTTTACAACCTACAACAGATCGTTAGCGTGTACAGGTCCACAGCCTTCATAGCCTACAGAATGCCGAACTGAGAATGTGAACAATTTTGATTGTCGCCATTCTTTCACTCTTACCTGTCACTGAGCTTCGGTTAAAAACCCTGTAAAAGTGCCTGAAAGATTCTGTGCACTGTCAGCAGAGCATCGACAAGCAGCAGAACCTCAAGTTCAGTCTGGGACGGGAAAAGTTGCGTGCCACAAGAGAATATCAATAGCCCTATGCTATGGGTAACCTTGAAGATAGCCTGCTTCTAGGAGTTCTCTCACCGAGTCTGACAAACAACGTTGGGTGGAAAATAATATACTTTTGACAAATAATTTGTCTTTGAAGTTTGGTGGAAATGTTCCCCTTACCGCAGCATCACTCTCCTTGCCAAACATTTTTTGTGTGCTTTTTTTGTGTGTTTTTTTTTTTCGAATTCCACTATCCATAACTCCTTGAGAAAGGCCTGGTGTACTCTCCAAGCAGAGGTTTAGGCTTTGGCTTATTTTTGACGTGTTTTAAGCATTTTTATCGGGCTTTCTTTTTTGTACTGGTTTCTTTTTTTTATTATTTTTTTTCTTTCCTGCCAACCCAAAACATGCAAGTGGTTCGTATGAGCTTTGTTTTGAGGTGAAAGTTTAAGTAAATAAAAAAAAAATTGATACTGTCTAGCCAATTTGATACTGTCTTGCAGCCACCAAGGAGGTATTATAACCTCATTGCAGCCACCAAAAGATCTGCTTGGAGATTAGGCCTGGTGGAGGCTATACGGGAAGGGTCGACATAGAGCGCTGGACAATGAGAGTTTGTGTTACACCAGGGGAGTTCTATTGAAGTGGTTACACGGACATATGGTACTTTTGTTTCGTCTTCAAAAACGCCTGCCTGCGAAAGATGCATTGAGAGGTGGTATGCACCACTGGTAATCCGCTAGAATCTGCTGGTCTGTTCTCTGTGTTACGTCACAGTGACGTCACTATCAAACGACAGATCGCGTCGGTGGTCCCAAAGGGAGATCAGTAATGAACACATTTGTGTGATTAGTGTTATCAAGGTGTTATCGGCGAGTACTGATAACGCCTTATATAAATGCTTGGGGGGGGGGGAGAAACTTGTGAATATTGTTATTGACCAAACACAAACACAAACACGCCAACGATTGTGCGTAAACTTTGGACACATGTACAAAAGGCATTTTATAAGTTGGTCTTATATCAATCACATCACGAAAACGCACCAAAATATGTGCACGATTGTTATCACTTTCTTGGTTTTGACAACTTACACCGTATATTAATCAGTTAATGGCCGAATAAGTCACCTTTTTCCTGCATAATAATATACCAAACAGGATGCTTTATGTATTTAATTATTCTTATTCCGGTAACTGTGACGGCACAGAAATTATTTCTAAGGCAACGAAACGCTGTCCTTCTGTGTCTAACAGTAGCCTCTACCGCTTCAGAGGCGGCTTGATCGAGTAGATATTGGCCAAATAGTCAGATAACATGCCTAGGAAGTTAGTCCGCTAAAGTAGTATAGTTTGTGACGTTTTTTTGCTGCGTCATAGGGTTACAGATGATAATGAGAATGTTTTATTTACAACAGAAAAAGAGCGGGACCACATGTCGCCGTTTTGATCAGGTTTACATCGATTTTACCGGGAGGATTGAGGGAACGCGTACGTCGCTGTTATCTGATCAGAGCGACTGACGTCAGACCTGACGTCATGTACACCTTATGTACGATCGACGTAAGATTTTTCAGCGGATCCCGGAAGGGTCGGGAACGTGCTAAGCTGGGAAAGCTGTAGGGGTTAGTTAGCCGTTCAGCAAAAATGGCATGTAACTTGGAGGAACACAGGTCACATCTTCGAGTTCATAAATCTCCGCTGAACTACTCATTGTCATTCCTACTAGTGTAATATAGCAGCATAGTATACAGATGTGCTGTATATGATTTAAGTATAAGAAGCGATTTTACACTTTTACAATCATGTCTGGCAAATATCAAATACTATACAGCCCAATGTCTATTTGTTATAGGAAACATTCCTGACTAGGAGAGATGCATATCAACATTAGATTCTTTCCCATTCCAGAGTCGGTACTGAGAACTAGGGTTAGTAGTCGGAAGGCGTGTACCTTCCTTTTCTTTCGGCATATTAAAAAAAAACGCGCCAAATCGAGCTCCCGCCAAATCCTGCCTGTGAGATGATGTTTGATAACCGCACACCTCAAGCGAGACGTCAACGGATAAGAACTACGCCCCCTGACGCAAATTCCCGGTAAACAGAGATCAAACAAAGTACGTACGTCTGTATAACAGTGCGAGAATATCGGACAGACCAATGTAATCACGCGTGCGTCAGCAGCCGTTAGTTGTCCTACATCATCCGGCTGGTGTGACGTCAGGGTTGGTTATTACCGCATTCCTCCGCGTCCGGCCGGGGGAGACCTGCGTCACCACCGCCGCCTGCTCCGAATTGTCTCAGCGGGCGGAGCAATTTTTTTCTCAAAAAAGTGTCTGGGCTCATCTCGACATGGGAGCCCTGGGGACTTGAAACTCTTCTTAGATTGATATGGCACTGAGGAATTAGGATTACCTTTATATAGACTCTAATATGATTTTCTGTTGTTAATGAAACATGTTAATTTCCACGCCACCCCAATTTCCTCTAACAAAATGATTATTAGTAGACACGTCCTTACCTATTGATGAAGATTATTGTGTACACACTATAACCGGTACCCGAGACTATAGTAGCGAGTCTTGTGTGCGAACAGTTATCATACATGTAAAAACCTAACAAAGATCATAATTTCCTAGGTATTTAATATACAGGTTGATAACGATATCCTCTGAGATACTCAGGGCAAAGGCAGCGAGAACATCCAAAACAAGAAGAATGATATCTTTCATACAAAAAAATTCATTTCTAGCAGTTTTCACGCAATATGCAAATATGTCACCTGACACTCGATTATGAATGCCATGGCACTTCCACGTGCTAACTGACGTCTGCTTCTATAAACGAACCAGTTGGCAAACTGACGGACTAGTTGTTTCTCCCTCGCACAAAGCTATATAAAGAGTGAAAATTTCAGTTCTAGACGAGTTCTAGACGAGTATACAGGTGCGTTCATATGGGCGCATTTTATCGCGGGTCGACTTATGGCTCTAAAAGTAACAATACTTGCATAATGTAGATTCCGAGTACACATCTCTGCAACATGTGCAAAAGGGCAATTCAAAAACACTCTCTGCTGCTCTTGATTGAATATAATTGGATACCTATACTGTCTTCTCAGAGTGGTTGCAGTGTTTTGTCCCTAGCGCCTCCTCACTTAAAGCAGGATGTTACGAATGTAAACCGCCAGTGCTTCGGCATTGATTGGTTAAATCCACATGTTGACTTTTCTCACAAACTAAAACCTAGACACTGAACATATGGTGCAGGTGAATGACATAACCGCATGACTTTTAAAATGAACTATTTACACACCATACTGCTAACGTGTGCATGCAACAGATTTTCATCTGCGTTTAAAAATTGATGAGTCACGCGGGACACGTGTACGTAAACAAGCATGGCGTGACCACGGGGCTCTAGAAATGTTTTGCCATTGTCAAGCTGTCGTTTTGAGATAATGATTTGATTATTAATGTATAATATATAATGTCGCCGCTCTGAAAGCCATGGTGGGTAGTGACGGAAAGCTGCACAGGCATGGAAGTGTGTAGATGAAACATATCTGATGGTACTGGTTCAAACTTCGGACAATCGTGGTAAACAAGCCTGTCCAAAATGTAGCTGACTACAATACGTGAAATGCAGTACAATGCACCTAAAAGAGAAAGAGTTACCCTCAGGCCCTGGTAGTTTTTTAGCCTCTGAGAGAAAAAGAAAACTTGTTTTTGTGTCGGACTTAACTTTTTATCTTTCGTTGACTTCGTAGTAACTCAGGTGCAGAGCACTTTGATCTAGCTGACTTTGAATTAACCGAGAAAATCTTGAATTTTTTTTTTAGACAGAACTCTTTGTATTTGTGTTCCTATCTCTGAACTGGACTGAACTACCCAGATGCGATTCACGAGGCTAAAGCTACCGCTCCTTGATCACCTTACAGTCGCATTCTGCGGTTTTCCACGTGGCCGTGCAAATGTCGGCGGTTAACCACTGTTTGTTTACGTCTGAACCATCTGAACCGCACTTCTCAAGTCAATTGGTCAGTCATGGGGCTAATGTGCGCGGCCCTGTGATGTGGCCGATTTGCGCACTGCCAGTCAATTGACTGGAAATGATACAGAGAGAAGGATGAAGAAAAGTGGAGCAGTGGAAAAGTAAGTATTAATGAGGTTTAAATAGAGGACGCAAGAAAGAGGAAATAATTGAGCGAGGCGAAAACATTTATGTCCAGTTTCTTTAAAAAAACGAAATAGAATTTTTTTCCCTCAGATTCTGCTACTTGTGGATTTAGTCAGAGAAGTAATCTGAAAACTCCCAATGTAATTTCTCCATTCATCTATGTAATTATTATATATCTTTCCCGTCCCAAAGTCACGTACCAGACGTTTCCCCTCTAACTAAAGTAGATTAAAGCTGCATTATGTAACATTAGGACGATACAAAAAGTCAATTTTCTGGTCATTTCTTTACAAAGTAAGTTTGATCAACTCTATTGAAAATTTGCCATTCAGGAAGTGGAGTTGCCAAAATATTACACCATACGAGTGTGTTTAAAAGCTGGAAACACAGCTGTCAGTCATGTTTGTTTACATTCCGGTATTTTGTGGTGGTGCCACAAAATGAGTACGCCTCGTGTGCGCTGTTTTATTGCCAACCATAAATGTCAGAAATATAAAATGATAGCACAAACATGTTGAAAAGTGTAAGTAGATTTTTTTCAATTAAAATATTTAAATTTTTGGTGCAAAAATGTTACGTAATGCCCCTTTAAAGTAGAACACAGAAGTGCTCAAAAGTTCTTTATATCCCAATCAGGTACATTGTAATATATAGTCCATTTTCTGACCCGATAATTCTCGCCTAGCGTGCCCACCTTCTTATAACTTGACAACCTGCCTGAGGCCGATGACTGATCGGTCTTCTGACCAATAACGATCCGAGCAGCAGTTGTTTCTGGAATAATCCCGCCATTTGGTTTGTGCACCGTAGCGTGTATAACCCGGCGTCATACGAGTATCCTAAAGGCAATTCTTACTAGTTCGCAGGGCAGCCACCACGCTAGATCTAGTTGGACGACCAAGGGAGTTTGAGTCATCATAATTATGCCGTTGGGCAGGGAAATTCCAAACCCCCTCATTCAATGTTCTTGATTTTCAATTCCATAACACACCAAAAGGCTGTGTATAAGGGTAGACGATGTTTTGAACTCGAAAATGTGGTCCTACCAATAATAGGAGCCAAGAGCTGATTTCTATCTCTATGGCAGACATCCAGGATTCTAAGAAATGTTAGTATTATATAGTGACAAGGCTGATCTGTGATCTATGGCTTTGTTCAGAACTAGTATTACGAATTTCTACACGTCGCCTTTTATCTTCACTTCCAGTTTGAAGTTTCTATGCTACTTTCGTTGCGATGAGTTAGTATAGAAAGTTCGACAGATGGACGTGTCTCAGTTTTGCTTCTCAATAGTTTGGTAACAATGGTTTCTTCCAAGAAAATGTAAAAGAAACAATTACATCATGAAATTTGCAATGACAAGCTTGGGACTTTAGTTACACCGAGAAGAAACTGTGGTAACTAGTGTGCTTATGTTATGTACGAGCTTTCTGTCAGCGGTTTTCGTTTCAGTATCGGAGTTAAGACAACCCTATTATTATAGAATTCTGATTATTCGATAGCATCCTACTATACTACGGATTTATTTCACAGTAGAATTACGGCTGTAATACTGTCATCTTTTTTGATAACATCCCTGTAAATATCTGAATAAACGTCTACCATATACAAACATGTATGTACGCGTTCATGATTATTCATTTACTGCGTTCACCTGCTGCGTAGATGTTTCAGAGACAGCTGTTGTTGTGTGCGTCAATGTGGAAAGAGACATTAGCTATGTAGATAAACATCTGTATGGTCCCACTTGCTGCGTAGCCTTCTATTGTTTTGCCTTGTATGTTAAGACCGATATACAATTAAGGTCGACTGAAACTTCTTTATATTCCTGCGTCAATTTACAGTTTCTCTCGCTATCTTAGGTGTCTTTGTACCTGATAGCATTTTCTCATGCCAAAGTGACAATTAATAACACCAGCACTGGGGGTTTTCCTACCTGTATATTACTTTTGATCCAATCGAACATAAACACCCATACAAGCTGCAGTTGTTTCTCTAATATTTCACGTGAATCCGTGTCTTCGCGACAACAGAAAGGCTCTTTTAATTTCTTTTCTAGAAATGTTCGTTTTCCTAAACGTATTAACTTTCCTAAACGATTGTTTATGGTCATTTGAAGGAGCAGTGAAAAAGGTCGATGAACGTTATAAAGATACCTCTTGTATATTCAAAACATTTACAAACATTCTAGCAAAAAGGATAAACAACACTCAAAATCACGCAGGAAGGCAATTTCTCCTCCGACAATGACATACCCAGTGACAAACTCTAAACGTTATTGTTTCAAATGAAATAAAAATGAAACAGTTTAGGGAGGACATTATACTTTATAGACGTTTCTTAATCTTCAAGTAGATCTCCGGAGCCATAATGTTTTCTGTTGAAAAAACGAGCCAGTCGAAAAACGTTACGTTCCCTGAAGGACATACTTCAGTTCAAATTTTTAAAGAGTATCTTAAAATTAAGCTGTGGCATTTTCTGAAGACGCTGGTTGGACAATACTCACACCCGCATGCTCTAACCGTTTTCTTTTGTCTTTTCTATATTTAGTTCCGAAACGGTGGCTGATACGGGTCCGACCATTACCGGTCCGCTGTGTTTACAAAGGCTAATCATTTTCCCGTGTTTCCTAGCGCGCCCAGAAGTGTGTCAACAAAGTTCAGCCACCGCGTATGGCAAATACACAAAACAAACACTTGTGTAAAATGGCCCGACGTTAGCAGATTTCCCATAGCTTTATAGGCACGGTCGCCAGGCTTTTTAAAAAGGGCTCGTTACTCCCAGTTGGCTACCTCACACCTTAACCACACCGACTGCAGACATGCTGCTCCCCACACTAGGAAGGCACGTTAATCCTGTTTCTATCCCCTGTAACACCACGCTAGGCGCCTCACAAAAGACAGGACAAGGGGTCATCATTAAGATAGCGACAGAGCTGATACTAGCCCGAGGGCGCAAGACGGGCGGGGGAGAAAAGTCGGGCTGTTGAAATATTGGAAAAACTGGCAGTGACATAAGATCATTTTAGCTAATCTCCAAGCTGATGGCAAAACCGTAACTGTCGGTCAAGTTTAGGCCTTCTGTGGCAATGGAACTGCTTGGAGAACTGCTTGGAGATTACATTTTAGCCAGTGTGCTGGTAATGGGGGGGGGGGAGGAGGGCGGTAAATGATTTTTTTTAGGATTCGGACAGCTGAGATAATCTAAATTTGTTTTGTTTTTTTTATTGACAAATAATACACAACTTCAACAGAAAACAGAAAGCCAAGACGGCTTGTACAGTAACAGAAAGAAAAGGCGCCTCCCATTAATTGAACTTGAATATCTATATCTAACATTATCAGTAACATAAGATTAAACGGAACGAAATAAAATGACATTTACGATAAACACAATGTTCCCCACTTATCCCGATGCTTCTCCAGCCTTAAATGATGTTTGTGGCACTCGGTCAAGTGAGGATATGTGCATGTAGCACAAAATATGTTGCGAAACTCATTTTAGGCTAATATATAGACACATAAAGTGATAAACCACGTAAGTTGACTGTTAGTTTGGACTTACTTCCCTTTTTCAGGATACAATGATTCAGGTGTTTAGTGGCCTATAGCTATTTGGTTTCCGAGTACAATTTTATTTCCTTCCGAAGCAAGGTTTAAGACGGGGTTGGATCATTAATTATTCCAGTCTCTAACAACATGTATGACTAATTTTCAATCTGTCTCAATCGACTTGTGAGTGATGTTTTAAACCCAACATTCTCCAAGCAGAGGTTTAGGCTTCCGGCTTCGGCTTATTTTTGACGCGTTTTTAAGCGTTTTATCGGGCTTTGTCTTTTTTACTGGTATCTTTATTGGATATTGCCCGGCCAATTTGATACCGTCTTGCCAATTTGATACCGTCTTGCCAATTTGATACCGTCTTGCCAATTTGATACTGTGTTGCAGCCACCAAAAGATCTGCTTGGAGATTAAAAACCCAATGCTTATCAAGATTATTGGAAGATTATTGTCCACTATACAGAATCCTACTTAAAACAAACCGTTGTAAAATTGAAAACGTTAGTGCCCATAGTGTTTGAAATGTCTGTCCCCAATGGGCAAATTAAGTGTCGATGATGCGTTTCGTTTACTTATCACTGGCGCAGTGATGATCCTAACTCAATGTATTCACAAAAGCCTGTGTTACTGTAATACACCGCCAAATAATAATAATGAGGATAATATTCCGCTAATCTTAAGGTGAAGGAATGTCTAGTATTAGCTTCTATTATTACTACATGTATATAAAAGTGCTCGTTACTGAAAGCGTTACCATACCATTCTATTGCTTCGTAAAATTGTCACTATGCAATTGTACCGTGTTTTGTTTTATTTTGTTCAATAGACTAACACTGAAATCCTTTCCCAATTTTATGTTTTGTAGTGAACCTGGTTTTTATGTATCAATACCACTAAACATGAACGTTAGTGCCTTGATATTCAAGCGGAAACTATAGCTTATATAAGCAAACCTGAACTTCGCTGAAACGTTCACCTAAGATATCGCATCATATGTGTTTTAGTTTGATGTGCTTGCCAACTACGTCTAGTACGCCGATACTATGCAAGTAGTAAGAACAGGTCTGCGTAATGCTGTATCGTAAGTATCCAAACTGTAGCAAACATCAATGAACTGTCGCCACAGACACACGGTTAGATGAGAAAGCAAGCTTCAGTCGTCATCCCTGCCCACCACACAACACCGCATTATTAACGAATTTTCCCTACAACAATGACAGGGAGATGGTGAGGAACTCGCGCCAGTCCCAGAGTGTGCGCTGAATATTGGAGCTATCTGTGGGGCTTCCCACCCCGGCCTGGGGATAATGTCCTGACTGATTGGATTCAATGATGCCTAGCTTGATAAAAAAGAGAGAGGCGCACGGAAAGGGAGAAACCACTATTGCATTCGGGGGACTGGAGATGTAAATGTTTTCACTTACCGTTGAAAGGGTCTGGACGCGTTTGTTGTACGACAGGTATACGAACATTGAGACAGTCGTGGGTGAGTCCGAATGTCTTGCGACGGAAAAGGTTGCAGTTGATCCTTCTCAATGGTCCGTTCTCTCACTGAAAATCCAAACGCAAAGAAATCGTACCACGAATGTGAAATTGTTATGTCTAGTGGAGGGGGGGGAAGGAAACAATTTTGAGTTTATTTGCAATTGTAACTCATAAATATACGTAAACAACTACTTATATAGGTCTTCGTGCGTGACATTGAGGCTAAAGGATTTGTAGCTTACCGAATGGCTGAACGCTGCAAAAAACGAAGGAGCGATGAGATGATCCGAGTCGACGTCTGAGATTTCAAAATGTCCACCTCTATCTGCTACAAGCACCTGTAAAAATCCCCCGCCAAAATGGACTACAAAAGGTCAAATTGCATCCTGGGATAAACGGATTTGGCTTTTTCACCCAGCTGTGGTCGGAGGTCGAGAAAAAAAACATTACGAGACAACTAACTCGAATCACTGACTTAACTTTACTACCCCAATCGTCCACCCGGCCCACTCTCACTATGCTGTACATATCTCTATCTGATGTATTCACTACATCTGTAAGTTGTAGAGAAATTATGAGAAATACTAGTACATTATTAATGTGTAGATACATGTAAGAATAAAGAGTTGACCATTACAGACGACACTTGCCAATGAAGGACTGAATAGTGTTCTTTTCTCAGCTGACGACGTGTACCGTATGTCGCACGTTGCGTACTACGGATTTGAAGTGATGAAGAAACAGAGATTTAAAACAGCCTTGTATGGTTGCCACGCACATTAGATCTAATGATATCGGAATTACATTCAAGTCATTTCACGCATCACTAACACGTTTATCCACTAAACGTATTAATGATTTAACCATTTTGAACTTCGGCCCACTCCAAACTGGGCGGGTTAGGAAACGTTGACTCTAGATGGTTATAAGTTTATTGGCCTTACGAATGTTTTGAATGAGATTTGCCTCGTGACAGCCCCAGAGCTGGCATGACGCCGAATTGACGTTGGTTGGCGCCTGGCGAGCAAGATACTGATTGACAGGCGCGTCGGCCCATCAACGCTCTCGTCATTTTTACGACATGAACCGTTCGTTCTCCTCTCACACTGGCAGGGTCCCTCGCAGAATGATTCAAACCAGACGGAGCCAGAGGGGCTTGTCAAGCCAGATTTGTCGTACTTAGCGGCAGTCAACTATTGCTGGGATCAAACAAGTGAAAAGTTCATGAAGAAGGGTAGAGTTAGCGCCGCAGCCCCCCTCCCTCAAATATTGTTTACAGGCTCCCTTCATGGTTCATTCATAAGCACTTCCTATAGCCTTAAAGTCATGATGTTGCGATCTATGATGATCTACAAGGTGTATAGTTGTACACATAATATTTCCGAGCACGCATGCTTATGACTTGCGTCCTTTCACCATCATCCCATAAACATGTACTAGTTTCCCCGTAAACAGATGAAAATACACCCCGACAGTTCAATACAGAAACCCTGTGAAGATCAGTGATAGGAAACACGCAGGAGTCGTAGGAGCCAAACGACGGAACGTGAGAGATATTCGCACGTCCTGTGCATGGCGGAAACGCCGCGGCGCCCCGTTTCACGGCGTGGAGAAATATTTTCCCGCCGACATGTTGGCCTTCGGTGACCTCAGTTTATCTGGGAATGCGGCCCGGGCCGGGCGGGTTGGTGTTTGCGGGAGAAGGACAATGCCTCCTGAAACGTTAGCCACACCGCCGGGGATTTGGGTATAAGCATGACGAGGGGTGCACAAGGGGGAAAACACACACGGGGAAAAGTCAACCGGCCTTGTGGACACGTTAGGGAAGCAGTGAGCTCGAAAAAAACATGGCCTTTTACCGACCAACTAGTAAACACTTTAGAAGTAAGGTCAAGTAAGATCAAGAACAGTCGTGCGTTCTGAAATCATTGATCATAAGGAAGCGCGAACCGTACGGTCAATTTAATACAGAGCTTCAACTACGTGCTTGATATAAATTCCGTTCTACTCAGAGAAATTAACAAAGCACGGGCAATTTTAACAGTGTGCCATGATCATTATTTCAGGTCTATATCCAATACTGTAGATACAGGTTTTATTTTCTTCCTTTAGCTGTAAAATCATATCACGTAGCTTCTTTCTGAACAAGAAAAAAGCCACAAGAAAATCTGTTACGAAGAGAGACACTTTTTACCGGAGCTCATTATTTTAGCATCATATCAAACTTGTTGAAAGCGTATAGATCACTAGTATTTTTACTTGTTATCCACTACCAGTCACACGCGGAGCGAAAACTACAACAGAACTCTTTTGCAAGTTCAAAGCATTTAATGCTTTGTTGTCAGCTGAGTGGGTAAGCACCCACAGGTAGGACACCTTGCATTCATTTGAGCTCACAGTGAGTCTTTCCTAAACATAACATTCAAATTAATCTTTACACAAGCCCTACGACTCACGTTACACAACAGGTACATTCACTGTGTCTAAACCACTCGAACAATATCTTAGATTCGCGACAATGTATGTTATATAAACAACATACTGCCGTTATACAGTACAATAAATAGTTCAGAACTAAGTCCTGGCCACGAAATTATCTTGACACGTTTACACCTGTGTGCACAATACTGGCCACACTTTTGTTGCACATTCTATTATCTGTACACATCAATACCAATTTGTGAAATTAAGCTATTATGACGTTACACCAAATGCACATATCTCTGGGATGAATACATTTGATCTTTCTGTGCTGGTTCACTGTGACCGTCTATAGCATGATATACTCAGTTTCCCTTACTGATCATAGAGTAGAGGATGCATTTTTTCATCACTTGTTTTTGTTGACAACATGAAAGAGATATACACGTCACTTGCATGTATAGTACATAAGAAAACAGTCGCATAAGTCCCTTAGTTCTAAAGTACTGGTCATTCCAAGAAGTTTTACATCATGGAAAAAGAAACTGTACATTAGACAATAAATTGCGTTACTTAGGAACAGTGTCAAGCCATGCTGTTACACTAAATATTTCTTTTCGATACGCTGGAAAAAAGTTTCGGACAAAAAGGTAACAAAATGATAAACAAGCAACGCGCGAAAAAACTTAATATTTTGAAAGTTCAGACATTGCGTGTTTGATCATCATTGAACATATTTACTGGCATGGCTGTGGAAAAATACATTATTCTGTTACAGCCTCTTCATTTTTTTTCGACAACAGTCTAGGGAAATGCAATACTATGGCATGGCTGTTCACATTTACTTCTCGCTTTCTGCACCGAGCGCTCCGTGATCTTCTTACTTACAGTTAGTAAGATTTAAGACTAAGTTAAACGTTTAGAGAAAGACGCCTCGGCTGACTAGAATAACTGTCTCTTCTTGCCCATTTCCCCAGAGCGCCACACGTACAAGCTTGTCTCGATCCCAGCGTTGGCACACTGGGATCCGAGTGTCCAGGTTTTTTGTCTGTTCAGTACCGTTAGATCGGGCAAGTTCGAGAGGACGCCACCCTCGTCCAACGTGCGTCCAACTCACGTTCCCCTGTTCTTGAAGAAGCCTTTATCGGTGAAGCACTCCCTGACGGTGACCGTGACCATCCCAGTCGTGACGTCCGTGATGAGAACCTGGTTCATCAGGGCGTTAGGAGGCTGCCAGCCCGCTGCTTGGGCGGGACGGGGCTTGGTCTTGGGCACGCCACTCGAAATGGTACGGGGCTTAGCCGAGGAGTCCTCTACCGGGGTTTGTTTTCGACTTCCCGTGTCCTCAAATGGATTCCATATTTCGAAGACGGGCTGTTTACGTTTGGACGAGTCTTTCTGCGGTTTGTTTGGCGGTAAAGAAGGCTTGTGGGGTGGGGAGATGGGGGACAGAGTGGGAGGGGTGGGGGCGGGGACGGCATGGCTGTGTTTCTTGCTTTTCCCCTTTGGTCGGCCCACACGCCGACGGACGGAGAGATCCTTGGGCTTGTCTTTGGACCGTTTCTTGGCTTTGTGCGTCTTCGACTTCACCTTAAGAAGCGGGACCGGTCGCTCCGAGGCCTTGGTGTGATTTAGTGGTGCGGCGGGACTCCGACTTGGCAGCGAGATCTCGTCACCAGCCGATTTAGTTGCCCCTCCGAAGTGACCTTTGTGTTGGGTTTCCCTTTCCCAGGGAGGCCGGGCGGGAGTCGGGCTTCTCCCCGGACTGCCTGCGATCTGCTGCCCGCCCGGGCTCGGCTGGTCTTCCCCAGAAGACATCCCGGCCGGGCTCGGGGCTGGGTCGTCTTCACTCGGCGGAGAAGCGGCAGGACGGGACGACGCCAGCCCGTTCGATTGGGACGACTCTTGGTCAGGACTGCTGCCTGGTGTTTCTTCCTCCTCAGTTCTAACATGGCCGCCATGGTCCTCCTGCTCCGCGTACCCTTCCGAGTTAGGTTCGGGGAGCGCCACAGAAGCGTCTCCTAGAAATCCCTGTATGATGACAAGAAAAGAAAATATGTGTACATTACACCCATAAGACATGAATGGAACAGATGTCACATTATAGCCAATAAATAATTAGATGAAATGAGAAAAGCTGGCATCCAGCATTAGTATTTAGCCTATTGGAAGGATACGCTCGTAATCAGAAAATTATTTTTACCTGTAAACGAAGCTTTTTCGGCTTGGGACCTCTCTTGTGGCCACCCGTCTCCCTTTCACGTAAGCTGAAATGGTCACAAAGACACAAAATCACCGACTGGCCATTTCCCGAACTTAAATGCAATGAGCTTCTCAACTCCCAAATCCGCCATGTTTAGAAAATGGGGCACGCAGAGGCGGCCAGAAAACCCCCACAAAACCCACCTATTTTCGAAGGCTGCGAGAAGTCTGGGGTCCAGAATATTCTCCTCCGGCTCCCAGGTGTTGTACCTGAACACAACATGTCGGTGGTGAGACAAGGGGAGGTGAAAAAGGCAGCGAAAATGGACAAATCTGGGCGCTACTCAAACCATCCCTAGAACGTACTTACTTGGGCGACCACCCCTTCCATTTCACCAGGTACTCGGCTTTGCCCTGGAAATAGAAAACACACCAATAGTGAGACAGACATGTCGTGTGCACGGGCACAAACTACACAAACCGGAGGACATGTAGGGAAGGGCCATCACCTTTCGGATCCTTTTTCTCACCAGGCATTCGGCGGCGAAAACTCGTTCCCCTACAGCCGACAGCTCCATGTTTCGGCAGATAAAGCTGCTGCGTGCTGCCGACCTCCAATGTTGGAATTCCCTGCGGCGCGGTGCACAGCCCATAATACTCTCACGTTACGTCACCATGACGGGGCAAACCATTGTCGCTCCTCTTCGAAACGTCAGAATAACAGAATTGCGTAATATTCCATCTTTCTGTTACATACAATGAATATATTCTTGGCTGAAGATAATTTTCTCATTTAGATTTAGATTCATCCCTGAATCAGCGACGGTAAAAATGCGCCACATGGTTTCAGGGCGTTCTAATGAATCTAATGGTTTTTTTGCGTAATAACCAATCCGATTATCAAAACTGAGAAATATGACAACACTACGTTCCTGATATTCTACAGATTATTTAGGATTATTAAAATACTGTCGATCTTACCACCCCTAACGCTCAAGTAGGTCTGCCCCGAGCACACATTTTCAAATCACGTTTACGAGAAATATTGATTTTTCTAAACTGGCGCGTCTGCTAATTTTCACTCCCGCGATCACGTTAACATTTTCCAAATGTGTCTGCAATTGAGGCAACATTGTGGTAAACATCACACAGAAACAGCATAGGAACGGAGTCATGGGAGTCACAGTATTGTAGTTTGAATCGCTGTGGAGATTACGTTTTATGCCACCACACGCACACTTTCGTACAGTCGCTGAAACAAAGAACACAGCAATATATCTTCCGTCGCACGCTATCGAAATATCAAGCCATATCGTTTCTTTACAACGCACATGTACACTAGGCATTACACTGGCATGCTGTTGATATGTCTTGTTGTCCGCAACAACAAGCTGAGGATGAGTTAGATTTTGCCTTCTCTCACACGGTGAATACGTGGGAATATTTCAGATATTGCTTGTGTTCCTTTTAATATATAGCTTCTCTTTTTATCTTTGTTGCTTTTTTATTCATGGAAGTATCTACGGGGGATTACTACACATACTTGGCCATGGGCTATGCATGGAGGGTTAATTTGGTCAGTATGGATGGTCCTCTGGATTTACATCCAAATTGGTAGGCGGGGGATGCCGACACGTTTTCACACATTTTTGTTTAGATTGTTATCATTTGGGAGGGCCCCAGTCAAACCACACTTTGTAATTAACTCGGAATTTGTGGAATGGCTGATGAAGAAACGGTCCTTCCGGTATTTGGTGTCCACAAAAAACGCTATAAAGGATAATTAAGACAACGCAAGGCAGAAACATCAATTAATGACAAATGCGTAACTACACTCGGAACAATCTACTTAATTCTCTTGCACTTAGTTTAGACACCGTCACATATAACAAGGCTTTGTTGGTTATACTACCATTACTATTTACTGGGGCCTTATACAAGTTCTTTCCGACAACTGTATATAGTTCCTTAGTTCCTTACGTAGGACATTTTGCTGTTAGCTATGTAGAACGGGCCCAGATTTTCAACATTGTTCATCGCGGAGCAAACTTGACCGGACTGCATGCCTTCCACTTTTCATGGACCAGTACAGTGTTTCAGTACGATTTTGGATAGAGAAATCACCTATTTTCTCAATGGGTAGGCGCGGTGGTGGTCTGCTTGGCAGATATTCAGTTGTACTTTAGATAAGTTTATTCATCCATAACATTCAGTTTATTGACAGCGGTAAAAACTAATCTCAGACAGCACTTAAAATGTGTGCATATAAAAGAGTAGATAAGTTACATCATACAACCCATCTTTCCCCTCACTGTTAAAACTGGTACAAATGTAGTGAAACTTCGGAACCTGCTGTGTTTGCATTTTGAGTCAGGTCGTGAAGAAGTAGATTATGTAGCTTTTCGACATCAAAAGAGATAAACGACCTCTGAAAACGTCAGATAAAGGTCAAGCTAAGGCAGACGGTCTAGAGGAAAAGAAGGAAACAACAAGAAGAATCACGCAGAAACAAGGAAGAGACGAGAACACAATGAGAATAACATTGTGATGCGTATAGAAAGAAATACAAATATTGAATCTTTATTTGCATGTTCATTCCCCGGGGGGATAAATGCAGAGATCAATGGAAATACAATGTACTAGAAACAAGTATAAATGGCTAACATTAGATCTAAGGTATATATATAAAAAAAAGCTAAAAACTATATAAAGTAGTATCTATCTACGTTCATACACAGAAAAAACATGATATGATCATATGATTCGTTTTAAAAAAAGGGAAGAAGGCTTGAGGGTTGAGAACGTGGGGCGGTGAGTAAATTTGTGAACAATCGGTGTGTAAATTTGTGAACAATCGCCGAACAATTTACACCTCGTCAGGGCACTGATCGATGTACCCGGGCTGGGTATCATCGGGGGAATTCCTGCTCTGATTCATCCCAGCTCTCTCCCCGGGTGAGTATTCTGGCTAGCCTGGGTGCCACGTTTTGTTTAATACGGAGCTCCTTTATAACACTCGCTACCCCGAAAAAATGGTTCGGGTACAAAAACGGATGGCTCACACTCTATACTCTGGCGACATCAGAGCGGCAAATCAAGTTTTGGACACATTGGATTTTTTTTTTTTCATTACATGACAAACAGCCTGAAATAAAGCAAACGTGTTTCCTGCCCTTTGTATTTCGTATTGACTTTTGAATGACTTTTGGACTCAAATTCAAGGCCCTTTTGTCCACGTGGTGCGAGGCATATGAGTACACTAGTACATTGCAAGGTAAACAACTACCAGTATATTATCTATCTCCGACTATAAACTTATCACGAGGATAGGTCTGAGTGTAGCAGTCCTGTAGGCCTCTACCACCCATATCATCCGCAGGCCAAGTATACCCCAAGATTGCTGAGAACTGACAGTGCTGTGATGTGATGTGATGCTCCGCTAGATGCCGCCAGTCGAACACAAACTGACAAGGATGTGATGGAAGTTTTTGTACTCACAAATTGTAAATACGGCGTATCCTTTAGTACGTCAAACACACAAAGGCGGAGCAATGGTCCTATCCACAGAGACATCCATGGAGACAGCAGACGTGGACGGCTCATTGCCATTTTTCTACATTTTCATGCATGGGATGATTTAGTAGTGCAGAATTGTTTTCCCAACAATACATAGCGTAACACGGCGCCGAGGCACTGGATATGGCGAGACGGAAAAACCTGAGCTGAAATCCAATAAATGTCTTGGTTGTTACAGAAAAAAGACCGCCGGTGAAAAACTTTTGCAGAAGAATTTTCCACACTGATTGACTAGGCTGAAAGCGATCTCTCTAGAATAAACGTAGAAGTGGCTATTTTGTAGCCTGGGTGTAGCCTAACTAAGATGGTACAAAGGCTACTTATAATCTCCAAGCAGATCTTTTGGCGGCTGCAAAGACAGTATCAAATTTAGCCTGGGTACCCTGAGGGTACCCGTTACAAATCGGATGACACCCAGGCTATATCAAATTGACCAGGCAGTATCCATTTGCCAGGCTGTTACCATTTGGCTGGCGTAAAAAAAAAGTTACCAGTACAAAAACAAAGCCCGATGAAAACGCCTAAACATGTCAAAAATAAGCCGAAGGCAAGCCAAAACTAAGAGAAGGCTACTTATTTCATAGCGCGTTTTCCAAACTCATAACACAAGCACACACACATCCCCCAGTGGATCTCGTGCCCCGTCCCCATGTTTAGCCACCTCCGGGACAGGTTGATTGATGAGAGCAAGGCCCCCTAGGTCAGTGGGACAAAGGCCGACTTTAGACTGACGACAGTATACGATCGTACGATCATCGTTGTGAGCGACGGCTTACTTTAGACACATGGTCAGGAAGCGTAGCGGACACCCGCAGCGCAGGATAGCACGCATGGTCCTCACTTCTGACGTGTTGCCGGGAGGATTCAAAATGGCGGGAGAACCCCTTTTTTTTCGTCATTCTGCAGCAGATTGTTCTTTTTCTACTTTTAACTCGCGTTGTCCTGCGGATGAGCGTCACCGAGTTCGTGCCCAGCAAAGAAGGGGTATGAGGCGCATGTACCGAGACGGGCAATACCTGGATTTGAACCCGGCGGTAGTACGTTCGGTGCTGTCGCCGGCCTGGCTATATTAGAAGCCAGGCACGTGTGTCGGCGATTCGGTTCGTACCTGTAAAGTAGAAATTGGTAACAGGGGATCGCACAGGGTGGGAAATATTCGGAACTAAGGTTTACTCTATGTCCGGAGGACCAAAAGTACAAATTTCTACACTCCTGCAGGCTTATTTGCATGTGACCCATGACCTCCCACTTCCTTCGCCGGCGATGGTTGGCTTTAGACGGAGGAAAATCGGTCGCGGCCCTCCCGCTGAAGGGTCGTGCGATAGGGTCCAGGGTGGTAGTGACGATGACTCGAGGATTACCGTCGCGCGACTATTTTGATCGTCTTTAGACGGCCCAAAAATACCATCGCCGGCGACATCTTGACGATAAACAGTCGCGCGACTATTCAACCGTCGTCAGTCTAAAGCCGGCCAAAGGCAACCCCTGCCCGGGCACACTGCGGCTGTCCTGACAGCGCCGCTGGATCTATGCAGCTGATAAGCACGGGTTGGGTTTACAGATTGAAAGGTTGATACCATCTGTGCTATCAGCGACAAGTAATACGTGTCAAAAAGGAGTCGTCATATCGATATTCCATCGATTTCGTAAACCGTTTTGATTATAATAACTACTAATTTTCCTTCGGGACATATGTAATAAAACTGATGAGCCGAAATGCGCCATTTCTATGAGGAAAGGAATCCTTTATATGTGTAATAATCCTTATAAGGCCATGTTGATTTGATTATATGGATGACATCCGCGCGCGCATCAATTTTCGTTCGTTTCCAAAAAAAAAAAGTTTTCGACCATACTGGAAATCGTACAAAGCAGCTGCAAAATGAGCAAATATATGCCGAGAATAGAAAAAAAAAATATTGGAAAACTATACTAATATCGTAGAATACTGAAATCAATTCCAAAGGAAGAAGAAAATGTGAAGAAATGAAAATGAAGAGTCTATTATTCGCCATACCATAATCTGTGTGTTTAGCCATTTGTTCAACCTTCATGACCACGTAGATTTCATAATGAAGGCAACTTTTTTTTTCCAAACTTTTTTTTTATTCGCACGCTCGCATCAGTTTTGGGGTACCCAGAGGATGTCATCCATATAATCAAATCAACATGGCCTAAGTAATAAGTCTCTATTCAGTTTTGACTGTCCAGTGTGCAGTTTTTACCCGGGTACCCAGAAACGTCACATTTCAACTGTTTTCCTAATCTCCGATTTTTATTTGTGCAAAGAAAATCATTTCGCACAAAAAACGCATTTTCTTCATGGATTACATTCCTGCATTTGTTTACTGGTCTTACTTTCGTGGCCAACTCTTTCGTCTCCCCTTTTTGTTTCAACGTGGCTTGGCTGAAACATACCCTGGCTCACCAAACGAAGTACAGTGTAATTTGGTTTTCCGATTTCGCAATCAACCTGTACATGAAAGTCCACTGCCAATGTCATGCCCACGTTCCTATAAACTCCCGTTTTCGCCTGTCTCCTCAGCCACAGTATCGACAGAGAGCGGCCATATTATATCTCCTGTCCTTCCGCAACCCCCCAACTGCAAGTTCAGAAGTGTAGAAGTCCAATCTGAAACATATGCACGATCGTCCTGACACTTTGTGACAAGAGATCATTACGGGCCACTGCATAACTCGGGGCACAGAGGGGAGGGGGGCAGACGAATAATACACACCAGATTGGTCGGCTGCGTTTTTATGACAACGCCCCAGGCTAACATTGCGTTCATTGACAGGTCATAGACAGCAGGTAACGAGTTTATCTAGCCGATTAGACAACCTAAATTGTCTCCGACGGCGCTCTGTTCATAATGCAATAGGCTTTTTTAAAGTTTTGAGCCGACCCACTATTTTCTGTATTCACTGAAGCTATGAAGCTATCTGAAGGAAACTACTGGGAGTACGCTTATGTACAATAAGATATGAGTATAGAGTACCATGCTAGGGTGGAAAAATGCTCGAGTTTGTTTGGTATTTTTTTCTTGTTGTTGTCAACATAGATTTTACTGATCCGCGTTTTTAATAGTACTCTCTTTGATATAAATCATACATGTGCAGACAGATCAACAGTAGGGTTTACGTGGATTTACGTACCTAATCGTCTCCTTCGCACACGGACGCGTCCAAGTGGGAGTGATAGCTTAAAATACAACAACTTCCTGAAAAAAAATGATACAATACTAGTCTGGCCAGGTAACCGAAGCAGCCACAGATATTGGCCCACATATATCATGTCTATATATTAGCACGCGTTTCCATGTCTAATTATTTTTCAATAAGCTAATTATAAGCAAAGCAAGAACAAAAGTCTGGAACCACACATAGATAGACATTCATTAGAAAAATATACCAATATACCCATTTCTGCTATAAATGGTGACATGGGCTGGGTCCCATGTGAAGTTAGGTGGAAGGGAGCGATGGTGGCACTCTGGAACAGGCTTGTGAGTATGCCTGATGACAGGATTACAAAGAAGGTTTTCAAGTGGGACCTGCGTAATGGAGGTCCTTGGAGCAGAAATATGCATGAAATATTTTGTGAATCAAACCATGAGTATGTCTTCTTAAATAGGATCAGAGGCGACACTAGACATATTAAAGAATTACTGTTCTTCCAATATAAACAAAACTGGTCCTCGGGGCTATGGCTAAAACCAAAACTGAGAACTTATGCTCTGATCAAAGATACTTTCGCCCAGGAAAAATATGTCACCCTCCCTCTTTCAAGATCCAAGAGATCTCTGTGTGCACAGTTAAGAGCCGGGATTCTCCCACTGAATATTGAAACAGGTCGATACTCTGCTATTCCTGAAGGGGATAGATTATGCTCATTGTGTGATTTAGGTGAAATAGAAAATGAGCTTCACTTTATATTTTATTGCCCTTTTTATGACAATCTTCGCCAAACACTATTTGAGAAAATGTACATAAAAGAACCCAATATCATCTGGGAAAGAGACGAGACAAAACTAAACTGGTTATTTAATGAGTGTGTTTTTGAAATTGCATTATATATTCACCAAGCTTGGAAAAAGCGTAAAACCTTCATTTATTCATAAATTTCTCTTTTTCTCTTTCCCGGACTAGGTCACATATCCAAGTTCATTTTATTTTATGTTCTTCTGAGTTGCATTTATGTACTCCTGTCAATTTGAGTTGACACTTTTTGACTCTTATGATGTTACGTTCAATTTTGTATTAAGTTTATTATTTCATTTGATGTTACCAATCTGACCTTCTGACTCGGACTTGTATTTATGTTTATATGATTTCTGTACCTATATTTATGGTTATGTTTATGTTTATGTTTTGGTGTCTTATAAGCCCATATGGGCTGGGCGACAAAAGTCGCAAGACACGTTAATAAAATTCATTCATTCATTCAAAAATTCATTCATTCATTCATATCCATGCTAGGTTTTATCATTGCTAATTAGCATGGATCGTAATATATGCATGTACCTTTCAATTTCAGGTGGAAGAATAACTAATTGAGTATAACATGAGACTAGTATGTCTATCTATTTCTGTGCAGTTAGGAGAAACAGGTGTATTTTTTTCATTCTTATGCAGTGCCTGATTTGAGTAGTCTCCAAGGTTTAGGCTTAGGCTTATTTTGGGCGTGTTTCAGGCGTTTTAGGCGTTTTTATCGGGCTTTCTTTTTTGTACTGATATCTTTTTTTTTACGCCAGCCCAGGTGGCAAATGGATACTAACTACCTGGCCAATTTGATACTGCCTTGCAGCCACCGAAAGATCTGCTTGGAGATTTGAGGACGGTTGGACATACACAAGCCTGGACATACAGTCACATGCGTCAGAAAGAGACATATCGCCTGAGTAGCCACCATGCCCGGACACCGTTGTGCCCCTCCTGGGCGGGTGCCATCCGCGACACCCGATCACACCAGACGTGATCATCCCCCTCTTTGAACTTGACCCACTAACCCAGTGCGGTGATCGCTTTTATTGAGACGGCACCGTGAACGGGTCTGCAGCTGATTCATCGCGTATAAGGAATCTGGCACGGACAAATGGATTCCAGCGCGCACGGAGAATTGGAACCAAACCATCCCCCTACACGCGCTGCAAGTACAAGCCAAATAACTCACTCGTATCCAAGGATATGTTGTTGCTCTGCCAAACCGAGTTGGAGCGTTTTACTGTATCCGATGACACATATTCAGTCCTTTTGCATTGCCACAATGGCCGAAAACGTGGCAAAGTTGGCACTGAAGTATGCTGCTTTGTTTTCCCTTCTCTTTTTCCGGTGGGACGTTTTGGCATCACGTGAAGTTGCGGAGGAGGGGACATGCTCCAAATCATGCACAAACATCACTGTGGTGGCTGAATCGGGGCCCAAGGGGGACGTTGGCCCAAAAGGTAGGACTAAGTAAACTTGTTTTAGCTATGTCATATCCATTGACGGCTTCCCTATCCTTTTTCTCGTCATTGCAAACTTAAAGCGGTATACTTTAGTCGCCTAACCCTCCTGTCTAGCGATCTACCGCGGTTGGTTTCTCATCTGGTTACGTTCAAAAGTTGACACGACCATTTCAACATAACAGACATTAAAACTGAGCTGCCGTCTTCACAAAGTAACGAGGGTAGTTCCGGTATTTTAATGTTTATAGAAAAGACACCTGTGAACGGCATTTTCCGGTGGTAAAATCACAGATTCTTGTAAAAATGGCAGATGTGACAGAATCGGATTTCTACACTGCCTGCTATAGGGCTAGAAGGGCGGCATCACAAATTTAATGTCCTGAAAATTCAAACTGCATCCCCACTATACTGAGAGAGGAGCGTGACTAGATTGCTAAAATGTAGTTCTTTTTGAGAAATCACAGACAGTTCTTCAAAAGATCTTGGTAATCGGCAACAGAAGTATTGCATTTGTACCACTAAAATGTGCTACACCTGTGATGCGTTAACATGTCTGTGGCAGACATGTCTAAATGCGGATATTGAACCATAGGCATAGGACGACTTGTAGACAAAATAGGCTGAACCTGGATTGAAGGTGTCCGATCTTCATCTGTAAGGATGAAGCGAGGAGGAACTGAGGGGAAAGGAAGGGAAAGGAAAGTAAATTGCAAACATTGAGAATACTGGACATAGGAGTATTCCTCATAATTGAACCCACAGGTGACAATGCGCATTACCCTCGAATTCTTTGGCAACAGTTCACGCCGCTTGTGCCCAAATCCTCTCCAAAATTAGTCATCGTCTTCAATTAGTTTGTAAGAAATTAAGGTTTTACGTTAATATGTCAAGCAGAGCAAGCGAAGTCACTGAAAGACAATTTTCAAATACGTGCGTCAGGTTTGTCAGGTGTAACAACCTCTTATAAGACTGATCAGACTGTGGTAGTTTTCGTGACTAATTATAGCAAAGAAAACGAACATGACAAAACGCTGTCTGCTAGGGGTGGACATGACTCTTCACAGTATGTGTCATTTAAAAAAACCGTTTGCCAGGGCTATTAAAGATTCTGCAGTACATCCGGCGAAAAATATTCGTTTGTCATGGGTGTTTTTCTCAATTCAATGACATGTGCACATATAGTCTTATTCGACTTACGACTTTCACACTACAGATGCAGATACAGATACTTCCTTTTTGCAGTTAGTTATCCTCTCTGTAGTTAATTAGTCCCTGCAGCTGCCTACAACGTCAGAAGTAGGCGGGAAACACAGACAGCAATTTCCTAGCAGTGTTGGAACAAAACTTCAGTCTACGTCGATGAAGGTTAGAGACATCCAGATAATGAGATACACAAGAAATTGTTACTCAAGCAACTGGATAGATTTTGAAAACTGTCAGACGTTTCAAACTTCAAGTAGCATTCAAGATCTACTAGTATCCAGTTGCTTCAGTAACAATTTGTTGTGTAAAACTTCAGTCTTTTTACAATCATCTTTTTTGTTGATCTCAGGTGAAGCGGGGCCACGCGGGACGAGGGGCGTGAGGGGCGAGCGCGGCAGGATGGGGCTGGTGGGAGCAGTCGGACCTCCGGGCGCGCCGGGGAGAACTGGACCTGCCGGGCGGCCTGGCGAGAAGGGAGACCCGGGACCAGCCGGTCAGAAGGGCTTGGAGGGCGACCAGGGACCGCCAGGAGGCTACGGTGCGACCGGATCACCTGGTAGCCAGGGACAGACAGGTGCTCAGGGGTCACCTGGCCAGAAAGGAAGTAAAGGAGCATCAGGTGATCAGGGTTTACCTGGTGAGAAAGGTGAGAAAGGAGAGCTAGGTGTGCAGGGTTTACCCGGCTGGCCTGGAACTGCAGGAGCCACGGGTACCCCGGGAGTACCTGGTGACAAGGGAGAGAACGGAACGCAAGGCTTACCTGGGCCTCCCGGGCCTCCAGGTGTGGGACTACCTGGACAGAAGGGCGACAAAGGAGAACCAGGACTAGTAAATTCAAAGGCGTTGTCTTTTCTGACGCCGGGCCCACCTGGTTCTACAGGACTGCCCGGTGAGAAGGGGAACAAAGGTGACACTGGACAAACAGGTGCGGATGGTTTACCTGGGCCACCTGGGCCGACAGGTGTCAGAGGATTACCTGGATGGAAGGGAGATCAAGGTGACCAGGGGAAGACAGGTGCACCTGGATCATCTGGGCAAAAGGGGAGTAAAGGTGAGACTGGAAAAACGGGACCAAGTGGACTATCGTTTGCAGCTGGCCCACCTGGCTTAAGGGGCTTACCTGGAGAAAAGGGGAATAAAGGTACACCTGGTAATCCAGGTGTTAACGGAGTACCTGGTGCACCAGGGAAGTCAGGTGTGGGCTTACGTGGTGAAAAGGGTATGAAAGGTGAAGTAGGGGAAGCAGGTGCAGATGGCTCACCTGGACTGCCAGGTGTGAAGGGTGAGAAAGGAGAGCCAGGAAACATCAGCGCAAGGATGTTGTCTTTTCTACAGACGGAGTCGGCTGGTCATAGGGCGGCACCTGGGGGGAAAGGAGAGAAAGGCTCACCTGGCAAACCAGGTGCGGGAGGGTCACCTGGTATTCCCGGACAGCCAGGTGTGCAAGGTCGGCCAGGTGTCGGCTCCCCGGGAAAGAAGGGTGTCAAAGGTGACCCCGGGAAGAAAGGAGAAGCAGGTAGAACAGGTGACCGTGGCATGAAGGGCCAGGCAGGTGCAGTGGGTTTACCTGGGGAGAAAGGCAGTAAGGGTGATAAGGGGCGGACGGGTTATCCCGGGTTACCTGGCCGAGCAGGTGATGAGGGAAAGCCGGGATACAAAGGTGATCCAGGTGCGCCAGGACCACAAGGTGTGCAGGGACCTCCAGGTGAGAGGGGAACATCTGTGAAAGGAGATAAGGGTGACAGAGGCAGACCAGGTGAAACAGGTGCACCAGGTGTAAATGGACAACCAGGACAAAAAGGCGACAAAGGCGATGCAGGCAGGCCTTGTGAGTCATCCTGTACAGATGTTCCTGTCCAACTCGGCCGGCTGGGAGATGCACCTGTCGTGGCGTTCTCCGCCACTCTGAGAGTCCGGATCCTAAACGCCCCCGAGAATACAATAGTAACGTTCGACATCGTCCACACGAACGAGGGCAACGCCTACGACAAGAAAACAGGGAAGTTCAAGCCCCGTGTGGGCGGGGTGTACATGTTCACGTTCTCCGGTATGACAACAAGTGTGAAGGGCTCCGCCTACTGGAGCCGACTAAAGAAGAACGGCGAGGCGATAGTCAGTCTGTACGACAAGTCCAACGGCGACCACCTGTCGAGTAGTAACAGCGCCATCTTGCGGCTGCAGCCTGGGGACGAGGTGTGGGTGGAGCTGGACGGGCGGTCCTCCATTTGGAGCGACCCTGGCGGTTATGTCTCGTTCTCAGGGTACTTGATCCATCATATATAAAAACAAGGAGGTTAAAAATCTATACTTCTTTTGCCAACACTTTCTAGAAATCATGTGATATTACAACCCAAGTGGATTCTGTTTTTTATGGAATGAAGATCAATGCTTGAAATAGAAAGTAGAACATCTCCAGAGAAACTGTTGGTTTATTGGAGATGTGGTCAGAAAAAGTGTTTATTTTCTCATTAAACCCAATGGTGAAGCCTAATTCTCGAATGAGACCGGAAATGCTAGTTTATCTTATAGTAATCGGCTGTACCCTGGACTTGGCACCCGGTCAAGGGCGGCAGCTGTGGGACTCAGGAGGTCCCGGGACCACATGCGGAGTTTGTTAGTCTTGGCCAACACTGCTGACTTTATATTGGACTTCTTACGATGACCACAAATTCACCTTTCGGCAAATAATCACCCAAGGTGTGCTATATATAGCCCAGCCAGGCTGTGTTGATAGTATGAAAGAGTAACGGGATCTTTACAGCCATGTTTGGCCATTTTAATGAAGTAGAATGGGGCATTTTGTGTCTCAATATTCCTGCGCCTGTCCGTCTGTCTGTCTTTTATCTGTTCCTCCTGCGTGTGAACGACTTCTTAAAAGAATGACACGTTATAAAGACCTTATATTTACACCAGGGAACTCCTACAGATGTGACGATTATGTTTTGGTACAGTTGTGCGCGTGCAACAAATTAGCATGTCAGTCACGGTATATATTTACTACATGTATAATAATACGTGCGACAGGTTCAGGCTTTTTATTGTGATTTTAAGAAAATGAACTGGCTAATCTGAGTGATCATGTGGAAATGCTATTTCTTCTTGGTGCTGAACGATTTTTTGGAATAGAATCTCGAACTGGATAACTCACATACTTGAGGAGATAGGAAAACCTTGTACCTCAATAGTGTTGAATCCTAGCCTAGGGACTTAATGTTCTGTGTGCACTCCAGATAAACAGTTTGTTATAAATGATCTGTGTAAACAAAGATTTTGGAATATACATATTTGCGAATTATGAACGTATTTGTGTCATTCTTCATATTTTCTTCTATTTCTTTTGTAAAAAAAAAGACGTAATGATTAAGTACAGGTCATGTTGCCAGGCTTTGCAGACCGAGTACACGCGTCACGAGCTCAGCAGTGGACTTGCCGACAGTGACCGATCTACAAGCTACGAAGGCCCTTAACGACACTGCGCGACACCTCTTCCAAAGCCCGGAAAGAAAGCCTTGCCAAGGGCTATATCTGGGCGACACCTCTTCCAAAGCCCGGAGAGTGAAATCGTGACATTGTTCGGTTTTATTCCAACCTTCAATTGGAGAATAACTAATAGAGTAATCCAAGCGGATTGTGGTAGAACTCCAACGGACAATGCCCAGGTATGAACATGAACTTAGATAGCCGGTCGGCAACGGCGGCCAAGAACACCTACATGTACATCTCTTAGGACGTGTACAACACATGTCTAGTCTAGTGACCCACCTCAGCAACAAAAATAGAGAAAAGACCTTCTCCCTATAACCCCCTTGCGTGAAGCTAACAGAAAAGTGCGAAGTACACAAGTGGGAGTTAAAAATGCCATTGCATTCGTTTGAATTTCTTATTCGTAATACCAAAAGACAGCCACGCATAGTCACGCATCAATTGTTTTGAACAGTCTAAATAAATGGTGTTTGCGCCGAAAGAAAACACCTAAACAGACGAATAGGTTTCTAATAGCCATACAATCATAGGGCTAGAAATACCACCTGCATATGCAGGTTAGTTAGTGCAGGTAAAAAACTAGACCTGTGCAGGTATTTCTGATGTCTACCTACACCTAACCTGTACCATCCACCACACCTACCATAAGTACTAGTTTCTGTGGAATTTTGTATTCTGTGTTATATGTACAATATGCTAAATAAAGAATTTAAACGGTTTCTAGATTGGTCCATACTCCGTAAAATCTTTTAGTATAAAGTGGTGCAGGTAAAATTTGTCTGGTGCAGGTGAAAAAAAAAACGTTTTTCGAGCCCTGAATAAGTTGAGTGTTTCTCGTCCTTAGAATGATTTGTCTGAGGCCAGAGTTCGCTGGAGCCTGGAGTCAGTGGAGTCAGGTCCCTACGAAGTGTAATGTTGATATGCGCTGGTGAGAAAGTCAGTAGAGTCAGTAGAGTCAGGTCCCTTCGCAGTGTAATGTTGATATGCGCTGGTGAGAACGTCACGTCGGTGTTGGAGAGTGTGTTATGTTACCGTATATCTTACTGTAAGGTTGACCTTAACTAAACTGATTGTGTGTTTTTAATGTTGGATGTTACGATGCTATATTTAGACATCATTCCTACCATATCTCCAAAATTGATAACGAAGAACCGAGGTTTTAATATCCGTACATGGATACTACAGTAAATTTCCGTTATGCCTTTCATCTGACTTTCATCAGCAATATCAACTACGTATTTTGTTTTTGCGCCATTCCACGCATCACTTGCAATTATGTGACATTTTATAGTCATGCTCTCTTTTTATATTAACCTGACCAGAAAGAATGTTACAATAGCTTTATACCTTATATGGTATAAAAAAACTTATGTCATTGTTGCTGCCGTTGTTGTTGTTGTTGTTGAAAGTCCAAGCATTTGCTGAACGTTATACCGTGGCTTGAAAATTCAAGAAATATTGGAGAGAATCTATACCGTCGGTTCCTTGGAGTGAACATACTGAGGATGCTCTCCTTTTGAAATTCATTCACACGGCTTCATTTCCCCTGCGCTCTACATGTAGCTTGGGTGCCAACCTCCTCCTCCGTAGTCACCGCCGGCTCCCTACTGGCTACGTACAAATGTAACTACCGGCCGCGGCTGGCAGGTGATGACAAATTTCTCAATACCGTTTCAAAATTGATGTGCTTTCGCGAGATCTTTGCTTCAAGTTCACGTCTATGGTGTCACAACCGGACAGATGGGACCATCATCTGGTTACAATCTTGAAACCAAAGACCATGCGTATGTTTATGAGTCCGGCTCTCCACAGAAGAAGTCGTTTCTGATACAAACAAATGCGTACCAGACATAGCGCACGCCCCAGGGAAAGTTTTATGCAGCCTGGAAAATGCTTTTCTTCCTAAGGACAAGTTGAACGTCTATCGTAACCCGCACTGCTCGTCAAAATGGCCAGGCAAGCAGGGCTAACGACGATGGAGCTCGTTACGATAGTTTATCTTCTCGTAAACAGCTGTGTCGTTTTGTCATCATCCGAGGCAGAAGAACAGGGGACTTGTTCCAAACCCTGTACCAACATCACCGTGGTGGCCTCGCCTGGTCAGAAGGGAGACATGGGACTAAGAGGTAAGGAACCGGCATTTTCTTATCTAACTCCTTTTCTTCCTTCGTGGTCTTTCTTTATGTCAGTAGAAATATTTCTAAGCAGGTGTAAGGACCAGGCTCAGTCTTACTGTTTTGCGCGTGTTTTTGCAACAATTATTATGTCTGTTTAGAAGTACGCCTTATTAACTCTTCGCCGGCTCGGAGGAGAGATAGTAACCATGCATACGTACTACATGTCTCAAAAATACGCGTAAAACTCTAAGACTGAGGTGGATCCTTACATCTGCTTGGAGATGTATCTACTGACAAGAGTCCGCTTCTGCCTTTTAGTTTTAAAAGACGAGAAATGTTGTCAAACAGAAACTGGAGACGGTGATTAATTGACCCGTGCGGAGTATGTGCCGCGGTGTCAAAACAGACGGCACAGAAATGTCTCAGGACTTTGTAAGGCGGGATTAAGGGGATCAGGGTAACTTGAATCGTGTATGATAAGACACGTGTATACGCGGTCTGTAATGTATGCGTATATGACGTTTCAGGATAGTATAAATGTCAGGAAAGTCCCAACTACCTCATGCTACCAGTCGGAACAGTTAACTTGTTCGACAGCAATGTGTGGATGCTATACACACACAGCTCACTTGCCATGCACAGTGTTTTGTGGATGTCACGGAGAAGCACACTGCCAGAATAAGCACACCCGACGGGTTGATGAATGTGACAATGTTGTTGAAAGTGGCATGTTTGAGGACCGTGAGTCAAACAGGTAATGGCAACATGCATCAGTATAACTATAAGTAAAGTGAATGTTCTGTAACGACTCGGATATACTAGTACACTGAAGTTGGTTTTTGCATATCAAATGTTGGTGTGATCAATACTGGAATGGTTTCTTTGCCCTTCAAAACATGTGTATAGACACCAAAATTATTTTGATACCATGTGTATTGAGATATTGACGAAAACCAGATTTTCAGTAATGGCGGCCTTAATTTGCATATTGTGCGGCCTTGATTTGCATATTAAGCACAAAATATCGATTTGATCTCTACTGAAACGGATTAATCTCATTCGTTATCCCCCAAAACATGGGGATGGACACCAAAATTATTCTGATAACATGAGTAGTTACTGAGATATTGACGAAAACCAGATTTTCAGTAATGGCCGCCCTAATTTGCATATTGTGCGAATTGCCCAAGGATGACAGAGTGGTATCATTCAGATTCTTAAAGAGCACACCTCTGAGATATGGAAACAGTACGGACCGCAATGCACGCTTATCTGTCCGTACCACCAGACTAAGTGGTCGCGAAGTGGTGTATATTTTTTCTACAGTCTATAATGTAACAGATTAATAGGGGTCCATGAGGGCAGACTGCACTGGAGCGGCGTTTAATCAATCCGTGGTGCACACGGTGCATCTGAGGACGACGAACATCATTAACCCAACACTGAAACACCTGCACAAACCTTCCATTCTGGGGCACCTCAAAAAGGCCGAAAAAGACCGATATGCCATGGCAATCCTCCAACTGTAAAGTGGCCTTCATATGTAGTAAATGTTAATACTAGTAACAAACTGCCTCATGAAATAAAGACTAAACTTTATATCAAACACTCGAATGAACTGGGACTTACCCAAATTTTCGGCTGGCTCCATCAACCTTGTTCACGGAATGGACCCGTTGATTTAATCCCACCCCGTGCTCCTGTGGTGTTCTGGAAGACGTGGAAACGGGTGAAACGTTTGGATGGAAAGAGTGAATTTATAGATAATTTGCTTGGGCACGGCAAAATTAACTAAGACAAACTACACTGAGTAGAGTAAACAGGTAAAAAACAACACAAGACCATCATGGTGAAATGGCTACCATGCCATCTCATATGTGTTAGACTTGAAGCTACTAAGTTTGTTTGTTTGTTTGTTGCAGGGGAGCCCGGATCGCCAGGGCGTCTTGGCACGAAGGGAGAGAAAGGCGACCGCGGCACCATGGGACTGGTTGGTCCCATAGGCATTCCAGGTGCTCAAGGAAAACCAGGTGCCGTCGGCGCCCAAGGTGAGAAGGGACAGCAGGGATCGCAAGGTATACACGGACCACCTGGTAGGAAAGGTGATCCAGGTGATGCAGGTGATCCAGGTGTGAGGGGGTTCCCTGGAACAAAGGGCCCGCCAGGTGAGAAAGGATCTCCGGGATGGATGGGTCTCCCAGGTAAACCGGGCGCGAAAGGAAGCAAAGGTGACCCAGGACAGACAGGTGCGGAGGGACAGGCAGGTGTGCAGGGCCCGCCAGGTGTAGGCTCACCTGGAGAGAAGGGAGAGAAGGGCGAGCCAGGAGGAACAAGCAACAGAACATCATCTCTTGTTATGCCGGGACCGCCTGGCTCGATAGGACTACCTGGAGAAAAGGGAGATAAAGGCACACCTGGAACAACAGGGCCACCTGGCATCCCAGGACGACCAGGTGTGGGCGTGCCTGGGAAGAAGGGTGCAACAGGTGACGAGGGGAAAATCGGCGCCACGGGAGCACCTGGAGAGAAGGGTGAGAAAGGTGAGCAGGGAGGGACCGGTCCTCCGGGGTTACCTGGTCAGCGGGGTGCGGCAGGTGAGAAGGGAGACAAAGGTGAACCTGCTGAGGCTACAGTAACTACGGTGCGTGGTCTGCCAGGTGAGAACGGCTTACATGGAGAGAAAGGACAGAAGGGTGATCCCGGCAGACCGGGTCCACCTGGAGAAGCAGGTTACACAACAGTGAGCGGATCGTCGTACGTTCTGCAGGGTCCGCCCGGGTCTAGAGGGGTACAGGGAGACAAGGGGGAGAAGGGCGACAGCGGGTTCCCTGGTGAACGGGGATTCGAAGGCGGACAGGGAATACCTGGTTATCCGGGCTCACCTGGTCCTGAAGGCATGCCAGGTATGAAGGGGCCTAAAGGTAACCCGGGAAAACCAGGTAAGACAGGTGTACCAGGTGAATATGGCCAGCCAGGTGGCCAGGGAAGGACAGGTTTCAAAGGTGACAAGGGTGAGCCGGGGGAGTCTTGCAGCTGTGCAGGCGTGTTGGCGTCGCACGCCCGGCTGGCAGATGAACCGTTCGTGGCGTTCTCCGCCGCCTTAGCGAACCGGATCCTCAACGCCCTGGAAAACACGATCGTGACGTACAACATCGTCCACATCAACGTGGGGAGGGCGTACGACATGGTGACAGGGAAGTTCGCGCCTTCCGTCCCAGGGTACTACATGTTCACGTTCTCCGGCATGACCACCAGCGTGAAAGACTCCGCCTACTGGAGCCGGCTGATGCTGAACGGCGAGCCGGTAATAAGTCTGTACGACAAGTCGCCCGGAGAACATCTCTCCAGTAGTAACAGCGCCATCTTGTTGCTGAAGCCTGGGGACGAGGTTTGGGTGGAGCTGGACGCTCGCTCCTCCATGTGGGGAGACTACATGGGTTACGTCACGTTCTCAGGGTACCTTATCCACCATGCATAAAGCACGGACCAGTCACTAACTTTCGTACACATCATGTGGAGGTAGCCGTGCAATACGAACACGTTTTGACTTGTTCTTGATAAAAAAAGGATACGGCCACTGCCCAATGCAGATCACAGTAAAGATATGGGTGATGTCTGTATTGTGACCGCCCAAATAATTACAATAATGGACCACTGTCAAACAACAATATTTGCAACCTAGCCTGGTACCTACAAAATGAGAAATAAACATATCAGAAGGGTTATGTAGAAATTGCCAGTGTCCATCATTGACACATTGAAACGTTTATCCTTCTAACCTATGTCAAGTCTGAGAAACAACAAGATTTGGGTGAGATTAAGCACTTATTCGTGTAATCATTTCCAGTCACACAAGACGAGATTTTGCAGGAGACTTCGACGAGCGGGTTCGACGGACGGACGGGAAGTGTGGTCACGTGAAGCGTGGACTTGGCTGACAGTCAACATCGACTTGGTCAGAATTTACCTCTAAGTTTACACCATCTGGCTTTCGCTATGATGCGACATGACATGCTTCTTTCCTTGCTGAGAAGTGTGACATGTTTGGCACCACCAGTGCGCCCTGGGTCCTTCCTAAAACCGACCCTCGGCGTCCTTTTGATTCTTTTTAACAATGAATAATGGTAAATGGAGAAGTTCAAAAAGGAAGTAATGTATTGCTGAATCAAAACGCGCCCGTTTCCTGCAGAGTTTGGCAGTGCATGTGTCTGTGTGAGTTAAAGTGATTACCTTTGAAGTTAATATGCGTATGCCGCTCCTGACCGTCTCACTGCCAACCACTCTTCTCAGGGTCCATCAGGAACAAAATTGTCCTTCTTGTGGCAAAAGAATTAATCTAATAACACCATACAGCATATCTATCGTCCTATAGGCACCTTATTACAGTAATTATGTATTTTCCGTAAGCTGTCTAATTTGGATATACTCGTCCTGTTCTTGTCTTTCCAGAAGTTCTCCTTCTTCAAACTGCCAAGGGCAAACATCACATGTCTAGCCACATGTGCAGTTGCTGTTTCTAAATCAACGTCACATGCAGCACCCAATTTGAAACACACGGATCAGTTACTATATATAGGTACGTCCACACAAGAGAAGATACTGCTGTAAATATAGGACAAGGGCAAGTCCAGGTTGTGGGAGTTGACAACTAAACTTTTGACTTCAATTTGGCGCTTTGTGGAGTTTGTGGGCATTGTCCATTTTTTGTTTGCTGCTGTTTTTGAACAGATCTTTTGCAAATTTCCCACACGATCGCGAGGTCCAGTCTACAACCTACCTGCCATGGCGGAGATCCGGGATCGACTTGCTACCTGCGCGGCAGGTTGTTTTGTTTTCCTGTGTTGTTTATGTTTGTGTAAAGCGGCTGAGGAAGACTCCTGCTCCACACCGTGTACCAACATCACCGTGTTGGCTCCTGCCGGGCCGCCCGGACCTAAAGGGGCCATGGGGCCGAGAGGCCTCAGGGGTGAGTGTCCTGTAATATGTCATGACTTCAATTTTCGGCGTTGCTGACAAAGGCATGTGCGTGTTTGGATTCGGTAACCCTTGCCATTGTGCAGTCGTTGACAATTACTAAAAAATGTAATTTGTCAGTTTCACTTACCCCGTCTGTATCATGCCAGTTCGTAAAGGTATTTATACTTTCAGGTAGTTCTGATAATACTGAAACGCTAATAACTCCTTCGTCATGTCAAGCTAGCCTCGATTAATTGGAAAAGACTAGAAGAGAGGTTATGATCTATTGAATTCCGAGCACCTTTAATAGATTAGCAATTGTCGAGGTAGGCATATTTCAGGCATACAAAATATATATATATTTTCTTCATTTTACTCGTAGGCTACTGAGTATCCCGATCTAAATCACTTGTGTGCTTGTCATAAACGACAGGTTTTTAAATTTACCGTTGAAGATACACTGTTACTAGTATTAGTGCATCACTATAAAAAAAAAACACTGTAAGAAAAACCGGATCCGGAAACGCTTACGTTACCACAGCAATCTTTCTGACCAGGAAGGGTGGCTACCTGGCTCCGACTCAAAGTACAAACACTTGGCACACCTTCTTGCATGCTTTGCCAAGGAGGGAAAAGAAATGTCCAATTCAGATATCTAGAAGCAGTTTCCTTTAACTACAGCAGGACATATCACACACAGAAATGAAAAATAAAAAGGACACAATGCTGTTTTATTTGGTTGTTCCAGGTGAACCGGGACTGTGTGAGCCGTACCGGGGGAGGGGAGGAGGATATGACGGCGCCATGGCACCGACTGAGATTTCATGTGCTCCGGGAGAACCACTTGTGACGGGACGCCCAGGTAACAAGGAAGAACAAGGGTCGCCAGATACACCTGGACTCCCCAGTCGGAGTGGTCCCAAGGGAGACCCAGGTGAGCCAGGTGTGAGGGGATTTCCTGGAGTAGAGGGTCCGCCAGGTGAGAAAGGGGCTCGAGGATGGATGGGTCTTCAGGGAATTCCAGGTGAAAAAGGACACAAAGGTGACCAGGGGCAAGCCGGTGAGAAGGGACAGGCAGGTGCGCAGGGCCCACCAGGTGTGGGGTTACCTGGACAGAAGGGAGAGAAGGGGGAAGCAGGTGTGCAGGGTCCGCCAGGTGTACCAGGTCCCTCGTCCAACATCATACAGGGACCGCACGGGTCTGGAGGGGTCCCGGGAGACAAGGGGGAGAAGGGCGACAGGGGAGCTCGTGGTAAACAAGGTGTACCTGGTTACCCGGGCCGACCTGGACGGACAGGTGTTCCAGGCGGAAAGGGTGACCCAGGCAAACCAGGTGTGACAGGTAAAAGTGGACAACCAGGTAACCAGGGACAAAAAGGGATAAAAGGTGAATCAGGCTGGCCCTGCCGGTCGACTTGTGCACCTGGTTCGCCGGGGGCAGATCCACCGTTCGTGGCGTTCTCCGCCGTCTTAGCGAACCGCGTCGTCAACGTCCCGGAAAACACGATCGTGACGTACAACTCCGTCATCACGAACGCCGGGAACGCTTACGACGAGATCACAGGGAAGTTCGCGCCTTCCGTCCCAGGGTACTACATGTTCACGTTCTCTGGCATGACCACCAGCGTGAAGGGCTCCGCCTACTGGAGCCGGCTGACGAAAAACGGAAAGCCGGTGATTAGTCTGTACGACAGGTCGCTTGGAGAACATCTCTCCAGCAGTAACAGCGTCATCTTGTTGCTGAAGCCTGGGGACGAGGTTTGGGTGGAGCTGGACGCTCGGTCCTCCATGTGGGGAGGCTACACGGGTTACGTCACGTTCTCAGGGTACCTTATCCACCATGTATAACGTTAGACTTTGTACAAGTACAGTAAACTTGATATTGGGTAATGACCACCCACCCCCAACATGTTATACGGACTGTAAAAAGAGCATCCTTGAACGGAAATTGCCATAAGTCACACAAAAATATCAAACTCTGGAGAAGAAGATAAAAGATGATTTACGTGTTCCAGTGTTACGAGGACATGCCCATAAATGTCGCTATGTTTCAATCACAGTTGATTCAGCCATGTTTTGTATCAACACCAGTAAAGACAGCTCTCTCTCAACGTCAGCCAAATGGAATCGGTACATCCGGTGCATCAGTGTATTATTGGGAAGTAAAGCCAAAGATATCTTGGCAGCGTTACAAGTGACTTAGTGATATAGTCCACCCTCACACGAAGCCATTTCAGCACCTTCAAGGCCGCCAAGAGCTATAAAGCCTTTAAAGGAGCATTTGGACAGACTACGTCGGCAGGCGGGCGGAAAGCAGGTAATGAGACGTGTAACATAAACTTGGCAGACGTTCAAGGGCAGCTGAAGTGGACTCTGAAGCTTCTTTAGACCACATGAGGAGTGTATAACTCTCTGCCGAAACCGCCTGCTACGAATCGTGCTGCGAATGTCATACTTCTTTCTTCGATAAACAAACGGTATGGAGAGTTTACATTAGCGTGTTCGCAGTATGGGGACATTCCAGTATCATCAGTGATGTGTTGGTAACATCTTACAATAAACCTTGCCATTCTAATAAGTGTATGCTTCACTACATGTAGCATCTCTCGCCAGTTGGTCATATATATTATGACTATCGTTGTGACATTGGGTTGAATCCTACCGTCGTTATTGTGCATATATATGTACATTTCTGTAACTCCTCCATGTTTCTAGTGACAATTACACGGTGAAAATTTAAATGATTAGAAAAGAAAGACCCTGGGGCTTTCGGTACCTTCTCGTGTTGCTCTCAACTATTATGTCTTTCCTGATATGACCGCTACCTCCTCGGAAGTTCGAATTCACTTGACCAATACCACCAATAACCTCTGGTAAGCTCTTCCCGGTTGCGTCCAGGAGTATCTATCCTTGACGAAAAGAGCAAAAAAATTACACTAAAATGATGAATAACTTAAAGATTTTCCTATAGAGAACCTTGACAATAGCTCAATGAAGATTTACCAGCAAAACAGGAATGACAATTTAACGATATTGACTTAAGGCCCCTTCATACTTATTCCGAATTAGCAGGAGTCGAACAGAACCAGGCGGAATGAAGAATTCATTCCACCTGCTCATCTTTACCTATAAAATACCGCAGACTTCTAAAGATAGATGACACCTATTAAAGGAGCTCAAGGTCGTGTAGTGTAGCCCTATTGAGCCTCAAACCGCCAAAGATGGATGCGCCAGATGTGGAACACCACGTTACGTCGTTAGTCAGAAGCCCCAGGAGAAGAAGGTGGTTAACAAACATCACACATCAGTAAACCACTACATGGAGAAGAAACTCCAATTAAGTTTCTCTGTTAACCCTGATCCACACGTCTGGAACAGTCGGAACTACATCTTGGGGGAAATAATGACGTGTTTACAGTTTTTTGTGCCATGTTGTAGGATGTAGATTTGTGTAGATGGACATCGGGTGATAATCATTTCCCCAGTATTCCTATCATTTGTAAAATGCCAGGTGTCCAGTGTCCATACATCCCTTTTGCCGTGCCAATGTTTAAAGTGTCTTTGATTTACCTTCAACACGCTTAGATAAACCATCCAGCTCGAAACCTATCTGTTTCGTTTCTATATATTTTACATGCGCTAAGAAGAGATCCAACCTGTATTGTAAGTTATATACCATAACGAATCACTTTATGTTCTGCATATACTTACCAGTTCTCGACGACCTGTACTTACCCGTTAGGGTACAAAGTGACATAAAGATCTTGACATGTATTCATATATACCTGCTTTGTATCAACAAGAAGTTGGTGTTAGAACTTCAGTATAAGAAGGTGTGCGATCTTGACTTGAGGCTACCTGCGGTCATGATCAGTGGACCAGCTGCACAACATTACAGCTAGTGCGACCGCAAAGCCACATTTGATATCTTATATACTAGTATGGGACTGACGCGTTGTCGCCACAACTTCACCTAAAGAATGTACAGTAGCTACAGCTTACACCTCTTCTCGTACAACTCTTGTAGTACCCAAAAATACTACATCGCTGCACAAAATAGGTACCTAAAACAAAACATGCCCGACGGTGTAGGACACACAGCACAGCACAAACCACAGGCAGACACATAACTACGTTTATAGGACGGAGTGCAGAGCATGGCAGATTACTCTCTGACCCTAATGCACCTTTGGCCTTCTTCGCACTGACTGCTGTCATGAACCAGATCTTTTTCGGATTCTTCAAACTGCCTAGAACATGGGGGATACCTTGACAACATCCCGATTCATTACGTGCGCGGCAGGTTGTTTTGTTTTCCTGTGTTGTTTATGTTTGTGTAAAGCGGCTGAGGAAGACTCCTGCTCCACACCGTGTACCAACATCACCGTGTTGGCTCCTGCCGGGCCGCCCGGACCTAAAGGGGCCATGGGGCCGAGAGGCCTCAGGGGTGAGTACGGTGTTTTAGCACTGTCCATTCGATAGATGTAAAGCATATGTTTTCATCAATGACAACAAAATAAAACCTATCACTACCTACTGCATCTGTGACTGGGTTTGACTCCACTAAATTTGCCCCGCTAGTATCGTTAAACTGTTAGTGTCTGTGCCGCGTCGTTAATACTAACAGACACCGTAGCCACTTTACCTGTCACCTTGATTCAGTGCAAGTAAAAACAACCATAAAGCTACTGCTATACTGAAACCTAGACCAAAACGCTGTCAACTCAAGCTAGTGTTGCTTTATAAAAAGTCACTGACGCAATGCATGGTGCAGTTTTGACGTATAGATTAAAAAAATGTTGACACAAGTCGCTACTCTGATCTTTGGACAATAAAAACAGTCAAACATTACTAAGTTGGCTTCAGGAGTTTATTTTTGCATGATCAGCTGATGTGATGGAGATGTATGTTTTGTTTCGTTTCGTTTTTGACGCGGCTGAAGCATGTTCATGAAAATAAGTAGAATATACAACAATAACACCCATCTGACCCAAACACAAATGTTTTAACTCGTAAGAATCCTTTCTAGAAATAAAACGATGGCAGGCTAAGTAGTCAGGAGGCAGTCTGTACAATAAAGGTTGATAAAACAATGAAACGGTTAGGAAACCTGCTCCATGTTTTATTTTTCCTAAAATAGAGTTAGACCTGCCAGTTCAACGTTAGGAAATTTTGCTCTATCGGCTGACTTGACCTACCAAAGACCGCCCCTGACCTGGACTAGTAAACTTATAACATTCTTTGACAGGTTCGTTATTAAAAAAATATAAAAAAACTTCCTACTTGTGGTACCATTTTCCTGTACATCACGTGCAATGTCATTCCCATTTCTCATATTTACTCTTCAATGTATCTGGTTAACCTCACCACGGTAAGTTAAAGACAAGCCGCTTCAGCCACTCAGGTCACTGTCGACCACACCACATGGAGATCATTTGGGAGTCTTTAGAAGTTCGACCTTTGAAGTTCTTTGTACTGAATTATGAAGACGAACAGTCCGGGGGATGTCGGAGGGATTAGAATGTCGGACTGTGTCCATCCCTGTAGTGATTCAAGTAGATTTACCATCCTTGTCAGTACTGGCACCTTTGTTACTGTAGATGCTAAATACGTACAGGTAGCCGAGGTATTGGACCTTCACTTTGACCTAAAATTTTGCGGCACGCGAAATATTTTTTGTCCATTGTTGTCTAATCAATATACAAGACCCCCTCAAAAGTCTGTGTTCATAGTCGTTCGTTCTAGAGTCTGTACATATCTCAGTGTTCTGTTTGCAAGTAGTTTCTCCCGTATCGTCCTGCTTTTGTTTAACGTTTTTGCTATGGCAACGAGGACGGTATTAAAACAAATGCTATGAATTTTAGATCAGGGACATGATTTCCTGTTACATCTGTCCTCAGCTAACTTGAAAAGATACCATGCATATTCTTCTCTTCTTGGCAAAGTGAGAAAGCATACAGATATGTTGAATTATCTCAATATTAAAAGAAAGTCTTTATTTCCGAAAACATGTACAGTTTTAACAAATGAATAAACTAAACCATCTAATTTTCCTTCCAGGGCGATGGGGTATACAGCATCAGGCGGACAGAGGTAAGCCTCAGCCTGGACCGGCAGGTGAGAAAGGTGAGAGGGGTGCCCCAGGTAAGAAAGGTGATCCAGGTGCTGCAGGATCTCCAGGTGCGAAGGGACGGAAAGGTAAGCCGGGCTCGGCAGGTGCCAAGGGAGAGAGAGGTTCCCCCGGCAAGCCCTGTACAGGGGAATCGAACTGTAACACCCTGTCTCCTGCGGCTGGTTCCAGTTTCGTGGCGTTCTCCGCCACTCTAAGAGTCCGGATCCTGAACGCCCCCGAGAATACAATAGTAACGTTCGACATCGTCCACACGAACGAGGGCAACGCCTACAACCGGACGAGCGGGAAGTTCTCTCCTCTGGTGAGCGGTTACTACATGTTAACATACACCGGGATGACCACGAGCGTGGTGGGGTCGGCCTACTGGAGCCGGCTGAAGAAGAACGGCGAAGAAATCATCAGTCTGTACGACAGGTCGAACGGCGACCATCTCTCCAGCTGCAACAGCGCCATCTTGCGGCTGCAGCCTGGGGACGAGGTGTGGGTGGAGCTGGACGGGAAGTCGTCCTTGTGGAGCGACCCTGGCGGCTACGTCTCGTTCTCAGGGTTCCTTATCCATCCAGATTAGCACGAAAGCCAAAAGACATCTACACGTTTGATTTTGAAGTACTTCCACAGCATTTGACGTCGGTTTTTCATACATTTTCAAACATTCATAAGAATCTTCATAGAGAAAAGGAGTAATATCACCGCAAAACTAAAGGTATTAGTAAGACTTAAAACCTAATCAATTCAATCGGTGACTGTGCACAATAACTGTCGTATATGGTGACGAAATAAGTCATACTGTCATTGCTGATATCTGCTCATAACCGATTGTTCTCCATATTACAAAATTCTTAGGGTACGATTAGACTTAGTCCTTTTGTACGAACATACAGTCAAGACGTTATTCTAGTCAAGATGATTCGAACCCGCGCCAAACCCGGGCAGCCAGTCCGCGAGTCATCGTCATAACCGCTAGGCCAAAAGGTCCAGGACCCGTCAGACGAGTCAGTTCGTAGCACTTGAAACCTCACTGTTACATCTGCACTGTTGCCAGGATGTAACGTTTCCATCAACTGCATATGAGATGAAAGTACAGTTGTGATGAGGACGGTCGGCTTTCATCGACTTTCAATAACAAAGTCAGAACAAACAAACATGAAAAGAGGACCGCTACAGAAGTTTAGATTTGATCGAATGCTTACAACATTTCTATGCTTTGTTAATGTCGGTATCTAGAGTAAAAGAAATGCTGAAAGAATAAAGTCATGATGAAATGATATAAATGAAATGAAAGAGAACGGATCGAACACGCAAAACAGTTGTCAGCTCTTTGTGAAACATTAGGCAGTTGGCCAAGTAACTCACACGCAAGCAACTCGTTTTCGTATGTATGTTGGACTAGATCTTTCATCAAATCTAAAAGTAAGTAACAAGAGTAAAAAAGAAATAGGGTGAAAAGACGCTTCTACATCTGTAACCTGTTCAGCAATATTTCAAACAGCTAACGACAGGTATCCACATGTCTATGCGTCTACCTTAACCACTCTAATGTGATCAAAATATATCTAGGTATCCACCTGTGTTTTATATCAATCAACTAGGAAATGTATAGCAAATACAACGTTTGCCAAGTCTTCCATTTTCAGTTACCTAACACGATGTTGATATAGCAGAATGCAAAGTTGTGGACTAATTAATCGATTACACATGTACCAAACCTTTAATTAATCTCCGGTGAGGTTTACATCATGTTAGGGAAGTCTTTAGTCTTCAAGGGGTGGATCATAAAGTACTAGTATGGTTGAGATGAAACTGATTTCTTTTTTTATGCACCCCGTGGAATAAGGTAAATGAAAACGTTTACAACAAAAAGTGGGTCAAAAACTGTTGCGCGAACTTGATTTATGATACCAAAATCAAAAATGTATTTCGTATCAACATCTTCTCATAACCTCCGCCCCATCACACATCATATCTCCTGCTCCACCCCTGACGAACTGTTTTCTGTCCATCTTCGGGACTTCAGTTTGCCCGTTTCTTCAAAGTCAAAGTCAAAACAAGCCGTCTTAAAAAGCCAAGATTTCCCTCCTGCACACCACTTGCAATCAGCCACGTCTAACTCAAGATGAAGATCGCTGTGCTGGTTTCCCTTCTCCTTGTCCTGCGCGCCTTCGCGGCACTGGAGACAGACCAGGACGGCGTCTGCTCCCGGCAGCTGAACAACAGTCAGAACATCACCGTGGTGGCGGCGCCTGGAGCCAAGGGCGAGCCGGGGATTGAAGGACCGCAAGGTAAGAAAATCACAAAGCTAATGAAAACATGGAGAAAACGTCGATAGATACACCTGAAAGTATAAGATAACCGTCGAGATACCATTATAATCAGTCAAAAGCGTAAGAAAGCAACACTAACATAAGTGTCTGTGTCGGCAACTTTAAAGCATTTCCCGATTTCGTTAACCCTAAAACCACAATTTGAAAGAGCACAATGAGTGGTTTGTACAACCATGTTACCTATAGCCTGGAGCCCAGCCTTGCCCAACGTCGCTACCCCGCGGGAGCGGACCAAAACTAACAAGGCTGGACTCCAGGCTATATGTATGTTACCTCGCGGGCACAAGCTATTCTCATTATTGTGATAGCTGCAAGTTTTGTTGGAAAGCAAACGCATCTTACTAATTATGAATTGGTTATCGTACATTAAAAGAAACTAACAGTAATATTGTACACCTTTTTCTGATAGGACCGAAAGGTGAGCCAGGTGAGAAAGCTCCGAGAGGCGCGCCAGGTAAGCTGGGCCCGGTCGGACCGACAGGTGAGAAGGGAGACAAAGGTGAACGGGGACCGGCAGGTGAGAAGGGCGCACCTGGTACCAGCCCGCCTGCTCCACCTGTCGTGGCGTTTTCCGTGGCGCGAACGACCAGCCTTCAAACTTCCGGAAAGCACATCGTAGTGACGTATGACGTCGTCCTTAGCAACGTGGGCGGGGCGTACAACCAGGGGACGGGGAAGTTCGTGGCTACAGTCGGAGGCGTCTACTTCTTCACCTTCACCGGTATGACATCAAATTCAGCTGGTAAGAGTTACTATCTTCAATTAACAAAAAATGGACGGAAAATGGTTGGTCTGTACGAGCACAACGGCGCACAAGCTCATGAGCAGTCCAGCAGTAACAGCGCCATCCTGCAGTTGCGGCCTAGGGACGAGGTTTATGTTCTGTTGGGAATTGGGAAAGATCTATACAGTAACAGCAAAAGATATCTTACGTTCTCGGGATACCTAATCCATGCCAACTAAGCGACAATCGAGCGCTTCTGCCTCAGTGTCTGGTGGTGAAGAGGACTTTATTCAATACCAATGACTTACTTGTATCAATTGGACATCAAATATACAATGTATTTTTTCTTATATTAGATGCCTCGGGCTTTCTTGAAGTAACCCATAGATGCATATGTTTCTGCAAGTACAGATACAAAACATGCCTCAGCTTCTTACTTTTTGTTGTTTGCTTGCACGCTGTGTACGTGAAGGTTACTAGTATTCAATTTGTTGAACGTCATCGCCATGTAGAGATGATAGTTTCCGTCATAAGGTGAGGACTTCAACACTGACAGCAAACGCTTCAAGCGGAAGGAAACGTTACACCCGAACGTACATGTAGAAGTTAGGGACATTTTCTCGTGCAGTCAGTCTTGACTGAAAAGCGCTAGCTGGCATCCAACCAACACAAACGGCGCTCTTCTCTCGGCAACAAAGTCCGACCGGAGCCTAGATCCATGCCAACTGCAGAGGCCAAAACGGAAAATAACACAGATCAGCCAGTCAAGCAGGAGTGCCAACATCAGCAGCTTACTTATCAGTAGAATGTGAAAATCATCATGCGCTCTAGCACTGTATCGCCCGATAGGGACAAATCATAGCGAAAGTATCGTGTACATGTAACGTTACTAGTATTTGATTTTGATAGTTAATGTATTTTATCAATTGCGGCCTGTATTTTACGAGTTGTCATGTCCGTACTCCAATTCAGCCCACAGGCTGCTATTGTCGTGACATGTAACCAAATGTAATCTGTCAATAAAATATTACTACAGTACTATACAATGATACGTATGCTCAAAGGTGTCGAATTTATGGTTCCTAGCGTTACTACTAGTACTAGTACTACTACTACTACTACTAACGTTACATGTAGTACTAAAGGTGGCATTGTACAGGTTACGTTTAATACACTGGCTGATTGGTAATTTAGAGTGCAAACTTGAAAAATACGACAGAAACAATAGCCTTCACATGTCTTCACATATGCCTGCAAAGCAATGTCACTTACAACGGTTATCCTGTCAACATATAACGTTAACGTTAACCCATGTCTTGCGCAGACTTCTAGCGGGCAGTAGTTTGTTTCTACGAGGCGGCTAGACAGCGGCTCTAGCCGCCTCGTAGAAACAAACACTGCCCCGCTAAAAAGTCTGCACAGGAGGCTACCGTCCAGGTCCAGACTACGAAGTGCTGCAGTAATTATAATTATCGCTAGACGGCGCTTTCACACAGACACACCGTTGTCGTCTGCTACGGCGCATGCGAAATATTCGTTTGCCTGTTGCAACGACATGACCGAGAGAGACGATCTCTGCACGTCTTGGCGTTTGTAGTGGCCCGTTTCGTAGTTACGAGGGACTGAACAGATTCTGTAGCTACTACAAGATGAGTTGTCGCTATTTAGTCCATCCTGTGGTGTGGAAATGTTTCCAGGTAAGCTTGATTTCCCATTTTTTTTGTCGTCTACTAGCACATGATTTGGGGAGGGGGGCAACCAGGGTAAAAACATGTTGGTACCGGTTTGATTTTGATATTTTTAAGACATTATGTCAGATTACAAAATGCTTGACGATATATTATTCTTTGTAAATAAGGTACAAATGTCCCTCCATGACATGATCTTCGCTGCAATTTGTAACTGAAAGTCCCAAGGCGACTGAATGTCCCAAGTACGCGCATCGCTGAGTGAGGTAACGTTATATTAAATCTAGTCTTGCTGCCCTGATCTCAAAACACACAGCACTCTAAAAATGTGAAAACCCTTTTTTTCTTGGCTTTATTAAACGTCAGGCCACAGGCTGGTATCCCCGTGTAGCAGTGCCACCTATAAGATCGAGGCTGCAGTGCAGATGTATCTGCAAAACCTTCTCAACTCAGAAACAGGAGAACACCTTACTTCACAAGACCGAAGAGATACATGAAACAGTGCGGACTGGGTCAGATTCAGACCTACATGATCAAGAAATCACTTCTACAACAACAGATAACAGCAAAGTAGCTACAAGCATGGACTTGGAATCAAACCATGACATTGAATTTGAAACAGAGACCAGTCCACAAGCACCAAGCTTACTCATTGATATACAAAAGAAACCTGCAAGGACTCAGCTAGATGCAACGTACTCCACAGAAGACAAGGAGACTTTGTTGTCAGTACTTAACACAGCATCAGTCCAGCAGCTCCAGCACATGCGAGCGGTGAAAGGTTTGACAGCGGACGCCATTGTGACTCACCGTACGCTCCACGGACACTACCAGACCCTCGGTAATCTCAAAAACCTTCTCTTTTATACACTTTCTTTATGAAATGACAAAAAGAATAATAAATTTGGAAAATCACTGTCTAGTATTAAAATATAAACTACTTGACACCAATTTTTGATGTGCATGCACATGATGTGAAACAACAGACTTTACTGGGGGTTTTGTTTCAACCTTTTTGGCTCTCATGATAAACTTCCTTTTGAAAACTGCTTTTCCATTATCCTTCCTATGCAAATATATTTTCCACATCATACTACAATGTTTACTGGTCAACCCTGCATAAAATATACAAATGTACATATTAGGAAGTTCAGGCATAGTAATGTTGAAAATGTAAGAATTTTATTTTTAAAGGAAACTTTGTCTTTTTTTTCTGACAGGGAGCCTGCTGGATGTGCAGGGAGTAGGGAGAACCACGCTGAAGAAAATATGTGAGAGGATCCTGAACCCAACCTCTGAGTCAGACACTGAGGGAGGGCGGGGCCAGGTCAGCAGTAAGGCCATCTACAAACCTCAGCTCGGTCAGGACAGCTTACAGGTCAGTAGTGTTACCCTGGATGTCTTTGGTGTTTTCATCTTGAGAACCATTGCACCCAAACTCAACAGCAGCGATGCACAAACTACAATTTGTATCTATTAATCATCAAATGATAAGGAATATCATTATTTGGTGTGTAACCTTATATCTTAGAAACATGTACAAACTTGTACACACACCCCACACCCCTACCCCTGTGTATTTAGAATAGATAGTACTTGTAGCTATGCACAAACTACCTGCCATTTGATACTAAGGAATAGCTACTACAAGCAAGTTGTAATAGCAAAGTAGTAATGATGCTTAGAAGCTAATAGGACTGATATTTAGACAACAAACTATTGTCCCATACAAAACACATCATTTAGTCACAAAGAAAACTTCCATCACAAGGCATCATGACATAAGTATCATTAGACTATATACTACATTGTTTTATGTTGCAATTAGCCCTCAGGAACTTTGGGCAAATAAAACTTATTATCAATTATTGAGTGTGTTCCTTTCCTGTACAGAGAGTGTGGAGTGTGTTGTCCATTAAGGCAGGGCTGAAGCACCTGTCCTGGGCTCACCTGTGTCGGGACGGGACGCTGCATGACTGGGACACTCAGGAGGTGCCCTGCTTCCTGTCGGGACGTTTCCAGACACACGAGTATCTAGAGGCAGTGAGTTCATACAGTCTGGGTGTAAAACGTCACAAAATTACAGTTTTAACTTAGGCCACACCAATTTGGTTCTTGGATTTTTTAAAGAAAAAATACGGGGTAACAGGGAAAGAAAAACAGGCCTAGGCATCTATGGTAGCCCGAAATGTTACTGTACTCTACAATAGGAGTCATGAAGTCAACATATCAGGGTGGTTTGTAACTCAAACAATGAATTTTAAACTTTTTATCAACCACTGCATTGATAGATGAAAAAACTGTAACAACTAGGAAGAAAAGGACTTTCTTCAACTGAAAATTAGAAAAAAATGAAGAGGGCGAATCCGAGAACCAATTGATTAAATTGGTGTGGCCTTATGGAACATTTCCATGTGGGACTAGGTACTATTATCTGTAATGGATTGCAAAGGTGCTTCAAGAAAGTCATACCAAAGCAATTAAACTAAATCATTTATTTTCTTCCATTCTTCTGTAACTATGCAGTACTTCCTATTAAATGACTGTACAAATAGACAGTGTTTTGACAAGATGACTTTCGTATCATTTCCGATGAAATTTGGCAACATATAGCTTAAACTGTGCTAGTTAATTTTTGTTCTGTTGTCCAGGTATCCCAGATCATCGCCACCTTACCCCCTGCAGACCTGTACTTGTTGGAACAGCAGACAATAAAGAACGATGCAAGTATGGCACCACTCAAGTTACACTTCCGCTCCGTGGAGGTAATGCTGTACAGTCTCCTCAACCAAGACTTTACTGACACAAGGGTAAGAATACAGTTGTGTGTCACTATGTTTTAGCTGTCATCAAATTAAATGATTTTGTAATCTTGACCCCATAGAAACTTGAAGCCAAAAAGCTACCTCCACAGGAACATGCTTAATATGCCAATAGTTTGACCTATATACAAGATACTTAGGTAGGTGGGGGGGAGGCTGTCCTCTTGTCTATATTTGTGTAGAACACAATATTACAAGATAGAGTAATAGTGTAACATTCTCATTTTCCCTCTGAAAGTCATGATTTTTTAGTTTTATTTCTGTTTTTCATTTTTCTCTAGTCAGGTGATTTATCTTTGGCAACGGTAATTTTTGTTGCTTCATGATTTCTGTTTTGTTGTTTGTCCCATAAGTCAAGAGCATGACTATGTTTCTCTTTCAGGAACACAAAGTTGTCAGCATGTCCTACGCAGCCGTTGGGAGATATTTCGGAGCCTATGTCAGCGGGTCCCGGACTAGTGGACGGAACATCATTCACGACATTGTCAAGGACTCACGGGAATCTCTGAACCCTAGAGTCTGTATTTCCCACGAAATGGCCTTGGACTTTCTCAGTCGGAAAGACGGGATCGTAAAAGATGCTCTCTGTGACTGTTTGATGCAGGCGTTAGCTTTTGTTGAAATTGTTATAGGGGATAGTCATACTGGCATGAAAGACAGCTGACAATCATAAAGATATTTATGTAATCCCTAAACATAGATGATATAGCCCAGAATTTTCGAATTTGTGGAAATAAAATGTAAAATTTTCTTCCACCTCCTTTGTGAGATGATCCTGTGTTGCGTCTCCTGTGTAGCCGTACGTGACAGGCCACAAATAACCATGAAAGGGTGGGGGATGGAAGTTTTGATAAAGGAACTTGCACAAGATTGACAGCAAAAATACAGAAGCAAACAGTGCTCCAACCATTAGCCTGACAGAAGAAAGAAAAAAAAATGCACCAAGAATTCAACACTGACACAATCCTTACTGCAAAGCACAAATGCTAACCCACCCTAAAATTCTCGCCCAAATAAAGCTCGAAGCTAAATTCCAAAATCTTCTTGTCCTGGGAAGACAAAATGTTTTTGCATGGTAGTGGGGGGGAATAGGATGTTAGTGTGTCCATGGATAATTCAATAAAATTGGCTGCAGACAAAAATCTGATTCTTCCGTCTAAATAACAAAAATGAGTCAGGATGTGTTGCTTAGCAGCCAGGAGTGAAATAATTCTGCTGAGCACTAATCATCTTCTAAACCCTTGCCTGTGTCAACCCTGTGAGCTACAGCAGGTGTTTTGGTAAATTTTCATTTCCTGCCACTGTCAGGGCCAAGAGCTGTGCAAACCAAAGTCAGCAAACACAAGTGTGGAAAGTCTACTCATTTTCCCTCCACCAAAACTGCACACTCACAATGGTGTTGGTTCTTCTCTTTCAGTGCTACGGGTTTCTCTGTTGTTGTTGGTTTTAAGTGCATAGAGGTGACTGCTGGAAGTTTTCCTTCCCCAAATGTCTCATTGTGTATGCACTACAGGAACCAATGTGGACCACTGTACATGTAATCTACTTGCATATCAGGAACAATTTATGTTCACTCTGACAGGGTTAAATGTTGTGTTGATTAGTATGAACTAATAAGAATTTGAGAAATTAAGGTAATTTTCTTGTGAATCTGTTGGATGTGGCAGGAAATTACAGGTCCAATGTGGTTTCGGAATAAAGCAGTTCCGACCTGAATGGCTTTGTTAATGCCCACAGATTGGAATGAATTGTTAGAGGATCTGCTTAATGCTTTTCTTCCAGCCAATTTTCCTGCAGTATGGAATAGAAGGCCAATTACAGGGACCAATCAGTCAGCTGCACATATATAACATAATTATATAACATGTCTAACATCAATTACCAGGGACTTATCATGTACGTAATATCCAAATTGAAACAATTGTGGCCCTAAGGTAATTTGAAGTATATACGGATGACTCATGTAATAAACAAAATATGACAGCAAACAGATCAATAAAACTGCCCTATTTTACTGTATGTCTTGATGATATAGAATAAAAATTGGACAGTAGATGTAACTTTTATATGTTCCTAAGGTGCCGCGGGGAAAAGTGGGAGCAGAAGAAAGTGGGGGGGTAGGAAGTTGCGAAGGTGGCGCGGGGAAAAGTGGGAGCAGAAGAAAGTGGGGGGGTAGGAAGTTGCGAAGGTGCCGCGGGGAAAAGTGGGAGCAGAAGAAAGTGGGGGGGTAGGAAGTTGCGAAGGTGCCGCGGGGAAAAGTGGGAGCAGAAGAAAGTGGGGGGGTAGGAAGTTGCGAAGGTGCAGCGGGGAAAAGTGGGAGCAGAAGATGGTAGGGGGGTAGGAAGTTGCGAAGGTGCCCACTATCTCGTCTCCATTAGGAAAAAACTCATGATATATTGCAATTGTACTGGAGTGTTTATATGTGTCTGTGTTACTAGGATTCAATGATGTTAAGCCAGTATTTCCTTCCTGTTCGACATTCACTGTTCATTGTTCGCGTTTGTGATCGCCGGATCGTCATTGCAGGCGCCTAAATGGCCTTCTGAGTACCCTTTGGTGACAGCATCCAAACCAACCGAGAACAGCCTTTTTCTTGGTATGTGTGGATAAATGCTGGCATTTTCCAGCTGGAGAGTTATTGCTCTTTCTATTTTGTTGAAAAAACTGGCTTTTAGGCTTTTTTTGCCTGCCTGGTAGAGCTCTAAAAGTCATGCAATGTTGTTGTGTTTCGTTGCTGTGGAGGGGGTCAAAGGTCATCAGACGTCAGGCAGACGTCATTTCGCTGAATAAAATTTTGGATTTTTTTACTAAATGGACAATTTGGAGGCCAAGCTATCCTGTCAATGTGAGTTTTCAATAGTTGAACACTCAAAGAGGTGATTTTTGACAGCTCATTTCTAAGATAATTGCTATACTTTTCAATGGGACTTTCAATGGGACAAATACCCACTTTCTTCTGCTCCCACTTTTCCCCGCGCCACCTTCGCAACTTCCTCCCCCCCACTTTCTTCTGCTCCCACTTTTCCCCGCGCCACCTTCGCAACTTCCTCCCCCCCACTTTCTTCTGCTCCCACTTTTCCCCGCGCCACCTTCGCAACTTCCTCCCCCCCCAATTTCTTCTGCTCCCACTTTTCCTTCGCGCCACCTTCGCAACTTCCTCCCCCCCACTTTCTTCTGCTCCCACTTTTCCCCGCGCCACCTTCGCAACTTCCTCCCCCCCACTTTCTTCTGCTCCCACTTTTCCCCGCGCCACCTTCGCAACTTCCTCCCCCCCACTTTCTTCTGCTCCCACTTTTCCCCGCGCCACCTTCGCAACTTCCTCCCCCCCCACTTTCTTCTGCTCCCACTTTTCCCCGCGCCACCTTCGCAACTTCCTCCCCCCCCACTTTCTTCTGCTCCCACTTTTCCCCGCGCCACCTTCGCAACTTCCTCCCCCCCACTTTCTTCTGCTCCCACTTTTCCCCGCGCCACCTTCGCAACTTCCTCCCCCCCACTTTCTTCTGCTCCCACTTTTCCCCGCGCCACCTTCGCAACTTCCTCCCCCCCCACTTTCTTCTGCTCCCACTTTTCCCCGCGCCACCTTCGCAACTTCCTCCCCCCCCCACTTTCTTCTGCTCCCACTTTTCCCCGCGCCACCTTCGCAACTTCCTCCCCCCCCCACTTTCTTCTGCTCCCACTTTTCCCCGCGCCACCTTCGCAACTTCCTCCCCCCCCACTTTCTTCTGCTCCCACTTTTCCCCGCGCCACCTTCGCAACTTCCTCCCCCCCCCACTTTCTTCTGCTCCCACTTTTCCCCGCGCCACCTTCGCAACTTCCTCCCCCCCCACTTTCTTCTGCTCCCACTTTCCCCGCGCCACCTTCGCAACTTCCTCCCCCCCCCACTTTCTTCTGCTCCCACTTTTCCCCGCGCCACCTTCGCAACTTCCTCCCCCCCCACTTTCTTCTGCTCCCACTTTTCCCCGCGCCACCTTCGCAACTTCCTCCCCCCCCACTTTCTTCTGCTCCCACTTTTCCCCGCGCCACCTTCGCAACTTCCTCCCCCCCCCCACTTCTTCTGCTCCCACTTTTCCCCGCGCCACCTTCGCAACTTCCTCCCCCCCCACTTTCTCCTGCTCCCACTTTTCCCCGCGCCACCTTCGCAACTTCCTACCCCCCACTTTCTCCTGCTCCCACTTCTCCCCGCTGCACCTTCGCAACTTCCTACCCCCCCACTTTCTTCTGCTACCACTTTTCCCCGCTGCACCTTCGCAACTTCCTACCCCCCCACTTTCTTCTGCTCCCACTTTTCCCCGCTGCACCTTCGCAACTTCCTACCTCCCCACTTTCTTCTGCTCCCACTTGTCCCCGCTGCGCCCTCGCAACTTCCTACCTCCCCACTTTTCCCCGCTGTGCCCTCACAACTTCCTACCTCCCCACTTTCTGCCGCTCCCACTTTTCCCCGCTGCGCCCTCGCAACTTCTGACCTCCCCTCTTTCTGCCGCTCCCACTTTTCCCCGCTGCGCCCTTGCAACTTCCTACCTCCCCACTTTTTGCCGCTGTAACTTTTCCCTGCTGCGCCCTCGCAACTTCCTACCTCCCCACTTTCTGCAGCTCCCACTTATCCCCGCTGCGCCCTCGCAACTTCCTACATTCAGTCTATTCATCAATACATTATTGCTTGTAGCCTGATAGAATTCCCATTTGTCCTAGGGGAGACTGGAATTCTAATCTCTCCTAGGACAATTCCAGATTCTCCTAGGACAGACTGGAATTCAAAATTCCAATCTGCCCTAGGGCAGACTAGAATTCCAGTCTTTCTTAGGAGAATCTGGAATTGTCCTAAGAGAGACTAGAATTCCAGTCTCCCCTAGGACAAATTCCAGTCTGTCCTAGGACAATTCCAGATTGTCCTGGATTCCTGTCTGCCCTGTGACACAGCCAATTTTCCTGCAGTATGGAATAGAAGGCCAATTACAGGGACCAATCAGTCAGCTGCACATATATAACATAATTATATAACATGTCTAACATCAATTACCAGGGACTTATCATGTACGTCATGTAATATCCAAATTGAAACAATTGTGGCCCTAAGGTAATTTGAAGTATATACGGATGACTCATGTAATAAACAAAATATGACAGCAAACAGATCAATAAATTGCCCTATTTTACTGTATGTCTTGATGATATAGAATGAAAATTGGACAGTAGATGTAACTTTTACATGTACCTATTTGCCCAATGGGACGATAATGGTATAGCATGAGCTGTATGGACATATAACTGTGATATTCTCTAGCCAGGTTGCTTCATTTTTTTTCAAGATGTCCACTGTACTACATTTTACAGTAATGTGTAACAGTAGCATTCCATTGCGATATCTAAAATCGTGATCAACTATCTCAGAAACGTTTCTGTCAGTGGCCTTTACAAAGCCAAAGATCCTAACTGAAGTTCACAGGACTCTTCTAAAACTTTTGTCTTAGCCAGCCTTTTCTGTAACAAGACAGCTGAATTTTGTAAGGAGACAGCTGAATTGTGCAGGATATATGCACGACTATTCCAATAATGGCCTCATTTTCGCGATGGTTGTTTCTGACCAGGCACATTGGGAGAGAATATTGTGAAAATGTTAAGACAAGAATTGTGAAAAGCTTTCAGTTGCCTGGAGGATCCACTAATAATGCAATTAACTAAATGTTAACGTTGTAGCCTTTTGAGTGTATTGTAAGAGCAGCTAATGGCATGGCAACACCAGCAGGAGACACGTGCCTGCCATTTGTTGGCGTCTTTTCATCCTTATCTCTTTCCGTCCTACTCACTTTCCTTTCAATTCAATTCAATAAAGTGATTTTTCAAAGCATTCTTTAAGAAGCTTCTTTTTGCCATTCAATGTTCTCTTCAGGGAACCCTGCCCTTGATTTCTCCAGGCGCTTTCGGGCCAAATACTGTACCTTGCGGAACACAAAGAACTGAGAAACCCTTCATCGGTACTCGCACCTTTAAACATACCGTCTTTTTTCGTTCATGAAAACATATATGATTTGAATGACAACAAAACCTACAAAATATATTTCTTTATCAATGGGAAACTACTGATTATGTATAATGAGATAGTTCGGGTGGCTCAACGGTCACCGTCTGCCCCTAGCGACCGAACATAACCGTAACAGTAACCCATTCCCTAACTTCTACCACCGTAACATGTACAGCTTAAATCGCAGAAGACTGTAAAGAGAACTTAGACGCCTCGCCTAGGGCTACACCAGCAGTCAGGGTGATTCGTTCTTTTAGTTGTCATATAAGCTAACCGCTTACTACACGAATGGGCAACCTTGAATAAAGGATTTCTATGTGGAAGCCTATATGCCACCCTTGTGGGGGGTTTTCTTGCGAAGGTACTGTGGATGTAATTACAATAAATATTCATAATTCCTGGAACGGAATGGCGTCATGATGGACTTTGCTTATATGTACATTCGTATGCAGTACCAGTATAAGTGACTTTGTATCAGGAACTCGCACAGGTTGCTCCAGAGACCGCATCAATGGCAAAGGGCTGCCGGGTTTAACAACATTACAGCAAACGAATGGATGTGTTGCAATTCCAATCACTTACCCCTGACAGTCATTCATGCAGCATCAACCATAACGGCTTTTGCGCTAAGTCATGCTATACTTTAAAGTGAACTAAAATCAATCAATCAATCAAACCAAACTCAGTTTAGAAAGACAGACCTGCATGCAAGTAGACCCGAATGTATTTGCTGACTCAAACAATATCAAACGATGCTGGCAACATGCAGAGTAGAATCATGTTTTTGCGACTTGCACCTGGTCTGAAGTCATATCTAAATCTCATTTGAAACCAAGAGATCTGGTATCAGGCATGACTTGCCATTAATTGTACATTCTCTTGAGTGTCTGAAATATGATAAAAGGTTGTGAAGTTTGGGGCACGGAAGCATTTATGCACGGTAAGACCGTTGGGATCATTCCAGTTTATGGGCGTCCATGCGCGGGGGCGACCGACTGGCCGCCAGTGCAGAGTGCACCTGCGGGCTTCAATTAGCAGCTTATTCACCGGAACACGATACAATGCAAGATGGCGGCGTCGTCCTCGTCTTATCTTTGTCCACAGACTATTTTAAGCGCATCCTAAAGATATACCTGGCGCAAACAAAGCGTGAATAGGGTATGGCCTTGAGTGAAAGCAGGGATATTATGGCGACATCATACTCATCAAATCTGGGGATTTTCTTCCTAAATAAATACGATCCTCCTAACAACGTTGCCGCCCTCATAATTTCCACCCCGACATATAAGCGCTAAATAATGAAAACCCTTAAGTGACACCACGTTTAGCTCGTAATGCATATGGTCCAATCACTTTTAGGGCTGCCCTGAAAATATACGTTGCCCAAAGAGCTGTGATTTTCTGAAGACCATCCCCTTTCCATTTTGGTCACCGGTACCCACGTAGGTCAAAATATCGTTTTACTTTGTATTCGTCATCTTTAATTCATAAATATTCTATATTAAATATTCCTTTTTACACCGTTGTGTGCCATAAATAGGATAAGATACACAGCTAAACCGAGTCAGAGCGGTCCTTGGTGCTACTCTGGCCTTGGGCACGTCAGAATAAATAGCGCTGTCATAGATAACGGTTGTTAAACCCCAGGGTTAAAATCCCCTCAGAGACGGTCGTTTTGACACTGTGCCCTGCATCATACTCCGTCATTCCCCGTGTCGGGGAACATCCTGATGTACATTAATTACCAAGGCTTTCCTACGGCTAAGATTGATGAACTATACTCGCCAAATAGCTGTTTCCAAACGACAATTAACTTAATCTTTCTAACGTCGCAGTTTCTATTAGTTACGGAATTAAATGAATACGCGTACGTTTGAGGACTATTAGTATGTATTCTATTTTAATCACAATTATATGGCTGCTCTGAGCAGAAAACACTTTGCAAGCTTATATAAACGCATGCTTTCAATTTTTGGCACTGAGCCGTCCATGAATTCGAAACGGTGGGCATATTCTGAATTTCTGAGTCATTTTAAATTTCTGTCGTAACATTACCGCTAACCTATTTCAAGGGCTAAGGAGAGGAACTCTTTTTACCCTCTTCCGTACTTGAAGAAGAATCTGCATTCTCCAAAAGAATAGCTATAAACTTTCTTTTTATTTACAGCAAATTTCCTGACCTGTCAACGTCTAAAGAAGAAGATTCGGACGAGGCTGACTTCAACCTGTCTAAATCCGTTTCTCTCAACCCAAAACACGTAGCGATGAGTACTGTCGGTGAGACCCGGGCTAAGGTACAGAGATGATGGGACTATGGAACTTTCCTCTTAAAAGATTGAAGTCCGAGGTGTTGAGCCTCTACCTAAGACCTGGAGAGCGTGACAAGAATTCCTTTTAACACTAGTCATCTGTCATAAAGGCTGAGAGTACACGCAATATGAGCCACAAAGGTGCAAACAAAGTGTAACAGGGTCCAAACCTTTCTACGGCAAAGGCCACGGCCGCCATGACTTCAAACGGCCTAAGAATTTTGTTAGGTCCCACGAGATGGGACAGAAAGCTTTGGAAACTTCTAAAAAAAACGCTCTAGTGCGGGAATATTCCCTTTAAATCTGGTCTGCCGGTGCTACAAAGAAGTTTTAAAGGCCTCAAGTTACACATATACAGCTGAAATATTACTTTCCAAAGCGCGTTTACACAGACACGCTGGAATATTAACTCAGGGATAACCACAAATTGTCCTCTTGTACCGTTACATGTATGCAGAAAACATTACTCGAACCTCGTCCAAATGGCTTGCACCATCGTGACAATTCTCTCGGTAATGTCAATCATGTTTGTGACGTGGTCCTTCCTCAATGAAAATTCTGTTTGGAGACTGATACCAAACTTGACGCTTCGATCGTTTTTAACTTCATGGATGTTGGTTCAGCACCAAGGAGATGTAAAATGACAGAAACTCAAGATAAGCGCACGGATAACGATATATCAGAACGTCGTTTGCACATGAATAGATTAGCTGCGGATGAGAAAAGATGAGCTTATGCATATCTAGATGTCATTTCATTCCCCTACCGATGAAACACCCTGTTCTTGATAGCAGGACGTGGGTAGCTAGGAACCTCTGTAAAATCAAAGTCTAGTAGATTACGTCGTTTTCTCAGAATCGGCGATCTTGATCATGTTTGCTGTGAATTTTAAACATTTTTCACACCGTTGTGACAGACACGGGTAGAGATAGTGTGTCTGTCTGGAGAGTTTCCATGGCTCACATGTTAGCCTGCGCCGAAAAACAGACCTGCAACTTAGTGGAAGGTACTTTACCCCCTCTGCTGGTAGCGATGCATGTATTTTCTAATTGCACAAATAGCAAATTGTGGATACAGCATAGCGACCCATACCTATATTTACTCATGACCTGGTTAACAAAATGAAAATAGCGAAATCATATATCATTAAAACCCTCTATTTGTTCAAGGATTTTCCCGATTGTTTTTCAATACAGACATGATCATGAAAGCCTGCCAATCTATGAATACTACATGTTACTATGAAACGCCGCTCCGAAAGTGTGCTTATGCATTCCGTAGTCAATGCATGGTATTACTACATTTGAGCAGCAAAACTATCTAGACAGATAATCTTGAATAAAACAAATGAGCACCCCACCCCCTTCACCCGACCTTCATTCGAAAGCCCTAGTATATCCACTGCTCCGTGAGTGATTTGTAGAGCGATGCGGTTCAGTCAGACCAAATTATAGGACAAGGTGAGGCTCATCTATCTCTCGTGTGGATTCCCAATAACATAAGCCGGTAAGGGCATTCCGGATTTCCGCAGAAAATCCGGTAAAACCGTGGTATTTACGGCACTTACGTCAGCCACGCACTGCTTCCGTACCCCTGATCGTCTGAAATCTCGGTCTCAAATCTGAGTGCTTTGGTGGATAACGGAACATAAAGCCCTGCTCAAGACATATCAGTCTGCTTATACACAATCATAATCCTATCTGTCTTTGATATCACACAAGTTCTTAAATACCCAAGATCCTTAACGTTGTCTATATCGCTCACTTCATTTTGCTAGGTTTGTTTACAACTTATGCAGATTTTTGCAGGACGTTTGAGTCTTTATAGTTGTTTTTGTTGCTCGCAATGTAGTGCAGGTTGTGGCCACCACTGATTGATGCCTGCCCCAGCTGATGATAACGACTTACTTCCTAGTTCCTACTACAAGCGGTCAATACTGCTGGAGATGCTTGTGCTAACGCCCTTACTTTACGGTGGAGTTGGAATGTTGCCAGCACCCAGGTTTACTGCTGAAAAACAACCCACAGTCAACACCAGTGGTTGGTTTGTGGTTTCCCATTAAAAGACACATACATTGTCAATTGATAGGACTGGAGGGACTACCAAATTATGTGTAAGGTTAATAGATAGATTAATATTACAGATCATCATTTGGAATATTACCAACAGTACAAAAGCGAAAAGTGATTACGTTTTCGATCAGTCTTTTGTTTATCCATCTATTTGTTCTCTTCTTTCTTCCTCCTTCCACCGAAAAGAATAGCATTACTTGCTAGACGATGTGCCCTTGGGAAAGGCAGTTAACACGACTTTCCTCATTCCACCGGCCAGGTGTGAATAGGTACCTGATTTCGGGAGCTCGGTAAAAAGATGCACGTAAAAGAGGGATGGGCTCCATCTTCCAATACCATACCCAGAATTAACAACCCACTGCCCCTAAGGCTTCAAAAGGGCCATGGGAACTTATCCTTTTACAGACAGTTAAACGTCCAGGCAACATTTTGGTTCCTGTACATGTAGCGTGCAGACATATCGACATCTGCATCACTTCAACCCAGCCACGTGGGCGTGCTTGTGTCTTCCGTGATGGCTAATCCCAGCGGCGTTTTGTAACGAACATTTAACGTGCCGCGATCCATTTAAAGATGAACTCCTCCTAAAGAACGAGATCATCTGCGTAGGTAGGTGGAACGGCGCGCCTTGTTTCACATCTCATCTTGAAACGCTGCGTACTAAACCATGACGTAACGCGAGACCTGTAGGTGGATATCGCATGTTCTCGTAAACTCGCACCCACGGGATGGCGAGGTATCACCAACGCAGTCCGAGAACGCTGATTAAGTTTCATTCGGAGAAATCTTGCAAAATACACTGAATCAAAATGAAAGTATCAATTGCATATAACGTTCGATGTAATGCTGTCTTTGGATGCGAATGAAGTAATATGCTCCTGCTTGTTAGAATTTCATAAAAACAAATAAGGATACTATTACTAACAGTCTACAGCAGTCTACAACATCAATTGACGGCAACTGGGTATCCGAAGTTGAGCGTTACGAGATGGCGCATACATACACCTCTTACCCAAGGCTGTAGCGTTTTGATTGCTTGAGGATTGTTCCGCCCACATGATATCGGATGGCATGGAGTAGTACACACTAGTCACCAACCGGGAGGTATATATGATCTATGGTTCGAGCAGGAACAACATCGCATATAAACCAAAATATATATGAAGGCCGTTGGTTACAAGTAGACTAGTGTATTTTAGAGTCCTGTCATAAAGTTGCTGGATTTCGGCATAAGAGGGAGTATATAACAGTTATCTAAAATAGCCTTCTGAGTACCAAAGCTGAATGGACGAGTACACAGTTAGGGAGAGAATGCATTTTGCGTTGTTGCCCTAATTCCAGTCAAAAAAGGATGGGTGAGAGGTCGTTGGTCAAACGGACACACATGATATCAATAGCCTGATTAAATCGCTGGATTATGTTACACCGTATTCTATGCTTTATGTTTTGATGTTACAGAAAGTTGGCAATTTATCATTCGAAGCAGATGTATTTTTCTTCACCTTTCTGACATCTGGCCTATATTTAGCCTGGATTTTGATTATGTTTCAAAGTTTGAACGACGGCAAAGTTGACGCTTTCTGAAGTAGGATTACATTTTGCTATCAGTCATAGAAGCATCTCTCTTGTCATTAACATAAACATTTTGAAAAATAAACCTGAGTTTACAATAAATATATCGTCCTGACAGCGGAAGAATGGCTTGTATTTAGTTTGCCATCATTCATTACTCTGAAAATGTTGTTCCAAAAAGTTCCCACACATCCTACCCACCCCCTCGTCGCTTTGGACGATTCCATAGACTTCCGGGTTCTAGGATTCGATCGAGCGAACGGGAGTCACACTGAGACAGACCCAGCACGGGGAGACGCCAGGTTTCCACTTGTTGCAGAGCGGCGCCTTCTCGACAAGCCTCGTAAACAGCACGTTCCTCGCAACTTCAAGGAAAGGGATCAGCTTAACTCTAGTGTAGACAGTTTAAAAGAGCCAGCAAGATGTCAGTTAGACCTCGGCAGGTGCCTGAGGCGGGGCCCAAGGGGCGTAGCCCGAAGTCCCGTTCGGCGTCTGGGAAGAAGAGACCTCACAAGAAAAGGGTGGATGATCACGTCGAATTCACCAGAGAACAGAGTAACCACAAGTAAGGCCACGTCTACTATGCGTGTTAGTTTTGTTGGGTGTGTGGCGGAGTGTGTGCTCTAAAACGAACGTTGCTATGTGTACACTGTACAAGTGTTGTACCGTTGTGTCAACAAGATTGCAAGGTGCGCGCTGAAATCGTAGAAATATTCTACTTGCTCAGCGACAGCCGCGCGTGGGTTTTTGTGTGTACAAAGTCGTCACAATCCCTGACGATTGTACCAAAAATAATAACTTTGTTGTGATGTAGATTTCACCGCAAGTATATTATATAATATACGACAAGTCTTCAATGTCCACTGGTTGCCCTCTGATTTGACATGTCATTGTGTCAGGGATTTCGCACTGATTGCGTGCCATTGATGATGTCGTGACTGAAGTAAAAGCCTGTCTTTTACATCTTGACACATTGGTCTTGGGATGCGTGTTGACACAATAAAGGGAGCTTTATTATAACCCATGTGTAGAGAACATGTTGTCATAATAGCCTTTCGAGAGAAACAACTTATTAGGGCCTTTCTTCCTGGTGGTGGACGTCATTGCCAACTGACAACGAGGCAGTGAGTAATGAGTACCCAAGTTGACCTTCAGGAGATACTATGAAACAAAAGACAATATATTTCACTGGCAAATCTGTGCCATGGAGTGAAATATGAGAAAATTACACAAAAGATATTGGGAATCATTTCACACAAAAAACTTCCTAATCAGTGATTTCTTTTAAATGACTCCTTGGTCTTATGTTTTGGGTCACAAACCTTTGGTATGTCTACAACACAGACTGTCAAACACCATAACATCGGGTGTTATTTCTGGCTTGCTATGTGTGTGTGTGACATGAATGGTAACTTCACTTGTATTCCTAAATTCTTCATGCTTTTTCTTCCGGAAAGTTCTTGATTAGGCTTGCTGGGAGACTGTATTTATTCATGACCTGATGATGACAAGTGTGACTTTGGAAATGGTTTTGTACTTTTAAAAAAGTGTGAATAGATTCAGACTTGACAAAAGAGCCTACTGGCATAAACATTCCTGGGAGTAGACTTGATAGGCTGAGCAATGTTTACCTGACTGCCAGATTGTTGAATTATTCATGACACTGTCTCTTGACTGAAAACATCAGTCAAACGGCTCGCAGCTTGCAATTCATTTTACTGTCACTGCACTTCAAGATTTACCAGCTTCATGTCAGTTAAACACCAACAAGAAGTTTAATTTAGCTTGAAACAACTAATCGGTATTACAGTTTCTCTACAGAAGTCTTATCACAGTGACTTGTTATCATGTGCAGATCAGGCAATTCAAAGGTGATTTTTGGTTTGTTGCCATTGGCAACAGTGAGTCCTAAGTGCCAAGCTTGAGGGTTTTCCAGAATGCAGGAAATGAGTTTTGCATGGTAATGCAGTGCTCTTGGCAAAATTGCTCGTCAGTCCGCCGCTCTATTATCCAACGATATTCATCACTGAGCCAGTCTTGACCCACGCAGTGAAGTTCAGATTGGATGGTGCCAGGCATATGCAGTTCTGAACTTTTCTTGCTCCCTCGATTGCCTTGGAGATAATTATATGGCATTTCTTGTAGACTCAATAGGGTCAAAGAAGCAAATTTCAGACATGCAATTTACTGATATGATCTTCAAATACAGCCAGGTTTTAATGATTGAATAACATTGTTTATATTCCAGTGAAGGACACTGTTTATATTAAAGTGCAATATACATGTATGTGTTTACTAAGCCAGGTGGTGGAAGGAGAGGGTGGGCTCCACCTTCCAATATCATGCCCTATAGCTAGACACAGTGGATTAACATCACCCACTGCCCCTACAGCCTCGAGAACCCTGTGTACAGGACTACCTTACATGTACTTTTTAACGAAGCCAGAAAGGAAATGTTAAGACTTATTTTTCTACAGGATTCAATCTCACAAAATACAAAATAAATCAAGCAACCGGATAAATTCTCTAAGAGGCAGATGTTCCAGATAGCATCTACTATAATCTTTCATCAGTGACTGAGAATGAATTCCACAGTCACTGATGAAAGATAGTGGATGCTATCTGAAATGTCTGGCTCTTCAGAGAATTTATCCAGCTGCTTGATGTCTACCTGGATGTCTACCTTCATCGGCATATCAAAGATTTGATCTTGTTTCACCCCAAGAGGCCCGCATTATAATCAGCTATAGCACGTCCTATGGGAAACATTGGAGAGCACCCTGCATACAGTCAATAACTAGATAAGATCTCATCCTTTTGAAGCAGCCTGACATCTGAAATTACGACCATTCAGACTTTCTGTGATAAATGCATGTCAATAAATAATCCTAATAATAAGGAAGTATATCCTTGATGGGGACTGTTGACAGTGCTTCAGGGCAGGCAGAGCTGAAATATTAATTTTACAAATCCACAGAAAAGGTTTTAATCGGTGTCTTAAAATTTGATTTCAATTCTTGTCATAAAGATATTAAAAAGGTTGAAGTTCTTTGCATTTTGCTGTATTTGAATGTACATGTAGCAATTTTTAACTTGTTTACTGATAGTTTTGTAGACAGAATTTGCTGTTGGCAGTTACATAATATGAACCATATGCCAAAGTATAGAGTCATATATTCTCAAGACTCTCTCAATTTCTTGAAATTTGCCAGCAGCGACTGTTTTTATCATTATTTTTCATAATTTTTTTTACATGAGAAAGCATACAGCTGTTGCTAAATTAGTGTCACTAGCAGAGAAATTTGGATTAAACTGTGTCCTATTTAAAACTTGTGTACACCTCTCATATTTTGGTTGCTATGTTGTGTCATTGGCTCAGATCAAGTGTTATATCAATACATGGCAACATATGTTACCATGATAGAAAATTTCCTGTAGAGGAAGCTTAAATCATAAACTTGCATGCATCACAAACTGTCAATCCAGTCATTTCATGTCATTTCAGCCATAAAATTCTGGCCAAAAGCCAGACTATTTCACCTTTGTCACTAGTAGAAACTCTGTATGTTATTACTAACAGCATAAACAGTAAATATTTTTCCTAAGTGGAGCAAGTTAAGTTGTTGCTGCTCTAATACTCACCTGCACTCCTCCATTTCCCATTGTCTTCCCAGGCTTAGACAACATGTAAGCTATTGTCAATGCAGTTCAATGTTTGGGGCTGATTGCTGAAAAAAAGAAAATCATAAAAGTGTTATGGATACTGGTGTGTCATCAAGGTATTTGCGTATATAGAACTTACACCATACTGTAAACCCTACAAAAGTCTTTTCAATCTGCTAGAAAAGTGTTTGGAATATGAGAAGCTGTGACAGTCATGCCAAATTGAGCAATATTTGATTTCTAACGTTAGGCATTTTAGGCTTTTCCTGAAACTCCCCAGGTTCATAGAGTTGTGTTAAGTTCTTATCTGGCAGCACAGATGGCCTAATAGCTCCAAATCAAACACTGCCAGAAAGTAAACACCTTTGTCTCCGTGCAAACCGGCTGCTAGATGATTGCTTTGTAAGTCACAGCACTGTCCACTGGGGTAGAGTTAGCTCTTGTCACATCATGTTTTCAAAGATTTATGAGTGAGTTGTTAAAAGGCAGTAAATGCTTGATTCCATGAGACATGTTTTGTTGCCATTATCACGAAGACTGACAATTTAATGCACTGTACTGAGGTTATCTTTTTGTCTTGTGTACTCGTAAGATTTACATAACCCTGAAAACACTTTGAAAACAAACTCAGGGTTGTTGTTAAGTGGAATTATTGCCATCTTTAGCTATGTATTTTTGTTATAAAGTGACAATACAAACAGTACACTGTTCTTGTCTACACGTACATATTATATTGTTTACATTCTGTTGTACATATCCCCAGTTGCTATTCCCTGACAACTAAGATGACAATCAATCTTCTCCCACTTAAGTTACCAGGCTGTATTTCTACTTTCTGATTACATGAAGTGGATTATGAGAACTGACCTTTGATCTGCTCTGGATGAAACATTAAATTTTGTTTCTTCTAGCTCATTAAGCAACAATTCAATGATACCAATTTTTACATATTTTCTTAAGGCCACACCAATTTAATTTGTTGGTTCTCGGATTTTTTCAGAAAAAATATGAAGCGACAGGGCGAAAAAAAATAAAAATAAAAACAGGCCTGGGCATCCTATTATAGCCCCAAATGCTAGAATTGGTGCCATGAAGTCAACACAAAAGACTGGGTTACAATTTGAATAATGAATTTTGAACTTTTAATCAAACCAGTGCATTGGTAGATGTAATAACTGTAACAACTAGGAGTAACAGGTCTTTCTTGAACTGTTGGAGGCAAAATATGAGCATTTTTGAGTTGATTCAGAACCAGAATTTTTTTTTTTTTTTTTTTTGCAAATCAGAAAAAAATGAAGAGGCGAATCCGAGAACCAACAAATTAAATTGGTGTGGCCTAAAGTTAATTCTGTTTTTTTATATAATATACTGAGACCCTTATCATTTATTCTGATTTACTCTGACTTGAGATGGAAGGATAGCCCTACTACATACTACTACTCCTACTACTACTGCTGCTGCTGCTGCTGCTGCTACTACTACTACTTCTTGTTAACATTACTCTATTAGCATAATGATGTATGGTGTATGTCCAGTGTGAGATTGCAGAGAGTCATACAATGTCATATACATTTGTACCGGTACAATGCAAAACAGCCGTATCCTTGCCCTTGGTCTGTGTGTTCGTTTACTGAAAACTTTGCATTTATGCTTCAGTACAAAACAAAATATCTATTAATAAAAGGAAGTCAGCTTTATTTAGAACCTATCAGTGGAATGATAATATTGACTTAACCCCCTGATCCTGTTTCCTAGACATGAAGCTGCTGTTGTAATCATATGATAAATGACATGTGCTTTATTTGTAAAACATATACATCCAGCCTGATGTACTGATGTAACCAAACATTACACAAAAAGTAAAAATTGTTTTTGTGAAGGATGGTTTATTATATATTATGTTCTCTCTCTCTCTCTATGTACATTTACTTATTTCTTTAGAATATCGTTTTTCTTGTTGGTATTGAATGTCATTTTGTACCTGTATCTGAGTGAATCAGTATTAAGGAGCCCGCATAACCACTCTCTGATTAATATCAGCTTCATAATAGAAGGAAGGACTTGTCACACCTGATCTCTGTATAATAATCTCTGTACACGCATGTGCACTGTATCTTTCTTTGAGTTGAAAGAGTGTCTAAAGTAGCCTTGCTTTAAGACTGCTAAGAATTATGTTAACAGCAACTGAAGAAAACACTGAAAATGCCAACATAAACATCTGTCTGGTAATGACATAGTTACATGTAGCCATTACACAGAGCACTAGCTGTTAGACAGGCCGTTACATCTGCAGTTTTGAAAGAAAAGATTTACAAAACTGCCTACTAGCCATAATGGTCAGAGCTATTATTGCTTCGACATAGTGGATCAACTCAAGGCAAACAACAGTGCCTAAAGACTATACTTGGAATTGTGAACAGTCTCCGACTTGTCAGACTTGATGTCAGACTTGAAAAGTCATTTACATGACTGATGTTCATTTGCAGGATGGCCTTGGGGACGGAGTCAGCTGGCAGGGTAAATTAGTACTTTTACATACACTTACAAATGTAGTCAATGTCTCTAGGAATGGGCACAAGGTCATTGAACTACTGAATTACAGATTTGTACTTCCTATCATTTTGGCTGGCAGAAACAAGGTGCCAGTACAAAAAAGAAAGCCGGACAAAAACATCTAACAAGATGTCAAAAATAAGCCAAAGCCTAAATCTTTGCTTGAAGAGTATAACCTGGGTGACTTTGCTGACGTTTATTCTTGACCCACTCATATCAAAATTGAATGAGGTCCAACAGATACATCACTATGAAATCACTATCAATAAAATCTGTAGTATTTTTGTCAAGTGGAAATAGTCATTGACCCAATTCTTTCCAATGTACTGACCTCATTTAATCAATGAAAAATTTATGAAAATCAATTATTGATAGGCAATAAGCTTTTAACACTAGATGCTCAATAGAGATTTTGCAGGATGAAATACAAGTAGATCTAAATTGACATCTGATTCATCTAACACTTAGGAATTATTGATTCAGTTTAACATCTGATCATGTAAATGCCATGTTCTACAAGTTTTATATCATGACAACATAATATACAAGCATGTACTATTAGTAATGAAATAAATAGATGCCTTATAGTAGGTACACCAAATGACTAGCCTTATGTTTGGTGATGTCATTACATACAGAATTTTAGAACTTTTAACAGCCACACATTTTGGGGAAAGATTATGTTACCAAAACTTTACCCAGAAGTTTAAAGGAAAAGCGAACATGATACTTCTTACCATGACATTTCGTTGCCGCTAGCATGCACTTAGCATTTACTTGTAATGGCTTTGAAAACTGACATCATAGTCTTTGAACATAGCCTTTGGTTATGGCTCATTCTAAATTATGTGTCTCTAAATTATAGTCATTCTGAGGGAAACATCTAACACTTTTTATGTTTGCAGTTTTCAGTGACCACTCCTCTGCAACATCATCAAACTGCAAACAATTTACAGATTTTCTGTCAGTAATGCACCCTGTGTGCCCACAATGAAATTTAAACATGGCTTCATTTTCTTTATACAGCAAAGTTAAGTACCCGCAAACTTAAAGTTTACAATCAATGTAGTATGTAATAAACTGTCTCTGAATGTATGAAACCATAGAAGGAATAGAAAACGTGCATGTATATCTACAAATGTTCACTGTAACAGACTGAGATTAATGGTTTCAATAATGGATAGCCCTGTAAGATAGTTATCTGCTGGTAAAAGTGTTAATGGACATTCCCTAACTATGTCTAACAGCCTTCCATTAAGTAAATGGTTACCTACTTTTCATCCTGAGGTGCCATTACAGACAAACTAATGGAGGCTGACGACGTTTTTTCAATGGAAAATGGCAGCGGAAGACTTTCAGGAATATTTCAGTTGCTTCAGAAAATTGAAGGTAAAAAGCAGAGGCTGTGTAAAGGAGCATAAGGTGAAAGGAGCCAAAATGAGAAATGTTTCTGTGTCAAACATAATCTTCAAAATGATATATTAGGAAGGATAGAAGGCTGTTCACTAATTTTTCTAAAGGGAAGTAAGAAAAAAGCGTACTCTCCATTACTACATCTACTTGAAGGTTTTGCAGAAAAGTTAAAAATAGGAACAGATCAAATCTTTATGTAGCAGATACTTTTCTATTGTCAACTCTCAGGTATGGAGTGTTTTAGATGTAAATCCAAGGTGTGCCTAGGGCTGCTTTCAAGTTTTGTTTGCTAAAAATTCACATAAATCAAAACCATTTACAATTGATTGTTGAGCAGTAAAGTTTGACATACATAAAAGTATCTGTAGAAATTCTGTTATGTTTCCCTCCAATTAGCAAGTAGAAACATTGCTATTTTATCTGTCTCTCAAGAGTCAAGTCCCAAAATAATTGCAAGTCCAAACATGAGTGGTGCCTTTTACAAACACTTTGAAAAAGATTGAAGTTGACAGATTATTTTCTTGTAACGTTAAATGACATCATTTTGTTGATTCTGTGTTGTTGTTTTTCTGGGCCTGATAAAATGGCCAGCTGCTGTGGAGCTTCAAACCCCAGATAAAAGCGACTGTTTATCATCAAAGTTGGCAAGTTCTTGTTTACAAGATACAGAGTTCAATCTACGTAAAAGGCTTCTAAGTGGATACTTGGGGCAGAAATGTCATGCCCTTTACATACTAAGGACACTTTAAAGACTGCCCTGTGTGTCCACAGCTTTCCTTTTAAATGAATTACATATCACAAGATTTCTAGACTGTCTCCTTTGTAATCCTATATCCACCTCATTCAGTCCATCACCACAACATGGCTTTCCATGGCATAAAGAAGACTTAGTATTATTGAATCTTTGTGATACATAGTGTATCACATGGATGGTGGTAAGGATGGGATCTTAACCACTGCTGAGCTCTCATTAAAATATTTACAATGTCTCTACAGTATTCCTCTTTTTAACAAGTGTACAACTTTCAAAGTGTAGAGTTTTAGAAGGTCAGTAAGTTCTTAAAACCTGTAAGCAACAGTATGGATAATTTCATGAAGTAAAGACACAAAGAAGTAGAGCTGTCGAACTAGCCTCTACCAGGCTTCGGGAAGCGGCTGGAAAGAGTAGAAATTGGGCAAATAGACAGACAACATGTCAGGGGGAGTTGGTCCACAAGAGAGTTTGGATGCGGCAAACTGTACTCTCCCCCTGACGTGTTATCTGTCTATTTGGCCAATTTCTACTCTTTCCAGCTGCTTCCCAAAGCCTGGTAGAGGCTACTGTCGAACTGCAAAGCCATCTTTTACAACGTAGAGTAAAATACATGTACTTTGCTGCAGACGAATTTACCCGGTACTTTCCTGATGGCAGCAAGTCTGGTAAAGATGGTCGTAAATTCTGGTAACCTCTAGTTGTTGGGTGCGGTAGTGCTACATCCATTCTATGCCTGGGTGTTGTGATAACAAATTTTACTACAGCACAGATTTTCACCTGTGTTACATAAAATGTCCATCTTACTTACCATGTAGAAACCAAGGCAGAGAGAACATGTGCTCTGACATGATACATAAAAGTGATGCCTGTCATTACTGTTGTTTGAGTTGTTGCTACCATTTGGAAACCTGGAAGAGAAAATCCTTGTGGACACTGCAAACCTGTGATACTGGTCAGGAAAAATCCACTCTCACAGTTTTAGCCACAGGCACATACACTTGTCATAACATAGATTATATAGCAGCTATCTATATGTGAACTAGAGCCAGTTCTCAAGACTTGGAACAATTCCACAGGAAATATTGCCACTTCCTCTGATTCTGTACATGCCACTTGGAAGCCCTTGAAATGGGAAAACATTTTATATCAGAATGAGAGATGTGGAGCTTAGGCCACATCTGGTGTTATAAAACTTGTAAAGTTATATATTGTGTACTAATTTACTATTATATTGGTTTGAAACTTTTGCAATGATTCTGTCTTATGCACACTTGTTATGAATATGCAATTGTGGGGAACATGAGCAGTTAGGTTAGATATCTAAACGATTGCTGATAGAATACAGAATCAGGCCTTTGCACAGTTAGGTAAGATAGTTGGCTACATGTAGAAATACAAAATTACATGACTACATCACATGAATTGGGGACAATTGTTGGATTCACTGGACAAAACACAGCAAAATGCTGCTAATCATTTAGTCATTAATTTGTGGGAGCCTGGGAACTTCAAGGTAAATCAGGAATTGAATTATTTAGCTACAGGGGATGCCAGTCTAGGAGTGCAAAGATGGGCTACATTGTCAACAACATGTTTCAAATCATTTCTATGAAATGGTTTTTCTGCACTCATATCTATTTCAGGACTATGCCAAAGGATGTCTCTACCTTTAAGCAATTAAAAAAAAAATTATCCCTATAATTGATACATATTGAAATGCTTTTCACCATACCTACTACATTGCTGAATTAAGTGACAGCACATATGCATTTCTATTAGCATCCATATGAAAAGAGAATGAAAGCTTATGCAAAGTCACAGAAACTGTGGCTTTTAGATGATGCTTTGAGCTGTTCTTGGTGCTGAAAGTGATGCTGCTGCAACATGTTTTGCAAACAAATAGAAAACAGCAACATTTGAACAATTTTACAGGATCTAAGACAATACAGAAAGAAAGTGTATTAGACGACTCAATATTTTTCCTTTAATTATGGTTCAAGTTAGCTGGGAATTACAGTGCAATTAATATGTTTCTTAGAAATTGCAGGAGAACTACTTTGAAATTCTGAATCATTAAGAACTAATGCTCACTGGTGTAATAAGTATTGCACCCAAACATACATGTAGGAAAACGTTTTGGCGTCAAGATGTATCATAAACTAGAAACTAGACAGTGATACTTGATGTTAAGATGATAGTACATCATCAAGTTGTAGGTAATTGGCCACATGGGATTTTCAGTTACTCGCTACCTGTACTAACATTACGTTATGTATTACCACACCTTGTTATTTTCAGAAGAACAATTGAATTTACAATGTAATATATGTTATTACAAGGTATTCACTTGATTTTAAAAAAATCTCCTCAATCTGTCTTGTTAGTGCCAATGGGCATTGTTGGGGGGGAAATTTTAGTGTTCCCTTCTACCAGTTTTATTTACATGAGGTTTATAAATCAGTATTCAGAAGAATAACATAACTAGAGGTCAACGATCTCATGCCTTCGTCAAAAGATGTTATCGTTATATAACTTAAGAAGGTAGAAGTGATATATTAGTTCCCCTAAATATGGAAGTTGGATTGTGAAAATTACCCCTGCCGATGCAGTCTGCAATCGTGCATTGGGCAAGGGAAAAAACATCTGTGCAGGCTGTAAGGCAACACCGCCTGCAGCTACATGGACTATCCCCTCTGGGACTTTCTCCTTCTGGGACAGCCTGTAGCCCATGTGTCACAATGAAGGTAGAGTATCATGGAAGGTAACTGAATTATAGAATTGCTTCATTTATTATGCAAATTACATCATCATTTGCATACTGGTCATCTAATTATGTCAAGCATCACTTACCCTACCTATGCCCCAAATATCAGGATGATCCGTCGACCGGTTATTGAGTTATCCTACTTTAAACATTTTCATACAAATGCTCCTGCAGTTCCAGAGCAAGCCGCTAGGGGGCCCAAACTTATGTCACTTCTTCCCGAGCACAAGACCTATCTACCATCCAAAAATCATGACCCTAGCTCCTCCAGATCACCATATTTCAAAACCGGAAGTACCGCTGCAGTACCATAACGAGCCGCCAGGGGGCCCATATTCCTATCACTTCTAGGTCTCATCAAGACCTACCCACCTACCAAATATGAAGACAATCCATTAAAGCCTTCTCGAGTTATACTGTTGACAGACTCACGCACACACGCACGCCCATGAAAACATACCCTTCTTGACGAAGGCAAAAATCTGGGCATGTCTACCTTATAAAAAATGTACAATGTTACATCTGTCAACTACAAATAAGTGATTAAATCTTGCCTTATCAAATTCTTCTTATCAGTAGTTCTTCATTATCTTCAATCTTAAAACATCAGGCAGATAATTAGTCCAATTAGTAGTACTGTATTTGACTAAGTGGCAGAAGCCAATTTTCCTGTAATATATTTAACGTTACATTTACAAGTGGCAGAGTGATAGAAATGCGTTGAACACCAAACAAGACTAATTGATATCTGGGGAGCAATGTATTTTGATAAAAGAAAGTCCATTAAATGAATGGAAGAACAGAAAGTTTATGAAAGCAAATGTGCCAAGACTAGATGTATTCTACATGCCTAGTCTGTAAACCCATATAGGCAACTTCCTCAGTAATATGGGCCATTTTCTTGCACTCACTCTGGTTGCAAATGATTGTCAGGCCTTATTTTCCTGCCATTTTACATGACGATGAGAGATACGCAGTGGAGGAATGACGATATAACTGTAATATCAAGCTGTTGCAAATTGGAAACTTTACTTGAAATAATCCCTAAGTTCTTGGAATTGCTACTTTAACAAGCTATAAAACTTATGTAAGTACATTGTATCTCAAAATGATGCATCTTCATGCAATTTAAATGTGGTAATGGTGGTAATGGTATGATCGATGAGAATAACTGTGGGTCTGAGTGAGGTGGTATTTTTTAACGGACATCTCAACCATTCAGGCTGAACATAATAATATTATATTAACATAAATGTTATAAACTAACATTAAATATGAATTACATAGACTTCAATCTGGACAACTTCCTTTCAAGAACTAACAAGCCTACTGTTAAACATTCAATGTCAACATATCCATACACCTAGTATGGGTCCATTAGTTTGACAGGACTACAATGTATAGTCTGAGGATAAAGTTTGAAAAAGTGTTATTTATAACATTATGGCATCCATAAAATTTACAAGGAATGCTTCCATAGTGGCATACTATACTGTCTTGTACTTCATTCCCATCTTTACAAAACCTTTGACTCACAAACTAGCATTTAACCATAGCTTCTCCCAGCTGCCTAACCCCGTAACTAAATAGAGAATTGGTTACGCCAAATGGCTATTTCAGTGTTCTAAAGGTTAAAATAGTAATAACCTTTGGTTGGTTGAGCAACCTAGGCTGCATGACCAGCGAATAAAAACACTGGATACTTCCCTGTGCATGGTCTGTAAATGTTCTCGATTTGCATGTCACCCTTTCCTTATCACAAATTCTCAGTAAGCTTCAGCGATCCATCAACTTAAAGTGCAGCTACCCCTGCCTTTATCATGACCTATAAAGGTAGTTATCTTCAAATTGACACCCCATGGCATCAATACTTGTGCTGTAAAATCTCTGTTAAGTATTGGAAAATCTCTGGGCTCTAATTGCTTATAAAATGGACACTTTGATTGGCAATTACATTGTCAAAAGCCCGCCTTCCCTACAGACATGTATTGGACCCAATCATGGGTTATACTACTGCTTCTGAGGGAACAATACATTCAAATAGACTGTTTCTAATTCCACCATATATAATATGATGGTCAGAAATATGGGTGTGACTACATGTATATGAATGTGGCTAACAGAAAATGCACATGTTACAGAGTGTGATTGAATATACAATGTTGTAACATTATATTGATAAGGCCACACCAATTTAATTTGTTGGTTCTCGGATTTTTTTAGAAAAAATATGAAGCGACCGGGCGAAAAAAAATAAAAATAAAAACAGGCCTAGGCATCCTCTGATAGCCCCAAAAGCTACGATAGCAGCCTTGACGTCCCCATTCCAAGCTGGTTTATAATTCAAACAATGATTTCTGAATTTTTGATCAAACCAGAGCATTGATACATGAAAAAACTATAAAACAAGGCAGACGAGGAGCTTTCTTCAACTGTTTTGGGCAAAATCAGAGCATTTTTCAGTTGATTCAAAGCCTGAATCCAATTTTAATTTTATTTGCAAATCGGAAAAAAATGAAGCGGCGAATCCGAGAACCAACAAATGAAATTGGTGTGGCCTAAAGATAATTCTCATGTTTCCAGTAACAGACAGGACAGGAACAAATTCCACCTGCAGGAAAGCATCCCTCAATGGCTCCATCATACATTGTGTAACCTTTGCCTGGATAAGTGTGCAAACTGTTTTCCGATTAAATCCACTTTTTGCTTCATCACAGGCAAGCTAGACTCAGGGATTATGTACTCAAGGCTTGGGTTTAAATTTACCAAAGCCACAAGATTTAGCACCTTCAGTATAAAGGACACTTCAAGGTCAACAGTTTTGACTTTGTCAAAGGGTCACCTTCATTCCCACACTCAGGACCACATGTACATTTCTCTAAATCCCAATGAAGTTAAAGGTATTAGAAAAACTAACTTTCATGCACTGTATTGTTGTGATCTTTTGAAGACACCTGTATTATAACTTAGCAATGTACACAATGTTCTCACGATCATTATCGGTGAGAAAGATTAATATAGCATTAGTGCATCTTCTTGATATATGTTATAGTTGGAGAAAATTGAAGTAGTACAGATGCCAGTTTGTCACTCATGTACATGTATTACTTTACTGACAGACAATCCTGTCAAAAGGGACCTGGTTATTCAAATCATGACCTGTAGGGGATTACAGAATAGTGTGCAGTAAAGTGAGAGCCCCTATCACATTGTCAGCAAACTGCAGTTGTCACTGGCATACACATCTCCAACACCTCTCAATAAGTATACTAGTAGTACTACAAATAATGTCCTAATTTTCATAATTTGCACCTAATAATGTTACTAAAGAACAAATTTAAAGAATTATGACAAAAATTTCTCTGAATTTCATCACTTCTCTCCAAGGTCAAGAGCAGCCAAGCAGACACCAATAACCATGACAATATCATATATATCTATAAGAAAATGAAACAACATCGATCACTGTAACTGTAGTTTCAAAGGACACTGCTACAGTCATCCCAATATTCAACATTCATACCATTTCAAATGTAGGTCTGGATCTACTTGAGTTGTCCACCCATGGTCTCCTGAGTGATACTGCTCACAAACCAACAAATGAAAGAACCAACCATGCATGCAACCAAGAAAATTTACTAAGAGTAAAACATATCTTCATTGTTGGAGGGATTTAAAGAATATATGAAACAAAATCATTTAATTCCATTTAATTTTTCACCTCACGCTTTGCTTGTAATTTTAATTCCATGTAAGATTGACATTTTCATGATTGTTTACATAACCAAACCCACATGACCTTTGGCACTAGCAGTGCTCAGTCTGAATCCCCAGCTATCTTTCTGCAAAGGTCAACCTGCTTCCTCTATTTTACATCCTCAAATCTCCCACCTGTGCTTATCATAATAAAAAAAAACATTGCTTAATGTTTTATGTCAAATACAGGAAGTCATTTCAATCCCATCATATTGGGAACAGCCTGTTGTTTATACCTGTTGACTGCCGATATCATGGTGATGACTGCTGGAGATCAGCTTGTCTCAATGGATGAATTGTCTGGGACTGATATTAATTGTATTACGTAGAAAAAACAAAATAATTGTATTACGTAGAAAAAACAAAATAATTTTCTGTGCTCAGCTAACGTTGCTTCCACTGAAAGCTTATACATGTATATCTAATTCAATAACTGATATTCTTCTGCAGTCCACACAATTGCAAATTAATATTTCTAAGAAAAAATATTCTATTTCAAAGGACATGTGCTCTTATGCTAAAAGTGTCACTGAATACTTTGTTCTGAAAAAGGAAGGCCAAGAGGGAAATTTCCAGAAAGGTACAATGTAGCGCTTTATTTGGATCAGGTGTGTAATTAGTGCCAGCTGGCCCCAAGCTTTAAAGTTGCAGATCCACAAGAAACAATTACCCTCATTCTGCATACATCATTACACATCATCAAATGCTCTTGGGGTTGCCCTCCCACCAAAGAGAAAATTACAAGGAATTGCTATGATGTCCTTTAAAAAATGTTGGTAAGAACTATATACTTTTTTCCCCCATTCAATCACCAGGTAACAAGACCCAAAGGCCCCTTCAACTTGAAGGTTAACTTGTAGTTGGCAGCTCTAAGGTTGACAACATTAGAGTTGGAAGCAACAGGTAGACTGGATGTTTCATGTATCCAGATGCAGCTAAGAGCTAAGGAAAGAACTATGCCACTCTGCTTACATTGACAGTGTGCACACCAGGATAGAAACACTTTTTAGCAAAACTGTCCTCTAGAGACTAGTTTTCTAGCCATATTTTGTCCAGGAGATATGCTACATTTTTATACAGTTTGCAGTATTTTGCTATACAAACATGTACTAACTCTACTATCTATATATTAAGTAATGCCAACATATTGACCTATATAAATTTATAGCTATCTCCATTTTTTGCAGGCTATGTCATATTTTTTGCATATTCTTACCACTTCAAAAGGCTGAGATAATTGGATTGGAGTGGCCCATGTACATGTAGCCTGTGGTGTTCCTGGCAACCTGGCTAATAAGGTTTCCCTCACATCTGTGGTTCCCATTGGCTCTGTTTTCTTTCAAATTAATCAGCTGAGGCTGTTGACAATGCTGTATAAGTTTCATGAATGTAACAGTTTGGAAAATGATTCAGGTGAATAGTCCAACATCATAATACTTAAAGTGGAGGGGACCGGAGATGCCCTCTTGTTACCTGCATTAGAGAGGGCAGAACTTTCAAAGGATTTGGCTAAGCCAGGCTGTATAGCGGTCTCCAAAATACATCTGGTGTCCAGTTTAGTGCACACTGGATCGCTTCTTACAATTCACATGCTGGCTGTGTGAAGTGGAGTTGTGCTCACGAAGCCATCGGGAACTGGTGCATTAATAGGGAGGATTGAGAGTGCAAAGTGTCAGTGAGTATTACTGCACTGGTCCGGAAAGGATTCTGTATGTATATGCAACTGTGTGCAGAGGTGACCTGAGCAGTATCAAGCTATTAACACAAGCAGAACCGCAGCGTGTGGACCAGGAGAAACAGCTATGCCGTGGGGCATCCCCAAAACGCCTGTACTGAAAGCCAGCCCGTGGTCTTGGTAAATATGACAATGAGTCTTTTCCATTTCTTACAGTTTGAAAAAAAATTATTAAGGTGGGCAACTTATGGATACTCTATTACCAGTCTTTTCTATGAGGTTCAATGGTTTAAAAATGAGCCTGTTTATGGTAAATGCCAAGAAATGCATATTGTAGATTTCATATTCATTTGCATAGAAAGGCATAGTTTAAAGCAACAGAATCTAGATTCTATCTCAATATTGTGATTCCTATTGAATCACTATCAGATAAACCACATTAATTTCAAATTTTGTCATCTACTATTAAAATGGGGAAATGTATGGAAGCAAGATTTATGGAAACCAAATGATGAAAAAAACATGTTCTTGATGTTCTAATCTTAGTTAGGCCACACTGACTTAATTTTATGGATGACATCCTCTGGAGACCCCAAAACTAATGCAAGAGGGCAAAAAAAACCTCCAGCACAAAATAATGCTGCTAAATCACAGGAATATAAAGCCTAATTGTTGCTAGCTACCATGGACTACGGAGGATGGCACCCAGGTTAGAGCCTCCTTGGAGGTGATTTTTGTGTGGAGAACAGCCGAAAATCAATGTGTGTGCGGATGTCATCCATAAAATTGAATCATTGTGGCCTTACAAAAATAACAGGATGTCAACAATCTCCCAGGAGAGATAGGTAAGGGGACATGACTAGCCTTAAATAATTGTCAAAGCTAATTGGTGCTTATTTCCCTGCATGGACCCTACATGTAGCAAACATCCTAGCCTTATATGGTTAGAGAGAGAGAGAGGGAGAGTGCAAATATAAGGATCTATTTGTGACAGCAAAATGTTTGTAACTATCATCAACATTAAACATAACGTATGTTGCCATGGGTTTTTGTCACATACCTGTATGTACATGTAACACCTATTCTGTTGATGTTGTAGTTGAATATGGGCATTGAGTGTGCCACAAACAATAACTAAAATAGAATGAATATACAACATTCTTGTTGCAATGTATAAGGTCATGGCATGAATGTGAAACTATTTAAAAAGACAGTGTGATATGGGTCACTACGTAATTTCTGTTGCCCATGATTCTATAACATGTTGCATGTGTAGTTCAATCACATCTCTACAGATAACATTTGATGCAGTTTATCTCTGCAGTAATTCATTGAATTGGCCTATTTTTTTTGGCATGAAAAGAGCTCACATTTACAATGTAATAGCAACATGATATTTCATCATTTGCAATTCAAAGTACTTCATAAGCAATGTTTCCATATTTCCTAGTTTGAGTTCTCTTTTTGGGGGGTAGCAAGTTGGTAACAAGTTAAAGTGGTCCACAACAATGAAAATATTTTAAAAAACTACTCTGTAGCTCTGCAAAGTCAGAGTCTTGGTGTGCCTTTCTAACTATCTGTATGAAAAGATGTTACATGTAAGATATGGGCTCTTAGTCAAGGGTGACTGTCCACAAGTTAAGGCTGGATGTTTAAGGCCTTTTGTGTCATGCAGATAGGAAGGACAGAACTGTGCACTGCCGGTGTCTTAAGAAGATGAATGTTGTGGTTATTGAAACAGCATAATGAAAGTCATCGCATGAAATGTCTTTGAATAAATGCATTTTCAAAACTTTGACATCTACATGGAATTCTTAGCATAGCTTGCTTAGATTCTGGCTTGTCATATACAGAACTCCTGCTGTAAAACATAATTAATCTGACTTAACAAAGATAATCTGTGGTAAGTGTGGTGAACTCAGGCTAGCTCTCAACAAGGAAACTCTTACTAACTTCAGATCTTAGCATTGCAGCTGCAGTTTCATAAAATCTAGCCAAGCCTATATTTCTCTTGGGCTATTCCTTTTAAAACGTTCACCTGGGCATTAGGATCTTTATTGGATGCCTTCTCCTTTCATTTTAGATAGTCATCATATATGAAATTGTTCCCAGCAGACTCAACCACCTAATACATGTGTAAGCCTAACCAACCAACCTGCCCATTTATATGAAATAGCCTTTGACTGTATCTTTGCTTTACTTTACTTTACTTTAATTACGTTACTTTACTTGACTGATCACATTGTGAAGTTTAATAGAAGTTGTCTGCCTGTAGTGAGCTTGTTTCTTCAGGTTTGCAGACCACAAAGAGCAGTCTTAAGCATCCTGTTAGCTTCCTATGATGGCATGTCTCTTGATGTAGTCTTAAAGTCTCAGACACCTTGTCTGCTGTGTGTTCGTAGTCAGTATGACAAGAAGTAGCCAGTTAGGGTCTCAGAGAGGGTATTACAAAATTTGTATCGGACTCTTATTTCATCTGGTCCTTGCATGCTGCACTTGATCCCTAAATCATGGCTCCATAGGTGGTTCAAATAGTTCTGAGGGAAAAAGGCTAGTCCCTGTCTGAAGAGATAAGATTAGAAATTCAAGGGCTTGGTGGCAACCATTTTACCACTTGAGTATGACTTAATGCTTGAGAAGTTTCATTGACTTGTACCTACCAATCATAGTGTTACAATAGCTTGGAGGTCCAGGCCTATGCTTCAGAGGATTCAATTTATCTTCCAAGAGACCTTGGAGAACTTTGTTCAATAGGGGTCACTAGTTAACTTCTTCCCGGACCCCAAACTATGTTTACATCATTAGTATAAGCCAAGGAGTCATTCTCTAGTTTAGAGCATTATGTTACATACATGTACTTCCTGAAATAAGAAAGTACATTTAAAATGGTAGTTAAGAAAGTTTAGATGGTTATGTTTGGGGTCAACAGAATTGTGGGGTCTTTCTATGGTGCTGAAAGTATTGCTGATGAAAGAACTTTCCTTTCCAGACGTTTTTACAGTTCTACCTTGAAAGAATTTATCTGAAATGTTCCATGATGTTTCACCTAGATTAATTGAAAGGTTTTGCATCATTCATACAGTTACATCTGTATTTGCATGAGGCAGTCTCTAAGTCTAAATCTGGACTTCTGTGCAAGCTATTCTGATGGGAACCTCATATGAAAACTCCCATCATGTTGGTTAATCCAGGGAAAAATAGCAATCCATATCTGAAAAAAAAAGAATTTGATGGGGACATTTTAAAAAGTTTCATTATCCACATACTGCCCCCCCCCCCCACAAGGTCTCTTGGAACAGCCCATGTTTTTAGTTGTGCTGGACCACATCTTGAGATCTGGTGCTGTGCAGTGACCCCATCAGGAAGGCAAGGAAATCACTTTGATAAGTCAATATGCTTTGCCATCCACGCACCTGTGGATGTAATGAAAATGGATTACAAATGACGTTCAAAGTCAGAAGGTGCTGCCCAAAAGTACCCCTGAGAGCACTACAAATGTGTCCCCTGATTGACAGTTACAGTATCTTATATAATGACAAAAGGTCAACATGTCAGGTAGAGTTTCAAAGAACTCAAAAATTGGCCTCAAAACATTCTACACAGTTAACATTACATTTTTCACATTAAATTTTACTCATTGCTGTCCCTGTCAACAGAACACACCAGAACTGTTTTGTGATAAGGTATGCTTACTTCTAGATATATATGATAACTGTTCTTGGCTGTAAGCAGTAAATTAAGTACAGACTGCAATTGATAGACCAAATCAGTGTATGTCTTTGTACAGTTCACTCCATCGTCGTCTGTCTGCTGCTATGTCTCTAAGATATTTTAGTACGTGAGACTCTAGTCTGATGTTATGAGTCAATTACAGTTTACAGTCGTCAACAAGGCTGCTGAGGAGACTTCTTAAAGATTAGATATTTTCAAATAGTATTCATATATGATATATGTCAGCTTTCTTGGATAAGATAATGCATTTGAATGGGAAACATGTCACTGTGTTTACTCCAACATACTACAGTGAATGATGTATGGTTTATTGCCCACCTCTCTGACATTCTGCTTTTGGATCATCCCTTAATATGCTTCTATGATGACAGATAACCCTGTAGCGAGGGTCAAATTCTGCCCATTACTATGCATGGTCAGCAAAAGGTTTGGCAAAGCATCATTCGCATGTACATGTAGGTCCAAATGTCAATCAAGTAGTTGGACTGGGATGCCGGTGTACACATGCATGCACATAGATATTGTCTGAGACAGAATAAGACAATACACCCCCCCCCCCCTTGCAATTGGCTATAAAGGCATAATCTGATGTACACAATTACTGCTCATCACGGCAAAATTCTTATTCTCAGCGAGTCAAACTCCCATATTGACTCAATATGCCTGTAATACATGCTATATCATGTGCCATATGATATTCTATGCATTTTGTCGAACACTATATATACTTTGCATGGATACAGAGGTTTGAGACCTTTTTCACTTATAATGCTTTTAGCCTGCAGTTGATCCATTTAAAAGTTCCGAAGCTTGTATTGGAAAATGCTTTTGCCTTTATGTGAAAAGAGCAATTTCTAACTCACTCCTGTGTGCATGTAAAACGCTTCCTGTGTAGTAGCCCTTTCAATGCAAACCACGGCAAGTAGTACATGTATGTGCTGGTATATTTATTCCCTTGTCACACATCCAAAGAAAACGTTGCAGCCAGAATGAAAAGAGACCTCTCAACAACGCTTCAATTTTAATGAGGTGCTGCCCAACATACCACCCAATGGAATAAAGAGCTTTGATGTAGGCTTTAGTAATGTAATATGGGCTGTGGGCAACCTGTTAACCTTTGCAGGATGTTGACTTGGAAATGTGATCAGCATGTGGGTGCACTACCTGCAACTCAAAATGTCATATTAGTCCAAAGCAATGTTTGTTGGGACAAAGTGTACTTAATCATGTCCAAAGTGTTACTTTAGGAATAAAAACATGTTTTATAAAATGTAAGACAAGAAATAATGCTAGATTTGGGTATGATGTTGTAAGTTATTGCACATCTCTTTGCTTAAATGTTACATGCGACAAATTGTTTTGTCTAAGTGCATACTGTATACCTCCCGGCTTTTTATTAGATGAAGACTTGAGCACATGGAAACCACAGTCAAATTGGCATAAAAACAAGACTACACAAAACTGAAATTGAATGAAAATAGCCTTGCAATTGGTAGTTAAGTAGGTAGCCACTAAAAGCTAGCATCATACTTTTGTATACACATGTAGGTCAGTCAGTCTTTCAGACTTCTGGCTCTTAGGTAAGTTTGATAAACAATTGAAGAAAGTCAGGCACCAGCCCAAATGGGCTTAAAAGAAAGCCACTTCTACCACACATTGGACATAATGGTGTCAGAGATCAGTATCATGGCATCTACTGTAATGTTCTTTTCCACTTTAGGTTATGACTGGTCTTGTCTCATAGGAAGTGGTAGATGGTGTGGTGTGTATACTGTGTACACAACATGTACATGACAGCATCTACCAAAGTTTATTTTCCCCCAGAACTGAAGACAGGAAGTAGACTCATTTACATGTACTAATAATTCTGTGCAAGTTTCTTTAAAGGTGGAGTTGAGAAAATTACTGCTCATCAATGTCAAACAAGTTGCTATTGTGACTTAACTTCATTCGTGTCTCTTTAATCTTAACCCCGTCTGAGCGGTATAATCTGCTAGTCGACCACCTACTTACCTCCTAATCTTAAATACATGAGTCAAAGTCATGCTTCTGAAGGAGAGTACATTGTAGGTGCATGTGCGTGGTGCAGCAAGCTAATGTGTTTCTCTCTACCACACAAAATGCCTGAGTCAGTAGGCTAGGGAGTAGTACTACATGTAGGCAGAACTTTTGTGGGGAAATGAAGTTCCTTCTAATCACTAAAGTGATGAGAATGCTCCTCTGGAGTGACTTGAATGGGAAGATGGCTTAATGCAAATGATATACTAGTAGTACCTGTCTGGTAGAGTCATACCCTACACCCCATAAAGTGTGCTATGGAGGTAATACTACCATTTCCTTTGGCTGCAAGCCATGCACAGCTTTGCAAACAACTTGAGATTGAGCCATATTTCAACCCAATCTCTGTAGGAGTACTAAGTGTTGGAGAGGAATGTTTGGTACAGTGCCATGTCTCACAGACGTAACTATTTGACATTTTGTTGACCTTGTAGGATGCAAGCCTGCATGATAATGTCATGTCTTCACACAAAAATGATGTATCATGTTGACTGCTAAAGCTTGTTTTAGTTCTTGGTTTCCACTGTCCGGAAGCATGTCAAATTGATGCTCTCTCCAGACCAAAGCTATCAAGTACATTAATTTAAATGCAAATGTTTTTTCTTTCCCTTAATAAAGTTGTAACAAGATGGGGAAAAGTTTGATGTAGTTGTCACAGGGAATTCTAGAGATTAGCGTGAAGAGAAATATGCTGTACAACAGTTACTGCAGTACCTACTTCAAACATGATCATACTGACTGACAAACCTATACACAGCAAAATGTATTATGCATCCTGCCCTTGCTAAAACAATTCTGTAAATCATTGATTTAAAGGCTCCACCTTGCTGTAGGGTTAAGTGTTTCTACCTTCAATAAACCAGTTTATATTATTTTGTGACAAAAAAATCGTTAAACCTGTAATAAACTTGCATTGCCTTACAAATACTGGTGTTTTAATTGTCTGTCTAGGGGAAAAGGTCATGGCTGTGCAATTCACGATAGAGATTGTAACATGGCAACAGGCATTTAGGTGCCTCCGTGGTTAGATTTTCGAGAGAAGTTTATGAATGCTGTGCCATAAACCTGCAGCATGTTGATTTTACTTGAGGGACAGACCAAAAACATTTGTAAAGGAGTCATTTACAGAAGTGCAATTTTCTTCTCTAAAAACCACATCAATTTAGTATGTTAGGTCAGGCTCGTTAGGTGATTGGATCTTAAAAATAACAACGCTAAACTATTTGAAAACAGAGTCTGGGGTGTAAGTCTATGCAGTCTTAGAGAGAAAAGATGGCCAGGTTCAAGATTTCCTCACTTACAATGTCTTGCAAAATCTATTTTCTTCTCTGTGACTGCCTTTTTTCCCTGTGAACTTTCTTGACAGTGCAATTTTCACTTCCCATCTGGTGTTACTATTTGCTTTTCCATTTGCACACATCTCTCCATGTACTTGAATGGCATTGATAGCTGAGTGATTAGGCCAGCAAACACGGGATTGAGAGGTCACAGGTTTGATTCCTGGCAGTCCTGACTAAGACGTTATGTCCTTGGGGAAGTTACTTTACTCGACTTTCCTCACTCCATCAAGGTGTAAATGGATACCTGACTTTGGCTGGGGAAGTACATGTAAGAAGGTACACATGGCTGCCTGCCAACACGAATGCCCAAGGCCAAGACTATGAAATGGATTTTAACAACCCACTGCCCCATACGGCCTCGAAAAGCCTAATGATAGATGGAGTCAAAGGCTACCTTTCCCTCATCTCCATAAAACCTGCTGGTTTGTCCAGCAAATCCTGCGGTACATTTGCAGTCAGTCAGTGGTTGTACACACTTGGGACACATTCAAACTGCATGGAAGAGGGCAATTACACACCTGTATTACACTTGAGGTTTTTTACCCTTCCTCTTTACTGTTACCTCTCTAAATCATTACACGTTCTGTGCTATTAGGTATGAACATGAAGGACATGTTTCCTGTCGTTTCAACAGAGGTTATAAATCTAGATATTAAATAAATCTCTGGAATAGCAAGGAAAAATTCTGAATGGAAACATTTTACAAGACATACAATATAGAAAAGGTGTCTTACAGAAGACTTTACTATATATTAGTGCTTGAGGTACATGTACATTGTATTTAAGGCCAATAGCTCTATCTCAAATTCTCCTCACTGCTCCTTTAATTTTCTATCCTCCTGAATAGAAGTGTTCCCACTCAACTAGACATGTGTGCGATACACGAGCCTGTCAACCTGTCCTTCTCTCTCATACTGCAAAACACCCGGCTGTTTATTAGCATTTGATGTACCTCATGTCAAAGCATGTCATTAATTGAAACATCTAATGGTAATTGAATGGTGTTGCAATTATGAAAATTGGAAATTTGAGCTTGAGTGAGCTTGACAGGGGCTAAATTCTCTATTAGCTAGACTGTAATGCTAAACATAATTCTGTACATCATGCATATATTATTTACATTTTATGTTTAATTATACCTTGGGAAGTACATGTATGGCTGGTTTGTATATTGAATACATTCATTCCCAGTATTGATAATTAGAAGCACATTAGATTAAAAGCAATTTATTATGCTCAACAATTTGATATTATTGGACATTCACTAATTTATGATAGCTTTATCGTTAGTTAGTTACTTTTTTGGATAACTTGTAACCAATGAAAACATAAAGTAGCATTTTTTTTACATATGCTGTTACAGTATTAGATTTTAATTTTCAAGAAGCCAACTGCATGAAGAACTGGTACCATTTGCAACTGTTGTACATCTGTCTCCCTCCAACAGAGAACTCCTCACTAAATCCATATTCTGTCTGGCATCTGCTGAGCCTTTGATTAACAGAAACAGAAATTATGGTTAAAGGTTTGGTTGTGCCTACAGCTCTACTAAGTTGCTACAACTGTAATTATATCTTTTTTTGACATTGTAATAAGCTGTTTGTAAAATGTCAATTTTTGACCCATAATCGTCAATGGAATTGCCTTCACTTATCATTGCTGTTATATAAGAAGCATGTACAATAAAAGTCATATATATCTCTTGCCTTAGTTTCCTTTCCAAAACAAGATGCTTCCCTTCATTGCTTAATGGCAAATTCTTGGAAACTTCATATAAAACTTTGATGCTTTTCTTCAAGCCCCAGGATGTCATTTCAATTGACTGATGTGCAGTGATAAAATCTAAGTATTGCTACAATGCAGTGATATAAAACAGATTGCCAGCAGAACTACAATACTCTAGGGACAAATGACAATCTATACCATCAAGACAATAAGAAAGAGAAATCCTTCCTGCTAGAAAAATGAATATGATAAGTGCAATGTATTTTATGCACACTTTTCCACAAATAAATTATGATAAGTGAATATGATATGTAAGTGCACTATGTTATGCACACTTCTCCACAAATTAAATTATCATGTAGAGGGAAAAGTATAAAGTCATGTATGTGGCTAATATGTGAAGCTGCTTTTCTCAGGATACATTGTATCTACCCTAGACTTTGTGATAAAAACAGTGATCCCCCAAAATCACTGTACATCCATAACTGCAATGTTGTCTGTACGAATTCACTTCCACAGTTTCCCTTTAATTTTGGCACTTGATATCACCAATAACAATTAAATTTACCTTCTACATACATTGTATTTGCTGTCAACCATAGCAAGAAAGACCCAGCATGGTTGTAACATCCATATTTACAAATTTGTCCTTGCCTGACTGCACATGATTATCGGATGCTCAAAAGTTTATGACAAGGTCAGAGCAGCCATTAGCTGATGGGGGTCATCACCCCATAGGGGGTCAATCCAGGGTACAAAGGGTCATGGTGAAGGTCATGTCAAAACTGAAAATCTGTGCAAAGATAAAAGTCTACATTATCACTTTGTTCAAGTAGACTTCCAAGCCAAAAATATCATAAGACTTTTTGAGATTGCAGTAACTGTGTTTGAATTGAGGCAAAATGAATTATTTAGCACATTTTTTAAATGACAATTTAAGAATAAATACACAGTAAACAACAATACTGACATGAAAACTGCTAGCTGTTAAAGGAAAGGTATTGCCTATGATCTTCTACAGGCAGTATGCCCCGATTTCTATCATTTACAAGAAGATCATGCTTTCAAACTGAAAATCCTTCACTGAGATATATACTTTAGAAATGGATTCTTGAGTATGTTGTGATATGTTTATTAGTGATGTTTTATTTCATTTCCTTGTAAACATTTCGAGGAATAGCGTATCATTACTGTCTACTTTAATAGTAGCAATCTCTTTGGCAACACAAATGTAAGTGTGGAAGAATCTGTGAGCTTTATGACTGTATGTTGTTTCAATGAAAGCAGGAAAGATGCACGGCCTGGCCTTTACTGTCAAAAGAAACATTATGATTGTGTGTTAGACTAGACTAGAAGGTATGCAGCACTACCGGTATCTCAAGAAACATGTGTAAACCAGCAGACGAGAGGACATGTCTGTGAGTTGACATGTCTGTTGGTTGACATGCTGATTAGGCGAATCTGCTCCTTGAGTGACTCGGCCCGCTAGTCAGGGGCTGACCTGGTGAAAGAAGCATTGAAAGCCATTATCTTGTCCGTGACCTTGCAGTCACTGGTCTGCAGTATGAAAAAGCTTTGGGCTACGCTTCAGTGGCGTTCTCTTCAATGGTGTTCAGTGAACTTAAACTGATGTTTCAAGTCTGATAAAGAGAAGAAACTGTTTGAAAAGTTTCTCCAGTTTGATGCTAAGCTTTAAGTTACATGACTGTACATTTATGGTTAAGCTACCTTAGAACCACTCTATGCTGTGCTAGAAGCACAAATGGGAAGATATTGGAAAGGACATCATGAAATCCAGAGATGATGAAGGAAAATGCACAAATCCACTGTGACTATGGACTTCTGGCAGCTCTTAAACCACATTTGGTCTTGATATATGAGTAGGTTTTATCACTTTTATTACTTTTTGGATGTACACCGCAGAGTTCAAATTGATCAGCAAGGCCACCTTGTCTCAGAATTTGGGAGTCTTGAATATTGGCCTGCCTTTGCAGTTGATGTAAGTCCATTGAAAATGTCAGTGCTGCAGTGTAGACAAAGCCACAACTCATCTAGCTGTTCCAACCACTATAATTGAACCTTGTCACAAACATCTGGGATGGCATAGGGACACGGTTGACACAACGTGCCCACCCAGGCTCACTCCATGTCAACCCCGGCTCAGATGATGGACTGTGAACGTGATGACGGCGGAGGTTGACGTAATTTTGTCAGGGCTGTGCACCTGTTGCTCCATAATCTATACAGAGGCACCGTTTAATTAAGGCTGGTGCTCAGGGGTTTGTTCATTGTCATGTTCTACTGCGGGAGATCTATCACTGCTTGTTGACTCAGTCAGAGCTTGTCTAACATAATTTATGCAGATCTGCAAGATAGTGAATGTTAACCTTGAGTGCGAGTTTCCATCCTGTCTTACATGCGTCCGGAACACCAAGCAACAAGGGAGCTTAATGCATAATACTGGGCAAGGCAAAAGGAGTTATGGGATTTCATTTCACCGGCGTCTCTGGAACACAGCAGAACGTGGCAAGTGCACATCATGACTGATCTGTTATAGCGCTGTCCTTCCTGATAGTATGTTGCACAGGTGGGTGTCATCGTTTTGTGTTAAATGGTACAAAACACTGGTGGTTTGCTGAGTTGTATTGCATTGATCATGATAGGGTTCATGTTGAGAATACTCATTTGCTTAGCTTTAAGCTGTTGAAAAATATGAGTTTTTGTAGAAGTTGCCTGTTGTTGCCTATACTCTTCTACCTGGAGCTACAAAGGGATGAGTGCTCATATGTTTTATTTCTCCAGGATCATGAAGATGCATTGCATCAGAATATAAATCCCTCAAAGTGCTTGGCTCTACTCTCGGACTTTCTTAGGTTCAGGCACTACAATGTGTGAAGTCTCTGGACAGCAAACATGAAGTTCTGCAGACTTTTTTTGCATGCTCCGGCATATCCAGGGATTTTCTGTTGAGAACATTGTCTCCTATTTGGTCTTTGTGGAATTGCCTGAGGACACACTCTTTTCATGTTGCGGTTTTCTCCAAGATCTTGCCATAGGTGGCAAGGCAATTTTTGTCTAAAATATTGCTAAAATATGGCTTACACATAGCATTATGTGCATTCAGCTGCACTTTAACTCTCTTGCTGAAAGCAGAGGATTTTCCGCAATATGTTTTGGAAGCAGATTTCATACCTGCACTGTCAGGGCATATTGTCATGATCATCATGAAGCTGTACTCCCTTGGTGATGCTCACATCTGCCGCAGTCGCCACAATGACTGTGTCAGCTCTCAAACGTCACCTCATGTCAGCCAGCCTGGGGCAAGCTGGTGTTGTACATTACCTAGAGATGGCTCCAGCTGCAGCTCCCAGGTCTCCATTGTCTGATACTCATCTGCCTGGGGACAGGAGTGGGGGTGATCTCAAAATTTTATACTGCACTTCCGAACAAAGTATTTTTTCACATTCATTTGGGATACTTCGACATTAAATTCACTGAACATGATAACTAAGGAAGAGTTCAAGGTTTGTAACAGACATAAAACTTTTCTAAGGATTCTTATTGTTGTTAGGTGGTAAATTCTTTACATCTTGAGCTGCCTACCCTGAACATTTCATACAAATTGTCATGTAACGTTAACAGTTACATGTACATGCATGTGTGCATAGCAGAAAATAGCTTTCATGCTGTTCCCTAGTCTTACTCTTACTTAGACTATTCCTGTTCTCAATGTCAAGAGCAACTTAAATCACCTGCAATGTACATGTCCTGCCATGTAACGTCCCATGCCCAGTTTTACTGAATGCATAAGATAAGGATCTAAATTGGAAGATATGCCGAGGTTTGTTTGAAGGAATTCGAAGTAGTGTCTGCACACACAAAAACTGCACAAAAACCACACTTTTGATCTGAGGAAGCTTAAATTATCTTTAACTTTAAATAAATCCTTTTACTTGCCGGGGGATAATTGCTTTTATACAGACAAATATACAAAATGTATTGCTAGAGGTCGTAAGGATGTCCTTGAGACATGGCTGCACCATGGAACCCCCCTGTGTGTGTTGATACAATGTAGCCTCAGGAATGATAATGATAACATGTTCCAAAGCACTTTGTTGACGGCAGCTGATCAGAATGATGCCAGAGGGTTGTCATCTTCCAGCTTGAAATAGACTGACTGCATTTAAAATATCACACTCAGGTCAGGGTGGGGAAGTGCAGTTAGTAATAAGTCATCTGATGTGTACTTTACATTGAGTTTCATTCATTGGCTGTTGGGTTTTATACATACTAGACATAATTTATTTGGCATATGCTCAAATATTCAACATTTTAAAGATGATACATTTTGAAGTCAACTCATCTGATACAGTAGGGGTAGCCAATGTTTAAGAAAGTAGTTTTAAACTGAAAGCATAGACATTTAGTAAAACGTACAATGGTCGCACAAAATGATTGTTTTTATAGGCAAACATGAATGACTTATTGAATGAGGGTTTGATAAGTACCCCATGTTTGCTTCATTAGATTGCTCTGTAACTAACTTTGAAACTTAAAGACTGTTGTTGTAATGGAGGTTTGCTTGCAACAAAGTAAGAGAAGCCATCCTTCTGATTGGAATAGACAACTTTCAGCATCAGAACTGTCTCAAGAACATTTAAGAAAAATGCTGTCCCAGCTCAGATTTTCAAGGTTTATTTTCTTTTATATAGAACGATAGGCATTTAAATGTGACATACCTCAGTGCTTAATCAGCTACAAGTAGGATATACCCAGCCATCAAGGAATGTAAACAGTTTTGATTAAAATTTATAAAAGAGTCAACTTAGTGCCAAAGTGGTCACGAACCCTTTTCAATTGCCCGTTAGACTGACCTTAAGTACTTTACAAAAGACTAATCAAACTGATAGCTAATCCTTTTTGTTATCTCATTTCCAGTTGGACTGAACTTTTCACCTTGTCTGGGGACAGGCCATATGTGAGGAACACATTTTAAAGCATAATCTAACTGCACTAGTATCAGATATTTTTTGCAATTTAAATGACATTGTACATTTTAGTTTATTTTACTTCAATCTGCTAGATAATGTTGATATATAATATTTGCATGGAAACGAAGTGCCAGGCCAAAAGATTTTCTTCTGATTGTCTCTGACTGATGATTGGCACCATTTGGTTGTGGTAAAAGTCTTAAGTTAAAAAGTTGAACTCTTTTGAGAATATTGAATGCAGTAAACTCAGCTACTTACTAACAAAGAAATATCTCACCTCTCACCCTGATGCCCAACCCGGAGATAAACACCAAAATTCAACAGGTCACTTTTTTTGCTGTATTGAGCTATAACCTAGTAACTTATCAGGCTCTAAAAGCCTACTTTGCTTAATGTTTAGCAAATCTGCCCCCTTCCCTACCAATACTGGTTTGTCCCCTGCCAGTATCTGGTGGTGCATGCCTGTGTTCTGTTTACACCTGTTTGACACTCCCCTATCAATGCTTCTACTCTCAAGCACACACAAACGGCCCAATAGCTCCCAACCCTGTGTGCGCCTTTCCACTCATTCAGCTCTGATCAAGCACAGCATACCTTCCTTCTTGGTTACATTTTCATGAGGGCTGAGAGTACTTGTTCTCCTACTGCGATTAGTGTTCATTCTGCACACGATGAGTGCATTTTCCATGCATTTGGTAGCACCTGGATTACCTTGATTTCCTGTGTACAGCACATGGGGCATGACGTGCATGCAAGTCTTGTGGACGCTGACTTCACCAATACTCTCGCGTCACCACAGAAGAAGAGATAACATGTCTGGACCCTCATTCTAGCAGTCTGTCACTGTTGGCTTGTCATGGCTACTTGGGCCAGAAAGGAAGGACGGAAGAATTCTGAACACAACGTGAAACACATTCCCATGCGGCAGTACTATGACATGTAGGTGCGGTTTCCCTTATGGACAAGTTTGCTGTGTACTGTGAATCAAGTAAAGCTTGGCAAGTACTTTAAACAGCGGTTTTACTGTAACCTTGTATTGACTAGTTTGCTGTGCATATTTGTGGTGAGTGTGTAAGGAAGCAAGGAGTTTTAAGCAAATTGTTAAATACTTTTACAAACTAGACTATTTTTGTTATTTTAGTGCTTATACAGTCAAACACCTGCATCACAATTCCTTTGACAAGCAGCATGTTTTGTATATCTATGTTTTTCTAACTAGATGCAGATACTTGTTTGGTACATAATTAGTTGTTTTAAAGCTTGTTCTCTATCTCAGCTCAGATTATCTGAAATACTTGAGATAACTACCTAGTCTTGAGTTAACACCTGGTCCTGTCCTAATTGCTTTCTTGCTAGGCAGTCCTGAGTACGGGCTTATCCGACATCATGTTTCAAATTAGCACCAAAAGTCTGTTCGAACTGTCTCTGCATACCTAATTTGTTCTCTATGGTGTTTGCAAATGTCAGAAGCTGAATATTGACATTTGGGTCAATTCAAAAGTTTGGGGCAGTTCTGAAAAGCAGTCAAATTTAACGTCAAGACAGCTATAAAGATTATATAATAAGTCTAATCATCTCCAACTCTGGACTCTACAACAAGCATTAGGGTGATCATTGGTCTTAATTATAATTCCTTTACTAAATTCAAACTGAAGCTTTAAGAATGTTTTGGGATCATTGTTGGGGTGTAATAAGTGCCTGGATTTGGTGTCAAATAGATATGCTTCATTGACAGGGTTAACGTTAACTAGATTTCACAATAATGTACAGTGTAACTGTGTGTAAGTCACTGTATGCTCCCATGCTGTCCTTGCAAAATCCCTTTCTGTTGTTTCTCTCAAATTTTAGGTGGTGCAGAACATTTTCTATCACACATGTTGTGCCAGCCCAGGTTCAAGTGCATCATGATCAATGGAGAAAAACTAACATTAACATGTGCATGACTTTGCTTTTAAAGTTCACTCTTGCATAGTGCCTTTAAAACCACACCCTGGTACAGTTGAGTGGACCCATTAGCAGAATAGTAACGTTTGTCAAAGATGACTATCACTTCTTAATCAGTAACTTTTTACTCAATACATATAGTATTACATACAATGTCAATTTTGAGTGGCTGCTATGACACGTTTTGGGAAAATACTACTGTTTAAACAGCTTCTAAAAATTACATCAACATAAACTGAAATTATGACAAGCTGTACACCTTTCTCTGAACTTTATTATTAAATCATAATGAAACTTTTGGAAATGTGTAAAGAAATCACTTCCAAATCCTTGATACCGCATTCAGAAAAAGCTTCTTTGTCATGCACTTTATTATATTATTCACCATTTACTTAATAAGTTTAATCTTAGAACAAAGTCCTCTGTGGACTTGGCTGACCTTGTGTTCCGTAATCTTGACTCTGTCAGTATTCTTTTGTTAGTTTTCAAGATTGCAATTAGTTGTCACCATCCACATTCTACGACATACAAGTGGCCCACCATGAATGTTAAACATTAAATTGTACCGTCTGGGCAACCTCAGAAATAGGGTATCAATGTCAAGGAAGTTTAAACATGTACTGTGGTTTAGGTTTTATTAATAGGTCTTATCATTGCACTCCCTTCGTATCATAAATCACCATAGGCTAATGTACTGACAGGAATGGTGGTCGTATTGTGGGCACAAGATATTGACAAAAGCAAGAGCAAGGCTAACTACACTACAGACTGACTGTACGTCATGACATCAAATGCCAGAATTGTACCCTCCCTGCATATACAATGTAGTGATTCTATTTACCGGTGAAATACTTTATATGTTCACTTAGCCCTCTCCCTGGTGTTTTGTTTCCTAAGAATACAAGCCACAGACATGTAGGCGCCCCTGTTTCATGTACTCATCTCCAGTAAAGTTATCTTCCTTTTGTCTACTTTTGCTAAAATAACATTAACCTAGTAATACCCTTGGTTGTGGGCTTACAAAGTGGAAACACTGACTGTATCAGTTGTATAATTCTATCCTAGTAATCCACTTACTTCCAACTAGAGAATGGCATTCAGGTCCTGTGAACTTATAGATTTCAGTATGAATATTTTGTTTGACAAGTATAGCCAAGTGTGTTTGTAGTAGGGGATGTTTTTCTTATCATGATAATACCACCTTGTCACTGGATTAGGTTTAGCAGAACAATGCAAACATTGCACTGGCATTTCTGTCATATGCATTGTACCTACAAGCTGTGATTGGATTGTGGCTGTAGCTAGCAGTGCTCTAAAGCATTTACTAAAAACTAATAAGATGAGAAACACACCTAAGGCCACACCAATTAAATTTGTTGGTTCTCGGATTCGCCTCTTCATTTTTTTCTGATTTGCAAAAAAAAAAAAAAAAAATTCTGGTTCTGAATCAACTCAAAAATGCTCATATTTTGCCTCCAACAGTTCAAGAAAGACCTGTTACTCCTAGTTGTTACAGTTATTACATCTACCAATGCACTGGTTTGATTAAAAGTTCAAAATTCATTATTCAAATTTTAACCCAGTCTTTTGTGTTGACTTCATGGCACCAATTCTAGCATTTGGGGCTATAATAGGATGCCCAGGCCTGTTTCTATTTTTATTTTTTTTCGCCCTGTCGCTTCATATTTTTTCTGAAAAAATCCGAGAACCAACAAATTAAATTGGTGTGGCCTAACTACGGAAATTGAGCTTCTTTGTTATACACATTTCTGGAAGATTACATCACAGTAAAACTGTATTTTTTGCCAATTTTGGGCTGATGTCTGATATATTACTTAAAGTTTGCCTTGATTTGTACACACTCAGACCCATGGCCATTTTTGTTAGACTTAAACTAGTTTTGCTGGTAGGACAAACTAGAGAGGTTATGCATAATGTGATAGTGAAGTATTGCCAATCATCCTACCCTCCACCAGTTGCTTTCAAACTCCAGCACATGCTCGGGGTGCTCTGAAGGGATAATGTACCCAAGCAGCGTATAAAAGTGGCCTCTCAACACTGCTCAAGCAGATACATTCTCGTAAAATGAGCTAAAATGCTTTTGGGTGCCATACATGTACATATGTATGAAATGTAGCCACTTATTAATAAATTTATAATTAATTTTCTTATATTTCTCCTTGCAGGGTACAGGAGGCAGATGGGAATTTCTTCGAGAGTTTCACAGCGCTGTCATGGAGACAAGAAAACCGGCGACTGAGAGCTCACAGTGAGGTAAGTATGTGAAATGAATGACTACTGTAACAGTAACTATGATACACATCAGTGCTTTAGGTTCAATTTACAAACACCTCAATCACTTTACGAAAAGCATTACCCAAAGTCAAAGATGTATGTAGTTTTTGATTTGTTTATATTGATACTGATAGAATGATATACAATGTATCTTGTAAATTGCCTACACTGCCTACACACACAACATCTTTTCTTATGCATCAATAAACAAACCTACACAATATGTTTTCTGTTTGGCCCATCTTAAACTATGAATTCAACAACTTACTTGTTTCATGTAGTCTGCCTTTAAGTTAATGATATGAAATAAATCAGCAATGTGTTACTTATTGTTGCCAGTGAAATAAAAATAATGATTGTGATCTTTAGTTAGTGTCAGATGATTTTCAGTTGAAAATAGTTAAAGTGGGGCAATAAAGGTGGTATTCAAATCCACTTGACACAAGAACCGTCCATTTAAAAAAGACTTTAAAATTAAAGATTGATCTAAAGTGTTTGTCAATGAGTTCCCCTGAATTTTATTGATATTGCCCAAAGATGCTTTAAGTAATTGGCATGATGTTGGCTTGCCTGCAGAGTGGAATCATTCCAACCCATCAGTTTGAATGAAATTGCAAAAAGCGATTCTTTGATGTTCATCATGTTATAAGTGCATGATGACACTGTACAGCAAATTCAACTTAAATAGTTGCATTTTCTGCTTAAATACCCAATAGAAATCAACAATCTGTCGAAAAACCTTACAAGAACATACATGATAACCTTTTAACATCAAGGCAATTAGAGGAGGCCTGTTCAACAAAATTTATTGTTTTCCTGACAAAATGACAGAATACACGATAAAGAATTGTGCATCACAGGGCTCTGCCTTTTTTCTAATTTAGAAGCAGAGTTTTGAGCTCTTGGAGTGTTTACTGCCTAATAAGTTGACAACTGGTGTTTATTGTAACAAACCTGTTTGCATTCCCTCATTGCAATATCATCATTCTTCCATTCACTTTCAAACAATGTTCTTTCACACAGTTTGTGTGTATGGCTTGATACAAACTGTACAATCATGTACATGTAGCTGCTATCTTCTGTAAGTTGTACAATTACAGTTAGTTTGTAAATCATTTACAGTCAACTACCTGAAAAGGCTAGATAAAATGAAAAAGCACTTCCAAATCACCACAGAAATTTGAATAATTTTAAAACATTTTAAACAGGCCTTTTCCTAAAGTCTAATCATAATACATTCAAAATGCCAATATTCATTTAAGATAGCTGCAGAAACTTTGAGAAAGCTAAAAGTTCCACATGTGATTCAGATTAAGTATAATACTGTATGTACATGTGAACATGCCAAGTACATGTACAACATGAATGCCTATCTATAGTGATTACCAATTATAGATGGTTGGTGTAGGATGGGGTTAACGACTTGATACGAGTTGCGGGCTTTTCACACATCAATTATACTCCAAAATGCCAACCTGATTGCCTGCTTGATTAGAAACTGATTTGACTCTCAGGGGTGACCTCTTAAGCTTGGAGCAGCTTGGTGCATGAGCACCCAGACTACATGTACTCGGCGTTTAATAAACAGTACAGCATGCAGACTTCTATTAATTGCTTGTCATGTAAGGTCATGTCAGACTGTAATGCTGCAAGAACAAAACGTTACAGAGGTAGTGAAGGTCAGAGTTTCTATTATCTGTTTTGAAACTGAGCACACTTGGTGTAAATTACTCCTTGGCATAAATCACCAGCTTTGCAGCCATGTAGCAGTGGCTGCTTCTATTACGTCAAACAAGTTCACCCCATCCAATCAACCTTTTTAAAACACAGATTCGAATCAGCCATGACCTGACAAATCACTTTTTTAAAGTAACGAAATGTTTTCAGACTGAAAACTGTGGCAGTTTAGGATCAGGGTGGCTGCCATGAACCTTTAAAAAAGCTGACACCCTCTCACGTTGATCCAGTAGGTTTGCTTTGCGAGCTGTTGCGGTTTAGGTGAACTAGGAAGCGATTTGTTGGGCCATGGTGGATTCACATCTGTTGAGTTTTTAAGAGGTTGATTGGACAGGATGAACTTGTTACAGTTAACGCTGTATCTTACTCCCAGCATACAGCTTGATATTATCTGATAGAGAGGTACATGTACCAACACTGTTTGTAACTTAGTTCTGGCATATGGAAGGAAACTGACTGAACACCCAAATTTCAGTTGATCACTGCTGAAACTTCAATGTGCTCATAGATATTCTCCAGGACCTGTCCTGTATGAACTAGATTTACATGTAATTGTGACAAATTTTCAACAGCAGTAACACAGTGACTGTCATATAATGGACCATGATTTAACTATCCAGTTAAAATTATGGCAGCTTGTCTTGAGATTGATTATGTACTGTGGTACTACAGATTAATGTACAGGTGTGCCACACTGCCAACTTGTTTAAGTCCTTGGCTTTAGTGCCTTTTTTCACCTACAATTGATTTGTCCACTACAACTAATACTTTACAATTAGAAAGGTCTTTATCTGAAGTGTTTGCCGAGCAATTGTCCCTGGAAAAAGTAGGTGACAAAAAGTGTTTATATTTGTTGGGTATTACCTTAATCGTTACAAAAGGTAGTTAGTTCAAGCTCCAAAAGAATGGTGTCCAGATAAGTGTGTTAAGGGCCACATGTTTTTTCCCACATCAGGCACATTAGCCCAGATGTCCAGATGTTGGTGTCAAAAGCTAATGCACATTTCCCACTTCTTGGTCTCACATACTTATCACTTCTGGTGGCACGCCAGGAAAAAACAAGTAATTTCCATGAAGGTTGCTGAAAAGGTTTTTTTGTAATGTAGCAAACTAACTCATTCAGGCAACTGTTAGATGTATTTCTTTACTGTTACAACATACACTACCTTATCTACAAAAAGTGAAACAATTATACGTTGTGTTTGAAACATCTGTCAGTGACTGTGTTACCAGAACCTAAACAGCATGGCTTTCTTTCATCTGGTAGAGAAATGACAGAATTGTAGTTAGCTGTAATCAGAATAAGTTTTATCATGTCTAAAAGATTTTAAAAACTAACTGTTAAATATTTCATGAATATGTCACAGTAGTGTATGACAGTGCATGTATGAAATTTCTGCATATCCACAACTTGTATAAAAAATCTTTTGCAAATTTATTTCTCATACCGAAGCCTCAACAGTGTTTTTTTAAAAATGTTTTAGGAAGATCTTGTGGAGGACAAGCCATTGCCTGTGGAAAGTCAAGCTGTTGTCAAACCTGACCATCACAAACTCAGCAAGGATGAGGTAAGACAGTCACGGATCTGTTATTCCTACATCAGTTCTATGTAATTGTTTGACTATGATAAAAAAGAATGTCTATACACAAATATAGGTCATGGTAGGAAATTCAAAGTTACATTTTATTGATGCTTCATAACAGTTTTAAGCTATCTCTGGCTGATCAATATATTTGACAAAGTCAAGAAATGACAAAAGAGCCAGAAACATTATCTATATTTTTTGGAAGGCTCATACATTGTACATTGTACATGAATCTTGATGATACTAGATTATTATCGTCTTGCCTACCTTTCCGCGTCCCACACACATTTATCTTAAAAATTTGATAATCATAATATGATTATTCATTCATAATGATACGATGATTTTATCAAATATTGTCTGTCATAATTTTGAAGTTAGGCATGTAATACTGGTAGCAATGAAAAATTCATTGTAATTTTGCATTAGCATTCAAAACATGTACAGTGTATGTGACACAACATGGAATACATGTGTATGAAGTTGTGTGGTTCATGTTAATTGTTATGTTACCTGTTGCTCCTGCCCCTGTAGCATCATACAAATAAATGTGTCTTGCAATTGAGTACAAGGTTAAACATGGAAATGACAAGATAATCCACACTCTACTGGTCAGAAACTATTTTGTAGGGGCAATTGTTGGAAAATTGATTCTTTGCACCTGGGTCTCCATTGTGTAGATCGTGCAATAATGTATCCAAAATGTAATTTTAAGAATTAATTAGGGACATCCGAGACCAGTTGCTCTGATAGATAGGGTGTATTTGTCGTGCAATCATTCATAATGCCGGAAACATTAAATCACAATTCACCAGGACAGAGTTGATTGGAACTGCTTTTTTTGTCAAAATGCCCTCATATTACTTCTTGAAAATAATAATGTTAAATATATATGGACTTTCTGTAAATCAGATTCCTGATCTATACGTAATCCCTATCCCTCTATCCCTATCCCTTTATTCCTATCCCTCTATCCCTATCCCTATTCCTCTAATGTTTTTTTTCCTTAATCGCTCCCAATGAATATTACAATCCATTTACAGCAACTCGAGTTATCCTGCTAACAAACAAAGAAACCAACAAACACAAAATGTCCTCTGCAGTGCTGTAGGAACCCCCACAGGGCCCATTTTCGAACTTGACCTTTGTCTCCCCAACGGTAACATGCCTGCCAAAAATCATGAACATCGATCCATGGCTTCAAGTCGTCATGACACATAAATCCACAATCGCCACCACCATACCCAAAACAATCGCTTAACTGGCGAAGGTAATAAATACTGCAGATTGAGACCAGACATACAATTGATGCCAGTGTTTGCCTTCCTCCTAGCTGGACACCCTGTACAAAGAGTTGATGTACACCATCCGACACAGGATAGGCACCACCAGTGACGGACACTCCCCCTTCGATGAAGACCTGTACAATTATGCCCAAGAGGTACAAGAACATTACATGTACCTGTATTAGAAATCCTTTTATGCTGACAAACAATGACATGATGGTGTATTCATTCTGCTTGCCTTGAGACTGAAGATTGAGACTGCATTTTGTAGTTTGCAGTGCCTTAGCCAAATTCAATGTGTGTAAATAGCTTCTTGCAAGAGCATGACTAAAACAGTGATAACAGATCTGCCTAGAAATAAAGTGTTGATTAAGTCTACTTTCAAAGCAAATCTCATCAGTGCTTTCTTTGAAGTACTGCTGTTAGAATTCCATTTGTATTCATTGGTTACAGCTAGAGATACATGTACATACTAGATTAAGAACAACAACCTGATTTTTCCCCAGGTATTCCACTTCACAGAAGACAAACACAGGGCCCTGCTGGACAGGGCTAAAGATCTAAAGGTAGGAGAGAGGCTGTTTTTAATTATACTTGAACTTTTCTTTTTGCAATCAATCTGGGATGTAACTAGCAGTAAATAAACACTTATAATCAAATTTAGTATTACATTCTTTACAACTGTTTCTTTCAATTATTTTGTGACAGTGTCTACAAATGCTTGAATTGTTCTTAAGATCAAGGCATAATACACACCTAGCTTAGATCTTTGTTTTCTTTATTGTAATATGATATAATGTTATCTTTTTTCAGTAAATGATTTATTATGAATTTTGGATTATGAGACTTTTCTTAGGTTTTTGTTTCAGTATGTTTCAATGTGTCCAAAGTTTGTGTTAGTGACTCAGCTTCCTCTACTTACAGGCCCCAAAATGTGTGCTGACTGTAACAGGTAAACATTTCTAACAACCTATTAACATTCTGATGAAGACTTTGAATAAATTCGAAACTAGTCAGTCTATGTCGAGTCCCAGCCGTCATCTTTCCAACGATTCCTTGACTAAACCTATTAACAGTTAACACACACTGACAAGCCCAGACATGTAGGCAACCACATGACCCTATGATACAATCACTCTTTTCATTCAGGCTTAACCCTTTGAATACATTTGTAGACTTGCAGTTTGTAAGACCTGCTTTAAGCAGTATAGGTTTGAGGAAACAGTCTAGGGCATCTGTATCATATCAATTTTGCCAATATATTCTAGCACATCCACTGCATGGTGTATGAGGATAACTGGACTCTCTACCATCTAGTGCTAGAGCTTTGTAGCATTATGATAATCACACTGCTCTTTGCCTCCAGTCTTGGCACACTACTGACAGAGAAAGCACTTTACTACTGTCCATGGTGCTGAACTTAACATTATTGACCCAAAGTTAGTCATATTTTTTTGCATTGTGCAATGTAAAGGCCTTATACCCAGTAGATGATACACAAAACATAGCTATATTGAATACATCATAATCATAATACAGTACATGTACATGTTGTATAACTATGCAGAACAATGCTATGTTCAGCACCAAGGACAGTACAGCTACTATTGCTTACAGAACTGTGATTTTTCAACGTATACATGTTTTTCGTTGCTACTGCAATTGTATGATCTGTCAAAACACATCATCAATCTTTAATACTTTGGTTTGATTACTCTTGCCATTTCAGTTGCAGAAGCAAAGGATCTAGAAGCAAAGGATGCAAATGGTCAGTAAACTCTAGCTGCTTCCAGAAAAATTAAAGAAAGGCATATCGAATTTATGAGCACACAGTATACTGCATCTCAAGATTACAAGAATTGGGGACTGCTTGTACTTAAAAACATCTATTCACAAATAGTTCTTATAGCATTATTATATTGAACTGTCATAGCATAAAGTAGATAAGTTTGATGCTAAAAAGTGAGTGGCAAATCTCAAAGCTTTCATAGATTTACCATGTACATGTAGGCAATTCAATGTGAATAGCATTCAGTAGCAAATAACAGGTCTGTTATACATGTCATGTACATTCTGTGGTGTGCTGCTTTTAAATTACAGGGTACAGTGACCCATATTGCATGCTGGGAATTGTCCCACCGTCCTTCAGTCCCCCTGACACCCCTGGAGGGAAACCCAAGAACCGGCTAAGCTTCAAGGACAGACAACGTAGGAAGAGCAGAGGCAAGGACAAAGTACGAGAGGAGGGCTTACAAAAAACTGATCAGTTAGGACTTAGGAATTATATATATCCGGAAGGATAGGAAAGCTGGATCATGGAAAATAGAAGAAGAAACTTGAAAATAATCCATTTAGTAAAACAGTTTATACACATGTTTATGCAATTACCTTTCTCCTAAGGTCACGATAGTATCATTAGACATTACTAAGCACCATATGGTTACAGGAACTTTGTTACGGTACAATGTAAATTACTTGAATTCGTACAGAACGATTAGAGGGAATTGCTTTTACAGCCTTCTACACCTACTGGAAAAATGTCAAAAGAGGAGAAGCAGGAACAGAAGGTGCAAGAAATGCTGAGAAAGAAGTTTGTGGTAGGAGACCCTCAGTGAAAATTCATGAGTACAAGTTGCACTGTTTTTAGGCAGCAAAATTTACAGTTTGGATTGTATGTTACTAACACAAATTGGGTCTTCTTTAGGGCCTTTGTTTGTTTGGTTTTCTACTGTCACAGTGTTTGGTTGTGTTTTCTACAGATACATGCCCTTAAATTTAACCTATCAAAGCAGATTATTTTGTGCAAATACTTCCTGGTCATGGCCACTTACATTGTACGTACTTGTCATGTTGGTCAATCCAGAGCCTGGTAGAATCCAGACAGGATCTTAACAAAATGTTATGATCATAAAATACAAGTCAATCTACAGTTGGAATATGCTTTTTGGTCATGAAAAAAACTTTTCACTGTACTTGATTCTACACAGGTGACTCAGGCAGAGGATCTGATCGCCAAGTCACCCATTCTTGTGTCAGAGGTCAGAAGGAAGACACTTAACCCGCAGTGGAACGAGAAATTCAGATTGTAAGTAAAATCAAGTCAGTTAGCTAAAACCCTGCCCCTAATGAATGGTACCAACTGTTTCAAGACAAAATAAAATAAAGATTATCGGAAATGACATTTGTCATTACATAACATTTAGGTTCTTCTTGTGATATGATAACTTTTTTTGACATCATAGTTACAAGTAAGTCGACTACTTGCGAGGGGCAGTGTCCAGTAGCGTGTAGATGTAGATGTACAAGTACCTAAACTGCTGGCTGTTCAACCCATAATATCAGTGTAATCTTAATTATGACAACTGATTGGCATTCTGCCCCAAACCTTCATACCATGCTGATTACAAATGCATACAAGAAAGATGTCAGACGAAAAATGCTGTTAACGTTGTACTTTTCTGGATATCTAAAAATCTGGTACGACACTAAAAAAATTATACCATTAGTGACCAAGCTCCACAGAGTAAAAATTGCCTTGTGTTCTAACCCTTTGGATGACCTCACACCCACAGTGAAGTAGAAGACCTGAAGAATGACAGACTACACATTGATATCTGGTAAGTCTGCAGCTGCTCACTTTATCTGAGACTGTTTGTTCAAACTTGACTGTGGTAAACTGTGTTGCAGTTTACAGTCCTAAAATTGTTGCAGTTGTTAGTCTAACTGAGTCATGTTGGCAAATGAATGACATTCAGATGAACCAGGCTAGGTGTGGTTGCTATTTTGGACTAACACAATGTACTGTGAGTTATATTGTGCACTAGAACAATTGTCTATAATGTGAATGCAGTTCAGTACCACTGACAGCTTAGCCTAAAAGAATGACAACAGGCCATCTTGATCTTTAGGGACCATGATGATGAAGCATCCATAATTGAAGCGGCAAGAAAGTTGAATGAAGTGTCAGGCATCAAAGGTGTAGGCAGGTAAGTCCATTTGTAGTAATTGTACCAGATGTACATTCCGTGACCTAGTCTTTGAACATGTAATGTCTACTAACTAAAAAGGTAATTCCACCATGAATCCCGCCATATATCTGCCACCCTGCCGTCCCCCAGTAAAATGCACTCCTGCATATACAGGATATATCCTGTATATCTAAACTGTGCATACCTGGGGAAAGCTGCACTAGAGATTTTCACACTGTTTTTCAAAGTGGTGGATATATGTAATCCGGTGGATATATGGTGATGGCGGTTAGTTTATTCATTGCAAGGTTAAGCCACATGCAATGTTGTTGCAAGGTTAAGCCACATGCAATGTTGTACCTCACTGGAACACTTTCCAAGTCTCTACCTGCAAAAAGTTCAACATAGCATGCAATATTCAAATTCCCTGGATTTACACAAAATTACCCGGATTCACACATTCCAGGGAGAGGATTGACTGAATTACCCAAGCTTCACAAGTTATCTTGTGTTAATTCCTCAGATACTTCAAACAAATCGTGCAGTCTGCACGGGCAGGGCAGGATGATGATGTGGATGACTTCCTTGGCTGTATCGACATCAATTTGGCGGTGAGTGAACAGGGTTGCCTTCAAAAAGCAAGTTTGATATTGATGTACATGTATCATTTCTCTCTATATGAACACATTTTTTAAGCAAGATCATTACCCCTGTTTACATTAGGTTTGCACTAAAAAAAGTGAGTTCAGCATCCTTGCAAAATCCATCTATATCAAGTTAAGACCCTGACTCTGACCATACTGTATTTTCCCATAGATAAGACAATCATGGTTATGGCTGAGCATGCATTACATACTTACATGCAGTCCTCTTCATTTTGTCATTTCAACTTTTATCATGTAACAAATGGGGGGAGTTACATGTATATTGCATACTCTTGAGTTAAATGCAGGCAAGGGAAAGGAGGCTCTGTCAATATGAAAACTTAAGACAGTCAATATAAAATGTAAAGTGTCTCTATCCCATATACATACTGTCTGCCCTAACATTAATATACCATACCCTTTTTTAATGTTGAACAATGGAAGACTTTCTTCATAATGGAAGACTTAGTAGATTCTAATATACACAAAGATCCTAGACATTTTGTCAACTATAGGAAACTGATGTCACTGATAAGTCTTTCCTCTGGTGCCAGCCAAATTCCGTTATTACTTTGATGCAGACATGCTTGTACATATAACGTTATCATCATCGACCTGGAATGGATTTTTGTCATTCTTTCCTTTCCGGTTGATCAGCAAAAGCGGCAGTTACAATAGAGTTTGTAATCCAGAGTGAACAGGGTAAAGATCTTATTTCGAATCCCTATCATGTCAGACAGAGTAATTTGTTCTTATCTATATTCGGTGTGGAGAGAGCGTTCCAGCTTTTAAGTCCTTCTTACCAATAAAATCTTGTCCATTACACTTGCCTTATTTTCTAAATGGCTCTGGATTAACAGGATTTTGTGAGAGATTGTCTTCTGTAAAGAAATAAGGTAAGGCATCAATCATGCATGTAAAACAGCCTATAGCTTCTTTCACTAAGCAGAACTGAAATCAAAATGCTCTTTATTTGATGCGAATCAAGCTGCAGAAGAATCTTGGAAATTTTTTTTCAATTGGCCTAAATCATTCCACAGCTCTCTCTTTCTCTTTCATATACCTAATTATTTCTTTACTAACAAAGAAAACAGTTAACATTTATTTTCATTTATTTAGTGTTCTATAGATTACAACACCTGAACTGCCAAGAGGTATAGCTAAAACGGTCAGTTAGGAGCTCAGTGTAACCATCAGAGGATAATTGTTAACAGTATAATTTTAGCATTTCTTCAATGCTAGATGATGGAGACTGTTATCATGGTAGTTTCAGAATGAATTGTTAGATGGGCTATAGGGGTACTCATATTTTTAAAGAAAATTTTCTATCTACGACAGAAAATACAGATTCTGTCTCAGTCAGCAACACCTAGCTTCAACGTGTTGCCACATCTCTGAACTTCTACTAAGAAGATTGCAAAAAGGTTGTACATGTAATTTACACCAGTATTAACCTAGACATTGATCTTTCTCATCCTTAATCAGAAACTGCCTTTACACAACCAAAACGTCTGGTAGTCTTGCCAATTTCTTCAGCCATATTGTTGACATAATTGGGAGAGAGGCCAGATGGTGGAGCAAGATTAGCTTCAGGGGTTCTGATAGCTGCCCTCAGTGTTCAATTTCCTCGATGACGTACAACAGAAATTTTCTTATGATCTCATGTTGTTTCATCTTGCGGACTGACTAATTAGATCTCAAAATCCCAAACGATGTAACGTTTCACTGGTAAGGAAATTTGTTACAGCCTATTCGGAAATTGCGTCACAAGGAGAACTTGGTTTCCGTCAATTACAAGTGTCTCGAGCACGAAAGCATCTCCAATAGGGTGTGAATGGACAAAAGTCTTTCCATCTGATAAGGCTGATTGGACTGGCACTTTCAAGTTGTCTGGGGACTATTACTACTGGCAGATAAACTCTGTTTTATAGCATACATGCTCTGTAGATGTAATGGTCTCTGACAGTATGAGCCTGGTGTGATAGGAGCTGGTTGATATGGGTAATGGCCTACCGTCTGCATGGCTGTAGGATTTTGCGAAGTGAGAATACCAAGTAGGAATGAAGAATTGGAATGAGCAGCAAACCAAGAACTTTGCCAGTTACAAGTTTCTACAATTATAGATAAATGTTAAGTTTGCTGCATATTTCATGTATGGTCTTCATTGTCGCATTACTTCACACATTCCTAAATCCCTTTAGATTGCAGACCATTATATGTATCAGCTGAGTTGCTATCGCATGGAGTGATGTAAGAATTGTTGCCCACCCCCAGAAGCAGGCTATTTTACGTATGGCCACAGGTGGTCCAAGATACAATCAGTAATTCCCGCCCCTTCAAATTTAGGCAATGCTGCTGGATTTATGTCCATACTAGTATAGTACGTGATAAGCAGCATTAAATACATGTACATCTCAGTAGACTGCAAAAATGCCCTCAGTACATCAACTGTGTTTCCATGGTCATTCAACATCTTCATCCACAGGCTTCATGACGCCAAGCTAATTTTTTTCACCACTTTTATCATCTTTCTCACTGGAATACCGGGTTGCCTCCTGCATAGTAAAAGAACGATATCGCATGTGAGTAGAATAATGATGCATGGATTACCCTCCACTCAGAAAGGAATGACAATGAGAGTGGCATAAGACATCTTTAATTGGTCTCTGCGGATGGTATATGGTGGTCCTGATGTGGTGTCCACTGTCTGTCCCTCTTTTCCAACAGTAGGCGTGGTCTAGCATAGTCACATAGGGGTAATTCGCCTCAGAGCATGTTGTTTTGCATTCACTAGTTGCCTTTATCATTACATGGCTTAGAATCGTATGCAGTTCATGCATGATAGAGCAAGTTTAGTAAACATACTTTAGCCAAAGTTGATCATGTGTCGAAGATTTGATGGTTTTTCAAGACCAAAGAGTTGACTTTGGTCAAAGCAGTACATGTATCTGACAGAGACCTCCTATTACCACACTTGACATGCAGCTAGTACTGAACATCTGAGAACAAAGTGCATGTTACATCCAATTACTGAGATCAGAGGAATATAACATTTCATGTTTCAGAGAATACATCTGTGGGCCACTGAGGATCAAGTGTTTTTGGAAATCTCACTGTCTTCATTGCTGGTTTCATTAGTATATAGTTATAAACCCTAGCTGATTTCTGTGGAAATTGAGGAGTGTTGGGGTCAAATTATGATCATATTGATCAGCTTCATCATTTACATGTAGATAGGTGTTTTCATGGGAATTTGTTGTTTGAATTTGCACAGCGACATAAAATTATTGTTTCTGGCGGGAAATATTTGCTAGCCTGATAATGCTGTGTTGCTTGCCTTTGAATTAGAGAATTCCATCAACCGGCTGTGACCAATGGTTTGACCTTGAAGCAAGGTCAATCAGGTCTAAGGTCCAAGGCAGGCTCAGACTTCAACTTCAACTAGGGACTCAGGAGGTGGGTGAAGACATTACGTCATGGTCTGGTTAAAATTGAGCAAGGTTACTAACTAAAAGTTACCATGAAGTTAAGCTTGCCTGAATGCTTTAGAAATAAATGGTAACGTTACAAGATTGTCTAGATGCAGGAATATTTGTGAGCAATCTTTGGCATGTGTGACTTAAGATTAGGTCTGAATTTTTTTAAAAACTGTTCCTTGCAATCTGTTGCAGAGAGACACACCATATAAGGAGGAAGCCATAAGGGTTCATCAGGACCTGTATAACCTATTTGTGGAACATGAAGCTAGAAAACATTCGGTGAGTATTCTCAGGAAAGCAGCTTGATGTAATTTACCATTTTTATCTCTTCTCTGACAATGAAATGCAAAATTGCAGCTACAGGCTTATAGTTTGGTACATTTACTGGATTTATGGCTTCTCCAATTCAACAAGCAAAAATGCAGATTTCTTTCATCATAATCTAACTGTAGTATCATAGTGTGACAGGCTGAATAAAAGTTCTAAACGGGAACTATGCGGCTCTAGATGAGGAACGACTGCTGTGTGTGAGATGTCAGTTAGCTTGAGGAATGAATCCACTCTACTATATATCATAATCTAACATGATAGAATCAAGATAGTAATGCATGTATATCAAGAGAAAAAGAACTAATGCTGACTACAAACAGGAGCAAACAGACCACAACTTTCTCAAATATTTCCATACTTTGACAGGACCAAGTTTTTGACAAGTGGGATGGGAACTTGAGTCAACCAGCTCAGACTATTCTACATCAGCACTTCATTCAGCAGGAGCTGACTCCATTGGATGAAGCTATCGTGTAAGAATCACATCATGTCATTGTTTACTGACAGGATAAGGTTAAGGATAAGATAGTCATTGATTTGGAATATTACCATTTTATGTGTATGCACAAATACATGTAATAACAATACATGTAATAAAATACAAAGGCCTTGCTACTTTGTGAACTGTCATGATGTTTTGATCTTGACTGATACTGGGTTGACAACTACATGTAGATACATGACTCTACAATCTTTAACAAAACCCAAGGGACTAATCTGTCAAGTGATTAGCAGTAATGTGGTTGTGTGTGGGTGAAAGAATCAGACAGCTCGAGTCAGATTGGCAAAGACTCCCTAGCAAGGCTGTTGGCATAGTGCCAATTTGTGAATTACCTATAGGGGTTTGTAGATCTGGGTTTAATGCTTAGGAAAGCTGTAGCTTAACACTTGGAGACACTCCTTTCTAAAATATGTACATAGAAGTTTCATAGGATTATCATTTCCATCGGCCTGAATTCTAGAGAATTCATAAAGATTTCATAAAGACATGTAACATTGAGATCAGAAAATTTATCGATTTTGAATATTGTATCATGTAGACAATAAAAAAATTCTGTTTTGAAGAAATCTATCCAGGCTGTTAGTCAAGAGTAAGAGAAAAACTTTTACTCTAAAAATTCTTTGCTAGTCTAATCCAATAGTTGGGGTGGCTATCAAAAACTGGGCAAGTTAAAAGGTGACTATCTTTCCATCAAACATCTGCTTGGAGACCAGTGTGCCTGCACATTAGGTGTACTATACAGACTGTCACATGTTTTTAACATTTAACAATATCATGTTCCCTCCCCCTTCAGCCGCTGGAGAGCCTACAGTAAGCAACACCTGCAGTATGCGTTTGACTACGAGTTCCTTTACAAACTCCTGCATGAGCTGCACAACAGCTGGCAGCCTGACAAGACCACCAGAGAGGAGGTGAAAAGACGTTTTATCAGTTTTTGTATTTTCTTTCATACTGACTGTGCATATTAGATGGAAATATTCTAGTAGTGGGGTCAGGTAATAATATGGGAAAAGTAGTCTTTCAATGCTCAAGCCTCTCTACTTCAACAGGTTTTGCCAATGCTTTGTGATATCTGGCTAAACATTCACACCTGCATGAATACCCAGAGATGTGATTTTGAAATATACAATCTGTTGCAATACAATCTGAAATATACAGTCTGTTGCTTCTTTTGGATGTTCACAAATGTGACTAAAATCAAGCACACAGCTCATAAGTAACTGACAAATCAAATGCACCATCACATATACCATCAACCAGACAATTCACACAATGTAATCTAAATTTCTGCTCACTGTTTGTTGTTTTCTTCAGGAGCAGGATCTAGCTGAGTCATTTGCAGACTTCATAGAGCTGTGCATGTCTCTCCTTGATCAGCACAGAGGCCTGTTTCCTCCCAACAACAGACAGGCCATATACAAGCTGGACTACATACTCAGGTAAGTGCAGTCTTCTCACCTCCACAGCTGGGAAAAATAAGGGAAAATGGACAGCAATCATGTAAAGAATAAATATCAGCTATTTTTCTCTGAGAGGCAGAATCAAACAAAATTCACACATTTTTATACCTTGCCTAACATACATGTATTTTTGTACTTTAAACAAAATGACAACAACAGGACATAACATTACTTGAGCTCTCAACTTACAATGTACACTTTACAATGTACTTGTGCAACACGTAACTTGTCCTTTTGAAGCTTAGGACATCATTGTACTAGCATCCCAAAGCTTAACACTGCTGACTTTCTTTTCATTGTAATGAAAAACTATCTCCAGTCTCTTCTATGGTACTAGTACATGTAACTACATGTAACTATATGTAGACCGGTGCGTGTTCCTGTCCATGGTGCTGAAAGTGATTCTGTTGTTAATACAACATTTAGAAAAAATGCTACCTCATGACTATAATACACAAAACTATAGATCCCTGAAGTTCATACTTTGTCTTGAACTGAAGATTTTGAGTTTGCTTACTCCGCAGGTGCTTACAGTTGATAGACGACATGCCAGCCTACAGTAAGGTCTGCCCCTTCCATGCTCCCATGCGCAGAGAGATTATCAAAGTCATCAAGGTAGGAGACCCAATCTGTATCAGATTATGGATAAGGCAGTAGGTCTAGATCTGTTACCTCCGAAGCACATTATTTTTAGCTTTCTCCCTGTTAAAGTAGCTTTTATTGGGTCATTTATGGGTAAGGCAGTAGAAAGAATGATAAGTTTGTTTTTCAAATTGGTAGCTTCATACTTCCATGCCCTATAGGCAGAATGAGAAATGTACTGTATTTTGTGTATGATGGTCTCTCATACCTTTATTTGTAGGCCAAAGGCAATAAAATTGGTAGAAGGATAGCTTTAAAAGGTACCCAAAGACCTTTTCTTATTTCCTGTTTTAGACAGTTTTACCAAGTGGGTAAAAACAGATGGAAATTGGTGAAACCCAGTGGGCATCAAGCATCAAACAGTCATCAAGCAGTGGTCCTTTGTCCTTTACTTCAAGTACGTATAATGTACACAATCTTACATCTTGCAATTTTACAGCAAGGCACAAAGGACTGGTACCTGAAGGTCCGAGCAATCACAAAGCCCACAACCCATGTAAGTACTTGTCTCACAAGAGTAGCTTGATAAAGCTCGAGCCAACTGTACAACAGATGTTGCGCCTATTTAACATTTAGACTACTGTAGCTGGCATAGGGCACTGTATTACCATATGTAGCCAAGAAGATTCAAATGTACAAAGAAAGCCAGGGCTTTGATGTGGGCTTCATCGTAACCGCTGGAGATTCGTGGATGAAGAGTCAACATTTTGAAGATTGCCTGAATTTGCTGCCAACATGAATTTAGAAGGACGGCATAGCAGACCAAATCTTACTTAATACATGTAATGCTGCTAAAAGCCAAAGCCCAAGAAGAAAGCCTCAGGCATACATTTCATGTAAAACATTGGTTGTGTACATGGCTTATGTATGATTTGTTACCATGGAGTATTAAGTCTCACACCTGTCATTGGGCTTCAGCATTATCATTTGGCCCTTTCTCTGCTGACCAGGGATATCTGTTTGGGTCTTACCTGTTTCTTTTCCTCAATCCTTTATATTTGGGACTAAGTAAACCATTAAAAGTGACTGGTAACATAATTAATTTCTTGGGTTCAACAACCCCAGATCCTCCTTACTTTAGATAAACCAATCATCATCCCTTTATGGTACATCTGGGAAAAATGGCGAGACTTGTATGAAAAATGTAATTCAATCCTCGAGCTTAATTTGCTTTCTACGTCACATGCCTACAATTGGCTATCCGCTCTATTATATGTTTGGTAAGATGCAACATGCCAAGTCTTTTCTTTGACAAAACAATCCTCTTTGTCTCTGGCCTTCTTCACAAAATTGGCATTTGACCTACCAGAAAGTAGAGAGATGTAGGCTTCAGATGAATTTTGTTGCTTTTATAATCCCTTAAAATGTCCCTTAAATGATGGTTTCACTTATCAATGTAACAATTCAATATAGAATGCTCATAATCAAGCTTATTTGCAATTTTTCCCCAGGTGTCAGAGGAAATGCTACAGGCCATAGTCAATGAAATCCCTGTCCTGAGAAATAAAATTGAAAGCAGTGACCCTCTCAAGCCTCTAGAATGGTTCCTTAGTGTAGGATTCACTCCTTAAGCTCTAATATATTTAACACAGATTTTGTTGTTGTGTCCTGTTCAGTCTTCCCTCTTTTTTTGCCATCCTAATCCTGTTTCAAGTACAATGTGATGCAATTTTTTGTTTGTACTGTAAAATTGAAGTACACAATTCTACATAGAATTCTTTGTTCAATCCCATATGACAGTTGTCTTTTGTACAAGGAAACGTAAATAGCCCAACCAAAATGGTCCTTTTGAGAACAATGTTCTGTTAACACTGTTCAAACCTAAGTTTTAGAAAATCATAATGTCCTTTAGCTCTACAAGTTCACACTGTTGCTCACTGTAGTATCTTCTTGAATGTTAATGCTGCTTATGTGTGACATCGTAGAAAATTTGTGTTTTTTTTTTTATCAAAGGAATGCAGGAAATAATATTCAGAATCTTCTGTTGTCATCTTTGTAAATCTACCTATCAGAAAGTTCATTGACTTTGATGTTCATGTTCTACCCTTGACCAGTCGGATGAGGAGGTCCTACAGTCCATGGTCAAGCTGACCAATGAGATCAACACGGACATACAGAAGGCCCTTAAGCATTACAACAAGCTGTTTCTTAGGTGAGAACAATTCTAAACATCAACTTAGTACATCTTAGCATTTTGTCCTTGTTGTTTCAGATGACTCCACATTTTGTAGCTGTGGTAAGATATTTTGTGCTCTACAGGTTATACATGTAGATTAGGGATGAAAATTGACCATAGTTCTTGACATAAGATGCTAGGTGCACTATTCTATAAACTAACTTAGGTAATACTGAATATTTTGATAGTGGTTAAATATGCAGTAACTTACACTTGTATACTGTGGCATTGTTTCAGTGGTCATTGACTTAACTTGAAATATTGTTTTCTAGTGTTGTCAAAGTGGACTACTTCACTGTTGCATACAAACAGCTGGAATCTCTGGTGAGTGTCTTACATGTTATGATCATACTTACATAGAATTGAGGGCTCTGAATTTGCATGCAGGGTTAAAATAAATGGTATTTGACAAGGATTGGCTGCAAGAAGCACACTGCATTTTAGTAGCTATTATTCAGAAACTCAAGCAACTGCACAGAATTTATCTCATGTGTACCTTCCAAATGCAACTCCTGCAATCCATATGAATATATTGTGAAAAAGTGCAAAATGAGAGAAAAGGGAAGAAAATACCTGAGTGACCAGAGTGCCTGAGACGGTGGCCAAATTCTTTGTTCATGTGCAAAGTGGACAATGGTTGGGCTATACTACTGTGATGGGGGTGGACAGGTACAAGTGTTGGGTCTGGAATGTAAGCTAACTGGGCTTGGACTAGACAATGTAATTAGGGTTAAGTGAATTCAAAGTTAATTGAGATCACCCTTGATTGATCAAATATACCAACCTCATTGATTAATTGTTTGCTTGCATGTATCTTCTCTGTACATGTATTGCTGTATTACATGTCTTCCCTGGAATTCTTCTGGTTAAAGAAAAACAGAAATAAATAGCACAAATTTTCAATAAACCTGAAAAGTGCTGAGTGACTGTCATTATGGGATTTCAGTAAGACTTTTAACACAACCAAAATGTTGATCAGCCAAAAACACTTTCCTTTCATGCCTTTCTCCCTTATAGTCTCGATGAGTTTATTTCTTTCCTCTTCTAGTTGTACAAGGACATGAACGCAGGCATGGAGGACATCAATGTGACCCTCCAGGCTGAGCCATCGCCCTCGGCCTCAGACCACGAAGACGTCACCATCAGTACATCTTTGTTTGAGCTCTACTTGGCTCTCAAAGAGTTCCATGCCTTCAAGGAGTCACTGCCAGTCAGGTAACTGTAAAGAATGTCTTAAGATTGATAGTTACATAATTTCTGTGCCAAAATTATCATTGGGTTCTGCTCACAAGAGAAGACTTTAAACACATGACCTTTATGCTGAAACCACTACAGGTTTAAACAAGATGGATGTTCTCAGTGTGATATGTCAAGAAATATTGGGCCTTACCTTTTTTTTATCCCAGTGAGAAGAGTGAGCTACACATGGACAGTTACCATGTGTGGTTTGACCCTGCGATCAAGAGATGGTTCAGCCTAGCACGGCACAAGGCCTTCCGACGTCTGGAGAAAGCTGTTGAATTGGACAAGGTACATGTACTATGTCATGATGTAATATTCACCAATAGGAAAATCAGAAATCAAATGTCAAGCAGTTATTAGTTGCTTCTGAACATTTGAACATTTTTGTCTTGTTGGGTGATTACTTGTATGTCACTTGTGCTCTTCTTGAGTGATGGACACACTGAATTTCTGGCAGTTACCACACAATAATTTACATACTACATTGTATTTATTTATTTATTTATCTATGATGCTTCACCACATACACTGTGGATGGTATGGTGGAACAGGTAGTTCTAGCGAAAGAACACCTTTTCAAAGCCGCCATACTTTGAACAAAGATATTTATGATACAGTATTCTGTGGTTTTATTGTTTACTGACACAATTTCCTCATTTTCCCCCCACATTTCTCTGGACCATCAACAGGAGGTATATGACTTGTTTATTAAATGTCTTGCACGGCCTTAATGCAAGCACTTCTCTCTACATGTACACAGCTCTCCCTTCCTCTTGCCATCCATCTTGCCACATGGTGTTGGTTTGGTGTCTTCCTGTTGGTATTGACATGTTGTTTTGCTTTTCCTAGTTTTGTATGGTGGCTGAAGGTGATTGCTGCTTTGTGCACTATTTGCAATCATCATAATTGCAAACATTATAAACAATTTGCATGAAGCCAAATCATTTTAGGAAAATCATTACGGCAACATTGATACATAGATTGTAAGTGATAGTTTCTTACCAAGGTTGCAGAAACATCTACATGTACCATGTCAAGGCTTATCAATAGATTGTTTCAACAGGACTTTTTTCTTTGTCAATAGGTCGAGCTTGTACACTCAATGGTGAAACACAGTACATCAGCAGTTGATGCCACCTGTTGCTTTGGTCAGGTACTGCAGTACCAATCTTTCAAGATCTATAAGGATGAAAAATTACATAGATGCGTAAAACTATGTGTAGATATGTAAGTTAAATCTTTGAAATGCTTTGAAAATAGCATCTTAGAGGTTTCACACCATTTACGATCATGACTCTGCTGTTTCAGATTCGTGAGTTCTACAGACAGCTGGACTGGCCAGACCCAGTGGGGGTCTACACCTTTGTGACACTAGTGATGGAGGACATATGCAGCGGAGCCAGGTACTACGCAGAGCTCATGCACAAGAAGCTGAAGGCTGCAGGCTACTTTGATGATGAGGGGCAGTTTGATGTCACAGACCAGGTGAGTGGTCAAAGAACGTTCAGCCAGGGATGTTCGGCTTCTATTTTCCTTTTTGGACAAAGTAGTGCAACTGTTCAACAAGGATTTTGTTCCTAAAGGGCAATTCTTACTGGTTCTGTAGTAGCGGCCTTAAGAAGGAACATCAAGGCAAAAACAGGGGGAAAATGACTATCATAATGGAGGATTACAATTCAGTAACCAATGGCTTTCTTGTGTTGTGAATCCAAAGCTTATAATAAGTTTGTTCCCTTGAATGCATAGATTTAAAACTATTTTTTGTCCACAGCTCTGCATAACACTGAACAACATCGAGCATGTCAAGAGGTCATTGGCCTCTCTCCCAGAATCCCTTGGGTTTGCGGACATTGAGACTTCCATGCAGAAGGTTTATGGGGAGAGCGGAGGTCAACAGTCACACAGAACGCTGGTCAACATGATGGAGTCAGCCAATGATGACATGTCAAATAAAATCGCTGATGTCGTGATTGTAGTTGGCAAGAAAGTAAGTACACTTATTGAAAAATGGCTGACCATGATTTTTTTTGTGATTGAAAAATACGAGCGAGGATATTTGTGAAGTCTGATTAAGGGCAGACATATAAAAAAACTGATCGCTTAAAGGATTGTCTTCCTTTCTTCAGTCACAAATGCTTGAGATAAAATGTATTTCCATGTCTTTATCACAAAAAGAATGTTTGCCAGACTTTCTCTTGATATTTTGCAGATAGCCCCAACCACCTGTTGCATTCAAAATACTGATTTCTTCATACTCTTTAATGTACATCACATACATATACATGCATTTTGCTGTTAGCAGCTTCATAATGAGGATAGTATTGACATACTTGCACGGTTTCCTTCCCATAGATGCAGCCAGATATCAAGAAGTTTGTGTTCCACCTTGCCTGGGCTCCTGACTCTGCACGGACAGATGATGTGAGTGAATCAAGAAAACAGTCCCAAAGAATCTTTTAAGTGGAAGACTGTCAACACTGAAGCACTTTGTCCATGACAGCGGTGGGAAAAATATCAACAGACACAGACTTAAAGCTGCACAATTCTTCAGTTACTGTGCTTTACACTGTACATCAGAATACTTGCCAAGGTCCACTGTATTACAAACAAGCACTGCAAGTTGTAAGGTATCAATAGTGATCTACTATGGACTGTTATGGTGTTGATGTGTAGTAAATGTTTACTGTTGTTTTAGGCCATCTGTCCCTTGATGGAGTACTTGGACAACAACCTGAAAACCTTGAACATGAGTCTGCTCAGAGCAAATTTTGACAAGTGAGTATTTGCTTTTTGTTGAACGACCTTACCAAAATTGACATGTAGCTAAGAACCTCTTTGCAATTTTTTTTTCATTTCCTAGCTTATATACAACACTGTGTCTTGAAATAACAGCTGACTTAAAGTAACCTTTGAAAATATGACTTATAACTTATTGATATCATTAGAATGAAACATACTGTTGATGGTTTTAGAGACAGAGAACTTGCAAGCATCTAATAACATGCATTAGAAGTATAAAATTAGTATAACATTATTACCTGAAAAGAATCTCTTAATCTCTTCAGAATCCTTGATGAGATCTGGAACGTGGTTCTGAGAGAGCTGAAGGAAACTTTAGACGGAAACCTGGGGAAGGAATCTCCGTTCTACTGCCGTCTACATGAAGCCCTGGACATCCTGGAGGACCTTTTCCACGCAGATGGGGAGGGGCTGGATGATGAGGCAATACAAACAGAGGAATATAAGGTGTGCTTTCAGGATGGAACCATGCAACGTGTTACAATTGAAATTTCCTAGACTTTACGGTCTAGTAGCGTTTGAACTCTGATGAGAATGGTGATGAAAAAATGTATAACACCCTACAGATTAATTTTGGACAAAATATTGCACTTTGGACAAATGTCTGTAGCCCTTCACAGCTTATACTTACATAGTTGATATTTTGTTACAGGCCTCCAACGGAACAGTTTACCTTATCAAACACAAGTTGTAGATACGACATTGGCAGGGATGCTAATCCAGAAAATATAAACTGTTACAGTTTACTCTATCAAACACAAGTTGTAGATACGAGTGGGGAGTGGGGAGGTAGGAAGAGTCCGCGAAGTTGGGAAAAGTGGGAGAGGCAGAAAGTGGGGGAGGTAGGAAGAGGCGGCGAAGTTGGGAAAAGTGGGAGACGCAGAAAGTGGGGGAGGTAGGAAGAGGCGGCGAAGTGGGGAAAAGTGGGAGAGGCAGAAAGGGGGGAGGTAGGAAGAGTCGGCAAAGATTCTTTGAAACAATCTTAAGATTCTTTGAAAAAATCTTTAGATTCTTTGAAACAATCCTCAGATTTTTCAGAAAATCTACAGATTTTCCCAAAAAAAATCTTCAGATTCCCGCAGGGGGTCATTATGATCTGTTAAGTGCCATGGAGGCTTGTGACAAAATATCAACTTTGCAAGTATAAGCTGTGAAGGGCTACAGACATTTGTCCAAAGTGCATTATTTTGTCCAAAATTAATATGCAGGGTGTTAGTAATTCTTGTGTATTATACAGTCTTGTGTGTAATTTTTCCAACCTCTAAGTTCCTGACAGAGCTTGATTTTTCTTATTATTTGGGCAGTACTTGCGTGAAATGCTGACTCTACAGAAGGCAACTACAGATGAGCTCATCGAGCAATTCTTCCTGGAGAAACTTCAGCAACAGGTAATAAAAATACTACCCTTAGTCATAATACTTTCTACAACAAACAAATTATATCTGTAGGGTTGTATTGAATTTCAAGCTCCGTATAAAGCCAGGTAATGCTTAGGTCACATTTCCAAACCACTGGCCTGGCCAGGCTGCTTGTGTCAATGAAAAATAAACAATTCATATCAACAATAGCACACAAATTGAACTCATGATTTTGTTTGTGTGTTTGTTTGTTGTCTTTTATATCATACTTTTTGGTACTGGAAACTGCCCGACCAGGGCCCAGGCTAGCATAAAGAGGTTTACTCTTTGCTGCAACAGTCTTAATCATAAAACACTGTTCCTGCAGAAAGAAGAAACTGTTGCAAACTATGGGACACTCAGTGTCAAAGTGTACTACGACAACTCTGACTCTTCTCTACATATAGAAGGTACAAAGTTATGTCTTTTGCACAGAATGTAGTGACTTTTTTGACAATGACAAAATGATAGATAGTATTTTCAGGATTAAACTACATGTAAGTCTTCTTGTCTACAGTTAGATGTAAAAAGTGTTGTTTCTGCTGTGAGAGTAAGATTGAATTTATATTATAATGTTGATCAAACTGTTTTGTGCATGTTGTGCATGTTAAATGTAACCACGCCTTAAATTTTTCTTCTTCAGTGATGAGTGGCAAGGATTTGCCAGCCTTGGACACCAATGGTAGGTCAATGATGAAAAATTATCCTAACATTCAAGATTCTTTAAAAACTGTCAAAGATTATACAAAATTCTGGCACATAAAATCCAAATAACTTTATCAAAACTTTAAGACACACTCAGTTTCATTGTATCTTTCTTGAAAATTCCCTAACCATGACAGGAACATGCAGATATCATGTGACTAACATGTGGTCCTCATGCCTTCCCACAAGGCTACAGTGACCCCTTTGTTCTGATAGAGCTGTGCCCATCCCACCACTTTCCATCCTGTGCAATAGAGAAAACGTCCATCAAGAAGAAGACACTTAACCCACTCTTTGACGAGACCTTCAAGTTGTAAGTTATTATGTCAACTGTTCAACTTCAGTGTCAACCATTTCATTTAATGTCCATTGTAAACTAAGGACTGCCCATTAAATTTATCTTTCAATATTTTATATTTATATTTATATCAAAGCAAGGAGTGTAAAATATGCATGCCATGTAGCTACAATATAGCATTATATAATTCTGGCTTAACTGTTATTCCTAGTACTTAACTGATGTTTTATTGGACAGTAACATGTGAAAATGTACTGAGCAATACACATGACTTCTGATAGAACAAGAGTGGAGGCATAGTGTGACCAAGGCATTGTGGTTACCAAAATGGAACACTTTTACCTTTGACTTCTCTTCTTCTTCTTCACCACTGCTTAGCCAGCAATAACAACGGATTACTACTAGCAGCTGCACATTGAGTCACACATAACTGAGATAGCCTTCAATCCTAAAACTTTGCCAAAAAGGAAAGAAATCCCTCCTCTCACCACATATTTTCTGTTGCCCTGCCAGCCCTGTAGCAGTGTCCCAGCTCAAGCAGACTGGAGCCTGTGTTCTCTTCACCGTGATGGACCACGACGTCCTGGCCAGGGATGATGTGGCGGGGGAGGTCTTCCTGCCTCTGGCGGACGTGTACGGGCAGGATCGCCCCTCCATACCAGAGGGCTTCCGTGCCGTCAAGCAGAACACTGTCATACTCATCAGGCCTGAGCCTCCCAGTAAGTAGCTAAATGGATTGTGTTCTTTAACATGCATGTATGGAAGAAAGCTGTAAATTTATATTATCTATTTTCACTTTTTAAAACAAACACTGTTTTATAACATTCCGGTATGGTAATTTAACTTTGATCCAACACAAGAAGAGAACTCACCATGAATTTTTGGTCGAACTCGTCAACCTTCGTCAGATGAATGATCCACTCACTGATATTGTTCCGGAAGCGCGATCACTTTACCAATTATGTACTCTACCAACACAGATGAGCTTTCATTCGAAAACACCGTTTTAAATTTGGAATTCCTTTTTTGTGATATATTGATTTCTGACAAACAGAACTTTCTGTCCATTCCATCTGCTCTCTGACTTGTTCCCTCCCTATATGGCGTGATAAGAGTGCAGGGGGACAAACAAGCACAGTGGTACAGAAGGAGTGTTGATCAAATTCCTGCTGCTCAGTTTCCGCTACCTTTGGAGAAGAAAATACTTACCAGGTAGACTGGAGGGGCATTTGAAACCCAAAGTTGACTGGGTCTTGTACTGTACAAATTGTGCCTTTCAAGCATCTAACAATGTTGAAGACTTGCAGGACCTATAACAATGGCTGACAGCTCTGTTATCCTGTTTAGAAAACTGTTGTAAGTTCCCAGAAACACTGACAGTTCAAAGTGTTAACTATTGCTGTTCTACTATCGTTGGTTGACAAGTGTCCCAATACAGGTATCAGAGCTTGATGCCAGGTTAACTTACATTACACGATGAGGTGATAAATGCATGTCTGGTTTGATTGGCAGTTCATTACCATCCTATAGTAAGTAATGATTGACTTCAAGGAAAGTCCCACTAAACATTGGATATGATGATCAAGTTGTAAAACACCAGTTCATATAGTTTTTACTTGCTGTCGTTTTATGACAGGGTTCCCTCCAGAATTGAAATAGCTATTTAAAATCTGATCTACTTTACTTTCTACATGTAATGCACAGAACCTTTCAGATTTTGAGAATTTTGCTGTTTTTTTCCCCCCAAAGAATCTGGTCCTTTGGGTGTCCTGGAGACAAGAACATGGGACAAGACAGCTCAAGACTTCTACAAAAAGAGAAGAGCCCTGGCACTACAGTGTGGATAGAGATCTAGACACAAGTCAAAACTATCTTTTAAAGAGAACAGTAAAGAGAAAGAAAATTCTGTTAGTAGTGGTAGAAGTAGTAAACTGTGAGCATTGAACTACTCTACTTACCACCACTTGTACCCCACAATTTTAGAAAAAGAAATTTACTTTGATAAAGGACAATTATGAAATGATAAAGCCATCTGAACACAACAGAACTACATTGTATACTAAGACCAGAAATGCAATAAAGAGCCCCTCCCCATGCTTCCTGGAGAGTGAGTCAGAAGGGAAAATAAAAAGAGTAAACGATGTATGTAAACCAAGATGAATCCTACCTGTAAGTCAAATCTCTGTGGGGAGGTTGGAAACTTGTCAGGTGTCCATCCCTGTAAGAAGGGACACCTGTTGATGTCCAGGAGGCCCCTTGTTTAGCTGACAATAGTAGTACCTTCCCAGCACTTTTGGGTTTCTTTTGAATGATATGTAACATGCACTTGCTCTACATTAGTAACAAATACAGAAAGTATGGTACATATAAATATAGGATTGTTGAAAACTACTGTTGACTAAACGGACATAAAAATGGCATACACTGTACTCATGCTTTTCATTTAACCTTGACAAAGCAAAATCTACCCTTCAATGAAAGTGTTTCTGATTGGTGATCCAGCTTGTTTTCATCAACCTAAATTGAGAAGTGACTAATCAAAAGAATGCTATCAAATTTGAAAGTAGAACCTGGCAGAGAATTAATTGTAAAGGGTGGCACTTCTTAAAAATCCTTATTTCAGGGGAAGCTTTTCTAATCAATATTTGCTTTATTGTCTGCTACCGGCATCTAAGTACCTAATCCCAACTTTCTGAAAAATGTGTAAATTTCTCCATTGTTCTCTGCATTTTGATTGTCACCTTTGATTTAGAGTCAGGCTGGATTCTGTAAATTGTGAAGATCTACAGTGATATTTTGTACAAGGTTATATCTGTCCAGAGATGTATATTATGTGTTTGAAAAGTGTCATCGACAAATGTATCAAGCCATGGCCAAGCGAATGATAACAAGATACACATGTAAATGTATTTCAAGGTGAGTTGTACAAAGTCATGTATCGTCTGTGAACCAACATGTCACGATTAACGACAGCCTATTCTAGCTCAGGTTCGCTCCGCCAATCTCTTTCCTGCAGAATAGTCTGGCACCAGTTAATAGACAAATGATTAGCATCTGAATATTCCCCTAAAATATAGACGAGAGTTCTGATTGGCTCTGAGTGATGCGGTACTCATAACGCGTTAACGGCATGGTAACTGGGTTCGAACGCATTCTGACGTTTGATCTCCTTTACAATGCTTCTGAGAGATATTCCATTCTCGAAATGGTGAAGCAAGGACCAAACGGGCAGACTACTCTGCCTGGAAGCAATCATTGGAGCGCCTGGAGCTAGAATAGGATGGATTCCAGGCTAGCATTTTGCAACTGATACCATGTGATATTGTAACAAGCTCATTTACATGGTGATTCTCAGAAAACTACTGTTCGTACAGTGTTATATATAATGCATATTGTTCTCAAAAAGTGCAACTAGTCTGTCCTAGGTGCCGTCTTGTTTCCTATTGATGTTGATGTTACTTATTACATTAGGCCATGAAAACTTACTCCACCAGAAAGAAACCTGCATTACATAAAAATTTTTTTGATGATTCTAAGCAGAATAAGTCTGACCCTTTTTCTTTCTAGATTTGTTTAAAGAAGAAATTACGACCGATGAAACTATCAAACTATAGTATAGACATTTTTTGTGAAAAAAGTGCCCTACAACTACCTTACTTTTGACAATAATGCTGTAATATTGCCAAGCCAACAATATAGTAACATAGTGGTATCAGCTGCCTCTTAATCTTATTGATGATATCACAAAAAGGAAATATCCAATGATGGTGGTATAATTTTTCACAGCCTGTTGAAAATACTACTAGAAGAAAATTTCTTGAAACACTTAAACATGCTGGTAGAGCCGAGGGGGACCAAGCTGAGATTTGTTTCGTGTTAGTAGGTATATCTAATCTATTTGACGTACATGGTCGTTTATGTGTAAGTATCGGGTATTTTTTAGACTAGATATCAGAGTTGATCAATGAATGTGTGCCTTTTTGTACAAGGACACATGCTTGGAAAGACGTCTCTGTATGTTCGTAACTAGTTTCATCAGTCTGGTAAATCGATTCAAAATAGTTTTCTTTACACAACCTTATTTGGCAGAGACAAAATGAGGTTGTGTACCTAAGAAAACTATGTTGAATCTCTATGTTGTATGTTCTTGAGGAACAGGAGTGGAAAGGGAAAGAAAGCAGAGCCTTGTGTAACCCTAACAGTACATGCCATGGTGGTGCAAATTTAAGGGCCTTCTTTAATTATTTAATAGCCTTAAGATCCTATGATGCTATCACAAAAGCCTGTTACTACATGTAGATTTAGGAAACTGAGGAGCCTTAGCAACATCAAAATGTCAAATTTCAAGATGCTTAAATGTTAAGCCCACTGTCACAGGCCTTAAATTGAGTTTAGCAGAAATTTCTCAAGAAAAGTCCTCAAAGTTTATGCCTTTCAAACAGAGAGTAGGAGTAACACTGATTGCTTGTCTGGCAGAAAAAAAAGCCACGAAAATATATTGAAATATTTTGTGTCCCTTAAGGGAATAGGAGTAAGTTTAGCAAGTTTAGCTCCACATGTAGGCCACATGTAACCAAACATTTATTCTGAACACAACTCTGTGTAAAATCTTTTTCACAGAAGTGGGCCAGGGTTTTCTACCAACTCGTAGGCAGTGGTGGTACATTACATGTCCAATTCAAGGTGAGTTTAACAATGTTTTAGAGGATTCTATCAAAAATCTACTTCGATCACACTGTCCCTGTAAAAAGCGAAATTCCCACAAAATTTAAATCCTCAACTATAAGGGGTTCAACTTCAAAATATGAGCCACTGCAAAGTAGGGTGTACCAGTAGTTTTAAAAGGCACTATTTTAACAAACTGTTATTGAGAGACCAAGACCAATTAGATAGTGGTCTTGCATACTTGACTCTTGCATGTGATTTGGAGTGAGGAAATAATATATGACTGAAAGACACCTCTTATGAATGAAATGTAAGTCTTGTAAATGGAACTACTGAACTTCAAAAGCTACCATGTAATATGAGGGGAACCTTTTTAGGTAAGATTGTCTGTATAAAGCTACAAAGTTTCAGTTGCAGATTTTGTTTGGAAAAAGCTGCTGATGTTGTGCATGTAGAACGACAAGAAATCGATCACGTGATAATTGTCTTGTGTGCTTAATGTTTGATGAGAAAATTGTGCGGAGTCTAAACATGTGAACAAAAAAAAAGTATTTGTAAACACTTTGTTGAATGTTGAGCTTGCAACCGGCTGCTCTAATACTGTTTCTGAGAGGGTTGTAAGTAGAACAGTGTTAGTGGGGCTGAGACCAAAAGGAAAAGAATTGCTATAATTATTATTAAGTAATTATTAAGTAATTACAGATATTGGAACAGCCCAGAACACCGTCCCCACTGATTTATGTTACTTCACTTCATTAACTAAGAAGTTATTTCCTTGTAATTGTCAATGCAACGTCTACATGATTTAATTATGAATCTATTATCGGATATCTACAACAATGAAAGGTTTTTACTAAACAGAGAATACATGTATGTGTAATCATTCTGAATTTGTGATATGTATCTCAGTCGTACATCAGTAATGACTTCATTAAAAGCTGCTTAAAAGTTCTAAGTCAAGATTCTACTTATATTTATTATTTAGTAAACCATATCAAATGTATGCACAATATTTCACATTGTAGAGAAACATTTATTACTTCAACATGGTATTACTGGCAAATTGTTATCACAGAATTCAGATTTCTAATAGAAAACTTAAAAATCGCAAAATCAATTTTGTAAAAATTTTTATTTGTTAACCATGTCACATGGTCAGCAGGTAAATTTGTGACATTCAAAAATTCATTGAAAATAAATAAATTCATTGAAAAATCCATTCAATTGGCTAAAAAAAGTTAAAATGTCAAGATCTCTAAAGCCTATAGATGTGAACAATCATTTCCACTATATATAAAAGCTAAAATTATTGAATGGCAAACATCACTGAGTACTACAGGACTGGTATTCAACCAATTACTAACAGTTACTGTGACTGCCCTACATTCCAACATAGGCCCCGTTCAAACGAAGTCGCTTTGAGCGTGATTCGGGTAAACCACATTCCTCACATCTGGTCCACGTGCCACACGTTCCTTCTAAAGCGTGCCCGAGAACGATTCGCCTAAACTACATTCACTGTTGTTTGATGAAAACACGCAAGGTGGCGTCTTGCCAATGTTAGAGGTTAGGGGTGAAAGTGCATCCTGCTCTAGAAGTTGTCGTGTTTTTCTTATGGATAATCGCTTGCAACCACTCAGAGGAGTAGGAAGGAGACGCAGGCTACAGGTGGCCCTTGCAAGAATTCGTTGCCGCCGCCGCCGCTTGTTATGTGCGGACCCTGAGGTCAATGACCGGGTTAATATGCAAAGTAAACCTGATGAAAGCGCATCGGCGCGTTCAGACGCAAATCGCGATCCAGTCAAGCCGGTTTGAAACCACCTCCAGATGTGGTTTGGGTCGAGGCGCTTTCAATGCGATTCGGAGCGTTCAGATGGAGCCACATGAATCCAGAATCCGGCCAAACCACATCGAAACCGCTTTGAGCAATTTCGTTTCAACGGGGTCAAAGACTGCTGTGTATGCCATTTTCATCTATTTGTATGTAGCAACTTTTCAATCAATCAAACATCTAATGTAAAAAATTCTACAACAACGGGTCCCCATTAAGACCACAGACTTTGAAATGCAACAAGCAAATAGCAAAACTCAGCCCACCATCCTGGAATTCTAGAACTTCATGATCAATAAGATGATCATCCTAAGTACACTCACACCTTTCTGAGATACAAGCACAGAACTGAGGACATACAGTATCATACATGTAGTCCCTAAGCAACATTTATGACAGATACCAAGCCACTACTAAAGAAGGGCACATCGGATAAGCCACAAAAACTGCATTAGCTTGGAAGATACTAAGTGGCTAGGAGGGATGTTAGGAGACTACAAGTAGTTCCTCTACATATTTGGGAGGAGAACAATGAAATATTTCCCATTATTTCCATTGCACCTCTGAGTCTTCACTCCTCACATGACTGCAAAAGAGTGGACCCTGCCAGCCTGTCGAGGTAACATAGAATAATCATAAACAACTATGACAGTTATCAAACCAGCATTACTGTGTAAACTATTCTTTTATGGACTACTGAGCATGCAGATTCGGCATACTCTTTCCAAGTGGCTGTCAACATTATTTTATGGTACATTTTCTACAGCCTGTTAACACAAAAATCAACAAACAAATTTCTTGCTTAGAGATCTGAGGAACGTACAGCAGAGTGAGCATTGGAGAGGAGGAGCAGTGATAATTAAAATATTTCAAAAAGGACACAAAATGTGCAGAAGGTATGCACAAATTAAACTTAACACACTAGTAACATCTCAACATGCTGATACATGTACATTACTAAGTCATGTTATAAGTCTGCAACATTGAAAGCTTATCCATATCAAAGATATCAAAAATGTAATTAATGTTACTCTGTGTACAATTTTATAATTAAGGACATAAAACTTACCTGGAAAGGGTGATTCAGTTTCATTGAGGCAGCTGACACACCATTCACATATATCAGAATCAGCAAGTCTAGTTGTACATAAAAAAGTGGAAAAATTAACACACGTCAAAACTCATTTTTATGGATGACATCCGAGCGTGCATCAATTTCCGTCGGTTTCCAAAACGAAATGCGCCATTATGTAAACAAAGACGCTATAGAGTGAGTGATTATATGCTGTTGTTATCGCAGATGCTATTGTTGTAGAATACCTTATTTTTTTGCAGAAACGGTTAGCTTGGAAAACGTAACAATTTAGCCTCCCAACATCTGCTTGGAGATTAGATAGATCCAAGTTCTAGTGTTAGCCAGCAGAAGAAAGTTGTCCTTGAGCAGAGCACACTTCAAGGTCAGCTCACAAGATATTGCCGATGAGGAAACCTTGTTGTGAAGTTAGACAATAATCCTTCCAATCACCCAAGTTCAATTAAACGTTAGCTATCCCGCTGGTGACGTCACAGTGAACATGGCAGCCAGTTCGGAACACGGTGAAAAATATTATTTTGAGAAGCAAACAGTGCTTGATTACCATGATTACATACAATCGCAAGACTTTAAAATATTTGCTTTGTTTGCTACATGTATATGTAATCACGTTAATTAACTAATGATAGCTAACAATTACATGTATTGAATGACCTGGCAGCAGGAATCAAGAGCAGGCCTGAGCTGGAAACATGATTCTTTATGGTTTGATGTCCAATACCATCAAAAGGGTGTATGTGTGGTGTAAATCTTTATGTTCAGTGAGTTACACTATTTTTGTTCCAGATGATAAGAGAATGTTGTATTTTGGTGTCATAGCTACTTTGATATTCATGGTATGTAACATGCTTGCAACAATAGATGCATCTTGACATCACAAACTTTAAGGTATTAGTCTAAACACCAATTACAAAACTAAAGTAAACATTTCTACAGGGTTTCTAACAGACAAAGCTATAAAAGAAAGTATACATGCATGGTTAATAAATTTTGTGAGCTGTAACTTTATACATGTATCAAGTGGTTGTCTACCTCTCTAATTTCACTACGTATACAAGGTCAAGGCAAATAAAGATTTTTTTTTTACAAAAATACAGAAAATATATAAAAGAAGACAAAGCATTAGTGAATCATTTCTACTGAAACTTCTATTGATAATGATAGAACATGTTTATAATTAGTTTCCAGGGCTCGAAATACCCAGAGAGCAACCTAAGCTAAAAGTTAGGTTGCCCATTAATATTAACATTTCGGGTTGCCAGAGACTCAAGGCCCTATTTCATGCATCTTTTTAAAACAATTTAGGCATCAGAAGTAATAAACACACAAGCACTGAAATAGAATAGCTAGTACCGTAATATCATGGGGGAAATGACAGCTGCAGTGTCTGCCCAAAAACTAGGTAGCACAGCACACTACATGTACTGTAAATACATGTAAGTTATGACAAGCAAAATATGGCTGCACTGCACAACTGGGCAACTGGGTATTTCGAGCTTTGAGGAAACGATTTGCATGCATGGGATCTCAAGTCCCAGTAGTACCTGACTAGTGCCGAGCTATGGTCGCCGTGGCGATGGACATGGCACTCCACTATTGCACCAAATGGCTCAAGTATCCCACAAACCTCCTAGTCAGATAAACCAAAATAAAGCACAACCGCAGTGTAAGAGCACGCTGCTTACGAAATAAAGGGTGTTTGAACATAAAATATAAAATATCATGAAGGTATTTGAACATAAGATATAAAATATTTTCAACTTTGAGCAACCTTTTACTTATACCTGAACACAACAAATAAGGTACGTTAGAATATGTATTTTTTATTGACACATGCAGGAAAAGTGCTTATGTTCTGAAAGCCACACCTGTAGTAAGTTTTATCAAAAACATACATGCTACCCTGTTATGTCACATGCAAAAGATGCAAAACTAATGCTAGCGAGCAAGGATTATATACATCCGGACAGAAGGACTGAAGAGGACAACCTGCGACTGCACACCAGGGGGCAAGTTGGCTAACCGTATCCAGTCTTTGGCACCCAAAACAGCACCCTATAGTGATAGAAACGACAGATCTAACTTTCAGTTTGCATGCATGAAAAAGACAAATATGTCACTGTGAAAAGAAAGGACAGCAAAAGCTGAATCTCAAAACTACAGCAGCTACTTCTAACTGTTAAATAATAGGATTTACTGTCAACTTTATCACAACCACATGCATGATGCAGCCTGATTAAATTGTGCATAAAGCGGCCTGCCCAACTTTGGCCTAAACGTTTGATACCAAGCATCCCTAAGTGGGGGAATCAGACTTTCCAAATATGGATGATTTATGTAACTGTCATCCACTGGGAGGGTCCATTTCAACAACTTTTTTTTCAATTCACCTGTTATAGCCTCGGACTGCAGTCTGTATGTTACACAGATGATGTATGATACAAGGTTAAAATTCTACATTGAAGACCGTTAACCTATCATTCCTAAATCTAGGACGAACCAAAAGGATTGGTTTGAAATATTGGCGTTCTTACCAAGTCCGCAGGACTTATATCTGGTGCAGTCTTTACCACTTCCTTGTCCTTCCCTACATGGAAAGATACAGACATGGTACCATATTAACTACGCAGACTCTACACCTATTCTAAATCCCTTGTCATACATAGCCCACCATGGCCTCACAACCTTCTCCAGACCAAAGTTAGGAGTTAGTTGTGAGCAAGGTCATCTGTGGTTGGGAGTTTGTCAGCGAGGTTGCCTACTACCCGGTAATCCTTAAAAGTCGACTGCACCAAAATGTTTCAAACTGTGAAGTTTATTGTATACGAACAAATTCCAGAATCTTCTCAAAAAAACATTTTCTCTTCTCTTCTTAAGAAACTTGGTTCGGAGGATAGTCTTTCTGCAACTATTAGAAAGATTTTTTTGTGCTGACTTCCCACACACTTATGTGATTCATTCTTAGAGAAAAAAATCAGACAAGGATAAATTATTAAGACTTGCATCTGGCCTTAGATTACATTTGTAGCAATTGAAAATATATTCCAAAACATAGCCCACATGTACATGTAAGTGACATGAGTTTCCAGAAAAAAAGAACCTAGATGTGGATGTACAAAACATAGCTGTACCTTTATCCTTGCCTTTCCTGCTGTGCTGTTTCTCCAGTGTTTTCTGATCATCAGTTTTGGGGCTGCTCCTCACATCGGGAGACACCCCTGGTGGAGACATGTCGTCTGCTTTGCCTTTTCTCTTCTTGCGAGATTTCTTACTTCTGCTAGGACTACAGGTACTAGTAGGAAATGCAAAAATTTAACATCATTTAACATCATTAACGTCAACCCACAGGATAGAGGCAAATGGCGGGCTGCTATCAAGCCTCAGCATCAGTGTGCAAGCATGTCTAACCCTCAGAAGATGGGGACCAACAGACGCTAAACCAGATAGCGAGTGAGTGAGTGAGTGAGTGAGTATGTTTTCAATGAAACTGTCCAGAAACAGTGATAGAGATAGACAGGAAGCTAGCACTTTTATCTTTGTTAACCTTCAGCCTGCTAAGGTAGCAGTTTGGTGCCAACTTTGTTTAAGGTTAGACAGCAGGGAGAAGTTGAAATGCTGACGTACCCATTTGATGACAGGTTTGGCCATTCCTCAACATCGTCAGGTTGCACTATCTTGTCTTGTCTCCACCTCTTCTTGGGATCTGGAGTCCACCGACGCCTTGTTGACCCCAGTCCTGCAGTCTGACTCTCAGATTGCTGAGTCTGTGTTTCAGACTCCCTTTCCTTGGCATTGTCATGCCTGTCCATATTGTGGCTGGGCAGCTGTTTCAGCGATGACTGTTTTGTGTAAGCTCTGAAGTCACCTGCAGAGCCACTACACACAAAAATTGAAGCGGTGAATCCGAGAAGCAACAGATTAAATTGGTGTGGCCTTACGACATTCTACAGGAAAGAATATCCTTTTGGTAACTTTTCCTGGATCAAGTGAATATTCAGATGCTCAAGGCCTAGCATACAATCCTTAATGCAACTAAGGAGGGTCATTGGTACATTGACATGTATAAGAATCACACCAACCTGAAGAAAAATCCATCGTCACTCTCCCTGCCTGGAGCCTTGCCAAGTACTTCAGCCTGGGACCTGCCCCTGCCCCGACCAACACCAACCCTACATAACATCTGCTTGGTTTCCTAAAACAGGCAAATGCTGAGTCATAAAACCAGCCAACAATTTTCTAGCAAGGTTTTGTAGGAAAGTGTGCAATGAAGTCATAACCTTTGCAAAACATTATTGTAATATGACTAACAGCATGGGTGTTGATATTCATATTGTATAATAGAGATGACATGAAATAGATTTTTATAAAGATGTACACCATCTAAAGGAGCATCAAACTTGTGTGCCTTTTGGAAAGGAAAGGAAAAACCAGCCTATGACAGTATGAGGTTGTTTACTTACAGGAAGAACAAACCTGAAGAAACTTTACTTTCTCAAAATAAACCTCCACACCTGAATTCTCCAGTCATCCTCAAACTGACGAGCCAATGGACAGTTAGGAGAAGAAGAGGATGCTGGGTTGTTTATAATAGTATGTTCTTGTGTTTCCCAGAGCGTGGGGCTGGATTGCAGGTGCGCCACCTAGAGACATGCACTAGAAGTTCATGCAGGTTTGTAAATTGTACAACGAATGCAGATACAAGAAGCCTCTCTCTGTTCATTAGTCACTTGTTAACTCTACTTCAGACATGTCAGAAAGATTAACTAGTTATGAACAAATGATAACTTAACTAGACATAATAGGGAATTTTCCATATACATGTACCTAAACATATCAAGTTAATTGTATAAAGCAACAACACCTATTAGATGACTACAATACATGTACATCTTTCACACAAAATGTTGAAAAAGTAGTTTCTAGTCAGAGATAGCATACATGGTTCTCTACTATTTCCTTCGGCTCTGGGTAGGCCAGGTTTGGGGGAAGTCGTATGGATGCAGCTGGGGATCTTGTCTTCCCTCTTCCAACACCTGGTACTGGTACAGCCTCAAGTTCCTAAGGACAGAAAATATCAACACATCATTTCTGAGCAACAAAAGGAAAGTTTAAAGTCAGACAACTCTGAGAGATGTAACGTTAAATGCAACGCAATGTAATTTGGGTGCAAGGGCAGCTTCATAACAACCATGTACAAATACCATGTAATGCCAATTTACAAGCAAAGGCAGTGAATTTCCCAATTACATAAGTCAGTATTTCATAAAAGTATGAAGCATTACTATGCCTTTAGCGATCAAATATATATGCCACAGGTACGCTACATATCACCACAGTTATGCATCTCATGCAGTATGCAGTTTACACTGTCACTGGTCTTATGGTTTGTGATACTGTACCTCGTCACTGCAGCTGTCGTGTCCCTCCGTTTCTGAGGAATGTTGCAAGGATTGGAACTTGAAAACAGTCTGGAGGCTGTCGTGGCAACCAGCATCCCAGTGTCGCCAGCGAGAAGCCATGGTGACGAACGAACACGACAGGGGGAAACTTCTGGACAATAGGAAGAATGCAATAGAACCACATTAAAATTTTGTACGTCTGACCATAATTATAAGGCCTCTCAACAATTCCATACATGAATCAGAACAATCAAACTGCATGCAGTACCTTCACTGGAAATGCGAAGAAACTAACTCAGAGTTAACAAGTGTTATCAAGGTTGCATCGTTAAATTGCAAACTTGAGCTGAAGTTTTACCCCCCACCCCATCTTCAACTGCCACAAACTTCTTTCATGACAGTTGCAGCCTGGCTGCATTTCTTGGAATTCGTTCCTTTTTATCTCCAAAACCTCCACCTGGATGATCTCTATGCTATCAAAAGGGAGACAACAATATCTTCTCTCATACCGATGAAATATTACAAACCAAGTAGGCTTGTTATCAAAAAAATTAGGATGATACTCGTCAAAGTTACCGAACCCACGCTTTCCTACCTTCCAGCCTCCTTTTTGGTCCCGCTACTCCTGGCACTTATATTATAAACCGCTAGAGGGCGCTTAAAAGCGGTCCCGCTGACCCGATCCGCCTCTTGCCATATATGGAATCCTTACCATATATGGAAGTCGGTGGGTGGCGGCCAAATCTACGAAGATTGTCCACATAAACAACTTTCAGACAAATAAAAGTTATAACAACAGACTGGAGAGCCTAGAAGGCCCGTTACAAACTGCCGTTAGACACAATATGAAGATATCATATTTCATCCGTCAGGAAGAACTCCCCTCTAAGCTATTGGTACATTCCATTTCGCGCCTTCCATCCCCATATAACCTTTGACCCCTATCTTGGCGGGAAAGTTGTTTGCAGCAGGGTCTCCAAAATTGCAACAATTTTCTTGCGGAATGGCCCAGCGATCTATCGCGTAAGTAAAGCATATTACGTCAATCAAAAACACTCACATGTTTCCAACATATATCTCCATGTACTGATGGAAAATTTTCGTCTTTTGCAGGTCGTTTTTTGTGCCCAGAGCGAAGACTCCGAAACAGGAGACATCGGCGTCTGGGTGAGTTTGCCACAACTTGCCGCCATTTCTCACTAAAAACCATGGAGTTATAAAAGGACTTTTATAACTCCATGCTAAAAACATACTGACGTACACAAGACAGATACTAACATAATTTTATGGGAACGATATCAGAGTGTAAGTATCAGCCATGACTAATATTTGGAGTGTTTTTGATTGTCAGGGAAATTTGTTTTACAGAACAGTGATGAAAAGATTTCTGGTGTTGCCCCCCTCCCCAGTAGACACCGTCACAGCCCTTTATAAAATATGCATAACTCGTGGGAAAATGACATACGAAGCAAAACAAATAGTTCATCATAAGTTTACCAAATAGGAGAAATGATAAAACCAAAATGTTCAATGAAGTTTGACTGATCAAATGAATAGCGGAATATCCAGTTGGACTACTAGCAGATGAGAAGCAAGATAAAAGATTTGATTTGCAGCCTTGCCATTAGAGATGCGTACCTAAACAAAAGTTAAGGTTCAGGTCCGGACTTGAATCCAGAGGTTTAGGTTCAGGTCCGGACCTAATGAGTCCGGACCTAAACCCATGGCATACTTGAATGCTGTTATAACGGCATAACGCGAGCTATTTGGCTAAATTAAGTTGAAGACTCTTTAACAAAGACTTCTATCGAAGACTAGAAGGGTGAAAAAACTCAACCTTGTCTGGTTTATTCACTGTGACACACCAGTGCAAGTGATCCCTAGGCCCTGCACTGTAATTGCAAGGTATAATAGTCTTTTTACTGGTCTAGAATGAAAATAATTTTGTGAGTGCTAGATTTTTTAGGTTCAGGTCCGGACTTGAATCACTGGGTTTAGGTTTTTTTGGACCTGAACCTAAACGTTTTTACAGGTCCAGTTCAGGTTCGGCATTTAGGTACGCATCCCTACTTGCCATTTGTAAAATAATTTATCTGTGCATTTCTAGCCTGAAGTCACCACTTAAGACAAAGAATGGCTCCCCTCCAGCCTCTGCCCATGGGGATGACTCCCCAGTCAAGTCTGTTCCACGTAAAAAGGCACGGCGCATCATCGACAGTGATGAGGAGGATGAGGGAGAGAATGTTGCCATGGAAACAGAACCAAGCAAGTCAGCTGATGAGCAGGTATGGTTTTGCTAATGTTAAACATTGTCTAAATAGAATGGCATAGGTCACATGTTATAGCTTCTAGAGTTTGCATGTATGTTTCCTAGTTTAGAAAATCGTAGATGACTTTACCTTTTTGTAGTTAATCTGGGTAAAAGAATAGACTTAATCACAGCAGTACTTCTGTTGCAATTTGTAACTCAATAAATGTAATCTCAGAAGGAAGCGAAGGATGCAGACAAGGCCCCCAAGGCTGTGGAGAAGGTGAAAGATGAGAGTGACGAAGTTCCATCTCCCAAGATGCCGAGGGTCACCTACAACGGACCAAACCTGCAGTCTCCTGGGGGTATCCCCAAGAGAAAGACCGGTGAGACTTTTTTCAGTTCACTTTTGAATTTGTAATAAAATTACTTGGAATGCTTTTAATCCTGACAAATTAGACAGTAATATCATAATGGTAGCTTTTCTGCCCTCAGCTCGCAAGCAGCTGCCCACTCCAAAACGTAAGCTCATTGAGACAAAGAGCCCAACATCCAATGGGCACGCATCGCCCACTGCGGAAGAAGAGGAGTCAAGTGCCAAGAAAGTGAAGACAGAGAAAAAGGAAGAGACGGAAGAAAAAACAGAAGAAAAGATGGAGGATGCCCCTGATAAGGGAGTGAAAGAAGAAGAAAAGGATGACGGTTGGTTTTAAAGCTTTCATCAGTGCTAGTTTTACATTGATTCCCTGTTTTAATCTGGTTACACAGTTATGACAATAAACTAGATATCACTTGATATCAGTTTGAAGAGCCTTTGTCTCCCACTGCAGAAAAAGGTGTTCAGCAAAGCAAAAAGAAAAGTCCAAAGCCTAAGAAAGAGAAGCAAAGTCCAAAGTCTGTTGAGAAGAAAAAGAAGGTAAAGGAAGAACCAGAGGAGAAAGAAAAGGAGGCAGCTGGGCCTTCAGAAGACTCCATGGATTCTCTGTTTGCTGCTGTAATCAGGAAGGCCGGAGAAGCAACAACTGAAGAAAAGGTATCAATGGCATCAAGAAAACAGCCCAAAAGTCATTGTATTTGAATTAGGAACTTATTTCCATGTTGTACAATATCATACTTAACTTTGATAGTATCTATGGCATACATTTTGAATCAGTTTACTCATAGTTATGGTGTCCCTGTTAATATATCATTTTGTTTGTTTGTGTCTGGTAATAAAGGCAGAGGAAACAGAAGAAAACAAAGCAAAGAGCACTAAAGACTTAAAGTCACCATCTGAAAAGAAAGCAGTGAAGAAGGAGGAAGAAAGCAGCAAGAAAACCAGCGCAGGAATCGGCTCCTTCTTCTGTAAGAACCACCTTCACCTTTGTCCTGTGTGTTCAACTCTTTTCCTTAACTTGACTGTAGATGTGACATGTTTCTTCCATGAAGTAAAAGTACCAAGACTGCCACTACCAGGTAACCCACACTTTCATGAGACAAAAAGCATTACCTTTAGATAAGTGAATTTTTTTGGCCATCATTTATATTTTTACCTTTGTAGCCCCAAAGAGATCCACCTCCTCCCAGCCTTCTGATGAGTCCAGTGAGAAGAAAGCATCCCCTAAACCTGCAGCCAAGCCCATGTCTGCATTCTTCAAACCTAAACAGGAGGCTGAAAAAACGTGAGGAAGAGATGAACATTGAGTTTTCTATGGTTCTACTAGTTCTTGTTTTCTTTTGATACCTTTAGTGTAGTGTTTTTTTTGCATGATTTATTCTATCCATGTTTACATATTTCAGTGCTGGCCAGTCTGGATTGACAGCTGAAGACTACAACCCCACCAAGGCCCACTATGACCCTGTGGAGGATGCCTGTTGGTCTAAGGACAAGAAGTATGTCAATTCCTCCTCTGTGAGGTGCCTAAGGGGCCTTGCCATTAGTTTATAACATGAGGCCTGTTTAGATCCCCTTTCAGTGTTTTCCTGCCCCCAGTATTTATACTTTGATGACTTGTATTCAAATCAATCTCATATACATACTTAGAATTTTGTGAAAACACAAATAGGCAGGGAATCATAACAAAAACTGTTGTGTTTGCAGGGTGCCATACCTTGCCTTGGCCAAGACGTTCGAAGCCATTGAAGAAGTTCGAGCCAGGTGAGTGCAGATAGATTCTTGTCAAGTGTCAAACAACAGTGCCTAGTTCTAACCTTCGAGACTCTCCATAGTGAGAACATCTTGAATAGAATATTTAGTCTTGACATCAAAGACAATCAATTTCAGGTTGTAAAATTAGACTCGGAATGAGGCTAAAAATAGCTTGTGTCCAATCCATGTGCTCTAAATATTCCTTTCTTTGTTCAACATTAGCTTTGGAAGCCAGAACAGTTTTCACATACAATACAAATACATCTCCAATCTCCATAGTCTGTTACTAGCTGTCATCTTTTTCCCCAGGTTGAAAATTATGGAGATCCTTTGTAACTTCTTCCGTTCGGTGATCGCGCTGACCCCAGACGACCTTGTGCAGTGCGTGTACCTCTGTCTGAACAAGGTCGGCCCCGCGTACGAGGGTCTGGAGCTCGGTATCGGGGAGACCGTGCTCATGAAGGCCATCGCCGAGGCAACCGGAAGGAAGATGGCACAGATCAAAACTGATGCTCAGGAGAAAGGCGACTTGGGAATTGTGGCTGAGGTGAGGTCAACTCTTTTTTTTTTTAGAACCTGTTTTAAAGTTCTTAATGGCGTTGGTGTGGCGCAACGGTTAGAGCGTTGGACTCAGAACCAACAGGTTCGGGGTTCGATGCTCACCATGCCCCGACATTGTGCCCTTGGGAAAGGCACTTTACACCGCCTTTCCTTCCCTGACGGTTAGAATGACGCCCACCAAGCCTCTTCAGGTAATCTGTCTAAATGTGTGCCCAAAGGACACTACAGATTTGGTGCGCCAATGTGCCAACATCTGCACATTTGCCACTTAGACCTGTATATTTTTATATTTTTTTAAAGTTTTACTCTACTTACTGAAGAATTTAGTCAGCAATTTTTGGGGAGACAACCTGTAAAGGTGATTTATATCACCTGTTTTGTCTCCCCCTCCAGTGTGTTCAATGGTAAATCCATATAAACAAATTGACGGCTCGTGTCTGTTGTTTGCCTTCAGACCAGTCGCAGCACACAGCGCACCATGTTCGCTCCACCCAAGCTGACAGTCAGAGGCGTCTTCAACAAGCTGAAGGAGATTTCCACTATTAAGGGCAATGATGTAAGCTCAGATAGTATTTCTGCTTTCCTTTGTTTGTTAGTTTTTTAGACGTGTCCTATAAGTTAACTTGAAGTTTGAAAGAGGTGAATGTAATATAAACATTAAGTTTGATAGAGGCAAATATGATATGGACATGAAGTTTGGAAGAGGGGAGGGGTGTTATAAGTTAGTAGGATAGTTAGTACTTGTACCTGTCTTACTGTTCATGTTACAAAGACATTTGATAGCACTGTTGTACAGTAACTGTCCTTTGTCATACCTTCTTTGCTCAGGTTATGACAAAGAAGATAAACTTCATCAAGGGCATGTTCGTTGCGTGTCGGCAGTCTGAGGCGCGGTACCTTATTCGGTCGCTAGGTGGCAAGTTGAGGATCGGGCTGGCAGAGCAGTCAGTCCTGACAGCACTGGCCCATGCAGCAACGCTCACTCCAGCTGGGAAAGGTACTCGTCTGATGCATAATAAACTTATTGTTTTTTAAACTTTGGAGTTGAGATCATTCATTAGATATCTCTGCCATCAATGGCAATGAAGACTGGTCACTATTTCAGCATTTGTTGTTTGTATACACTTGATTCTTTAGTAAGCAAACTGTTTAGAAAACAAAGGTGGGATGTGGAATAGCAACTTGATTGTTAAGAGAAATCTACCTCTTTACAGATGTTTTTTTCAATATTTTTGTTTAGATTGACATGGAGTACATTGTACTAACATCTTTTAATGTTCCCTCAAGATGTACTTGATGCAGGGAAGGGCAAGTCTTCAGATGGACTGAAGAAGATGTTGGAGGATGCTGCACTCATCCTCAAGACTACATACTGGTCAGTATGTGAAGACTCAAGTTTCCTATGTAGATAGGTGACGTTTTTCAAACATTTCAAAACAGTGCCCTATGGTATGTTGATATGGGTGACAAATTGAATAGAAGTTGTAAACAGGAACTACAGTCAAACCTGCCCAAGAATGCCACCCAAGTGATTTTCTTGGACAAGTAGCCTTCTTGGGCTGGTCGCTTAATGCTTGCACCTATGAAAAAAAAAATTGTGACCAGGAAAAAGTGTGACTGTGTTGGAAAAGATGTCGGTTCACTGGAGGAACAGTTCGCCCCACATGTCTATTGCTCAGTTCCGTACTTCTGTACTGTAAATTTGAAATACTTTCCCACAGTGAAATGCCGAACTATGATGCTGTCATCTCTGCCATGCTGAAGCACGGGTTGGAGGAGCTGCCCAAACACTGCAAGCTGACCCCTGGCACCCCCCTCAAGCCCATGTTGGCACATCCCACCAAGGGTGTGAGCGAGGTGTTGCGCAGGTTCGAGGGGGCAGAGTTCACCTGCGAGTACAAGTACGATGGGGAGAGGGCACAGGTCAGTTACTAGTGTGAACTTAACTGTTTCCATCGTTTGTGAAACATAGTTTTGTACTTTTTCTTGGCTTTGAGATGTTAATGTTGATCGATGGCAGTTTCTGTCATTTTTTACTGCAATAATAATTTTTTATCATACTAACACATGGGGTTTTTTGTTACTGTCAGATCCACATGCTGGAAAATGGAGAAATCCACATCTACAGTAGAAACCAGGAAAACAACACCTCCAAGTACCCAGACATCATTGCACGTATGCCAAAGGTCAAACATGATGATGTCACTTCCTGCATCATTGACTCTGAGGCGGTAGCCTGGGACCCTGAGAACAAGAAGATCCTGCCCTTCCAGGTGCTCAGTACCAGGAAGAGGAAGGTGGGTGTCACATGATAGTCACATGATGGGGGCATGGTAATCACATGATGGTCACATGATGGTCACATGACATTGACATAGGCATCATACAAGCCATAAGATCTCTCATTGATATTGCTTTATTTACCAACAAGATTTGGGAAAGACTGAGGCTTCGGTTTAAAATTTGTCTTGGTAAATCAGTATTTAGTCTTAACAAATTTATTGACTTTTTATGCTAGGGATGTATATAATCAATAAATGAAGTCTAATGGTTCTTTTATTGTTCCTTTAGGATGCTGACAAGGCGGAGATTAAGGTGCAGGTGTGTGTGTATGCCTTCGACCTGCTGTACCTCAATGGACAGGTGAGCTTATAAAGGATTTCTTAAGAAAGGCCCTGTAAATATTTAGTCTTAAATCCTGTTCAAGATCTACTATTTTGTGCTTTTCTTGTCTTGGATTGTGTATTGTACATGTATATTGCTATTACTTACTTACTTTATCCATCCACTTCTACCGTCTGGGGTGTCTTGGGGAGGTATTGAGGTATACAAGGGGAGGTATTGAGGTATACAAGTATGCTAGTGAGGAAAAAAATCAGTGCAAAATTTTCTCTCCCATACATGACATTGTAGATGCCTCTGTTTCCATTGAATTTGATTACTAGTACATCAAAGCAATCAAAAATGACATGGCTATTTGTCGATGAAGTACATGTAACATATAGTATGGAAGTAAATGCTGATCTAAATTTCCTCCGTTTCAGTCCCTGGTACGAGAGCCCTTCCGCAAACGCCGCGAGATGCTGCGAGAGTCGTTTAACGAGGTGGAGGGAGAGTTTGTGTTCGCCACATCTATGGTGTCGGGAAACACGGAGGAGATCGCAGAGTTCCTAGATGCCTCCATCAAAGGTTTTTAACTTCTTATCTCTTCATTTCTTCAGCAACTGTTGACAAAAATCAGCATAAACCATCCTGTAACGTTAGTACGGTTTTCTGAAGAAGTCCATATATACATGTAGTCATCTTATTTTCTCTCCTGGCGTTTTTGTCAATAGTCTGTGTGTTTTTGTCCTAAATAATTTATTTTCTCTGAGACTACTACAGTATAATACTAGAATTTTGCTATCGTTATGGCCAGTATGATTGAGTCAGTATCAGGGTTACATCTAATCCATAGCAAGCTGCAGATGCCATTTTTTCACTGGAGTTGGTGGGTGAACTATTTAAAATGTTAAATGTTTTACAGACAGCTGTGAGGGCCTGATGGTCAAGACTCTTGACAAGGATGCCACCTATGAGATTGCCAAGAGATCACATAACTGGCTCAAGGTATTCTATTCTGTTTTGTTCTAAGTGGCTTAAGGCTTTCATTGTAAGAAGGGTCTATGGAGAAAGTGTGGGTATACGTACTTCATTTCCCCTTTACTTTGTTTTTATTAGATTTAGCATGTTGTGATTGCCTCTATGATTGCCCTGCTCCCTGAAACGTTTCTCTTCTGTTCCAAGTTGAAGAAGGATTACCTGGAGGGTGTGGGAGACACGCTGGATGTCGTGCCAATCGGAGGCTTCTTGGGCACGGGGAAGAGGACAGGGAAGTACGGAGGCTTCCTATTGGCCTGCTACAGTGAGGAGGACGAAGAATTCCAGTCTATCTGCAAGGTGATATTTTGTTTAGCATTTTATACTTTGGGAGAAGGGATCGAAAATGTTTCACTCTTACCTTGTGATCTTTGTGTTCATTAGTAAATGTATGAACAGGTAAACATACCTTTAGTGTGGCTAAATCTTTATGATGCTCTCAATGATTTATAATAGCTGTATGCTTCCACTGTGATGTGCTGAACAGTTGTTGATTTAGCAGAAGTTTCATAACAAACCACACTAAGGTCTGCCAGGAACAAAATGTAAAATCTGTGCACTTTGCACTTTCTGAAGTCATGTGGTACTGATCCCAGTGGAATGGAGGTTTGTTCAAGAATAAGACAGGTTCAGAAGTAAGAACTTCAAGATGGTTTATCCCGACTTCTTCCCACAGATTGGTACAGGTTTCAAGGATGAAGAACTAGAGCAACATACAGAGTTCTTTAAGAACCATGTTGTTGACAAGCCCAAGTCGTACTATCGCTATGACAACGGGGTTGAGCCGGACCACTGGTTTGACGCAGTTCAGGTGTGGGAGATAAAGTGTGCAGATCTGTCCATCTCGCCCGTGCACAAGGCTGCTGAGGGCATCGTGAGTTGGTTCATTTTGTTTTATAAGTGCCTTGAAAGGCACTTTCTAAAGAATGACCTAATGACATGAACCAAAGTAAAGTTAAAAGATAACATGTTGCAGTTTTGGAGTGTCCTGCTAAGTGTCTCTCTTAAACTGCCAGGCAGAAAATGAAAGCCCTTTCTTGTAATGCGTAAAAAACAGTTACAGCGGCTATTGAGGAATAGAATATTGTTTGATCAATTGTGTTATTGTCATCTGACGGTAAGAAAGGAATAGTTACAATTTACAAAAAACGAGGTACAGTTTTTATCAGCCAGAAGGTCTAACCCTTTTAAAAGAAATCACATAGTGTTCATGTATTTTTTTAACAAAACAATATTTTTTCACTTCCTACCACTTCTCCATTTACGATAGGTTGACCCAGAGAAAGGGATCTCCCTGCGTTTCCCACGATTCCTGCGTATCCGTGACGACAAGAAGCCCGAAGAGGCAACAAGTGCACAGCAGGTGATTGACAGTTGCGACATGATTGATAGTTTCTTTGAAGTAAAAATCTCTTCCATAAAAAACAGTATCCCGTTGTGGAATTATTGTGGGTATCTCTTCTGAAAATGAAGCCTTGCTATTTTCCACCAACTCAACATCTGTCATATTCTTTGCTGTACTTGTCCACCAATTCAGGTCATTTCACATGCTAGCTCGTAATGACCTTAGGTAACCAGATTCCCTGCAGCCATGCTGATATTAAAGGAAACAAAGTGACCTTGACTGCCCTTCAGGCGTGAACACCCAGTCTTAATCCCAGTGGAATGGAACTCAGCTCATGAGCATACAGATTGGCTTGCTGGGGTATATCCTGCACATCTGTACTAGTAGATTTATTTGTGCTGGACTATTTCATCTAAGATGTGAGAGGGAGGGAGTTACCTCTATGAAAGTCAGGATAACCCTGAAAAAAGATGGATTTCCATAAAAAATTTTCCTGAGAAGTCCAGGAAGATGTCAAATGTTAGGACAGATCTTGAGTCACAAGTGGATTCAAGTATTTCAAAATTATTTAAGAATTGCACCCTGTGTTGCATAATCTTTTCAAACAGGAAAACAATGCAATAAAACGATTGTTTGTTTTGACTGTGTTTTGCAGGTTGCAGAGATGTACCGTAACCAGGACCAGGTGAAGAACCAACAGTCGAATGAGAAATCTGAACCAGCCGATGACGACTTCTACTGAGACAAGTACCCTTTCACTGTGTTGTTGTTGTTTTCATCTGTTTACTTGATCACTGCATGTACATGAACTTCTGTTAACCAATTGAATGAATTTATGGGTTCTGGTGATTTCTTCTTGTTACGTGATTCTCACTGTGTTGTCCCAAGGCAGTTTACTTAATGTAATTCATTGTACAGAATACCCTTAAAGCTTTGTTTCAGCATGTTATTCAGAGCTATATGTAGTAAAACTAATCAGATGTACTTTTCACGCAATAGGAGATATATTATGGTGATACTTACTAAGAGAAAACATCAGCATGTTGTGTTTGAAATAGATGTATACAGAAATGGGAACATCCTTAGAACTTGCCTCAACCGTTGTATCTTTATCGTAAACATAGACAAGTTTCAAAATGCTATGACATGCTAATATCTATGTAGTCGTTCATTATTTTCCCAAAAAGAAAGCAAACTTCACAAAGTTTCTAAACAAAAAATGTATCTTCAAGGGACCAACTAATCTGAAGAGAAACCAAGGAAATGTTCTTGCTTTTATTTCAGACTCAGAGTGAGATTTAGACTCAGAATTATAATACTGAAAGTATATCTTGAATAAAAAGTTTTCAAGAGTTGACAGCATTGCTTTATTGCTTTATTTGTATTGCACCAACCAGAGTATATCTGCTGCAAGCAATTTGCAAAGTGTTCCTAAAGAAATTTCAATTTCCCTGTTAGGGGTTAATTTATGCACCCAAATTTGTATTTTTTTACCATAAAAGTCAGAAAAGTTTAAAAGTACTTCATATTGCTTACAATAGCAAGAACACATGTCTGTTCATAGTACAAATAAGTATGATTTCATTTACCAGTACACTGCTATGATGAAAAATCATGTTTTTCTCTGTTCATAACTTTTTCTTCAACAGTTCATAACTGTTTTCATATCATGTTCAGTTGAATCATCTCTTTGCTCTATCCTTCAAACATATGGCATTGCCACAGAGGCGGTGTCTTATTTGGAGTGGAGTGTCCAGTCTTCTGCTTGAACAGGAATGCATGCAGGGAAAATGTAAAGGACGTTATGTTCAGAATGCACTCTACCCAGAGTGGACTGGATTCTTTTGGAATTAAAAGAAATGCAGAGTAGAGAGTGTACTGGCTGTTACCAGAGACTGAGATAGAAAAGGCAATAATAAATGTAATTCTCCCGTATTACTGGATACAGAGTTTAACGAACTCACAGAGATGGGGCTCTGATAAGGCTGCCTGAAGCTACTCAAACCTTGTCGACTTGCACAGATGAATGAAAGCAATTTTTTATAAGACTTTATTAAATTCTTCAACTTAAGCCACTCTTGAGCAAGGCAGGCATAATTGTGCCCTGCAGCTTCCAAGCCAACGAAGTAATGACATTACAGTTCGGCCCACAGAAACGGCACTGCACAGGAGGTTCTAAATGTACAATGTTACTGTCATAATTGTATTTTCCCTTGAAATGTGACTCCATCCTTCATAATGAAAAAAGAAAATCCTGATTAGATTAGATTCGCTGCTTATTGTTGCTATCAGCCAGAAATCGGGAAATGTTTGATCCGTGTCTTGATTGCGTGTTTATGCCCATATAAGGACATGCTTTCCTCCACGTCTTCTTCAAAGAGACTTCAAAACAAGCTGCTACACGAACTTAGCACAACATCTGGTATACATGGATCTACCCAGTATTGCCAAACCTAACGTTACCTCTGTCTGTAATCAAGACATCTTTACTCTGATATGCTTTATATCATGGACTCATTAGCCAAGTCCGGACTCAAAAAGACGACTGAAGTCAAGGTCCTCATTGATGTACGATTGACAAACATGAAATCGTGTAACGTTACAATCTTCTACATAACAAATTTTCATAAATTTTCAGTGACGTATACCTACTACTGCAGTGTATTATTAGCTCTCAACTACTGTCATTGCTGTTGATAGGGATGAGAAGAAACACATTGAAATTATGTGATTACGGTACAAAGTATACTGTCCCAGCAAGAATTTAAACCAAGGATGTCATTGGTATCCAGTTCACAACTTTGCTCAGAATGCATCACTGGATTTTAGATGCTCCTGTCAATTCCTTACCATTAGAAAACTGGTAATGTTTCCCTCTGCAAGGAATTTGCAAACCATTAACTTTTATTTCCTCATTTTCAAAATAGTCTGGCCTAACAGCCTCTCTTTCCCAGAGTGTAATCTCCCAACGTTGCTTTTACATACATTGCAACATCAACATTGCAAAATATCATAAGACTATTGACATTTTTTTACATCTTTTGGACCACTGTTTGTAACTACTCCATATTTGCAGGTAACAAAGAGGTTTCTAAGAGTGGAAGGTGACGTATTCTCTCTCACCTCACTGCCACTTTCTAGATGCATAGTCTACTTAATAGCCCGACCTTGGTCTAACAGATGTTGCGGAAAACATTAGGAGACAGCATCTGTTTAGAAGTCTCATTAGCAGCAGATGTGGCTTCCTACCTTATGGCTCCATCTTTTCATGTAACGACTGGGCAAGAAGCAGATGAGAATGGCTGGAGATGAAAGTGTCTATCTGTATTGATGCAGACTGAGAGAGCTTTATGTCTTGCATTTGTGTATGGCACCTGTACAGTAGTTAGCTATTAGCTGAAGCCCAGTCTGCATTTGGAATAGCTGTGTCTTCCAAATACTCTTCAAAACTGGTGCTCACAAAGTTTCTGCCTTGCTTGTAAGCTGTATTTGTTTTTTGTTGTTGTTTTTTTTCATCTGGAAACTTAAGACCCTTGAAGTATTTTGGACAAATTGTCATTTCATGGTGAACAGACACTTCTGGTATTACATTGTACATCTGATGGTCTCTCTCAAGGTCTCTTAAATTATGTTCAGTTCCTGACAGGAACATGAAGTAATGACTGAGTACAGAAAATGATGTTGATTCAATATTATATATCATATGTATAAATAGAAAACTATTGGTTTTTTGCTCTTTGACGGTTGTATCATTCCCTTCTAAAGGATAATTGAATTGCTTCCAAATTTGCTTGGGGCGGTAAGCTAAGATGGTACAGTACTGTAATTTATTTTGAAGATACATGTAGAAGTTATTATGGTTTTATTTATGGCACTGGACTATATTAGATTCAAGCCAGAGTGAGAGGTGTTCCAAATATGTCTGGAAACTGTCAGGTGGTACATGTAGCGCTATATGTTAGTAGGGTAGTAGGGAAGGTTAGCATACATGCATACAGTTCCCTACAGATCCTTTCCTACTGGTTTACTGTACAATGCGTTCATTCGGAAAGTTGGTCCTGGTGATCTGGATAATTTGACATTGACACATGACCCATGAAAGATGGAGTAGACTGCAGACTTGTTCAGTGTAGCAGAACCAAAGTTTTCAGCAGTAGAACTAATGGTCTGGCAGAATAATTTTCTTAAAGATTTCTCAATAACATCCTCATTATATCTTCCCTCTTAGAGACTCAGACGACATGCATCCGGCAAAAGATAACAGACTAAAAGGATTTTTCATTGACGTAGGTTGTGCGTGGGTGTTCTATGCGGGAAGCCAGTCTACATAATAAGAGTTAACGAACCTTTTGGATTGAAATTTGGATTGTTGTTATCTACCGTTTCCAGCATCCTTGTACTATTTTTATGAAGGCTTACATGTACTTCCCTGTAAAATGGTTTGATTTCACGGGTAGAATACAAGCAATTTTGAAATTGGCTTTTTTAATGATACACGTAATCTCTGGCAGCTCAACATTTAACAGCTTCATGTTAATATTACTGGTGAGCTCTGGCAATTCTTAATAGTTCAGAACTTCCAAATTTTCCCAAATTTTTACAGTATTCTGCTTTTGTCAGTCTGTTTACAAATATTTTTCTTTTGCTATTTAGAAGAAGAGATGAAACTCGCTTGAGACAAGGATGTCATTGTGTATATATGCTATATTGTTCTAGGCTTGCTGTTGGTAGCATCGGATACTGTGAAATATGTCTGACTGACATTTCAGAACTTTTGAGCATGATACTGAAAATGGGCATTTTTAGTCGTAAACAAGGAATACAACAGAGCATCCCTTAAAACAACACCTGTATGACAGTTCAAACATCAAAAGAGCCTGTATTGTGCCAAAGATGACTGAGGCCACACCAATTTAATTTGTTGGTTCTCGGATTTTTTCAGAAAAAATATGAAGCGACAGGGCGAAAAAAAAAAGAAAAAAAACAGGCCTGGGCATCCTATTATAGCCCCAAATGCTAGAATTGGTGCCATGAAGTCAACACAAAAGACTGGGTTAAAATTTGAATAATGAATTTTGAACTTTTAATCAAACCAGTGCATTGGTAGATGTAATAACTGTAACAACCAGGAGTAACAGGTCTTTCTTGAACTGTTGGAGGCAAAATATGAGCATTTTTGAGTTGATTCAGAACCAGAATTTTTTTTTTTTTTTTGCAAATCAGAAAAAAATGAAGAGGCGAATCCGAGAACCAACAAATTAAATTGGTGTGGCCTGACCATGGTAGGGAAAAGCAGTTTTTAGGATAAAAGTGATCACTTCCTCAGTTACCCTTTTTTCTAAATGCATCATCACTAAGTCTTGCTACACATATTTTCTAATCTCTTTGCATCATCACTAAGTCTTGCTACATATAACATTATATATATAATATTTCTTGGTAGCTCATCGGCAAGCTGCAATGTTCTGCACTTCTGGCTGTAGGCAGTAGAGGGCAGTACACTTTTATTACATATTGGGTAGATGTAGACCCTTCTGACAGTATTATTCAGAACAACCTGCCGCACAGTAGGACATCCTTGTGTAACAAACCTTTTGAACAGGAAAACAGTTGCAGCTGTTGACAGGGTAAAGCAGGATTTACATTGACCAGGCACAGCTAAATTTGGCTGTAGTCAATAATGCCTTAGGAATCAATACGAGGCATAATAAACCAAGCTCCTTTGGCAAAGAAAACTGCGCAAACATCCTGGTACAGCGGAGGTATAGGGCAATGATAAGTCAGCTGTAGGAATTGCATCAATGCCAGAAAGAGGTCTACTGTCTTGAGTCAATAAAATTTTTCACACAAGAATTATATTTTTCACACGTATAAACCACTTAGCTACAACTTATTTCCACTTATACCTATTACATGTAATTGATTGGGAATGATTGTGAGATACATGTACGTGTAGTTTCAGAAAAATTGGTGCATGATGCATTTATCAATTATTTTTACGATTTGTATCAGTCCTTTTCAGGTAGACATGTCACTGCTTTAAAAGTTAAGTCATGGCCACAGGCATCTGACTACTAACACAGCCATGGAAATGGTACCTTATTGTGTCAAAACACACTTGCCAGTCTCCATAACTGCTGGACTTTGAATGTTTACATAAAACCACTCTGTTGCCAGGATGGAAGGGGGTTTATCGTACAAGGTTGAAAGCCTTTTTACCATAATCAATATGGCCCTCCGCTAAGGGGTCAAATTTGAAGTAGGCTGAAGGTTGTTTTACTTTAAGCAAATGGTGCTGAACACGGATATGGCAGACGGTTTAATTTGGCATTGTACACAGGAGGCGAATCTGCAAGTGTGCTGGTGACTTTGTTGTCAACATACACGTAGGGTCTCCTGGGGCGCATGCTTCGGTTGCTAGCTAGAAAAGAGCAAAGTACATGATATGACGTACGTGAGAGTTGATATTAGCGCCTGGAGATTTAAAGGGAACAAAGACTTGTTTGTGTTTCTTTTGACGATGGCGAAAAGATGTTCACAAGCAACTAAATTTGCTGCAATTGCATTTTACAGTTCATAATCATAAAAGAAGATTCAAGACTAGAAATAAGTGGACAAACTATTGTCTGATGAAATTCAAAGACTCCTGTTTTGAAAAGGTGTCATCACTGGTATTGTGTCCCTTCAAGGCAACTTGATGATATGATAGAACTGAAGAGTTGACAGCCTGCAACCTGCCTAGAACACAAAAATGTTGCCTTTTTGGAGTAAAAACTCAAAACAATGCAGTTAAATCAACAGCTTTAATGCCACCCATTTCCTGACAGTCGATACACAGATGACAGATGGAAGTCTTGTCCCAGATGTTGCCCTACTCCAGGTCAGTCACCTGTCAACGTTAGACCGTTAGTGAATAAAATGGTGTACGGTCACGTCTTCTCAAACACGAACCAAGATTGCTTCTCTGTATCTCCAGGCTTGACAGGAAATCAATGTGGCTTGGATCAGAGTCACTTTTTCTGGCTTGGCGATCTACAAAGCTTGATAACCTTCGAAATGAGGAAACCGAACTGACAATGTTCAGAAACATTGCACGATGTCTGCAAATGCAAAGAAGAATAAAAATGTTGGACCAGCCTGCAGCATTTGACAGTTCAGATTCAACTTATTATTGTGTAATGTGAAGTCAGATATTTTCTTTGCCAACAAAATTTACTACGGTAACAGGTCCTGTGAAGTTTTGGATCAATGTTACTATGTTAACAATACTGTAAGATTGCCAAACATCCTTGTTACATGATGTTAGTACTGAGAGCTTTAAAGAGTGGAGTGGCTTCTTACATGGACTTGAGGCTCAGCCATAAGTGCGTATTCCCCGGACAGGTGAAAGAAAATAGTAAACATCTAATCAGGATGTTATTGTATTCATTGTAGTTTCCATGACTACAGGCTATTATTCTTTTGGAGATTGAAATTACTGGAAATTGATTTTTTTGATTGATATTGTTCTGAGTCCCGTGACGTATTGTTCCTAGTTTTTGCAGACGTAAACTTGCTTAAATCTGATATGGTGGTGAGTTTTAGAGTTATATGAATCCGGGTCAGTTGTGTAATGAAGCAGGTAGAATGACCAAATTTAGATTGAACAATAATATTGCAGTGCATATGAGTCTCATAAACGTCCCTGAAAATTCCAGCATAGGGAACTGACCTTTACAATTGTGCAAGTCAGACAATGATGATGTTTACACCAGGGAAGTCCTTGACTAAAAGGATTATTCCCAACAGAAATCATGCAGGCAATTTCCTTGGAAGGACAGGAGTTCGTTTCACACAGTTCTGATTGGCTTCCTTTGTTGTGTAGAAAATGAAATTGTTTTCGTTACAACTATTGGCAATGTTACTCACAATGTCATGTGCACAATCTTGTACTTTTTAAATCTTAACCTGTTATGAAGCGGTTTACCAGTACATATTGGTCACAGTACACAATGTACATGTAACGTTAAGTCAGCAGAGAGAATATGTTTAGGTCCGCTGACAAAATTAAGTTAAAAGGAATGTACTCAAAATGGGTCTGGATGTAAAATGTTTCAGATCCGTTAACAGCCTTTCTGCGTCAGGCATGTTTGAATGCAAAACACTGTGAAGCCAAGGTTGTCCCCTTGTTACAGAAACCGCTCACAGCCAGCTGGTTATTGGGGCTTGGATGAGACATGGGATACCGTCCACTTAGCACTGATGATGGATAGTTACACTTCCCCATCAATAACTCCTGCTTTCATGCAGGGCTCAGATGGCCTGAGCTGACCTTGGGGATTGCCAATAAGTTATGTTTGATAGTGGGAGGGAAGCATTGCATAACAGTTAACGTTTTTTTTGTCCCTTTACAGTGATGGATTGTGGAAGCCAGATCTATATGAAATTTTGTGTAGATTCATAGACAACATTCTTCATAACCACGCAGGTTGATGAAATGATACTGTAGGAAAAGGAAGTATCATGATCTCTACTCAGAAACCCGCCTCCTTATTTTATTTTTATCACAGTGACTGTTCTTTAGATGATCATGTTCTCCCTCTATTGATGTACACCTCACAAGTTTACACCTTGGACAGTATCATTTTCGGTTTTGCAAGGTCAGCGATTGACAGATTGACTGATTGATCGACTAATAATAGACCAGTCGAAGCATCTATCTTTCAATCACGTAGATGATAGTGATACATAATGGTGCAGAATCCCAGCGATGCATCATCTGATGACAGGAAGGAAGGGAAGCATGTGATTACCTGCATTTGTCTCCATGTTAAACAGAAGTTTTCCAGCTACGTTTCAGGGAAAACATCCATCACAAGGCTCGACCATGCCATCTGCCACCGACTCTATGTCTAATGAGGATAATTAACTAACTTTGATCTAAGACTTCAATAGGTACATTTTGTATGATGAGATCTTGGTAATATCAGGGCACAGTTGTTAACATGTACCTGAATGAATGGCCTTTAGCGCTCATTTTAAAATGTTATTTCAGTGATTGTCTAGAATTAGACCAGACAAAATTGATGTTTTGATCCAGGGGCAAAGATAAAATGAACACAACCTGGAATTTTCTTACTTTATTGCCCTGAGCCAGACTAAATGGTCTTGACTGATCTGGCTATTTTGGACAGAATACCTTCTGAAGAAAATCTGTTTTGCTATAACTGGTACATGCATGCTATGTACATGTAACCTGTGTATGTCAATCAAATTTACATGTTGCAATCAACCTCTGGTCAAAATGTAATTTCTTTAATATATATATATATATTAAGAGAAAGTGTGATAGTAATGTAAAATTATATGGGAATAGGCTTGTTACTCTGGTTTTAAGAAAGTAAATTTATGATAAATAAATCAGTGAAACTGAAGAAGTTAATCTGTGAATGGAGAAATTAAATTGGTGGGGCCTAATAAAAAATATCAGGCAGCATTTGGATAAAAACAAATCTTGACCTTCTGTGCTACTGCAGAAAAGGGAACCTTAGCATGGGTGCAATATTTCCACCTCTGTCATGTAATTTGTTGAATAAAACCTTTCACTTGCATGTAATAATTTGTAGCTAGGGGGACTGAAACACAGTTTAATGCTCTATAATGGAAGGTCACATACTCAGACTATTAAGAAAACAAAGTTTACAAAATTATCCTGGAAATATGGGAAATATAAATATAGATCTGTTGTTTTAAACTCCAACATCTACTGTACTAGTCAGATATACTGGTAAGTCATTTCATTCAAATTTTACAACTTGAAGACATGCCAGATTGAAGACGTACATGTATGTGCAGACTACCTGAACGTCCAATTTATGTCTTGGCTTCACTACTGAAATGTCAGCAGACAATCAGAGAGAGGGGAAAGGTCATCGTTGTCTTCAAGCCATCCATGCATGTCCGAAATTGGATGAAATACAGGTACTTTTGTGCTGCCTGAAGGTTGCTCCAATTATCGTGTCATTCAGACTACTAGTATTTTCTGACTGGAAAATGGGTGGGTCAACAAACAAAAATGTTAAGAATGATGTGTTCCTCCCAAATGCATTGTGCTGTCTATCCCTATGCCAAAAATGCAAGAAAACAAATTACTATTTTAATATTTGTACCAATCCTTCCCCTATACATTCCTATCTGATAGAGGGTTTCAAATAAGCATTACTTGATTTTAGAGACTATTACTCATGACAGTGGGGAAAGGTCAGTAAGCACTGGAAAGACATTGGGCATCTGGGAAGTCTTATTAGCCTTTAAGAATTACTATGGAACAGTTACTGTACAATTTGTATGGAAATGAAGATAACAGAGAGGAAAGGTGTAACTCTAACTGACTTTCAGTGGACCCATAAAACTGCAGCTGCTGTACATTTAGCAAGATGTTGAAATACATTAGGCTTACAGAGTTGATTTAGACTTTTCAAATTGCCAGACTGTCCTTCAAGGTGTTGATAGACCTATACAAAGATGACAAAACAGTTTATGTAAGACCTTTGCCACATTGAGACCACCTGTTGCACACTACTGAACCATTTTTCCTCCATTTTACTTTCCTCCACCACACCCTGACAGCCAGGCCAAACCGCTGTTACAGATTGAGAGACAATGCGCCGTAATTAGTGCGATAATTTCACTGCCCCAAATTCACCTGTCTATCTTACCACCTCGGAATAGTCCCAGCGGCAGCTTTTGTCCAGTTAAGTGACCAGGGGTTTTAGCCAAATGATTGCAATGCATCCATCATGTCTGAAATCAGCGGAGAAGTCAGCACATCAACCTGACCTGCCTGTCATGAGCAGCAGCCGATAAGATAGGAGAGAGTATTACTCTTTCAAAACAACCTTTATTCCTCAGATAACATAGAGTCTGACGTGTAATTTGATCGGTGTGCTTGAATCCCTTTGACTGTGATATAAAGTATTCCAGAATAGGGACAGGAATCATAAGATGAATTACAGGTAATTCCTTCATAAAGTCCCCTTCTTCCCTGGCTTGCTCCCTAGAATTGAATGTTCTTGGCCAATGACCTACTGGTTGACACTCTACTTTATGTCTTCTTTGTAATAGATGGAGAGTCTTGGTTGATCTGGGATGTTGAAACAACTTTCAGAAGCTTTCTTTTACAGAGTCACTTCATTGCGATTCCTGGCAAAGCCTCCTGTCATCAAGCACCTTTATCAGAACTTGAATGCAATGTCTCTCTCTGTGTGTGTGAGTTGTAAAGATGTGCGCATTTTAGGCAACGTTAAGTTCACAGCAGACAATCACCATCAGGAAATGATCCTAAGCCCTTTAGATTACCCAGAGAATGAACGTTATTTTGCACCTGTGTCAGTCTACGGAAACACTGTTAAATGAGGTTCGTATCATTCCAAACACGGCTACCAGATCTCCGGCATCTATTAGAGACGCAGGTCTGGGGAGACAAACACGTACACCACCGCCAGCTTTTACATAGGAACACAGATGCAACTGACAGATACCACCTCTCATTGATGTATTTTCTGTAAACACTGACAGTCCTGTTGGAAATGATTGGAATGGATGCATTCTAGTCTCTATAGATTATAGTTCTTGATAAACATATATTAATTTCTGCATACTACTTTTAACATTTAATGCTCAATGTTTCCATCTTTTTTTGCTAAAAAAAATGAAAGCCTTGAAAGCAGTTATTAACCTTGAAAGCAATTATCAATTACTGGCACATCTTTTCATCAAATAAAGAAATTTTCATTTTCCTGTGCACAGTGTTTGATCAGCTGTAAGCTGTATAACATTTTCAGAGAACCGGATCTCAAATCTGCATTGACGCACATGTATATCTCCAATTTGATCTTCACTTAAGCTTTTGGTTTTCGGCTACATGAGAAGTGCACGAGACAAAATCCTCAAGAAATTATGGACCAAAACCAGGATTTAACCTGCTGTGCATGTGATGTCTTTCCCTTGGCTATGTCTTTCTCCTGGAAACTAAGCTGCAGCCATAGAGTTTCCCCTTGAAATTCTATCACAAGGTCGCCTACATAAAACCTGAATGTTGCTTCCCGTCTGAACTCTTAATCCACTTTGTCAGTGTATACATGTATAAATCCTCTTGGCAAGGCACCGTCCTGCAATGACCCGGTAAATTTGCTGCTAATCTTTGGAAAGAGATTTGATGTTACATGTAGGAGAGCGTGGTTCAGGAGACAGTATAATCTCATTTTCTATGCTTAGAAAAGTAGATACATGTAATTTGATTCCTTTAAAAGAAAAGGAGGTATTCCTGTTAGAATACAGGCTTCTCTCCCTTCAAATGTTAGGTTGAAATAGAGACATGCTAATTTAGAGATAGTCGGAGACATGCTGACATGAAACAAAGAAACTGTTCTGTATGGACTAAAGTATTGCTACCCACTTTATGCATGAAGTTACTATACATTGTACATGTCATGTAGCTTATCTTGTGACTGAGTCACTGGCATTTGGCGTTAGGGCACATCAAGGCCTGCTGAGTGCTGGCTTACTCCTTTAGAGACATGTAGTCAGTTCTGACCATAAAGTACACCTTCTTGTACAGTGATGTGTAAGCAGATTTGGAGGACATAGCTTTGAGCTTTTCCTTCTGTCCCTCTTTGCAACACTTTGACTGTGTTGAAAGTGGGCCAGTGCCATATGCTATAAAGCCAACCATTCATCTGCTTGGATTTAAATCCCCCAAACAAAAGGGCTGACAGCAGACCCACCTGTTGGTTAAGCCCAGTGTCAAAGCTTACATTTAGAAACTTGGTAACCTTGGCTATCATGTTTCCATGCATTGTACAGGTGTATGCCAAATTCCCTCACATGCAAAAGCCACATCAATCTTGTAACTTAGTCACAGGGGGTCATGATTGTAATTTTTCTTGGTGGAATTCTAAATTTGCACCTGCCACAAGGACTGTTCCATAAATTTACTTTTCAACTTTGTAGGATACACTACATGTATACATCCTACAGACTTAATCTTTCTGTACCTACAAGAATTAGTGTAGAACTGGGAAAAGATACTCTACAGGAACCTGGATCAGCTGTGTTTGCCCCAGTTTTAGCAACTGATGGCTGTGGATTATGTGCAGGGTCTACCGGAGGTGGTATGTGAGTGGCTGCTCCATTGTGCCACTGTTTGCTGTGTTTCCACCGCTCTGGTCAGATCTTATCAACATCCTGGTTAAACTTTACTTAGTGTCAGTAGGGAACTTGTGATGTGGGAAACGACACACTGGCAATTAAATTTGTGCACACGTACATTGTCTAATTTAAGACCATGGTTTATACACTGCACACTTACATACTGTAAATCTTGACGTGTTTGTGTTGTTTTTCTTTTTGCGGCTTTTGCAGTGACCTCTTCACCTCAAAAACGAGACACTGCGAATTTGCATTTCTATTGTATTAACGTTACTACTTTACTACATAATTGTTCCTAAAAAGTTCAACGTAACAGAATGTCTAAGAAACTAAGTTAGGTCATGAAGGGAACCAATAAAGTAATTTCTTTTTGATAACCCGCGATAAACTCCTTATCTACCTTGTCCTGCAAGAAAATCCATTAAGCTGTATATCAATTGGGGTCTGGCCTACATGTACTCTGAAGCTATCAATTGCTCTTGTTTGACAAATGTAGTCTACATTTAAAAATGCTGAGCTGTGGGTATAGCAATTTATCTTGTTGTTGCTTGAAATCCTTTTTGGGGCACATTTAGCTGTATGCAATACCCTCTTATGCTCTCACTCTAACTACATGTTGTGACATCAAAAGGAGCAAAAGAAGAGATTGTAGATGGTCCGTGAAAGTTTATGAAAATGCTCCATATACAAATTTACCATTATACCGGTATGCATGTAATACTGGTAGTCCACCTTTTGTATGCCATTTTCTTTTTGCAGATTTTTTGTGCTGTTTTTATGTTATTTCCATTTTCACACAAGTTGCCTATCAGGTCCAGAACCTTGTTGGCCTGCCTTTTACAGTACCCGCATCGTAAACTTTAACGTAATTACGGCGTAGGCAAAACGTACACACGGCGTAACTGCGATGGTGATTACGCCGTAATTACGATTTTGGGTGGACAACAAATTCGGTACCGGCAGCTTATTATAGCTAATGAGGTCGATAATGAGCCGGCAAGTCCGCACGGTAAGAACTGATTAGCGCCTTGATTTTACAACAGTTGATTTTACGACAGAAAAAAGTGCGTGGCACTTGAAAGCAACAGGCTCGCGCCAGCCCTGTCGGGATCAGGAGCGAGTTTTGTTCTCATCAATATACATGTATACAAATATAACGGTTAGAATGTCAAAAACTCTTTTTGTGTGAAGATTTCAATCTGTTTTTACTTACATTCAGCACTCAGACACGATAAATTTTTAGGTTGGATCCATAAGTATCAAAGCCGATTTCCAAGGCGGCGCACATGAGCGAGGTCGTTGACCCCAAGAACATTTTGTTACGCAGCTTGGGTACCAAGCATACACGTGCATGCGGCGCCCCAAGGACGTTCCTAGAAAACATAGTACTGTACTCAGATTCGTACAATGAAGAAATTTAGACAAAGAAGAGATAGATAATAATCAGACTATAAGCCATGCTTGTTGAAGTTTAATCGAGAACTAAGGAATTTCCAGCGTTGTTCTTCTCTCCTATCTTGCCCACTTGAACACGTTGACTACTGAATTATTCGGGCTCCCCGACGGTAAAGGGAGAGGCTGGATGCGGCATTTATAATTTATACCGATATTGCATTGACGATATTCAGTGCTTTGGCGACGGACAGATTTGTAAAATTGACATTTTCGTAAGGTTTTATGGGGGAAAGCCTGGCTTCAACATGTAGAAAATGGTATCAAAGAACTGAAATTTGATTTCCACGAACTCGTCACAGACGGGTGAAGTTGCCATTTTCATAATACAATTTTCGAATTACGTACCAAGAAAGGCCATCAAGAGAAACATTTTATAACAGAAAAAATGTTTTATCGTGATCAATTTTTGTCTCGCGCTTTTTTGGAGCTATTAATAATTCCATTTAATCAACAGCGAAAACTCACACGACCACGATAAATACGCCTACCTATATGTAGATCCCAGAGGCAAGGTCGTCGTTGGTTAGCTTCAAATTTTCAAACGTTCACAAGCAAAAATACTGGCATCGACGTAATTTCCATGCGGCTACATTATGATTACAGATTTGTCAAAAATAAAGCAAATTTGGGCGAGGGCGCGGCCGGCCGTGTCGGCCGACAGAAGGCGTGGGAAAAAGTTCAAGTGACACACTCCTGCGTTACGTCATTCTCTGACACGAGGCGCCGGCGAGTCTGTGATGAATGTTGCAAACACTTTTGCAGGGCGGCGTAAAATTAAGAAAAATAATAATAATGAAAAATATCGGAAGTACAGCAGGGGTTTCTCGGTACTCATGGCTTAATCGATTATTTAAAAAATGTAAACAACACACTTCTTCATTTCAAAGCACTCAAATATAAAAGGTTACGCCTTTCTGGCGAATTAGCAACAAGTCGGCACGGCAAAGGGCGGGGGCGTGGTCAACCGCGCCTCTTGGTACTCGTGGCGCGGCATGGCACGTACACAGACATTTGCGCGCGTTACCACGTATTACGCAATATTCATGTTTTGGGCCGTGCCGGCTGGGAACAAGTTGAAGATAACGCTGTATTTCGCAGGGTAAATGCAGGCGCACCAAGTTTAATTATTATTTTCAAGGTCTAACACGGTATCTACATGACAGTAGCAGGCCCAAAATGTAAATTGGAGGTGATTTTCGCCGGCAGCTGACTTGTTTTGAACCGTAGTTGTATGAGATTTTTCAGGTCTTTTACGATATTTTTACACGAAAGGCTGGTGGAGCGCGCGTTTCTACTTTCAAAAAAATCATTAATCGCCGCTATTATCGCGCGTCATGTCCTGCAAATTAATTTCAAACTGCGGGCATGACTTTGCAAATGAATAGATATATGAAGAAAATTCTCTACAACTTGACTGGAGCGCTGTTTATTTTCACCAAGGACGTTGCGCTCGCCTCGGCGTTCTTCAAATCAAGGAGGTTTAGATTTCAAATACAGAGGTCAATATCTTGTCATTCGGTCGGAAAATATGTGGATTGAGTTAAATTTCCAACTGAAAAGAAATCAACGGATTATTTTGGTGTGTAATGTAACATTTTTTACCCAAAAGATCGGCTCGATTTACGTAAAAAAATCCGTCTAAATTACGTTGGACATGCGTTGCAGTCCTCTCTGTCGGCCGGGCGGCCTTTCGAGTTCTGTCGTAAATCGGGTTGTTTGATTAATAATTAATGAAGTTCTCATGAATATTCCGTGTACACGGTGGCAGAAAATGAATATTCTGCATATTTCCGGCTGTTCCAGTGGCTGTTCCCCCCTCACTCCCGGAACGTAATTACGCCGTAATTACGATCGTAGTTTCGGCGTGCTTACGATTACGCAGATCGTAATTTACGTTAACGCTTACGATGCTGGTACTGTAATTGTAACTTGTTCAAGGCCATTGTCGGAGAAGCATAGCATGTCAGGCCAACAGCAGTTTTGTTTGAACAAGATAATGTACAGGTTAAAGTCCTGTGTACTGCTGGAAAACCTTGTACATGTATTAGTAACTAAAACTTGGAATGGATTAGGTAATAACTGGTGCCAGCATAAATTTGAAAGATTTTGGTGGCACTAATTTTGTCTAATAAATATCCTTGCAGAATGAAACATTCTATGCACCTGACAACCTTACAGTTTAATGAATTGGCAATAAAATGTAAAGTCTTTGAATGATCACGCTAAAGTATAATTTATCAGTGAACGTACCTTTGGTAAGACAGTAATACTGACAGACATACATTGTATAAGTGCCTATTTACTGATATATTGTATTAAGTATTATATTGGATGTGTGCAAAGATGTGGCTACAAGCATAAACATCAACAACCATGCATTAATTGGTTGTTTGGTCAGACTTCAAATGAAACAATAGAATTCTCGTACTAGTCTATTTTTGAAAGACAAGGCTTCTTCAATATTGTAGAGAGGTTTGATTGTCTGGGAGGCATCAGATGGCAGCCGCCTTGAGAGACCCCCACAGCAGATAGTATATATAACCAGACAGGAAACATTAATACTGCATTGAGGCCGTTGAACTGTCAATAGATCTGTCCCAATGGCCCAGTATCCCTGCTAATGCTTTTCCCCATTCTGTCAGCCTACAGCAGTTACGGTGCGGCATCACATCTTCAAATGTCAGAAGGAAGCATAATTTTTCCTCCCTTGAGTGTGCAAATAATGGGATGTGCGTACAATGGAGGATATGAGGTTGAACCTGCCACATATATTTCTGTAGTGGATATCATATTATTAGCATGTTCTGTAAGCTGACTGTAGGACATTGGATGGACAAGTAGCCAAGGTAAAAGCCCTGAGTCTGCAGTGTGCCAAAATTTGGATATTGATAGTGTGTGTTATATGCCGCGAATAAGAATGGCAACTTTTGCCAGGAAAAAGATTAATATTCATCAGTCACCGGGGCATTTCTTGCCTCCCACACATTCAATCTTACATTGTTTCTCTCAGCAGGTTTCTTCTGACTGATTTTATGGTTCTGAACTTTTCTATTAAGGTATCGTTTTAACAGCACAATAACACCATTCAAACTGTCGATAAAATACTTCTGGCTCATAAAATATTGCTGTCTGTGGAATGATCACTTTCTACTTGTACATCATTCTCCCAGACTGAGGGGTGCACTGATGAATAGATGTTGACGTCTTTTATTGATCGGTTAGCGTGTCTGCGTGGGTAGATGTCGTATTCGTGGAAATCTGTCTCTGTTCCAGTAAACCAGTTCTTTCTTACCGGGTATGTAATGGGAAAGGCTAGCAGGTGACTCAATGTCTTTATTTCTGTGAATATCACAGGAGCCAAGATCCTTAGGGAAAAATATGCACCATGGCAGCAACATGTAGTACTTGAGTACTCGTGATCTTTGTTCACCCCTTAATCCTTCTGTTTTTTTTCTACATTTTTCACAATGTCACGACCTCTCAAAACGTATGATCCAGAATTTTATTGCAGCAATGATAAGAGCACTTTGGTGCCTTTTTGAGGGGCAATGTATTTGAGGAGGCATAAAGAGAGAAAGAGCGTAAATATCCAGCAGTGCTCTAGTCCCTGGCAAGGGTCTATGCACGCACGCTGCAGCACACTTCATAGAGTCCTTTGTGGTGTTACACAAGGGTGCCGAAGTAACTTGTTAAAAGCCAAGGTACTATTTTCCACCACAAATCCTGTTGAAAAAGTGCTTTGAAGAGCACTCTGTGGTTCATGTCCCACTCTGCATCAGGGAAAATTGTTCTTGAATTGGGCTGTACTACTTACTGTTGGCTTGCAATTACCCCCCCCCCCCCCCCCCCGGAGGGAGTGTGCTCTGACGTAGGTGATGACATTAGAACACTATGATTGCTTCAGTCAGTGTAGTGGTACTACATACAGGAACATTCCTGAAGTGTCGTGGTTTTAAAATCTAACTTGAGGCAGTAGTATATGTGACAAAAATGTACATGTACATTGTAAACCGCTTTCTTCCAAACTACAATCTCAGGTCTATCATGATAGTGTTTGAGATGGAATTGTTCTGACATGTATAGTAGCAATGTTGAAGAAAAAGAAGAACAATGTTGATCAGCTGTAGGAATGTCATAGTAGTCATTTGGAAAACAGCTAAGTAATACATGTACATGGTATGTACAAGAGGGGGCGTTTCTTTTCTATTGTTGCCTGTACGCACATGTACTATAACGTTATAGCATTAGGTGACCTGCATTGAATGCAAGAAGGATAGGCAAGATTACATCAAGTGTCCCAAGAGATTTGAAAGATCATCATGATTCTGTATGACTATGAGGGTTTTGGTCACGTTTCGTCCCCAAAAACTGCTGTGGCGTCAGTTCTATTGTTGCTGGCAAAACGGATTTTAGCATTTTTGAAAACTCTTGTCATGAAAATTCAATACTAATCTGAACTTTGATGTATATTTGGCAGCAGTTGCTATGCCGATGTCAGACACATTGCCCCATTTTGCATGCCAACAGGTTGTTACATACACATTCAATAGTCCAACAATGCATCACTTCTCCATGCATTATACCTATGTGAACAAACACAATTGTGTCAAGCGGGCATGACGTCTTTGTGGGCAGTGTTTTGTTTTGCGTCCCCTTGCCGACAATCAGTGGATTGGGGTGAAGGTTGGAGGCATTGAAAGAAGTGACAGACACACGCCACCAGTTTGGAGGGTCAATGTGGCAGATGGTCTGGTTTTACTGTAAATTCATAAATTATTGCTTTGCAATTGTTCAATGCAATTGTGAGAAGCATAATATGTAGCTGTCAGCCTCAGAGTAAGGATGAAGAATATTAAACATCTTTTCCCCTGTAACTAAGAAAACACTTTGTCAAAATAATATCTAAAGAGAAAAAAATGCAGAGGATCGACCAACACAGTCTAAGCCTTAGATTCTTGACTTTTCATAGGGCGATTGATATAATGTTCAACACAGTCATGCTTAGATGTCAATACAGAACAATATTGAAAGTAATGGAGATGGTACAGCCTGCTAGATCTATCTTCATACATGTATGTCACTTGTCAATTTCTTAATATTTAATATCACATATATTTAATATCGTTTTTGTAGCAATCAAAGGCATGCCAACAGGAAAATGATTCAAGAGAAATATTACCATATTTTTATCATAACAAAGCCATGTTAGGCCACACCAATTTTATTTGTTGCTTCTCGGATTTTTTCAGAAAAAATGTGAAGCGACAGGGCGAAAAAAAATAAAAATAAAAACAGGCCTGGGCATCCTATTATAGCCCCAAATGTTAGAATAGGTGCCATGAAGTCAACACAAAAGACTGGGTTAAAATTTAAACAATGAATTTTGAACTTTTAATCAAACCACTGCATTGGTAGATGTAACAATTGTAACAACTAGGAAGAAAAGGACTTTCTTCAAGTGTTGGAGGCAAAATATGAGCATTTTTTAGTTGATTCAGAACCAGAATTTTTTTTTTTTTTTTTTTTGCAAATCAGAAAAAAATGAAGAGGCGATTCCGAGAAGCAACAAATTAAATTGGTGTGGCCTTATGTAAATCGTATGCAAAGTATGTTTTAATTCATTTCTGTCTACTTTGTCCAGTTACCATATTCATCCAAGTTGTTTATATTAAAGTTTTGTTTTGTGCTTAAGTGTGTAACACAAGCTGTGCATAAAAGATAAATGGAACACTCTAGTCACCTTGTGCATTCAAGAGAACCGAGGCCATATGTAATGTGGGCAAAGCTTTTAGAGTTATGTGCATGACAGTCAATCCAAATTGCGTGCCTTCCTCTAATGGAAGGATAGCTACGGAGCGATTTTTACGGCACATGCACGAACATGACAGCACTAGTGCACATCACAACAATGGTACTTTTGTTTGTCGCCCAACCAACTGATATTTCAACCAAAGAAATATGAAATTTATTGATAAGTGATTTTAGTACAAAGAGAGCATACATGTATGAACACAGTGTGATCCTTTGCATGCTGGTTTAAACAATAACACTGTACAGTGAGCTACACTATATGATTAATGTTCTGGAAGTACAACACCATGACTTGATGATACAATTTTCTCAAAAGAGTCATGGGAGGTAACAATGTCTAATACTGCTTTACATTTGTACTTTGTATACTACAATACTTCTAGATGCACAATAGTCCATGACGTTATGGTTGTTATCATCATCCACTGAGTGTCTTTTCTTCCTAAGTTACCTTATGATATTGTAATACGCAAATCATAACTCTGACCTTGCCGCACAAAATGTGCACGCACACACAGTGAGCAGGTCACCTGCCCTGACCTTGTTGACTCAGCCACCAATCAACAAAAGGCCACAAATGGTGATTTGACATTTAGCTGGATGTAAAAGGACACGCGCCATGACGGCAGTAAGGTGTTGCCAACAGGGGATCTGTCAGGGCTGGTCCAATAACTTTGCTCTGATGGTGGAGAAGAAGAGAATGGACAATGCCTACATTTATGGGAAGAAAGAGAGTTAGTGCTAAAGAAAGAACTGCTAGTATACAATAAAAGCAGGACTATGGGATGTGATGGTCCCTCCTCTTTGACTATTTTTGAGGTAGCCCTTATGGGGATCCAGACTTGGAAATGTGCAGGCCTTGGTCATCTCCTGGGTTAAACATTATCACATCAATCGTTAGCAAATCAGCACCAAGGCCATGGTACCCTTACTCCCTGTAACAGGCAATAGTGTATCACCCATTAAACATCTTTCTTTGAGAAATAGCAGCCAAACTTTTTTGATAGTCCTATCTCACCCCATGAGTGTGTGAATCTCAGCAAGGCGACGTTGCTCCCAGCTGTGCGACAGCTTGCAATGAAATACATGAGATGCATCACATACCGAGCGCTAATTATTTTTTATGAATTATGCAACTTTTGGATCCTAGCAGGCATTGGAAACCTGCATGCACTAAGCCCCACATGCAGGGAAAGAAGCACAAGCCACAAGACTCTGAAATGGTGCAGTTATTAATTTGAAAGAAAAAGTTCCTAAAATTTTGTCTGTATCACCAAGGAAGTTCCATTCCCCAACCACTTGTTACTTGTTAGTCAAATTAGAATTAGAATTACTCTATGTTTTGGTCCACACAGTATTCAGCATTTATGTCCATTACAAAAGGAAATAACAAGTTACTTCTATCAAAAGTATAAGAAAAATTGAAAGAGTCCTGTCTTCTGAATAACTTTTCTTTTGATAGATGGCTCTCCATTTTTCAACCGTAGAATCTACTGTTGAAATATAGAGAGTCATCCATCAGTTTTACTCTTACCAGCTTGACCGTTGTGGTGAATTTGGTGTGCTGATGTACTCTGTACATGTATGTTGTACAGACCACTGGTAACTTGGCTAATGAGACATCAAAGTGTTTCTTTCTGTGTGGCCCTGTTTCCTGGGTGCCAAAGCCAGTTTTTGTCAAGGGGGACAGAGTGCTTGAAACGTGTGTCTGTCCCGAGCAGCAATTCCTTCCAGGAACAGGACATATACTTGTCAAATGTAAATCTCACATAATCATCTATATGTTCACACATACAATATGTAGATGCAAAATCTCTAGATATTCACCAAGTAGTAGATCACGAATTGTAATTCCTCCCCTTCAATGCCTTCCCAGGCCAACACTGCTGGGGTAGCTGCCGGAACTAATTAATTTCAGACAACTGCCTGCAGGTTCCTCCCCAGTGTCTTTGGCAGCATCCACTGGCATGCTTGATAATTAGGAGAAGCATCATCAGATTCTCAATGAAAGCTGTGCATCTGTGTCTAACTGTGGTCCCTCAGGAATACAATGAACAAAATGTGCTCATGAGGAGCCCAACATATCCATCGTATTGCTTAGAAAAATCTTGAGTCCATTTGCAGGAGTTTTGTTAAATGTGGTATTCCTTACATTTTCATGTTGGTTCTCTTTCTTAGCATGTGTTACAGAATCTCTCACTCCTGGAGCTAGGGGGCCACTCGGTGGGGTGGGCCACTAGAAGCACAATTTAGTCAGTTCTTTCTTATATCTTGCATTCTCAAAGCATTATCATAGTACAAAATGTATGTTGTTACATGTAGTTGCATTTGCTTAAGTTCTTTTTATTAATTTGACAAGAGTGTGAAAACTTTTCTGCTTTTGTTTGGCTTTTACAGCCCATGTTTTTTAGGATGAAGTCCTAATATTACATGCAAACTAAGGTGCTTTACTCCATCCATAGCAACAGTGCTTAAATTATTGGCCAATGGCAGGCCTGTCAGCTTTACCTTGTTCTGTAGTCCGGAGGGGTTTACTTTTGTCCCCCGCATCCTGTTTTGCACAAAGAGCGGGCTCCAAACCTGACATACATCCTATATTGATCTGATTTGTGTAACAGAAAAACAGACTAGGCAATATTTTCCGCATGGGTATTGAAAGTTCGGGGCTCGGTTGTAAGATTAGCACTATCGCATTTGCCTGAGCTTTTTAATATGTAAAGATAATACTAGAATGATTATGATGACAAGTTTTGTAAAGGTTATCCCCGACATGCAAAAATTGGGTTATAGGAGACATTTGATACCCAAATGTGGCAAAATGTTTGTTGCAAAGTTGAAATCAAATTAAGGTGCTCTACAAACACCCCTACTTTGCTTTAAAACTCATATCTGCCAATCTTTGTATGAAGCAGCAAAAGGACTGTTACACAATACCACTTGTGGGGAAGTACACAATGCTTTGTTACTTGAAAACTTGTGTGGATATCTTGAATTGGTTCATCTCTGACTGCATTAATTCCCCAGTTGTATGTTGATGGATAAAGGAACTGGTTGTATGATAAACTGAAGGAGACAGGATCAGCACTATCTACTAGTATATTAGACCAGAGAAACTTTATGCAAAAACAAAAATTACTTTGTAAATAAAGTCCTAATAATCCTAAAGTTTTTGTTAAACATAATTCATATATTTCCAATCTTCAACTTCAGCCCTACGTTCCCTGATAAGTCTTTTTGTCTAAGCAGCTTATCTAGTAGATTATTCAAAGCTTTAATTTAAGGGGGCCTGCATGCCCTTTTTCGTAAGGCGTAATCAGGGCTTTTTGGTGTCCGTAATCTGTAGGCAGACGCCCCAAAATCAACGTAATTCGTAATCAGTACATTTGCCGCAAAGCGTAAAGGTGTAATCAGCTCTGAGAATGTAACGTAATTCGTAATCGGCGGCGAAAATTTTGCGTAATTCGTAATCACTACCCCCCATGCAGGCCCTCATTTAAGTTTTATTGACTCACAGATTTCCAAGGGAGCCCATGACAGACAAACAGAGTACAAACTTAGGACAAGTGAAATAAAATTCAATTGTACAAATTATACAGAGCAAATTAACAATGATCATAATGGTAAATCATATATGTTAATTAAGAATAATTCATAGTGGGAAGACAAAACAAGTTTTCAAAAACCATTTAACAAAATCTTAATCATTATAATCTATTAATCTTGTGGCGAACGTCTGCATTAACTGTACACACTTTCCTCCCGACCTGGCTGTTAATGGCTTCCTGTTCATCCCTGGTTCATTTGTCAATATTTGCCACCTGTCATCACTTCATCCCCATAGAAACACATGGTGCATCTGGATGGCATTACAGGACAATTAGGTTGATAGCAAAGGTCCCTTGACTCTGAAGCCTTGGTGCTTGTGGGGAGCTTAAACACTAATAACGGGATTGGCGATAAAAGCGTCTAAAGCTTGTGTGTCACCCATGTTACTATGGAAACCAGAGTCTAACCCTATACATGTATAACACTGAGAATGCATATTTAGGCCAGTAGTCAGTTTTTGTTTGGTAAGGCCACACCTCTTAATTTTTTTCTGATTTGCAAAAAAAGAAAAAATTCTGGTTCTGAATCAACTCAAAAATGCTCATATTTTGCCTCCAACAGTTGAAGAAAGTCATTTTCTTCCTAATTGTTACAGTTGTTACATCTACCATGTGGTTTGATTAAAAGTTCAAAATTCATTGTTTAAATTTTGATCCAGTCTTTTGTGTTGACTTCATGGCACCTATTCTAGCATTTGGGGCTATAAGGCCACACCGACTTAATTTTATGGATGACATCCGCGCGCGCATTAATTTTCGCCTGTTCTCCAAAAAAAAAAAATCATGTCTTTCGCGGCTTCACAGAACTCCGGAACTCGGCTGGAACCAAGGAGATTCTATAACCTCCTTGCTGGAACTCAGTACAGACTGCCGACTCATAAATGCTGCAAAAGGACAGCTTATCGTAAAACTTCTTCTGTACTACCGCAAAACGTCAATCCTCAAATACTAGTACATCAGTATCAAAGTGCAGAGGAAAACTGGAGGCGTTGTTGTCGACTGCTATGCCATCGACATTGGCGAGGGGGATGTAACGTTTGCCTAGCTTTACGAGCGACTCGTGGTAGCCAGCGAGTTTCGCCCGGACAGTTTTAAAGACGTCCTTTCCAGAGCGGCCACTGTGTCCTGTGGTTCAATTTGCAATACCGGCTTTTTTTGCTGGATTTTTTTTTTCGCCCTCTCGCATTAGTTTTGTGGTCCCCAGAGGATGTCATCCATAAAATTAAATCAGTGTGGCCTAATAGGATGCCCAGGCCTGTTTTTTGTCTTTTTCGCCCTGTCGCTTCATATTTTTTCTGAAAAAATCCGAGAAGCAACAAATAAAATTGGTGTGGCCTAATCATCTTTTGCAGACATTTTCCTCCGTTGTATAGCAGAATTTTCTTCTCTTCATACAACATCTTTTAATTCATTCTTGTTCTAATTTTAGCACTTTTGAGAGGCAGTATCGAAATTGAAGTGGATAGTTCAAGTCTCCTTTATAACCTCCTTGATGTTATATAAAGCACTTCAAACATCTGAGAGTTTTTGCTGTTTAGAAACTCAGAAATCAGGCATGACTCTGTTGCCGGCCAGTTGATTCTCACTCTGTAATCCTTCACCTTCACAGTTTAACCTCCTTCCAGCCGAGTGCCACTGTAAACATTATAGATTTATGACTTTTATGACCCTATAGTATATAGCAGGGAAAGGGTTAAAGGTTCGGGTCAATGACCCCAGCAGCTGCAAATGTACACAACTGCTGTCACGACTCATATTGAACAGGCACCACCTTTTGTATAATTTGTAGCAAGGTGGGGGACATCTGCTGAACTAACTAACGTAATGCCACCAGCCATGGAAACAGTGTAAACATGACTACGTCATCATCAAAATGTTGCATGTTTCCAGAGGAATGGGTGGTTGAGACCGTGACTGTACCAGCTGTTGTTTGAGATTAAAACGCTACGATCTGCCCAATTGATGTAAACAAAACAATGCAACTCATCTTTTATACCCTTTTTTTTCAGGAACACCTGGACTACTTGTATGATATTAAAAAGTATGACTGTACAGAAAACCCCAGAAGTCTTCCAGAATGTATTTTATGAAGTTTATCAGAGTTACACCAACTATTATAATCATATCAATAGCCTATGGTTACAAGAACAATATGATACAGTGTATCCAATTTCAAACAAGAAATGTTAGGGTTGGAAGTTACAATGGTGTCGTTGTCTCAGGAAACCAAATTGCATATCTTCAAGCTCATGTATAGTGTATACCATCATGAAATAAAGGAAGCTGTCACCTTTTGTGGAAAATTCCCTTCCAAGCCTTTGCTCACATACCCATGAGTTCTGGTCACTATGCTTCGATTTAAACTTCTGTAATGTTTTTTAAGAAACATTTGTATTCAATTTGCCATATTTGTATGTCCAATTCTGGGGATAGGACAGTCTTTCTTATCTCTTTTTTTATATGTATTAAATTAATTATATGTACAAAATGTACCAAAAAAATGTACTTGACATCTAAAGCTCTTACAATTTTCCTTTCAAAAATGCTCAAGGAGCCCCTGTTACAATGATATTTTAGTATATATTCCAGACACACACCCTTTGTAACCTTATATCCAAGCAGAAGGACATGCCCCTGCATGTGTGACCATGTCAGCTGGGGCATTACCCACTGCTGGGACTTATTACCTTAATTAGTCATAAATTAAATCCTGATAAGATTACTGTGCAATCACAACTGATCTGGATTAGGGCCACAATGTGCAAAGCTGGCAGAGGGATAAATCTCTCACAATGACACTGTGGCTCATGATTTTACATTACTTATACTGGGTACTTGCTAGAAACTGCATAAAACAATATTTCTGTTTAGGGAAATTACATTTATGTGTGGCTAAACCATTAATGTTACTGGGGTAATATTTCTCTCAAGCCACAATAGCCTATATTGATGAAGCGTGCTGGTTTGCCTACTTGCCTAGTGATTTACCCATCCCTTATTACAATATTAAAATCAGTTATGTTTTAGATTTGTATCCATCTAACATCCATTTACAATTCGGTACAGAAAAAATTCTAACAGCTCCTAGCTAGAACTGCAGATCAGACTGGGTTTGGCCTTGCACAATTTGTGTATGAATATCTGGCTACTACTACAGGGAGTCAGCTCTATCAAATGCTTTCACTTCAAATCTGTGTGATAAATCCCCATCAGTACTCGGTCCCAAATGAACATTGTATCATTACATGACCCATTTAACCCCTGCTGGAGGTGACCTGAGACCAAGCAGCTCATGAATGGGTCATCATTCAGTGGAGAACACATGGAACTGGGGTGGGGTGGGTGTCCTTCATGTGTCAGAGGAGTGCTGGTCTCTGGGGGAAATATGTGATGGAAGCATGTGACTCTTTATATTGTGACTCTGTATGTTGAAGCAAGGTCAAGTGTGCATCAAATTACATTTTGATGTTAGACCTGAGTGTCAGGTAAATTTAGAGATGTATTGAAGAACAGGTGGGACAGGGTGGGTCTTCTTCACGTGTCAGAGTGCTGGACTCAAGAGGAATTTGTGGTGGACGTCCCATGATTCTTTGTATTGAAGGAAACTTAAGTGTGCATCAAATTATATTCCAACCCTCTGAGTGTGTCGAATGAAGTTAGATGTATACATTATATTGAAGGCTGAATACAGTGAACCCTGATACTTAAACCTAAAACAGTCAAGTACATGGGGAAGCATCTTGTGAGGCAAGTCAGCTGACAGTGTTTATCTTGGGTGATATTGTATGCAAGACCATCTAATTAGCCCTAATACTTCTACAGTTACAGGTTAACTCAGTAATCAATTAACTCAACTCATTAATCCATTAACATCAAGGTGCAGGTGTTTTCAGAATTTATCAAAAGAAATGGATTTAACAGATCACAAGGTACTGCCTGTAGAGTTGCAGTTTATTCCATACAGGTTTGCATATACTGCAATCAGTGTTATTTAAACCCACTAGACATGTAAGCCATAGATGCTGCGTCAGCAATTTCAGCTGCTGTCAGCTTACATTTCGTATCCTTCATAATACATGCTGCAAGGGGGTTTGGGGTATTCTGCTGTCAGTCCACATACTTCAGGGCATCTTCAGAAGGTAGCCTTGACAAAATCTACATACATATTTGGAAGTGACAAGTATTATCATGTAGTATGGTTTTATGCTAGATCATGTCTTTGTGGCATAGGCAGAGACAAAGTGGTATTGATCGAAGGAATAATCTTATTCATGTTGTGCATGTAGGCAACTTTGTATTCATTTTTTATAGGTATTTAACAAAACCTTTTAAAATAGGATATCTATACCTGTGTCAACTGAATGCATGCAAAATTATGCAGGTTATGAACTCCAGTGATACATTTCACATAATGTTGCTCACCTAATATACTTTTATCTCTCCAAGGATCTTTCAGTATGGCAGGATGTGTATTTCATTCAGAGTCATTGGCATTTATAGGCAGGATAATACATAAGCAATTCAGGTGGTTCCATTTGTTTTCCTTTCCTTAAATGCCCTATACTGTCCTATGATATTGACAAGTTTCTGTCCCAAGATTCCTGTGACCTAATGCCTTCCTGAGTGATGGGGGGATCAACGCCGCAGCGGACCATGAAGATTTCCTCCTCCATTAATGGTTGTGTAGGCTGTGAAGATAGCAGCGGCAGCCCGATGGGCTGGCGAGATTGTCGCTCATTTTGTGCCTGAGATCAAAGGCCTTTGAAAAGTGCCCTTCTTCAATTTGTTGGTGGAAAAGATGGATGCCAAAGTACACTCTTTCATTGCCTGAGTGTGAAAAAGGGTGCCTTTCCAAGAACGCCCTGCTTTGTGACATTTCAGCCACAGGGCATAAAATGGCAGCACCAACTTTTCTGTCAGCAAATTAATGAGAGGCTTTGTAGAAGAGTCACGTCTCAATGACACGGAAGGAAGATGCATTAGGATTCATGACTTCAAGGGCTTTACACTGTCAGAGCACTGATTACGGATTTTGCTCATGAACTTGGCCTACAAGGTCAAAGGAATATAACTATCGTTAAGTATCTCAAGGAAGGATATGGGATAGGGGTGGTTTGTTGTAAGCTCCATTACCGAAGATAAGAAGTTGCAGCCATCATGTGTGGTGAGACAGCTATATAATAGATACTAGGCAAAACAACAGCAGTTTAACAGCAGGTTTAGTACATACCAGGGCTGTCTCCAGAATCTGTCCCTCAGTTCCTGGATGGAAATTTGCTTGTTGGGACGGACAGAAATTTCACCGTCCCAAAAAATCTTCATGACATGAAAAAATATTTTCGTAAACTTAGAATTATGATTTATCAACAAAATTTTATTAAATGAAAACTTGCCTCTGAAAAATTTGAAATAACATTTCAGAGAGTTGTAATTTCCCAAATTTCCCAGGGGAGCATGCCCCCAGGACCCACTAGTTTTCTGAGCACCCTTGCTGCTTGAGACATCCCTGGTACATAGACCAGCACAGCTCCACGGTAACATCCCAGTAGCCTCTACCAGGCTTCGGAAAGCGGCTGGAAAGAGTAGAAATTGGCCAAATAGACAGATATACACGCCAGGGGATTGGTCCGGGAGAGAGTACAGTTTGCCGCGTTCTACTCTTTACAGCCGCTTTCCGAAGCCTGGTAGAGGCTAACATCCCTAATCTCCAAGCAGATCTTACGGTGGCCAAAGACAGTATCCAATTGGCCAGACAGTTACCATTAGCCACCGAAGTGGCTTCGGTGGCTAATGGTAACTGTCTGGCCAATTGGATACTGTCTTTGGCCACCGTAAGATCTGCTTGGAGATTATAACATCCCAGGGGTGTTTGCCAAACATCTCGATGCAAGCGTGGGCGTGATTTTCTATTCAATAACATTCAAATTTGGAAAGTAATGGAAGGGCATGACATTGACTTGCCACCCTTTTATGGCAGTCAGCCAATTAAACATAATGCTAGTTTGGTACACCCACAAGATTGTTCATATATTTGTGGGTAATTACAATTTCCTGAAAACTCCTGTAAACTTTCCCCCGCCATGGCAGTCTTTTGGCACCAGCTTTGTGGCATGAGATAGCGAAAAGAAGGTGCAGGCATTATGGAGAGAAATGCATTGTAAGAGACAAGAATCTTCCGTCAGAATGGGGTGCTTTATAATACAAATTTAAGGCGTAAAAGATGCAGCCTTCTTCAGGTTGGACAGCAGCCAAGTTAATCCCATAAATTGCTCTCCCACATCAAACCCTTGATGCGCCTGTAAAGTGTCCCTACAGATTCACACTGGCAGGTTACCAGGATGCACCACAGTGATGTATATTATATACACCATGCCTCTGCTATCAGATTTTAGCCTAAAACAACAAAGCTGAAGGTTGGGCTCAAAGCAAAATGTTTGAATGTATGAAAGTCACAGTGCATAGAATTCTGACAACAGTTTTAAAGACTAAGAGTTGGTTGAAATTGAGGTAGCTGGGAAAGTAAAATCCCCCAACCAGCTTGCATCATCTTGCGTCACAGGCAGGCCAACAAATTGATAAATGCTGTTTTCACCTGTTCCCAAGCAGCAGTAATATGTCACCAAGGAGTAAAGTACACTTCTTTAGTTCCCTCCCCACAAGGATTACTAATGTTCCCTTGAGTAGAATTTGATTAGCCCTGGATCTATTGTGGTCAAAACAAAAGAAAGCAAACCAGAGGCATTTTACCTGGGAGACTAGTGGCAATTACAATGTACCTGAAGTTTTACAATTACATTCTTCTGTATGGTGATGATGAAGTTTTACAACAAACTTTTCAACCTCACACAAGAAATACCACAGAAAGTTGAGGTACTACTTCAGGCATCAGTCAAGCTATACATGTGGTCTACAATTGGTCTACATATGGCAAAATTGTAGAATGTAATAATGTCTATAACTTACACATCTTCATGTTAGATGTTTTTCATTGAACAGAAGTAAAAAAAAAAATGTTATTATTGATGTTGTGCATGAATATGAAGGACCCTGTCATAATCTTGATTGAACATGTGTGGGTTGCACGTCATTTTTGTTTTGGTTACAGTATGAATGACGCAGATTTATCAGTCAGTGTTTTGCAAAAACAACTTACACATGTACAGTGTACTACACATGTATGCGAACCCAAGGATTTTTTGGATGACAAATGAAATATGTGAAAGAAATAAAGAAATATGTGAAGAAAGACATATTTAACATGTAGGAAGGGCAAGTGAGCACTCAAACATTTGTTACTGGTATTTCAACTTGTCATCTAATGCTTGCATGTGGTCTGATACATACAGTATTAAGTGGCTTATGATTTTGATGTGATGCTCCTCAAAGTACTAATTTATTGTATACCCTTGGCCAGCTGAAAAGATGAGATTTGACAAGCTTTACCATCATAAAACCTTTGACATGTAGCCATATACATCTACACGTACAGTAGTAATGTAGTAAGACTGTTGCCCACTCCAAGCTGGAGGGATGCGGGGCAGCATGAAATAGGAACAGCACGGCTTGACATCTTGCCAGGAAATGTTCATTATACCTGCTGGTGCATCCTAACCAAGATCACAGAAGACATCCGTACTAATCTGTGCGAGGCTTCTTGCCACATGTGAATACTGATGTGTTCTCCATGCTGAAGAGACAGCCTTGCTTGCTTATTTGTGGCTAACACAGCAAGACAGGGCTGCCATGCACTCGTCAGTGTAAATCGCAAGGGTGTTCAACATATATCAAGGATCTGAAGGGCTGGCATCCGGGTGAAAAGAAATGCTCCAGCTAGATTAAGCATGAGTCAAGGCAATCCCCTGAAGGCAAATATTTCTTGATCCATCCTCATCTTTCACCAGCATACTCAGGCAAGGTAGAGTCACAAAATCAGTAATAAGTGCAATCTTTATTAGACTAAAAATCCAATCCAGAAAGTTTCCAAATTTCATGCAGATATGGATATTTTGAATAACTTAACTCGAACAGTCAGCACTTTTTTAGATTGATTCAGTTTACCAGTTTTCAACAGTATCTATGCATATAACATACGGTTTTTGCAATTTACAACAAAGAAAATGAACTCGACAAATTTTGCAAATTGCTCTGAGCAAAAGTTTTCACCTGAATCTCTCAGCAATGTTTACACAAATATGGTATGTGGCTCTGAGTCTCCTGGTCTAGCAGAGGATGGTTAATTAGAGACTGAGCTTATAACAGATGACCCTCACAAGACCTTATCAAGTAATCCTTGTCCCAAATAGACCTCGGAATAGATTCAGACTCCATGGATGTGTAATTGCCTTTTCATATGTTTTGATTGCAGGACTCCCTTGGTACACTTAGTAATAGTGTTGCGTGGCCCAAATATGCCAACAGTGCCATCCAGAGCTGCAGCTCATAGCACTCTGGTCAGGCTGTCACTGATCCTGCGGAGTTACTCCCGGTCAAAAGATGAAGGGCTCAGATTAACATGCCATTGAAAACACTGGCTGCAATTAAACATGGTGTATAGGGACATGTACAATGTATATCTTCCCTAGCTGTCCAGACATCATAAGCTTGATGGAAACCATTGAGGTATAATATATAATAATGCTCCAGATACATTGGCTGTCCTTTGAATTGTTTATATGTGGCAAATCCTTCATAATTTTGCATTACAGCGTTTTTTTTTAAACCAAGGAAAAATTCCTTACTCTGATAACGCTGCACCATTTATTACTATGTGGACTTTTCTGCACGTATTTCATATTTTTCACTGCACATTGTTTATCCTTGACCAGATACTATGATAGCTCCAGGGCTGACGAACAACCTTTTGGCACTAAAAGGTCAAAATGCGGGTTGTTAAAAATGGAAAGGTCACATGACATGTGCTTGGCACCCTCTTGTTTTCCTCCTCTTTGGTTACACAAGTCTGGTATGGGAATGAAGCAACGATTACAGTTTATTCATTCAGCTCAATATATTTGGACAAACTGCAGTCAGATATGGTAATCATTATTTTGTTCTCAAATTTTCCTTTTACTGTTTTTGGGACCTGTTGTCTCATTCCCCCAAAAGGGAGAATCAAAAAGCTATCATGGTAAACACACTTCCGAATGTTGTGCTGAACAGCACGTAGGACATAACGCCATTATCATTGGCATTCCTGTCGTGATGTGGATATTTTCAAAGCCAGGAAATTAAACTGTAGCCATGTGTTATCGTTGCCACACCACAACATTTATGTAACTTTTGTAGTTAGTTAGACATATACCCACAAGTCAAGCAAAAACATTAGTGACCTTTGAATGGCTTCAGATAACAAACAAGAGTTCAATTAAAGATATGTGATGTAGTATGAGTCCTTCCAATTGGTTACCCAGGACAAGAATTTCAATGAAAATATTCCATGCACAGTCTATGTAAAAATATTCATTTTCCAAAAATATTGGTATAGAACTAAAAGCTTTTTCTGTTTTGAGAGCACAGTCTTCTTAAATTTTACAGGCATTGCTTGAGGCTGATCACAGATTGTCTGCACTGAAGCTTCTGCGAAGTGATTACGGTAAAGTCACTTTTCCCCCCAGGTGCTTACACACTCACTCCCGGCCCCTCTGGGCCCCCAATTTTCCTGTTAAATTGGCGGAGATGCCCACTGATGTAGACGTGGGCCTGGGGTTACTAAGAGACATGTGAATTTAACATGGCAAGTTTCCCATGTACATGTTTGTCTGTGACTTCCCGCAAGAACGCAATCAAAATACTTCCGTCACCAGCCCAACCCAAGAATTCTGCATTCTACCAGGGCTGGGGATGACTCCAGGTGTCCAAAACAGGCAGACGGGTGTGCGGTAATTTGGCACAGGTCAGGATGTGTGGTCACAAATGCCATTAGTTTCTGGCCAATCTGTCACATTACATGGGCAGCAGAGGTCACCCCCGAAAGAATTAGCACTGGATAAATTAGTAATCTGACTTAAGTATAAGGATTTACGCATGGAAAACTTTGCCCTTCGCAACATACTGATTTGTTGCAGATGATAGCAATGCCTGGAATTTTAAAATTGAATTTTCGGTCCTAAATGAAGCTGCTACCATCATGACATTTACTCCTTTTGGTAACAGTGGATGGCCCACTTGATATTGGTCATAGCAAAAATAATGGCGTCCAGACAACCAGTTGTACCTGGTAACATACTTGTCTTGCAATGTCACTGAACACTGTTACCCCAGCCTCAGATTCACATGCCAATAACCTCAGAATATCCTTCCTAATCTTAAAGTCCAATCAGTGTATTATGATGTTTTCAAAGGTTTGGACTGGGCAATTTCATCTTCTTCCTAAGCTGTACACAACTATGATTCCATTTCCAGCTTTTACATTCACCCCTTCTTCTCCCAAATGGAATGACCCAGTCCCAGGTTGTTACACAGGAGTTTGCCTGTTAAGGCTGCTATTTTGAATGTTGAACACGTACAGGTTATGATTAAACTTTGCAGCATTATGTAATCTGCTACAATGTCATCCCACCACACAAGGAAATCCTCCAAACCAAACATGTCTAACACATGGGCACTAACCCTGTTAACTGTATTGATCAGGCCCTATTTATACCTATTGGACACAGTGACTGATTCACCTTGGCTGGCTGAGCAGTCATGAACCTTTACTGGAGCCATTCCAGAATGTTCCCTATCCTTGGTGAGACATCCAATCACAACCAGCCTAGACAGCCATAAACATGCAGCCACTCAAGGGGGGAAATGGGAAAACCAGTGGGCAGGAGGTGCACCCTGGGAGCAGTCAATTCCTCATGACCAAGAACTATTGGACCAAAGCGCTACTCCACAAGACTGGACCAAAGGATGGATCTTCCCTAGCCCTTTCTTCCCCTTAAATTATTTTCTCCATCAATTCATCCCCTTCTGTTGTGTTTGATTGCTTAGTTCCACTTTTTTCCACCCTCACATTACTATTTCTCACCCACATATTGTATGCTGCATTTTGTAGGCTACTACCTAATGGGGGATTGACCATTGGCAACCATTCCAAGCTCAATTGTTTACTAACTCTAAACCACTGTTTTCTTTGTTGTGATTAATTAACATCATCTTTGTTGTGATTAATGTATTACCATCCTTCCTACATCACTCATACTACAACAAAAACAACAGGAGCCAAAAGTTTCAAAATATTTTTCTGTAAATTTTTAATACAAACTTAAAAAATCTGAACAATATAAACAATTATGATGCAACACCTACTGTATACTCTTCTGTCCAACTGAGATATGACATTTGTTTTACCCCCATGTACACGTTCCATACTGACTTATTGCACAAATTCAGTAGAAAATTAATACTTCCGGAATTGACATTGGAATTGTACAAGATAGGAAACTTTACATCTGGAAAGAAAATACAACTCATCTGCGGATATAGTGAATCTCTAACCCTCTTACTATACAGTTGGGTTTTATAGGCTTTTGTATAAAAAGTAAAGCTGCTTTAGCTTTCTCTATTTCTCTGGATTTTAATACAGCAAATGTAGAAAAGATAAGGCTTACAACCTTACGGTGTATCTTGTACAAAGTATATCAATATACTCTTAAGCTGGAAAATGAATATAGTATACACATACACTATGGTCTCCAAATGGCTTTCACAAATATAGAAAACCGTAAGAACATAGCCATACTTACACAATTTGCACAATTCATTACAAACCATTCAGTATCTTCTGTGTCAACACTACATAAAGGTCCTTCTCAAAATATGCCAATGACTTGACAATGACAATTATCATAGAAACCTTCAAATTCCATAAAAGTCCACCTCAAGATTAAAGTGTGCTATACCTCAAGTACAGTTCAGAAGAAACAACATAAGTCTTTAAAACAACTCCAGTACTGAAACACTTGTTTAGGTAGTTGTGCAGCAACAAGTGGTGCCCACACAGCAGTGCGGAGAAACCAACACTGGCCCCAAATGGCAGTCTTTGTCATCTATGTAAGAGATGGACATTCCAATTGACATTGAACATTTCAAATGTCCAAGATAACACACATCCTTCAATACAAAAGTCTTGTTTTCATTCCAAAAATTCCTTCTGATAAAATTTCATCAACACACACATATCCCTGCCCTGTTGAGAACACATTGCAACCTTTTGTCATAAAATCAAGCTGGCCCACTTTCGTCACATGAAAACAGAGTCCTTCCTAACAGGAGTAAATAACAGTTCCTAACGTGTTATATTCAAACTGGGGAAGTCTCAAGACTTCCCGTATCGTTTTCCTTTTCCACTTTAGCACTTTCAACTTTCTGGACTTCAACTAAGAGTCCTATCTAGCAGCTTTCAGGTAAGAGCATGCCTTATGTGGACCTCACATAATAAAGACAGCATGAGATGCTGACATAGTAGCCAGAGTCCTGTCAGCTCAGTTAGCCACCATGACCTGGGGGTAGGGCTGGCCGGGGGTACTGGATGGTGTTCAGGTTGAAGTTGAGGCCATCCAGGTAGGACTTGGCACTGTCGTTCAGGTTGTTGGGGGACGGCATCTGGTCGAACCCGCCCAGGCCGAACCCAAAGGTGTCTTGGATGAAGAGGTTGTTGAAGCCCAGAGTGTCTGCCATCATCTTTGGCTGGGGGTTGTAGACAAACTCCTTTGCATTGGGGGACAGCGCGCGTGCCGGCTTGTTTGTGGGGACGTTTGTGGGGAACTGAGATGCCTTCTGCTTCATGTACTCTGTCGGGGACATGCGGGGGCCGGACTTCTTCTGGGTCTTGGGCTTGGTTGAGCCGAACTTGGTCTGGGCAAACTCTGCCGTCGTCATAGTTGGGGTGTTGTTGCGCTGGAAGATGGTCGGGCTGACCGAGCTGCTGCTGAACATCATGCCCGAGGACGGGGAGGGCGACTTCTCTGGCGAGAGGGTCCCCAGGGTATTTTCGATTGGACGGAACACCTGGGCATCTGGGTTGAACCCGCTGGAGGAGAGGATCTCCTTGTCGCACGCCACATCCTCCTCCTCAGCTGCGTAGAGGATCTTCACGGGCCCCCGCTCCCCCATGCGGTAGGAAACCTCCTTGGGGTCCACCCAGATACTCAGCTCCTCGGGAAGGTGGCCCTTCACATCGGTGATGTCGAGCCCGCTGGCGTCGCAGGCCTTCAGAACCACTGGGTCCAGGGTAGTGCTGATCCGGATACACCGGTACCCTGACCCTTTGAAGGGCTT